>JALMGJ010000001.1:87392500-87992500 GCA_023362775.1 Charina bottae | reverse complement strand
ACTCATTGTTGAATGGGCCTCTGCATGGATGTTGTTGCTTGCTTCTTTCTCCTGCCTTGAACAAATGAAAGCCAGCCTTTCTGGGGATATTGACTGTTGCCTTGTCCAGTTAAATGAAATGCTCCTTTTCTGGTGTCCTAGGTCTAGCTACCAAATCAGAACCTTATCTCATAATTGAACTCATAATTGAAAGGGGCGCGGTGGCTCAGCGGGTTAAACCACTGAGCCGTTAGACTGCCGACCACAAGGTTGGCAGTTCGAAACCACGTGGCGGGGTGAGCTCTTGTCACTAGCCCTAGCTCTCTGCCAACCCAGCGATTCGAAAGCTAATATAGCAAGTAGATAAATGGGTACCACTCACGTGGGGCAATTTGCGGGTGTCCATCGGAGGGTCGTCCTCGATCCAAGAAAGACCTGGAGAACGGTGATGGCGGCAGAGGACGACGGATCCGGAAATAACAGCTTCCTGGACATCAGCAGCCGGTGTGGAGCGAGGCATTCTGGGGCATGTAGTCCGATGCCTGCAGCTGAAGAGCTGGTTCCCCCTCTCCCTATTGCGCAGTAAAAATTGTAATGATGTATAATTGATATGTAATTGAATGTTGTAAGCTGCCTAGAGTCCTCCAGTAGGGAGGGGATAGGCGGGGTATAAATAAGACAAATAAATAAATAAATAAACTCACCTCCTTAAGGATCTCAAAAGGCCTATGATCCAACAAAGAAGTTGATCTCTGAAGAAGAGATCACTGACTGAAGAAGCTCCTTGGATAAGGAGTGAAACGTTTCCACTAAGAAAATAGAAATCCAGTTGACATGATTCAAGCCACAGACTGTTCCACCTGGATGACTGAGAACCTTCATAGACAAGTTGATCTCTATTTTTCACACAGATTCCTTAAGCTCCAAGTGTCACATTAGGCTTTTATTTCTGTGAAATATTGGTGCGTAAGTCCTTTTAGTACTTATATGAACACGGTGTAGGCTAAATATAAAGCCCCAAACTCTTCCATATCTTCATCTTCCACTGGTTAAGGTCCTAGGGGCACCATAATCTACTGCGTGAGACATCGAGGATTTCAAACAGATTCTTTCTGACTTTCACCAGGATTTTAAACAGAGTTCTTCTGACTTCTATCAAGCTTTTATGCAAGATATCCAGGACATTGTGGAAAATATGAGATCTAAAATGTGCCATCAGGTTGGGGATGTGGTGGATGAAATTGAGGAATTTAAGAGCAATAGAAAGGTTTTTTTTAAGACTGAGATTGAGAATTTTATCGAGATGCTGGATGAAGATGATGGGCATTGCTGGGACCTCCCACAGAAGATTGGATAATGGAGTTGGAGAAATCTAAGGGAGAGAGTGATCTGCAAGCCATAAGTAAAATCGATCTCCTGGTGGAATGCCATGAAAAGAACCTGGAATCTTTGAGGGCAGCAGTTGGGCTGTTTGATTCTTTCAAGAGGAAAGCTCTGTGCACATTGTGGGGATATGTAACTGCTTTGGTTTATTTTGAAGTGGGATAAGGGTTGAAGAATGTTCATTTGGTTTGCTTTAAGGATTTGATTGATGCTATTTGCCTTTAAAGATTTGGATTTACTGTTTTGAATTGGCTTTGTTTTTTGGGTTTATTAAGATTAAAATTATTAAAACTGTTGTATTAGGGTTAAAGAATGTTTTATCGGGTTTGCTTTAAGGATTTGATTGATGTTATTCCCTTTTAATGATGTGGAATTACTATTTTGAATTGTCTTTGTTTTTTGGGTTTAAGATTGGGATTATTAAAATTGTTGTACTATTAAGTATAATAGTGGATAACTTATGTGCTTTTTAATTTGATTCTTATTATAGTAGACAGAAATGTATAGAATAGTGGTAGGAATGGAATAATTAAAAATGTTTTATCTTTTGGAGGGGAGAAAGATGTTTAGGTGGTTTATTTGTGTTGGGATTATCAGGAATCAACTCAGCATTGTCTCACAAGCATAAAGGAGGGTATTTTCTAGTAAAACGTATCTCTGCTGTGTTTGTGGGATGTTCCTGAGTCACCTGATTTCTGCTTCCTGCTTCTTCTAAGTCTTGGAGATTCAGTCTCCATCTTTTCCTCTTCCAGCACACATGAAAGCAGGAGGGCCGCTATAATGCGGGTCTCATCTGAATATATTGCTTGCATGCACAGAGATGATTAAGTGGTTTTGTACAATGAATCTACTTGTAACCAGTTCTACAGAATAAATGTAAGCTATCTTTATCTTTCTTCATCTAACTAATGTGTGAAGACTGGATTTATTTCTGAATGCAATTAAGTTTTAAGTTTTTTTTTATCTTCCTTGGGTACACGCTTGTAAGGCCCTGGCTTACATTGTTTTACCCAAGTTACTGAGGTTACCAATAATAGTCTTGAGTCGAGGCTTGGAGATTTAAAATAACAGCATTTATTTGGCCAAGCAAAGCTGGGTGGGATTTCTACAGACAGACATCATGACAGTGAAATGTCTGGGAGGAAACCCACACACACACATTGCAAGTTCAATGCTTATATAGGTTTTGCAAAGCTAGTAAAGAAGCATGAATGAACTCTTCTCCTAGTGAGAGGGCAAGGTTGTAAGGATACTGTATCTGCATTTCTAACTGGCTTTCTGCCGCCTGGCATTGTAAACAATCCTTGCCATGCATTATCTAAATGAACTCTCTCCTAAACAGCATGCAAGGTCCCTGCGTCTTCTTTCACCTAATTCTCATTTCGCAAGTAGTTTTCAAAAGCAGAATGGCATTGGTTAAGCTAAGCTAACCCTTACATTCCTCCCTTTATTTTTACCAGCGAAATGCTTTTCGCTAGAGGCCATCCCACCAAAGGGGGTATATTCAGAAGGAACACACCTGAGTACCATCACTTTGGAAGTCTGGGTTTCAGTGTTAACCTAGCGATGTGAGGCAATAACAGTCATCCCATCAATGGAAGATATAATAAATCATTTGATCAGGGGTATGAAACAAAAAAGAAAAAGAAGGTCCCACAGAGCAAGGAAAACCAGAAAAACAATGCATTCCCAATCAGTGAAAATATTACTGAACCAGTCCAAATAGCTTGCAGTCTAATAATGCATTTAAGCGTGTTACAAAAGCAAAAAATAGCTCAGGGTATGCTAAATTGCTTCATCTCCCTCCCTTTACTTTAGGGGGAGTGAAATGCATTTCACTCAACTATTCTATAGGAATATATCTTAGAACCATTACCTTGGGTTCTGGGGATGGTTGAGCAACTGGAATGGGAGGAAAAAGCTACTATAGTTAAAGCAGTTGCAGTTTCAATAATTTCTAACACAGCCTGTCTCAGGCCCATCGTGGGGACTGGGCACATATAGTCTTTAAGCGTATGAAGTTACATTCTGTTGTCTTCTTCTTTTAGCACTTGGGTCCTTAGGTCCTCAGTAACTGCACAAAAATATGACAATCTAATTACATCAATTCACTAACTGTTGGTATCATAAACAACAGTATGTACCTATATTCTTTCTAACATCATCAATCTACATTGAGCTTTCAACATAATATAGCCACTAAAGTTATTACAATATTATTATCTCGCTATAAAAGCTTCCAATTGTCATTTCTCTAGCATCTGCACAAAAGCTGAGCATGAAACATAACCCATAATATTCTCTAAACATGTATCACCAACTAAATATTCTCTAAACATGTATCACCAACTATTTTCAAATACACATTCCATAGCTCACCCCGTTATCTCCTTCTCTGTCCATAAGTTGCAAGCTTAGGCACAGAGAATCTAACTCTCTCCAGTGATATTTCCAGCTTGACACATTTCAAAGTGACATCTACAGAACAATAGGGCATTTAACATCACTATCTCTTGTTCAATTACACATTGAATTCAAAAGACTATTCAACACACAATTATCACATTGGCACTCTTCAACTCAGTTCTTATCCCTCCTGTTGTCATCATTTTCTCCCATATGAGTTGTTGTGATTTGAACTCAGATCCTAAAGAAAAACCTTTAACATAGCACACTTGGGAGTGACTAAACACAATAAAAGGCAATAAACAGGGCAATAACAACAATTTAAAAAGAAAAGAAACAAACAAAATTAGGTAACTAATTAGTTAACCAGGCAAACTTACCATCATTCCATTTCTAAACTGGGTTGTGGGCAAGGTCACGAATGTCTTTGGTAATAGTTTTAATTGCTTCCCCATTATCATCAATGAGGATGCAGCAGTTGGAGGTGTTCTCCAGCCAATTACAAAACCCTCCTTCTGCAGCCAACAAATACATTCTGTATTTATACATTCTGGCACCCGAACATGGGGCTTGAAGGCTTTGTTCCTTTGGGTCAGCCGCCCACGGTGTAACTCCCTTTGTGAGTTATGGCCTTCACAAAGGCAGACAGAAGAAACCGACACAGATCTCCTTCAATGTTGAGCGCGCTCCCGGTGTGATTTCACTGGCAACCTTGACTGGATCTGAGATGTCGGCAAACTCTGTTCTAGCTGAACCTGAATGCCCAGTGTTAGAGGCTTCGAGTACTTTTGTGTGGTGCCTTAGGAAATTGGAAATTGGAAAAGTGCACTTGAAAGACTGGTGAGTATAGTTTTCTTAGGAGGGGAGTGTTGCCTTGTGTGTGTGTATGTATGAGAGAAATTTCCACTAGGAATTTGCTGTGAAGTGAATGTTTGAGACCTGGTCGTGTGGAAGAGTGTGTGTGTGTTTGAATATTTGATAGGTTTAGTGGTTCCTAAATATGGGAGGGTAGTGAAAACTAACCCTGAGGTCGAAGGAAAAAGCCCAAGAAATCCCTAGGGAACCACTGTAGGCAACAAAGTAAAGTAATAAAGAATTTCGGCTCCCTGTGATGGGAGGGTGATTGATCACACCCTGAGTCAAAGACCCAAGAAATCCCTAGGGGCCATGGGTAACAGTAAGCATGTAAACTGTGCACTCTCTTAGCATGTGTTTTAACACATTGGGAAGCACTGAAACTTCAAGGGGCAGTAAAAATCTCTTTTAAAAAGAAAAAATTAAAGCTGTAGCAAGATATGGCCTACCTATTTTTATTGGCTCAGAAATAGGATTTTGGCTGCCGGAGGGCACTATTAATGATGTTTTTATTAGCACCTTCACGAACTTCCTAGCTGCAGGTAGTTTTGCCCCCAGCTTCTGGATGTGGTGAAGGGGAAGAAAACTTTCCCCCTCTTCTCCTCACCACCTCTTCCACAAAACAACTCTAACTCCCCCATCTCACTTTTGCACATACCAATTCTTTCTTTGTCACTTACTTTCTATCTTACTCAAGCCATTTCAATATCATGAACCTATTCCAGTTTCTGTCCTATCAGGGAGGCAGACAGCCGGTACAGCAGAGAAGCAAAAAGAAGCATTTTAATTGCAGCAGCCTCCACCGCCCTTGTGGGTTTATCTCCCCCCCTTTCCTCCCTCCTCTCTGAGACCTTCAAGCAAGAAGCAGACCGAAGGAGGGAGGAGGGGGGCCTTGGGCGAGACTAAGCAAATGGCAAAGAATTAACAGAAACCTCTCAACTTTCTTGCATTCAAGTTGGCTGCAAAGGATGCAGTCAATCTGATTTCGGTGTCGACCATCTGGTGAAGTCCATGTATAAAGTCGTCTTTTAGGTTGTTGGAAGAGAGTGTTTGTTATACACAGTGAGTTGTCTTGGCAAAATTCTATCAGCCTATGTCCTGCTTCATTTTGTTCTCCCAGACCATTCTTGCCTGTAATTCCAGGTGTCGTCTGACTACCCACCTTAGCATTCCAGTCTCCTGTAATGAAAATAACATCTCTTTTTGGCGTATTATCCAGTAGGTGCTGCAGATCCTCATAGAACTGATTTACTTCTGCTTCTTCAGCATCTGTGGTTGGGGCATATATTTGGATCACTGTGATGTTAAATGGCTTACCCTGAATTTGAATTGAGATCATTCTATCGTTTTTTGGATTGTATCCAAGCACTGCTTTAGCCACTTTATTATTAATTATGAAGGCTACTCCATTTCTTCTGTGGTCCTCTTGTCCACAGTAGTAGATCTTGTGGTCATCTGATGTGAAGTGGCCCATTCCAGTCCATTTCAGTTCACTGACACCTAAAATGTCTATATTTAATCTTGACATCTCACCAATAACCACATCCAATTTGCCCTGGCTCATAGATCTTACATTCCAGGTTCCTATGGTGTGTTGATCTTTAGAACATCGGATTCGTCGTTCACCACCAGCACCGTCGGCTGCTAGCCGTCCTTTCGGCTTTGAGCTAGCTGCGTCATCACATCTGGGGCTAGTTGAACGTATCCTCTGTTCCTCCCCAGTAGCATTTTGACCATCTTCTGACCTGGGAGTCCCATCTTCCGATGGTATACTGACATATCTCTGGTTGTACTGATCCATTTAGTTTTCACGGCAAGAATACTGGGGTGGGTTGCCATTACCTTCCCCAGGGATCGTATTTAGTCTGACCTCTCTGCCACGACCTTCCCGCCTTGGGTGTCCCTTCATGGTTTAGCTCATGGTTTCATTGAGGTGCTCAAGCTCCAGCACCACGACAAGGTAACGATCTCCTTTGCTGGAGATCTTCTTAGAACAGAGTGAAAAGAATTATGTTTAGGCTGACCATATTTCCTTGAGACAAAAACGGGACATTGGGATGGCAAAAATGGGATGGGGTTAAACTTGTGTAATATTCCGTATTCATGAAAAAGTAAGACAATAAAATAAAAAATTTTAAAGAGTTTTTAAGATCCATTTGCTGGTCCTTAAACATATTACTGTATATATAAAAATATTCTTATTTTCATTAAAATGAAAAAGTTTTATTACATGAACATATTGAGCTAACAATATGACAGAACTCATGCAAAATTTTAAGTAGACGTAGAGGGGGACTGTATTTGACAGGAGGCGAATGGGGAAAGCACAGCTCATGGGCTTTGTAACATCATGGATCGCAGGAAGGAGGGGAGGGGGAGAGAAGAGAGACAGGGAAGGGAGGATTCAAAAACTCCATGCCCGGCGAGGTTTCTCTTCCTTCTGCCTTCCCTCCTCCTTTTCCTGCTTTTTTTCCTCCCTCTTTCTCTCCCACAATCCCAAACGAAAGACTCTCTTGCCGAGCTGGAGAAATAATCAGTTTCACTCTTGAAAAACGGGGGTGGGATCACATCCCAAATGCATTTTAATAAAACAAACAGAGAGCACAGAGCAACCAGCTAAGAGCAGAGCAGAGCTGGTGGCAAAGTTCTCTCTCTCTGTCTCCTCTCTCTCTCTCTCTCTCTCTTTCCACCTTCCTTGCCCCTCTCTAGTCTCACCCAACATCAGGCACCTCAATCAAGCACTTTTTAAATGATAATTGCATCTTGGCTGAATCAATCTTGCCATGCCTGACATTTTGCTAATTAAAAAAAAAAAACGGGACAAAATTGACATTTATATTAAAATGATGGGATGGTCGGGAAATGTGAAAAAAATGGTACTGTCCCATTTAAAACGGTACATATGGTCAGCCTAATTATGTTCCAATGGCCAAGGACAAGTGTAAATCATGCTCAAGAGAAGTATGAGAAAGGAAACTTGGTGGAATGCTGAGGGAAAACGGCTGGGGGTTAGGAGAACTGCATATACAGTAAGAGTGTGGCTGTGGCAAAAATATGGCTTTGTTGAGGTTCATGATGAAATTGGGTTAGTGAGGTGGTGAGTTTTTATCATTACTGGCATTGTTTTGTTCCTGTTACTGCACAGACTGCCTGTGGGGGTAAAAAAACAAGTTGAGGGGGAAAATTGTTGGCCTAAGGGTGACATTGAGGGTTAAGGTTACACGTCAGTGAGCTCCGGGGTTCCACTTGGTGCCAGGATTTGCTTCAAGGCAACTTTTAAGGATTAGTGACAGTCTAGCTCTTGGTAAGGTTAGCTGTCCTGACTTTGAGTGAAGGAACACGCTGAGACTTGGTGTAAAAGCTCTAGTGTTTTATTGTTCTACTCTGCTAGACAGAACCCAGCTAAACTGAAATGAATTAGTGATGCTCAGAGAAAAGGCCCATGAAACTAGGGCGGGGCCTTCTTTAGCCTCTTGGGAGGAAAGCAAAGCGATTCAGTACTGCGCATGTGTTTATCACTCTGGAGGGAGCCCTTCTTCACCAGTTATCTCCCTGAAACCAGCCCTTGAATGAGTTTTATCATTACTACTTTTTATCATTTATCATTACTACTGTGGTAGTATAGATTGCCTGCCAGGGCACTTTTTAGGGTAGAATTCCCCTGGTAGTAGGGTGAAGTTTGGGTTTGGTTTGGACTTCCTTCAGCGCTGTGCTTCAGCTGATGCAAGGATCAGCTGGCATAAATTGTAAAGGCTGGTGGCACTTTAAGATTGATGTTATGTGGGAAGCGTTTGCCAGGGTAACTTTTCAGTAAGCAAAAATGGACCTCAGGGAGCCCTACGTTCTCCCCTCGGCTCACAGAAACTTTTCACCTTAACAACAACACCCGCAAGACATCGATCTAAGACTGCCACTAACCCTAACAGCTCAGTTGAAGCAAACCCTGGCACCAGATTGAACCACAGAGCCCATCAGAGCTTAACCCCAACCCTCTGGTCACTGTGGTGCCCACAGAGGATTTTGGTATTTTTCCTTTTAATTCCAGAAGTTACCCCTGGCAGGAAATCCATACAGTAATGGAACCTAAGATTACTATCACTGAGAAAATATTGCCCTAGAGCGATCCTTAGGATTAAATTGATTCCTCCCCCCCCCCAATTTGAAGAGTAATAGCAACAGTTTCAGTAACATGTATAGCAGAGTATTACAGTAATCAGTAAATCATGTAGCACATTAGTTTGCAAATATCAGGCAGTTCATGAATTTGCAGATTCAAGCACCAAATCAATGTAGAATATTGCCTCTGTGTGTTCCTGTGTGTGCCTTTGTGTGTCCGTGTGTGTGTGCGTGTGTGTGCATGTGGTTTCCAGGATTATAGTGATAAGGGTGACTCACATTTAATGAATGGCAGAGAGAGTGCTTCTGCTGAAAGAATGTGTATATTTACTGTAGCTCTGAAGATTTCTGTCTATTTGCAGTTGGGGAAAACAGGATTTGCACTGACCCTCCCTCCCTCCCTCCCTTCACATTTTTTCTCAGTAAGGCAAAACTGCCACCCTGATTGTCAGTCCATGCTTTCTGGATTTTACACAAGGAGTCCTGGAGTGCACCTCCTACAGCTGGGGTTGCAATCTGAACGTCCTCCCAAAGACCAGCTCTTTCCATACACTTTACTTGCATGACTTTGTGGGGGGGGGGTTCTTCAAAGAGGTGTGACAAAACAGGACTTCTTCTAAGGGACTAGAGAGGTCTTAGACACAGTATTTAACTTTCAGACCTGCAAGATTCTGTTAATGTAGCCTTACAATAAAGTCGAATTAGCTCATCTGATCGTGTTTCCTGACTCGTCTACCTGGGAAGGCTGACATCAATCTTGCAAGTCTGAAAGTACAAATCTCCCACCATCCTTTACAGCCTGAGAAGCTAGGGAGGGCCCCTTTTGAGCCTCTTTCTCTGCCCATTATGCAGCTGCGGGCTATGCCCTCTCTTATCTGACCATTCCCTAGGCAGCATTTCTTCACCCCATCTCTCAAGGTCTTTCTCACATACCATTACAATTAGTAACCGCCCAGAGTCCCCAGGTATGGAGGAGATGGGCGGACATACAAATTTAAATAATAAATAATAAATAAATAAATTAGAGACTTTCAAAATGGCCAGCTTAATTTGACACCTGGTGAGTTTTACCTTTCTCTTTGGCTTTAAGAAATGTTAGACTTAAGAATTTAAAATAATGGACTTCTGGTGGGGATATGGGAGACTGAACGGCTATGCTCGTGGGCTCTGCAGGCAGAACTGACAACATGGCAGTATTTTTAGGCTCAGGCAGGTTTTTCCTGAAGCCCAGGAGCGTTTTACTGGGAGAGGAAAACACTCAGAGTCACCCCGGTTGTAAGTAACTGTTTTCAGCAGGTTTGTAACTTCAAACACTCGCTGAACAAATGATCGTAAGTCGAGGACTAACTGTAAATTGTGTTTGAAGCAACAATATCAACAGAGCTCAATTTGTGAAATTATCATGGAGGAGAGCTAGACTGGGTTTGAGTATGAAGTCATTATGGTTGTTTATTTATTAAGGCTAAACTGATGCTGTTATCCCAGAAAGCTCGGGTCCTTTTACCTGGCGTGCGAGCCCAATGAACACACCAGATGCTGGAAAGGGTTAACGCTTTTACTTGCAAATAAAAGGTTGCCCAGAAGTAAATTCCAAAGTGGACACAACCCTGTTTGGAGTGAACCCCCATTTATAAAATTTTGAACTGTGTACACAACTATAAACCAATCAAAAAGCTGCATTACTGCAAACCAATCATGGAAAGCAATGTCATACATACATTCTCAGTAGTCATGGTAACATAGTTCTATCAAAGGTAAAAGGGTACACTAAGGTATAACATTCCTACACATTCCTGAGTAACTCGGTACCAATTTCCCATCCATCCCCTTAAGGAGCAGGCATTCCTAAGGAAAAGGCAGATGGTCTGGTTTTCATCTATTGCTGTCGACCACTGGCTAACAAACAGGTCAAACCCTAGTCAAGGCACTTATAATGGGTACAAAACATCATGGCTATTTCCATGTGCTAAATAATCGATACATGATTTTAAATAGCTCAGCTGGGATACTGTCTTCTCCGCTAGCTTTGTTGTTAGTAATGCTTCCTAAGGCCCACTTGACTTCACTCTCTAGGATGTCCGGCTCAAGGTCAGTGACCACACCATCGTATTTATCAGGGATATTAAGATCTTTCTTGTATAGTTCTTCTGTGTATTCTTGCCACCTCTTCTTAATCTCTTCTGCTTCTGTTAGGTCCCTGCCTTTTTTGTCCTTTATCATGCCCATCTTTGCACAAAACCTTCCCTTGATAGGGAAGACTAGAGATCTCTAGTCTTCCCCATTCTATTGTTTTCCTCAATTTCTTTGCATTGTTCATTTAAGAAGGCCGCCTTATCTCTCCTTGCTATTCTCTGGAAATCTGCATTCAGTTGGTTATCTCTTTCCCTTTCTCCCTTGCCTTTTGCTTTCCTTCTTTCCTCAGCTATTTGTAAAGCCTCATCAGACAGCCACTTTGCTTTCTTGCATTTCTTTTTCTTTGGGATGGTTTTAGTTGTTGCTTCCTGTACAATGTTATGAACCTCCATCCATAGTTCTTCAGGCACTCTGTCTACCAGATCTAATCCTTTATATCAATTCCTCACCTCCACTGTATATTCATAAGGGATATGATTTAGGTCATACCTGAATGGTCTAGTGGTTTTCCCTACGTTCTTCAATTTAAGCCTAAATTTTGTGATAAGAAGCTCATGATCTGAGCCACAGTCAGCTCCAGGTCTTGTTTTTGCTGATTGTATAGAGCTTCTCCATCTGTCCTGTTTGACTAGGTCAGACCCAGAAGAGGTGTAATATAATTATTTTTATTGAACACAACAATACTGAAACAATTTCCTTTAATGTATTAATGAGATTAATGACAATTACTAAAACAATTCAAACTTTAGAGTGACTCTAATTATAACAAAACAGTTCAAGGTTAAATTTAATTAACTTACTGCATTAATTTTTTGATTTAAAATTAAACTCAGTTACTTTGAAAGGTGTGATATCATTTCCCCAAGCTTCCCTTAATTACCAATAGAAAAAACTTGAGCGAGACTTGGATGTAGAAAAAAGAATAAAGCAGTTTTTATTTGATCAAATATAAAGCTGGATGGAATTTCCTGATGGGCGCCGTGACAGGCAAACACTTATAGGAAAAGCCATGACCACAAGGGGGTCTACAGGCATTTTATACCCTGCAACTAGAACAAGGTCGCAAACAAGCACAAATCAAATGACATAGACAACATAGAACATAGGTGCTTTCTAGTGCTCTGCTCAGCATTTCTTATCTCTGTCTTGTTCTCACTACAGAATGTTACATTCTGTACTGAATAGCCCTCCTAGTCCTGGATACGTGTACTTTCTTAGCTGAAGCGTGTTTACAGAAGCAAAGAGCAGTTATGTTAACACAGCATAATTCTAAAAGGCTTATACATCAGTAATTGTGAGGTTTCCTCCACTTACCTGGCTGCCGACCGACATGCCGGACTCCGAGTCGGAGGAGGAGCCAATCACAGGAGACAGCAGGCTTGGCGCGAAAGTGACTGGAGACCCGGAAACGCTGATTGGTAGAGGCTCAGAAAGAAAGACGCCTCCACCAATCAGCGCGCGCCAAAGGAGAGCAGAAAGGCAGGCTGAACAATGCGAAGCCCGATTGGCCCCTGCTCTCCAAAGGCACGAAAAACGGAATAAAAGGCCGGCGCAACTTACCTCAGGTGCCAGAGACAACCGATCCTACTCACGACCTGGACCCGTGCCTTCGACTGATCCTCCTGCCACGCACACCAACCAGACCGAACCTAGCCAAGAGCTTTGCAACAACGGAAGCCCCCCAAACCGCCTGATAGCCGCTGAGGAGACCGAGTGAAGGGAAAGTTTCACAGACCTGTCGCCGCCGAGCGCCGAGCCTTCTCCTGCCGCCGCACCTTCGTCCAGCGAGCTTTCCGTTCCAGGGCATCTTCCAGAGTACTCCTTGTTCCCTGTGGAAGAAGCCATCACCGGGGTAAGCACCACTGCCTTGCCTGTTCCCGTCCCGACTGCCCACGCCAAAGATTCTCTGCGGTTTCCCGAACCTGAGTCAACTGAAGCCGGCCAGCAGTGGGTTGCTTTCGTTGGGCCCTGGTCTACCCATCTAACCACCAGCCACGATCCTCAGCCAAACCCAGCTGGCGCCGGACATCAGTGGGCTGCTTTCGTTGGGCCCCGTTCTGCCCATACCCAAACCAGCCAAGATCCTCAGCTGGGTCAAGCCGACACCGGTAACCAGTGGGCTGCTTTTGTTGGGCCCCGGTCTACCTCAAGTCCCACCTGCCAAGCTAATGAGACGCCCGCTGTCACCTTGCCTGTTATCTCCGGATCGATCGTAGAGCCTGCAACCCCTCTGGTCCTCCCTGCCCGGCCAGGAGAATCCACTGGACCTGTTGTTATCCAGCCTGTAGAAGAAGAAGAGGACTGTGTAAACTGGGCTGCTTGTGTAACTGTATAAATAAAGCTAATTTCAGTAACGCTTCCGAGTCAGTCTTAGTCGGAACAGGACAGTAATACAAAATACATTTCATTATACTAGGGTATACATTAGTAATACAAAATACAGCTCTTAAATCCCTTCATTCCTCCCTTTTAATAGAAAAGGAGGGAAATGCTTTTCACTCAAGTATTGGAGCATACTCTTTTGGAATATGTCGCAAAACCATCATGTTAGCAGCTGGGAATAGACCATACATTCCTTTACCACTGCATGCCGACTCATCTGCTGTAGATGGGACATCCTCTCTCTCCTTTCCCTGTGTGCTGTTACATTTATTGCTAAATGGTGTTCCTGGCCCAAGCGAAAACAGAAGCAAAAATGGGTCAGGTTATGCTAAACCTATTCATTCCGAAGAAGCTACTACGGTTAAAGCAGTTGCAGTTTTATGGCTGTTGTGGGTCTTCCGGGCTGTCATTGAACTCCGGCCGTGAAAGCCTTCGACAATGCAAGTTGCAGTTTTGTTAATAATATTTTCTAACACAGCCTGTAAGCGAATACTGTGGTTAAGCATATATGTATATAGGAGTGCGATATCCCCAGGTAGCATCCTCCAGTTCTACTATAGTTTCCAACACAGCCCCTCACAGGTGTATCGTGGGGACTGGGCACATATAGTCTTTAAGGTTATTTAGTTATGTTTTATTTTATGTTCTGTTGTCTTTTTCTTTTAGCACTGGGTCGTTAGGAGCCCAGTAACTGCACAAAAATATGACAATCTAGTTACACCAATTCACTAACTGTTGGTGTTAGTATCATAAACAACATTAGGTACCTATGTTAATTGCCATCTTGCAATAAAAGGTTCTCAGTAGTCATTTCTCTAGCATCTGCACAAAAGCTGAACATGAAACATAACCCATAATATTCTCTAAACATGTATCGCTAACTGTTTTCAAATCCACATTTCATAGCTCACCCCTTTATCTCCTTCTCTGCACATAAGTTGCAAGCTTAGGCACAGAGCATTTTAAAATAACAGCTACAGAACAATAGGGCATTAACATCACTATCACTTGTTCAATTACACATTTAATTCAAAAGCCTATTTAACACACAATTATTACATTGGCACTCTGCAATCAAATTCAGTTTTCCCCCCCTTGCCATCCTTTCCCCCATTTGAGTTTTTGAAGATTTGAACTCAGATCCTGAGGAAAACCTTCAACAGAGCACACTTGGGGAAAAACTGGATAAAACCATCTGGCAATTAAATGTGGCTTTTACAGCGTGAGTGACTAAACACAATAAAAGGCAATAAACAGGGCAATAACAGCAATGTAAAAAGAAAATAAGAAAACCAACAAAGAAGCTTGTTAATCAACCAAGCTAATTAGTTAACCAATCAAACATCCCATCATTCCATTTCTGAACTGGTTTGTGGGCAAGGTCACGAATGTCTTTGGTAATAGTTTTAATTGCTTCTCGATTATCATCGATGAGGATGCAGCAGTTGGAGGTGTTCTCAAGCCAATTATAAAACCCTCCCTCTGCAGCCAACAGATAATCCAAAACTAATGTATGTCATAACAGTAAGGTGGGCATTTGGGTAATCTGGGTGGCTACCAAATCTAAAGCATTTGCGTTTTATTGGTAATTATTTCCAAAACTGCCAGAAGCCTAATAATTCTATTTGTTAAATATGGGGATGGTCGGGTGAGAAAGTTTGGCTTCCAGGTGGCAGGCCCCACCCATTTGATGATGTGTTTGGGCGGCAGTCTTTTATAGGCCCACCCTCCACAGACCCACCAAGGAGTCTGTTCACCCCTCCGAAGCAGTGACCCAATTTGAAACTCTGCTAGAACTGATGAGGAGAGATGAAAAACCTGTATCCTGGGTGTTCCATACCTCTGATGGTAGTTTGATGCCTTCAGTGTTTTAAAGTGGAAGTGCCATTCTGTTAGGCTGTCTGCCCTGTACAGACTTACATTCCCACATCCCAAGCTACTTCATCATTAACTGGATCAATACAAGTATTAACAGGGTTGTTAATGTCCTTTGAAGACAGATTAGGGCATTGGAGTGATTATGCATAATAATGAAATCAAATGTAGTAATGTGATTTACCCACCAATCAGTACTTAGAGCACAGGGGGGGGGGGAAGGTTATCCCTTACCTCCATGGAGTCTGTAAGGAGGAAATCCAACAATTTTATTTTACAGGCCAGCATTTTTGATCGCATGCAGCCTGGGCTGAACAAGAGTTTGTGCTTTTCCAATTTGTCCCTCTCCCATTTGTAGCATAAAAATATTATAAAAGATACAAAAGTCCAACAGAAATCATGGTTGCTTAGTAATGTGGCTTTGGGTAGTCAGCAAAATCTGGAATGGGCCCTCTCAGGTTGGATCGAGAGTCTTGCGGTGGAACTTTTAAGCAACACAAATTCTCCCGGCTGGAATGGATGGATCTGGTCACTCAGAGGAACTGTAGCCCTCACCGCCTTCCAGAGCTCTCTGTGCTGCTTCTGGAAGGATAGAAACTGTTTGGCAGTTAGTTTATCCCCCTTGCCAACCATAGAAGCACTGAGATGGCAGGAAGCCCCCCCCCCTCTTTTTGAGTCCTTGGCCTAGAAGAAACTCCTGGAAGTTTCCACATAGGCTCCAGTCTACAATAGCTTGAGTACCACAATGTCCAAGAAGCATCATAGAGGCATTGCAAGTAGCAGTTGCAAGTAGCAGTCCCAGCATCTGAAAGAAACTTCTTACAGGAACTGGAAACACAGGTGCAAAGACTGAAAGACACAAGGTTATTGAGCAGCCTTCTTAGCAACCTCCTCAGCAAAGTGATTGTCTTTAGCAATAAAAGGGGAAGTGCATCCAAAGGTGAAACAACCAGGCCTTTGAGAGCAATATGGTGGCCTAAGGTGGTGAAGAATCCTCTCAGCTTCCATAAAGCACCTGTAGCATGGCAAAAACCATAAGTCAGTGAAGATATTAACAGTTTTGTCTCTGGCAATAGAACAAGCTTGAATTAAGGCAGAAGTTCAGCTGCTTGGGCCCCCAAAGAAGGTGGCAAGGGTTCTACCCAGGAGGTGAAAAGAAAATAAATAAAATTGCAGCCCCTATTAATTGGACTCCGTCAACCAAAAAGGAAGACCCATCCAAAAAGAGTTCAAAGACAGGATTCTGTAGGGGCACATTTGCAAGATATGAGCAAGAGTTCTCTACCAGGTTGTGGTCTGCAAACAGTCATGTTGGTAACTTCCTTCATCTGTAATCTCAGGAAGCAGAGTTGCAGGAGTCAAAGTTGTACACCACTTTGAAGTCACGTTTGGAGTAGCTAAAAGGTCTGCTTCATAAGCGGCTAAACGCTGATGTGCAAAGGCTTGGGTTCAGCAACCTCACGAGGAACAAAACACAGTTAATTGAAAACCCATAAGTGAGTCTTTTGATATTTGAACAGGTAGGACAGTAGCAGCCAAAGCCCAGCTATACAGAACAGTGGGCTACAGGCCCCTCTCTGGCACTTGATAGAAGGCAGTGGCAATTGAAGAACAGCATCCACTCTGGCAGGGGAAAGTTCTCTTGTGCCCGGACGTATAATATAGTCCATGTAAGCCATTTTAGGCAAACAGAACTAGCTTGGCTGGTGAAGCCTTGTGATCCTATTCTGCGGAACCAAAGAGTCAAGTCTTTGGGTCTCTGTGGTAGGCTTCAGCAGGTTTTAAAATGTAACATCAGTAGAGGACCAACCCCAGAGTGATTCAGGAACATCTGCAAGTTGAGGAGGTAATCGAAAAGGCTCCACTGGCAATGTAAAAGAAAAGTTAACAGATAACCCTGATGGTAAGGAAAAGTTTAGACCACCTAGAATACAGTGGATGGTGGCTCTCTTTTTTCAGAAAACTGTAGTCCAGGGCCAATATACGCCAGGGCCCATCCACCTTTCTCAGGACACAAAGCATAAGCTTACATCTGAAAATCAACAACTCCTAGAAGAGAAGCAAAATATTAGTTACTGTCAGTGAAATTAAAAAAAACGATAGGGCAAAATCCTTCGCTGGTCCTGAAAGTAGATGTTTAGTTCTGCATTGCTTGTCTGAGCAAGGAAAAAACAAAAGGAACAAAAAACAAAGTCTCATAGAGAAAAGAAAGTCTCATAGAACTGTATGCTGAGTTTTTACACTGCTCCTCCCCCCTTGTGTTTTTATTTTTATTTTGTTTTTATTAGGCTTAGGTTCTTTTTCTCTTTGAAAGAAGAGTCTCAGTTGTAAGTTGTCAGGCTGCTCCACAGGCTGCTCCACCTGCCAAGATTGGCGTTCCTGCAGAAAGGATGATAAGGACAAAGCTTGCGCAGACAACTGCTAGATTGGCTCAGTGATGTGTGCCTGAACGCATAAAAGTCAGAGGAGCTTTGTAAAAGCCACCTCCAAAAAGAAAAAAAACAAAACAAAACTCATAGGGTTTATGCTCATCTCTAAGGAACCTGGGGGGAGGTCGCCCTGCAGTTGTAGGGGTTATTGTATAAACAGATTGTGACCCCTTGAAGCACTCTCCAGGGATCCTGATAAGTACCTGGGCTTACAAGTTTTTATACCACAAAGTCTCAAGGTACATGTTTCATTTCCCCCATGCATGCACATGAGTTTGAACATGCATAAAAATAAAAAATAAATATTGGGTCTTGGCACTGCTTCTAACAGGCAAGGAATTTAAAAACCATGCTGAATATTCTAAAGAAAAATAAAAAAATTGAAAGGCAATTAAACAGTGACACTTGTCTCTGTGGCCAAATAGCTCAGCCATGTTAAGCAAAAGCATTGGCACGTAACACTATAAAAGTCCCAATAAATTTGCAAAAACAAGCCTAGATAAAAAACTGAGCATTGGCATAATATATTTTAATGAGTAGACTGCTTTTGCAGTAAAAATTCCTTCAAAAAGAAACAACACAGAATCATCAGATAGATTATGCCAGTCCATGGAGGCTCTACTACAGCCAGAGTTCAAAAAAAAATTCTACCTGCTAATCATGTGTTATACATAGGCTGACCATATTTCTTTGAGACAAAAACGGGACATTGGGATGGCAAAACGGGACGGGGTGTTATGTAATATTCCGTATTCATGAAAAAGACAAGGGTCCCCGCCCCTGGTCCGCGCGATTGGCTTCCGCCTCAAACCCCGCCCCCGGTCCACGTGATTGGCTCCCGCCTGCAAACCCCACCCCCAGTCCTCACGATTGGCTCCCACATGCAAACCCCACCCCCGGTCCATGGAAATGGTCCCTAATCCATTATGGAATTACTGAGGCTGGTATTATTAATCTCTTGCAAATGACAACCACATTTTCAAACAGAGATCTTCAAACCATTTTTGCAACATAACAGGGCATTTTTCTTGAGAAAGAAAATAAGAAGTAAGCCCATCAAACATGCTTAAAATTCTGTCAATTGATGGACCCAAGGACAAAAATCTTGTATTTCCATGCTCTAACAATTTAGCATAATTGTTTCCTGCAAAGTCACAAAAGTTTTTCAGTTCTTCAACTCTGTATATATATGGAAGTATTTGTATACTTTCACTGCAAAACATTCAATATCAATTGGTAAACAGTTGACAGCACACTTGATGGCACATAATCAGGTGATTGGATTCCAGTAATAACCAATTCAGTAAACCCAACTACTGTAGTAAGATAGCATCTTTTATAATCAGTTGGATTCAATGGAAGCAAAAGAAAAAATATTTGTGTTTAATGCTCAGATTGTAGTATAGATTGGCTTAGCATGATACTAATTCATGGTTCATCTCTTAATGTGTGGTGTGAATCTGACCAACAGTGTCTTATTCAACAAATCATGGCTTAGTATTAATAACTAGGTTGCTAGCTTCTAAAATTATATCCTGCTTAAACACAGTTTACTGAATAAACCTAAATTTGCTAGATTCACAAAACACCTTAAAAATCAAAAATCAAATCATATTATGGATTAGCACAATGTGTGAATCACACTGTATTTCTCATGAAGGCTCCTCATCCTACAAGATATTAAGGCTATGCAGCACTTTAATTCAAAGGGAAAAAGGTGTTTGAAAGCACATAGGATCTGCCTGCAGCTCCTCAAACCAAATGTACCTTTTCCTGGGTTTGCACTGCAGCTGCAGAGGATAGTCCCACGATCTTGGGGAAAGAAGGCAATGCCTTAAAAAACTTCAGGCTGGTGCTACCTTTCTTTTCTTTTATTGCTAATCCAGGTTCTTCGCCCCACCAATCCTAGGTTCACTTCTCAACTCTCTTCAAACTAAATAAGCCAAGTTCCTCCCTTCAACTCCCCCTCCCTTTCTTACAACCCCCTTTTTTCTGGCCTCTTTTCCTTCCAACCTCTCATCTTCATTTCCCGGTTCCCTCAGGCTTTGTTTTTTCCTCAATAAACATCCCCCTTGAAGCTTCCCAGTTCCTCATCGGCTGCTCGCATTCATCCGCCCTGCCGATTCAATCCACCCTCCTTTCTCTTTCCTTCTCCTGCCTTTGGGATTCATTAATTTACCAGCTCCACTCGAAGGAAATTTGGCTGACTCGCTTTTAAAGAATCACCTTCGGCATCTAATTTTCTCTCACCTCGCCCTTCCTTCCAAGTCATACCTACAATCTCCCTAGCAGTCAGGTTCTTTCTCCCTAGTATTTTGGCACACACATTTCCACAGTTGATGGGCATTTTAAAACAACCATCCCTGCAGCCGGGGAGGATATCCGTTGGAGCGGAGAGCGTGCAGGAGGGACGCTGCCACTCAGCTTCAGGACGGGGAAGCCAGCAGTAGCTTTGGGATCACGTTCGCGCCTGCGCCCCCTTCTCTCTCTTCAGCCTCGCGCCTCAGTCTCACGGTTCTCCTTCCAGTAGGCTGACCATATTTCCTTGAGGGAAAAAACATCGCTGGACAAAGTGGGCGCGCGCGGGGGGGGTGCACGCGCGCACACTCGTGCGCTTAACCAGGGAACTTTCAAAAACGGGACAAAATTGAGAATTTTACTATAACGACGGGACGCTCCAGAAATTGTGAAATAACGGGACAGTCCCGTTCAAAACGGGACATATGGTCAGCCTAGTTATACAGTTAAACAAACTGAAGACACACACAAAAACACACATTCACATTCCCTTTGTCTCTTTGTTGAAAGGATCAGCATCAGCATAAAAACAATTGGGCAAGGCAGCAAGAGGGTGCCCCCCCTCACTGCCTGAAAAGATGCAACCTCTGTTTTCTAATAACAGAAGAAAAATTATAAAAAGTTTAAAACAAATAGGATTCTAATGAAGAGGTGCAAGGTTTAGTTTTTCCCCAGAAGTATTTTTTTCTTTTTCTTTTTCAGCTGGCTGCAAGCACTGGCCTCCCCCTTTTTCCTCCCTCCTCACTCTGACCTTGGAGGCTGAAACAAGCGGCAAGCAAGGAGGGGGGGGGCCTTGGGTGAGACTGAAGGAGGAGGGGGGCTTGGGTGAGACTGAACAAATAGGGAAACAAACATAAACCTCAAACAATGAAAAATAATGGCAAACAATTAACAGAAACCTCTCAACTTTCTTGGAATATGCATTCAAGTTACACACTTCACAAAACATCTAGAGTGGATACAGGAATGGCCAGAACCTGCATCCACTCTCGCCATGGACAGACACACATAATTTTTAAAACTTTCTCTTCACAACTCAAAACAGTTTCTCAACTTTACATGCACACACAAACCCAGACAGACAAATACAAACAAAAAACACACACCGGTGCCTTAACATTGACAAAACACAGAAACTCCTTCTTTTTCTTAGGAGCTCCCTGCCCCCTGATTTTGAAAAAAAACTATGTTGAGGTGGGGCAAAGTATTCCCTCCTACCTTAGGCAGCTTGGTTTAGGGGATAACATTTCATTTTGGATGGTTACTTTAATATTTCTCCTGTTTCCTGATGGTCCCAAGGCACAATGAAACCTGTACATGCCCTGAATTCTTGGGGGGTCCCATTCTGGCCCCAGCTCTAAAAGCTCACCCAATCTAGGGTTACTGGCCCCACGGGCAGGCAGAGGCTCTGTTGCTATGCATTGTTGCTAATAGTGCCTGAGTGTAAATTGTTTCTTTGTTCAATATCTTATCTTGTCCACTACCTGGAAGCATTCCAAAAGAGAGAGGCTGCTTTTTGCTGCCAGCACCTCAGCCACAGGCTGAGGCACGGCAGGCGGCTGGCCAACTTGATTGATGTAAGGTGGGGGGAACTCTTCTTCTTCCTCTTCTAGGGGTTTTTTAATCAGTCCAGATTTTTTTCCTGGTTGGCTTCTTAGAAGGCATATTTTACTTGGAGTCTTATCTGGACCACAGTGTCTTTTTATGTCGGTTTGGAGGCAGAGATTGAAGAAGAATTTAACATACAGTTTCTCCTCTATTCGGCTGGTTACAGCTAGGAATTTCATGAATGCTGCAGAGGCTTTTTAGTTTTTTTTTCTTTTTAAATGAAGTTTGTCCTGTCACTTGAGGTTTTCAGTGCCTCCCAATGCATAAGAATACATTCTAAGGGAGTGCATGGCTTGTAAGCTTCGCTGGCTTTACACAATTGCCGACTGTTTCTGTTGCCCATTGTGGTTCCCTAGGGATTTCTCAGGGCTTGTCCTTCACCTTGAAGTGGTGATTAATCACCACTCACCCGCCATGCAGATTTTCTCGGGGCTTTTGCCTTGGGCTAGTGCACAATCACCACCCACCTGACTGCTTCGGGGTAGTGCACAATCACCACCCACCTGACTGCAGGAACCACCCAACCTACCAGGGGAATATATACCAATATTCCAATATTCCAACACACTCCTCTGTTCCCTAGTGGAAATTTCTAAGTCTCACTCTCTCACACACAGGGCAACACTCACCACCTGGGAAAGACTTTATACTTACCAGTCTTTCAAGTGCACTGTTCAAATTTCTAGGCGCCACACAAAAACATACTCGAAACCTCTATTGCTGGGCGTTCAAATTCAGCTAGAACAGAGTCTGCCGACTGGGATACAAATCAAGGCCGCTGGGAAATCCCAGGAGTGCTCTTTGACATTGATAAGATCCCCGCAGGTTTTCTCTGTCTGCCGTCGTGAAGGCACTGACCCACAAAGAAGGGTCACACTGCAGGGAGCCGTGGGCGGCTGCCCTGAGAAAACAAAGCCTTCTGCCCCATGCTGTTGGGCGCCAGGATGAAAGGTGTGATATCATTTCCCCAAGCTTCCCTTAATTACCAATAGAAAACACTTGAGCGAGGCTTGGATGTAGTAAAAAGAATAAAGCAGTTTTTATTTGATCAAATATAAAGCTGGATGGAATTTCCTGATGGGTGCCATGACAGGCAAACGCCTACAGGAAAAACCATGACCACAAGGGGGTCTACAGGCATTTTATACCCTGCAACTATGTCGACGTCCTGTAAATCGGGGGTCGCCCTTGGAACGGAAAGAAGATCCCGGAAATCCTGAAAATGGCGACGGAGGACGGCAGAGGCTGACGGAAAACGATTGGCGAACATCCAGGACGTCAGCAGCCAACTCAGAAGCGAGGTATGCTGGGACATGTAGTCCAATACCTACGGAAGAAGAGTCGGTTCCCCAACCCCCTTCCTGAGCGTGCGATAAATAATAGATATATGAATTGTTGTATAAATTAGATGAATTGTAATTGCTGTAAGCCACCTAGAGTCCTCCAGTAGGGAGGTGATAGGCGGGGTATAAATATGATAAATAAATAAATAAAAAACTAGAACAAGGTCACAAACAAGCACGAATCAAATGACATAGACAACATAGAACAAAGGCGCTTACTAGTGCTCTGCTCAGCATTTCTTATCTCTGTCTTGTTCTCACTACAGAATGTTACATTCTGTACCGAATAGCCCTCCTAGTCCTGGATACGTGTACTTTCTTAGCTGAAGCGTGTTTACAGAAGCAAAGAGCAGTTATGTTAACACAGCATAATTCTAAAAGGCTTATACATCAGTAATACAAAATACATTTCATTATACTAGGGTATACATTAGTAATACAAAATACAGCTCTTAAATCCCTTCACTTAGACAATATTAATTACAATTACTACAACAATTCAAACTTTAGTATTAATAGTAAAAGGAGGACCCGGTATACCGACCAAAAGCTTTATTAATCAGTTTCAACTCAGTGGCAAGGCAACTTGGGGAGACTGCACTGGCAGCTGAGGTGAAATACCAATGTTCTAAGTGACAGTTGGAGCAATGGCGGGACAAGGCTTCAAGACAGCTGCCTGTCAGATGGCAAACCAGGGCTCGGAGACAGCAGCTGAGGCGATGATAGGACCAGCCCTTGCTGAAGCAGTGAAAGCGGAGATGGAGCAGGACTCAGAGATGATGATCAGGAAGGACTCAGCTGTGGTAGAGGAGGCAGCTGTGAGGCAGAATTCAGCGGCGGTAACTGAGGCGACGGAATCAAGCTCGGCAGTTGCAACGGAGACGATGACAGGAACAAACTCGATGGAGATAGTGACGGTGGCGGTAGCTTCCAGTCCGGTGAGGATAGCGGAGGCGGAGACAAAGCAGGATCCAACGTTGGTGCAACAAGTCCAGCTTCGGAGCAGCTTTCCTCGGTCTCTGGAATCAAGGTGTGTGATCGCTGGTAAGAACGGTTGTCTCCAACAACCCGTTCCTGCATTTGGTGCCTTTTATACTTTTCAATCTCCTGCCTTTTGTGGATGGGAGCCAATCTCCTCTCTCTTTGCTCTGCCCTTTTTTCTGCCCTTCTGGCTCGCGTGCTGATTGGTTGTTGTGCATCTTCTGCTGCACTTTCTTCAATCAGCTGTTCTGGCTCCAACATTTGTCATTGATCAACATTCCCACCTTCCTTAACTGTCAATTCCCCGTCTTCTGGGTCAGATTCATCCTCAGCCTTAATCTTTACACCATCTTTGGCTGCAAAGTATATAATCAATCTGATTTCGATATTGACCATCTGGTGATGTCCATGTGTAGAGTCGTCTCTTGTGTTGTTGGGAAAGAGTGTTTGCTATGACCAGCATTTTCTCTTGACAAAACTCTATTAGCCTTTGCCCTGCTTCATTTTGTACTCCAAGGCTGAACTTGCCTGTTATTCCGGTTATTTCTTGACTTCCTACTTTAGCATTCCAGTCCCCTATGATGAATAGGACATCTTTTTTTGGTGTTAGTTCTAGAAGGTGCTGTAGGTCTTCATAGAACTGCTTGACTTCAGCTTGTTCAGCATCAGTGGTTGGGGCATAGACGTGGATAATGTATCTCAGGAAAGAAGGAGCGATAAGGAGCCCGGCTAAGGTCAACGGGGGGCAGAGGCATTTGCAGGGCTGGTCTGGTCCAAAATGTAAAGATGGTGGGTGCAACTGTATGATTGAAGCCCCACCCCCTTTTATATCCTTGCGGTACATGCAAGACATGGTTAAAAGGGGAAGGGATTCAATGCACAATTGCACTTGCCATCTTGACTGTTCTGATCTTTCAGTGGATGCTGCTGACAGTGAGCTAATGGGCTGAGGTCGAGAGGACATGTGCTTGTCCTGATCAAATAACAGGAATGTAGCTTCTCCTTTTCCAGTCATAAAAACCAAAGTGGAGCATTGCCCAAGGGAGCCAGTCCCAAGCCGAGCTGAGTTTACTTGGCAGAAGGGTTTTGCCACCTATCTCTTGCCACATGCCCTACCCTTTCTCTGTGCCCTGCTTATAGCTAAAAGATTTTGGAATGATAAATATGTGGCCCCTACTCAATGGTCTGAAGAGATGATGTTATTAGCAACTTTCAAACGAATTACTAATCAGTGTAGATTAGCTATGGTTGAAAGTTGCTAATTACGTCATCTATTATAATGAATATGGCTACCATTTATTAATATGCTTACCAAGAAGTCAGTCTCTGTTGGGGTTTGATATACCCAGGAATTTACTGTTAGATATGAATTATACAGAGAGGCTTGATTTCTAGGTGAGAGGTGAAATATTCTGCAGAGTCACCCAATTAGCAGCCATTGTTGTAGGGATGATGTGGCAAGGTATGACACATAACAACAGGTGCTAAGAGTTAAGTTGGGTGTGGTAGATAACGAGAGTGACCTATAATGTGATTGGTCAGTTTATCTATAAAAGCAGAGATATTCTGTATTCCATTTTATTCCCATTTTCTCATTCAACCTCTTGTATGCTGTATCCTTGGTTATCATTTGTTACCTGTGTGGAAGTGATCTGTAAATACGTATGTATATAAGTAAATAGGATATTTGATATAACTTCTGTTTGGAGTCTATTTACTGCATAGTACTTGGATCGCTGGTGCCTAGGAGAGAAGCAGGCCGCTCCATCCGCTCGCCCTTTAACAGTCTCTCTCTCTCTCCTTCTCATCCATCATCATCCATCATCATCTATCATCATTTATCATCACCATCTCTATCCACCCCCCCGTATGTTTTGGTTCTTTTTTCTGGCTTTATTTCTTTCCCTTTCCCTTTTCTTTCTTCAGAACTATGTATAACATTTACTCTTTTTCTGGTTTTTATTTTTCTATTCAATTAATAAACGTGAAAAAAAAATTAAAGGACAAAAAATAAAGAGCCTAAATTGGTGCATTGCCTGTAGGAGCCAATCCGAGGCTGAGCCAAAAAACGGGGGTCCCATTCAAAGTGCCCAAATAGAAAAGATGAGGCTGGACCACAGCCAATCAAAGCCAAGATGTCTTGAAGGGAAAAGGGGCTTTTGAGGAATTCAAAGTACGGTACTTCCACCTGCCTGCAAGGGACTTCACTGTTATACCTGCATTACTGACGGCAATAAGGTTCTAGTCTTAATGAAGTGCTACTGACTGAGCAACAATGTTACTGTATGTCACCATATAGCAATTCTGTAACCTCTATTGCACCCAGAGTTACACTATCCCAAGGACACAGGTTGCAATAGCCATTTCTACACTTAATCTTGCACTAAAAAGAAAACGTTGATAGTCCTTGAGTAACCTTGAGTAACACTTTGTGTAAAGAACACAGTTGGAATACGAATTTGAAACCTCCTCATATCTATGTTCCATTCTCCTTCCAGAGGGAAGGGGCTATCCACTCTGTTTTTGCATATTTGCCTCACATTTCTTGGCTGCAGCCAGTGCCATCTGACCGTACCAATTTCCTTACACTGATCATCCTGATTGATTGAGGGATTATGTGCCATCAAGTCAGTGTTGACTCTTAGCACTGACGTAGATCTTCTCCATGAGGATCTGTGCCTAACCTGGTCCTTCAGCTCTTCTAACGGTGCATCACCATTGTAACTGAATCAATGTCCTTTGCAGCTGGTTGTCCTCTCCTCTTTCCTTCTACCTTTCCCAGCATTAGAGCCTTCTCCAGAGAGCGAGGTCTTCATGTAATGTGCACTTTGTAGCAATTTGAAAAAAGAGCCGTGTTTTTTTCCCCTAAGTTGCCAGGTGGCTTCTGCGGCAAGGTGGCTTGTGTTGTAGCTACCTGAGGCTGGAAACAGACACTGCTGCTTTAATGAGTCACTGAGAGGGGCTGGACTTGCCCTCCTGCATCCCCTGCTTTCCAATCCAATTGGAACCATTGCACAGCCCTGCTAATTGGCCCCTGATGTAACCAGTGTAATAAACGCATTGTTTTATTGCATTTTTATTCTTTCTATTCCAGGGCTTTCCAAAGTTTTCCCGCGGTGACACACCAACCGCTGTTGGTGTGTCGCCGTGGGAAAACCCGGAAGTGCTGCTGCCGCTTTCAGTTTTTGCGCGCCGCCATGGCTGCGGCTCTTTCGGATTTTCGTGTGTCGCCGCAGGAAAACCTGGAAGCGCCGCTGTGACTGCGGCACTTTCGGATTTTTGCGCACCGCCGTTGGTGTGTTGCCGCGGGAAAACCCGGAAATGCTGATGGCCCGGTGGCACGCCATCAGCGCTTCCGGGTTTTGATGTGACACATCTGGGCCCCGCAGGTGACACACTTTTGTGTCGCGACACACAGTTTGGAAAGCTCTGTTCTATTCATTGAGCTTGTGGTACTCTCTCTGCTCCCTCCAAACCCGGACCAATGAACGGGTGGCCATAGGCTACCAGCTAGCAACTGGGGTCCTAGCAAATCGTATCGTTGACACCCACAAACATATCTGCATTTTATTCAAAACTTTTAACTGAAAAAATATACCCCTTTGTACTGTTTCCTTTGATAGTTTGTTTCTTGCTTGCTTTCTGAAATGAAATTAATTAATTGAAGTAATAAAAAAAGTAATGATATGAAACTATTTTCTGCAGTTTTTCTGAAAGAATATTTGTTTTCTGCCTAAGGTCGTCATGGTTTAAGGGATACTTGGTTCCATTTTCCTTTTCTTGTATAGTCTCCATGCTCTTTCACTTGAGGAGAAACTCAGAATCACCTTGGATTGTAATTTGCAAAAGGAAAGGGGTTGCATTAACAGCAGAGAAAGAGATCTGGGGAGGGAGGAGGAAACAAACAGCTAACAATGTAACAGAGTCACTGTCGGCTATATAAATTTGATAAATAAATAAATAAATAAACAAACTGTTTCTCTTCCTTTCCCTATATTGAGGTGAGGCCTTGGAGAATTTGTTTTCTGTCCCTCCAAGGACCCAAGACATGTACAGAGACAATAGGAGAGCAAATCCTCCCTGTTTGCTGCTTTTAAAAAGCCCAGCAGGAGATCCTGTCCATAGATATACTTCCTAAAGCCCCCAGATTGCTTTTACCAGCCTTCACCCTTTCAGGGCTGGGCCCACACCCAATGGCTGCCCGAGATATCTGGTTGCCTGAAGTTGGAAATCTTGCTGCTGCTTCTGAGCCAAAATCTGTCTTGCAATTTCTCAGAGGTTCTCTTTAGATGTAAAAGGGACTTCTGTATCTTTCTGTATCGTTCAGAATTTCTCTCCAATGATTCTGGTGCTGCTTTTAAGCTTGAAATGGCCAAGGGTGCTGCTACTGGTTTTGTGGGTTTCTCTTACATACCTTTCCATCACTCTGAAACCTCCCTGGGTGCCCCTTCTGCCCAGTGTGAGAAGTCCCTTGGGAGGAGGCCCCTCACGTTACCTCACTTGGGATGCGACTGAAGTCTCAGCTGCCATGGAGGATATAGAGATGGAGAGATGATTTCCCAGTGAAACACACGACATTCTCCCACACCCACGGTGACCTGCTAACATAATGTCTGTCTTCACACAGCATGATAATCTGACTTAGTTATGCAGTCAACCTAGTCCTATATCCAAACTAAATATGGCTGTTCAACACTTGCCTGGGACACCTCTGGTTGTGGGCTGCCAGCTGAGGGAAGTATGCATTTTCCTGGCATAGCAACAGACGTGGTTACCTGAATCATCAGAGAGATCCAGTAGGTGTAGGAACTCCACCCTCTGCCCATGGACTCTTTTATTCAACTGAAAGAGAACTGCTAGAGAAAAGGGAGAACATTTCAGGGCATTTTAGACTCACCCATCTCCTTTCTCCTCCCTGCCTGCGATGCAATTGCTCTGAGAAAGGATCCTAAGAGTGAGGGATGAGGACAAGAGTGGAAAAGGAACCCTAATTGGAAAACCAACTCAACAATTTCTGTGTTTCGTGCACCCTGCCTCTAAAACTGGGCAGAGCAATCAAGTTACAAAGAACTGCTGCAGTGAGAAAGACATCCTGAGTGTTGGATATTCTGGCAAATCCAGCATGCCTCATCAGCATATGGATGGCTGCTCTAGGATGCAAGCTCTCTATATTTCCAGGTTTTCCCGCGGCGTCACACCAACAGCGGTTGGTGTGTCGCCACGGGAAAACTTTGGAAAGCCCTGTGCTAGAGAAAAGGGAGAACATTTCAGGGCATATTAGACTCACCCACCTCCTTTCTCCTCCCTGCCTGCAATATAATTGCTCTGAGAAAGGACCCTAAAAGTGAGGGATGAGGACAAGAATGGGAAAAGGAACCCTAGTTGAAAAAGTAACTCAATGATTTCTGTGTTCCATGTGCCCTGTCTATAAAACTGGGCTGAGCAATCAGGTTACAAAGAATGGCTGCAGTGAGAAAGACATCCTGAGAAGGTCCTTCGTGGAGTCAAGTATTGAGCCTGGTGGACTTGTGGGAAGGCCATGAAATTTTTGGTGCAAATATGTTCTATAATTCAAATGATCCTTAAAGTGAATATACAGTTGAAACCAGAACTGTTTGTTTTGGGCTTGGTGGACCAACAACTTGAAAGAAAATATGGGTTCTGTATATGATAACAGCAGCAAGACTTTTGTATGCACAAAGATGGAAAGATGCACAAATTCCCACTGATAGGAATGATAGGGATGGATAGTGAAATTAATGGATTTGATGCAGATGGCAAAACTGACAGCACTGAAAAGAGAAAATACCATGACTGGATTTGTTTCTACTTGGAAACTGCTTTTGGACTATTTGCATGTAACTGAAAAAAATGAAGTTTTGATTTTGGGATTTGATGATTAAATTGCTATTTTTCTATAGAAATGTTAGTTAAGGTGTAATTAGTGAAAGAAGAAAGAAAGAAAGAAAGAAAGAAAGAAAGAAAGAAAGAAAGAATAACGTGTTGAATAAAATGGTTCTTTGCTCAAGAAGCACAGGAAGCAGGTGATGAGGAAACTCTGGAAGCCAACTGTATCCCTAAAAGTGCCTTGCAGCCTAGCAATACCGTTGAGCTCCTGCTATTATCCAAGAAACGGCCGATTATCTTGTGTAATGAGTGTGTGCAGGAAGGGTAACGAGGAAACCTCAGGGCCAAACTGACTTGGTGGTTTGTAATCAAGTGAAATAAGGTAAAGAATAAAACAAAATAAGTGAAGACTAGCGCTGACATCTAGGTCTAGAAATGATTAAGGAGCGCTGTTTGAAACGAATAGGAGGGAAGCTGCCTAAGTTACTGTGGGAAGAAGTTCAGCAGTTGGTATAGGCAGAGGAAGAGACCAGGACTTTTATTTATTATTTATTGTTGTGGCATTTCATTACTTGGGATCAAAGGTTAGGCTTGGAGAAGGACCCTTTTAAGGTCAGTTATCTCAGTAAATTTGCCACATGAAAACTGAAGCTATGATAAAATGTACCACAATGTTTGGATGGTTTGCAAAAAAATGTATGATGGAAAACTTTATGACAGGAAGTTGATTACCAAAAACCTCACAAAACAAACCAGACCAGACCAAACCAAACCTCCAGTCTTAGCATTATTTCATTTAAAAACTCATGTGGCTTCTGAAAGTGAAATGTTGATAATTTTGCAGAAGGGCACTTTCTCAGCTTTCAGCATGGCTGCATAACCTTGAGTGATCTGAAAGGCTAGTTAGACTTGACTCTGATTAGGACTTGGATGGTAGACTGTATCTTGGGGTACACCCAGGTACACTTGGCTCTGGCAAACTCTTTCTGAATATATGATGAAAAACTCTGTGGATGTGTTCAGTTTGTTGGAGGTTCCAGCAAATCAGCCTGCCTCATTAGTATATGGGCCATTGCTCTAGGAGGCAAACTCTAGATCAAGGACTAATTTTTCTCAATTGTGAGAGGCCAGACATGGCGTTTGTGGCCAGTCACCGAAGAAAGGAGGATTCAAGTGCAATTCTCCAAATGAAGAGAAATGAATTGGCAGGAAGTTTGGAAAACAAGGACTGTGGTAACTCTGATGCAAGGTACAAAATCTGCAAACTGGGAAAGGACACTAGACCTGCAATTCCAAGATGAAGCACCAGGAGCTTTAGACAGCCCCTTGAGCTACTTCACACTTACCAGTGTGGGCCAATTCAAGCATCTGTTGGGGGTAAAATTCCAAAAAAGAAAAGAATCAAATTGGATTCCAGAGCAAAGGAAGGAATCTTATTGGGGTACCCACCAGGAAGCAAGGGATATAGAGTTTCAGATCCTAAGACTGGCTCAATCCATACTTGCAGAGTGGGGCATTTTGATGAAACAGAGCCAAATCAAAATCCTCTAGCCAATAGCACTGCAGAAGGGGGAGGTGAAGAAGGATTGGTCGAGGTACCTTACCCAGTGTTTCCAGATGCAGCAAGCAGGCAAGCCCAGAGAGAGGACTTAGAGACCGAAACTCTGCCCGTGTCAGACGATGAGGAACCAGGAGGGACAGAAGGGGCAGAGATGCTGTACGATCCAGACCTGAGTCCTGTTCTGGACCTGAGATGCTCATCATGACCCAACAAGGGAGTTCCGGCCAAGTGACTGTCCTACCTCACAGGAGTGGCGTTGCCGAAAGAGCCTGCATCATGGAAGGAAGTGCAACAGCTGCCACCAGCTGAAGCAAGTAAGTGGAAAAAAGCAGCACAAGAGGAATTTGAGGCTCTGCAACACAACAACACTTGGACACTCACAAAGTTACCTGTTGGCAAAAAGGCAAAAGGTTGCAAATGGGTCTTTAAGGCCAAACAGAATGAAAAGGGAGAAGTACTAAGGTACAAAGCTAGACTGGTAGCCAAGGTGTATTCACAAAAGTATGGCAAAGATTATGACCAAACTTTTGCACCTGTTGTGACTCACACCAAAATTCAACTTCTTTTAAGTCTAGCAGCCAGTAGAAACATGCAAATAGAGCATATTTACATCAAGACAGCATTCTTGCATGGTGAAATTCAGGAGGAGTTGTACATGCAACAACCGGAAGGATTCACTGATCCAAAGAAAAGGCATTTAGTGTGTAAGCTTCAGAAGGGGATCTATGGGCTGAAACAAGCAGCAAGGACCTGGAATGTGAAATTAAACCAGATGCTAATAAAGCAAAGTTTCACTCAAGGCAAAGCTGATCCCTGCCTTTACACACGACACAAGAATGGCAGAGACATGTTCATTCTGACATATGTGGACAATTTGATTCTCTGTTATGAGGATCAAAGGGACATTAATAAAGTTGTATCCAACTTGAACACAGAAGTAGAGGTGAAACATTTTGGGAGGGCAAGCTACTACTTAGGGATACAAAGTGACACAGAAGAAGATGGAAGTTTTCTCCTTAGTCAGAGGCAAAATATTCTAGCGTTATTGGAGAGCCTGGGGCTGAAAGATGCAAACACAGTCCCAACTCCAATGGAAACAGACTTTCACAAAGTAAAGGACACTAGTGAACTATTGCCTCAGAACAATGGATACAGAGAAGCCATTGGGAAGCTGCTACTGTATATCTGTCAACCACAACAAGGCCAGATATTTCAACTGCAGTGGGAATCCCCTGCAGAAATACCAGCGCACCCACCCAAAGGGACTGGACAGGCGTTAAGCGGGTGGCAAGATACCCGAAGGGGACTGCAGACCTGAAGCTTAAGCTGCCAGCAACTGATTATCCTAAACTAGTGGGATACACTGATGCAGATTGGGCAGAGAATGACACTGGTTGTAAATCCACTAGTGGGAGTATGTTTCTATTTGGGGCAGGGGCTGGGCAAGTCACAAGCAGACTATATTAGCATGATCAAGCACTGAAGCAGAGTATGTCTCAGCAACTAAGACATGCGATGAGGTGCAATGGCTCAAGTATTAACTTGAGGATCTGGGGGTTAGTGATCCTGCTCCAATAAGAGTCTTTGAGGACAACCAAAGTTGTATAAGACTCTATCAAAGAAGGTGGGAGGGCAGACAAAGCACATGGATGTTCACAACCACATGATTAGAGAGGCACAGGAGACAGGACTAATACATTTGGAGTATTGTCCCTCAGAAAGGATGATCGCAGACATCCTGACAAAGCCACTCACAAGGGGTGTCTATCAAGGCCTACGAAGTAAATTAAATCTTGTGTAGGCATGATGCATGACTAGATTTGAGAAGGGGTGTGGGAGCTTCCAGCAAATCAACATGCCTCATTAGCATATGTGCTTCTAGAGGAAGCTGCTTGTTGCCCCTCCCACTTCCTCTCTCTCTCTCTTGCTTTCTACTACCAGAGAAGAAGGACCATGCGGCTGCTGGTCCTTCCATGGAGAGGCCATGCACTAGGCCTCAACTCCAGGATTTTCCCCTTTTCTCCACGCAGCCTTCACCAGCAATGAGGGGTGAGGGTAAATTAAGTTTAGGGACAAAAGAAGAACAAGAAGTCATCTTTCCTGAATGAAAATGTAACTGGACCAAATAAACAGTAAGAACTCTTTTTGTAACCTACGTTGTCTAAGCGTGCGATTCTTTATGCTTGGGTGGGCTATGTGCTCAAGATCAATAACCTATATTTCTATACCGTGCTTATTAATGCTATTAAGATAAAACCTCCTTTCTGTGTGTGCGTGTTTCTTTGCTGTTATACGCTCTGCTCCATTCAGTGGTACTAGCTGCCCATTATGGTCTTCACAGTTTGTGTCCAGTAAAGCCATTTTATTTTTTTACATCACTTACTCAAAGAAATGAAGATAAGGTGAGCCTCCAGTAGAGCTAGGAGAGAGTAATGACTGGCTTTTGGCCAGGAGTGAGGTGAGCTTCAGTTCCTCTAATGGGAAAATGGATGGTCCAGAAGATGAGCAGAGCCACAGCAACTGAAAAGAAATTAACTGCTTTTCTGCCATTTCAAAGAAAGCAGAACAGAGTCAGAAATAAAAAAAATTCATTTCCAATAATGGTCCTGAGATTCACCGGGTCAGAGCAAATCCTGAAGGAATGCTAACCCCTTTGATTGCTTGCCATGTACTCTGAATTCCTCTTTCCTGCCTCTTTTTGGGGAGATGGGATAGAGATGGGTGGGGGAATCTGTGTGGGAGAAAATAAGGATAGGTGATGTTGCTTTCTCTTTCCTGTGCTTGACGGACTCATCCCATACTTTATAGGGGGATCTTGCCAAGAAAACTGCAGGGACTTGTGCAGGCAGTCGCCAGGAGTTAAGGACACGAAAGCACAAACAACAGCAACAACAGTGTGGAAAGGAGAAAAATTACACAAGAGTATAAACCAATCAAACAGTATAACATTTAATATAAAACCTGATCTAGTCTCAAGCACTATCATAATTAATCTGTATCCAGTACTTCCTCTGAAGGGAAAAGTTCTTCCAGCCTCATAAAAATCCTGGAACAAAAAGTATTTTAAGGACCTTTTTAAGTTGTTAGGAGCTCAGAATCCAAATGCAGTTGGAGGATGAGTCTGTTTCAAACAGTAGAAGCTCTTAAACTGAAAAGTAAAAGAAGCAGGAGGGGAGACAGAGAGAGAGAGAAAAAAAAGATGTTGAGATAAAAAAAACAATAAGCTTGGCCTTTTCAAAACTTAATTGAAGGTCGTGGGAACACATCCAACTGGGAATCCCAGGAAGGCAACTGGAGAGGAAGCAGAAGCAGACCTCATACCCAGGGTTGCATCTGGGGGGGGGGGGGGGGGCAAGCGGGGCATGTGCCCTGGACACCACGCTGGGGGGGGGGCACCAAAAGTCGGGACTTAATCTCATGCTCGCACAGGTTCCTTGTGGGTGGAGCCCACCGCTTAAGTAGGTCTAAAGCAGGAGCAGCTTTCGTGCGCCTGGCACCTCCGACAAACTAGCACTCGCCAGAACGGGAGGGCGGGGGCTTGCTCGCTTTTCTCTCTCGCACGCTTGGGAAAATGTTACACAGGTTTGTACACACGCTGTAGTGCGAGTAGTGGGGCGTGGTGGAACTTCTCATTTTGAGGGGGTGCGGAATCCGTGTTTGTCCCGGGTGACACAGACCCTAGTTGTGGGCCTGCTCATACCCAGGGCCAGGCAGAAGAATGCACCTGAATGTCACCAGCGAAGAAAAGAAATCAGAGAACCAGGGACAGAGTATATGAAGTAAACAAAAAGTGGGCCTACGACTGCATGTTGAGGCATGTCCTTAGATGAACGGAAGGATTTAGAAGACTATTGTAAAACTTACTCTGTGTATCCAAACTGCTTGACTGAATCTGTCATAGTAATACAGAGAGACTCATTATGTGCAGCCACTGTGGCCTAATGGCTGGAGCTAAGGTTGTGAAAGTGATGCCGTTTGCTCTTCAGTAAAAACTTGATCTGGACCTGATGCTTCCCTCTCCCTGTCCTGTTTCATGGATTGGAAAAACAGTTTCCATTCACGCTAATGCAAGTTTCCCCCCAGTGCTAATAGCAGGTCCTTCCTAACCTTCATGCCCTAGTCTGAACTTGGAGTTTTGAGTGAAGCCCATTTAGCAGTCTATTAGAACTAGTGAAATGGAGCTGAGCTGCTAAGCTCGTGTACAGAAAAAGAATATTGTTTAAAAAACAGAGCCCATGAGCATATTAGTAATACTAATACTAATAAATAATAAGTAATACTAGTAATAGTATTATTAACAGTATTATTCCCTTTTGGGGGAAGGTGGTTGAGAAAGTGGTGACGTTACAACTCCAGAGGATTCTGGAGGAAACGGATTATCTAGACCCCTTTCAGTCAGGTTTCAGGCCAGGATATGGGATGGAGACCGCATTGGTCGCACTTATGGATGATCTCTGGCAAGGGCGGGATGGAGGGAGTGCATCCATCCTTGCTCTCTTAGATCTCTCAGCGGCTTTTGATACCATCAACCATGGTATCCTTCTGGGGCGGCTCAGGGAGTTGGGGTGGGTGGTGTAGTTTTGCTCTGGTTCACCTCCTTCCTCCGGGGCCATTCCAAATCAGGGATGATAGGGGAGGAGAGATCTGACCCACGGCCCCTCTTGTGTGGGGTGCCACAGGGTTCAGTGCTCTCCCCTCTCCTGTTTAACATCTATATGAAGCCGCTGGGCGAGATCATCCGTCACCATGGGATGAAGTACCATCTATATGCTTATGATACTCAGCTGTATATTTCCATTCCGGGTGAAGTAAGTGATGCGGTTGCTGCCCTATCTCAGTGCCTGGAGGCTGTGGGGGCCTGGATGGGGATGGCTGAACCCTAGTAAGTCAGAGTGGCTGTGGATTGATGCCCGCTCGGGATCTAGGGAGTTGTCATCATTGGTTCTGGATGGGGTGGCACTGCCCCATTCAGAACCAGTGTGGAATTTGGGGGTTCTCCTGGACTCACGACTCCTGCTTGAAGAGCAGGTGGCAGCCATGGCCAGGAGGGCCTATGCGCAACTTTGGATTGTGCACCAGTTATGCCCATTCCTGGACCAAGATGCCCTCCGAACAGTCACTCATGCCCTTGTCATCTCCCATATAGACGATTGTAACACGCTCTACATGGGGCTACCCTTGAGGAGCATCCGGAAGCTTCAACTGGTCCAGAATGCGGCCGCGTGGACAGTTATTGGGGCCAGAAGATCAGCACATGTGACACCTCTGCTGCGCGAGCTGCATTGGGTACCGGTTTCCTTCTGGGTGCAATTAATGGTGTTGGTTATCACCTTTAAAGCCCTACATGGCATAGGGCCAGGTTACCTGAGGGACCGTCTCATCCCCAGAACATCGACCCGTCCCACCCGATCAGCCAGAGAGGGCTTGCTGCGGACCCCATTGACTAAAGAGTTCCATCTAGTGGGGTCCAGGAGGTGGGCCTTCTCTGCAGTTGCGCCCGCCCTTTGGAATACCTTACCCCCAGAGCTGAGGCAGGTTTCCTCACTCCCAACCTGTGGGAAAGAGTTAAAGACCTGGTTCTGCCGGCTTGCCTGGGAGGAAATGCCAACAGTTCCTCTTGGGGATGGCTGGTCCCATGAAGCCTCCCAGTATTACCATTTTTAACATCTTTTATACTTGGATTTTATATTATTTATTATATTGTAATTTTATATTTATGTTTTAACTATGTTCTATTGTGAACCGCCCAGGGTCCCCGATGGGGGAGATGGGCAGTAATATAAATTTAATAAATAAATAAATAAATAAGTAAATTAGAGAGATCCAGGTTAATCTTACACCCATAGCCCACCCAAGCATAAAGAAATGCATGCTTAGACATGGCAGGTATGAAAAGTAAGTACAAAAGAGTCCTTACATTTTATTTGGTCCAGGTACAACATTTTCTGTAGACAAAAATGATGTTTCAGTTACTTCTTGCCTGCCATGATCAGCTGGCAGGGCTGCTGGAGCATGCGGCTGCGTGCCCCGAAGTTCAATGGAGTCAAGGAGAGCAGAGAGCAAGCAGCATGCATGCCCCTCTGCTGGAAAGAGAGGAAGAAGAAGGAGGAAGAGGAGGACCACAGCAAAACAGCTTCCTCTGGGAGGAGTAGAGAATTCGCTTCCTAGAGCAGAGCTTACACACCCGCTTATGAAGCATGTTGATTTGACTAAACCTCCAACATTGAGAAGCAGTAAAATGCCAAGGCCCTGCACTCCCTGCCAGGGTCTGGATAGAAGGTTTTAAGATAAGCGCCCTCTTTCTCCTCTTTTCTTAAAAGCCCTGTTTTCCCTCCATTTCCCTGTCTGAATCCATTCTCCCCGGCCAGTTCCTTATAAGGCAAGTACATTTTGCAACTGAACCTCTCTGGGCTGATTGCTGTGAGCGGTTCATTGGCCTCACCTTGCCCCGACCACCACAAGGCCTGGAGGGTGCCCTCCCTCTTAGCACCTCTGCCAGAGGGGGAAGAAGGAATTCTTAACATCTGGAGCTGCTTGGTTGTGCCTTGGAGATGTACGAAGGACTCCTTTTCTTTTCTTGTTGCTGTTGTGATTCCACTCCATTTGGCTGTCCAAGAAATGTATATCAATCCGATTTGGACTCTACTATTCTAAGTGAAAAAAGTACAGAGGCAAACAATCGACCTCCACCCCTAAGCTGCATGTTTAGGGCTTTAAATGGTCTTCCCACACTCTGTATTCTGAATTCTTGTCACCACCTACGGTAGCTGCTGCTTAAATTAAAAACTCCATTTTTGTGAGCACTAACTGTGTGAGAGCACGTGGTTTTGTCTGGATGTCAAACTGGAGGGCAAATGCATGGAGAGCAGAGCAGAATTATGAATTTTGGCCACATTTCAAGACATTAAACTTTGTGGAGTCCTTGGTGCTCTCTGAGCCTGGTTGTTTTCTTGCAGACATTTCATTGCCTGAATAGGAGACATTTTCAGTGTCTTGCACTGAAGATGTTGCCTAGTCAGGCAATGAAATGTCTGCAAGAAAACAACCAGGCTCAGAGAGCACCAAGGACTCCTCAGTTCAACCCTGAGCTACATATATTCTGTTCAATTGGTACATTAAACATTTAAAGGTGTGCCATTTAGCACCAATGAATGGCAGATCTTTCTGCAGTTTGGCTACACCTGTTCCTGATTTCCTATAGGAGCATGTCAGCGTTACGAGGTAGGCCAGACAGGAAAGATGACCTGATGAGTTAATTCTACTTTTTATAAGGTTACATTAACAGGATCTTGCAAGTCTGAATGTACTTCTCTCCTGTTGTCTCCTTTAGAGCCCCAAAATGAGGGGGGGTCTCTTTTCAGCCTCTTGCCCTGCCCACATTCCTGCTGCTGACTAAGCTGCCTTTTATCTGACTGTTCTCTTGGTTGTGTCTCCCAAGGTCATTTCCACATACCTGTCGTGGTTCAGCCTCAGCCCTTGCCCCAGGACTTCAGCCAGGAGTCAGAGGATGAGCTGCCCCTGTGGGACCTTCAGGGGACTGTCCCAGAGGCAGCCCCAGAGGCAGCCCCCGAGGCAGGCATGGCCCCTGAAACAGGGAGCCAGGATGGTCAGGAGGCAGCTGCAGCTGAGTCAGCAGAAGAACAAGCCAGGGATGAGGGTTTGCCCCCACCCTCCGCTCAGCAGCTACCCGTGACCCACACACCTGGCAGCTCTTCAGACTCTCCAAAAAGGCAGCGCCGAAGGAGTGCACGCTTCGCCTTAAAGGAGAAACGCCGGAGCGCAAGATTAGCTGCCAGAGACCTCCGGAGAGCAGAGCTGGAGTCTTTGCAGGATTCGCAGCAGGCACACAGGACCCTCTGAGGGAGCAAACTAGTTTATGGGTACGTGAACCTCTGCTGGACCTTGTTACCTGTTTCCTTGAACCCCGGTTGGACTATTGGCATTCTACTCTCTGGACTCCTGACTCGGCTTGGATATATCATGGACCTGCTTGTGCGTACCCTTGAACTTGGCTCCAGATTGGACTCTCTCTGGCGTTTGACCCTGATGGTATGGACTTCTGACTCTCTCTCTCTTGCCTGCTCCTCCAACTGTGATTTATTGCCGGCAGCATTCCTCAGCCGGGGAGTGTCCCTGGCTGCCGGCTTATCTCTGAACTGTGTGCAATATGATACTCTGGCTGTAGCCCATGACAATACCATTACAGAGCAAAAACTCCTTCCTATATGCAGTATTTAAGAATGGCAGTGGCATCCCTAAGGAGGGGGTGGTGTCAGACTTTTAACAGCAAGGATATACAAAAATTTCCATAATCAATCTCTTACTCTATATTAAACCAAAACACCACATTATTTCTATAAGTCATTCCACTTTAACATATAATAAAAATCACTAAGTATAGTTACTCCTCCCCCTTATATTAAAATAAAGAAAAAAAGTTCATATAAACCTCCTAAACATCTTTCTCCCCTCCAGAAGATAAAACATATTTAATTATTCCCTTCCTACCACTTTTCTATACATTTCTGTCTACTATAATAAGAATCAAATTAAAAAGCACATAAGTTGTCTGCTATTATACTTAATAGTACAACAATTTTAATAATCCCAATCTTAATAAACCCCAAAAACAAAGACAATTCAAAACAGTAATTCCATATCTTTAAAAAGGAATAACATCAATCAAACCCTTAAAGCAAACCAGATAAAACATTATTTAACCCTAATACAACAGTTTTAATAATTTTAATCTTAATAAACCCCCCAAAAAACCAAAGCCAATGCAAAACATTAAATCCAAATCTTTAAAGGCAAATAGCACCAGTCAAATCCTTAAAGCAAACCAGATGAATATTCTTCAACCCTTATCCCACTTCAAAATAAACCAAAGCAGTTACAAATCCCCACAATGTGCACAGAGCTTTCCTCTTGAAAGTATCAAACAGCCCAACTGCCCCCCTCAAAGATTCCAGGTTCTTTTCATGGCATTCCACCAGGAGATCGATTTTACTTATGGCTTGCAGATCACTCTCTCCCTTAGATTTCTCCAACTCCATTATCCAATTTTCTGTGGGAGGTCCCAGCAATGGCCATCATCTTCATCCAGCATCTCGATAAAAATCCCAATCGCAGTCTTAAAAAAACCCTTTCTATCACTCTTAAATTCCTCAGTTTCATCCACCACATCCCCAACCTGATGGCACATTTTAGATCTCATATTTTCCACAATGTCCTGGATATCTTGCATAAAAGCTTGATAGAAGTCAGAAGAAATCTGTTTAAAATCCCCGTGAAAGTCTGAAAGAATCTGTTTGAAATCCTCAATGTCTCATGCAGTAGATTATGGCGCACCCTAGGACCTTAACCAGCAAAAGTTGAAGATATGGAAGAGTTTGGGGCTTTATATTTAGCCCACACAGTGTTCATATAAGTACTAAAAGGACTTACACACCAATATTTCACAGAAAAAAAAGCCTAATGTGACACTTGGAGCTTAAGGACTCTCTGTGGAAAATAGAGATCAACTTCTTTGTTGGATCATAGGCCTTTTGAGATCCTTATGGAGGTGAGTTCAATTATGAGATAAGGTTCTGATTTGGTAGCTAGACCTAGGACACCAGAAAAGGAGCATTTCATTTAACTGGACAAGGCAACAGTCAATATCCCCAGAAGGGCTGGCTTTCATTTGCTCAAGGCAGAACAGAGAAGCGAGGAGGATCCAACAACATCCATGTAGAGGCCCAGATGACCTCTTTCCGACCCTTTTCCTCCTAATGATCTCTGAACATCTGCTGAAACCCAAGGTCTTATGCAAGCAATTAGTAGGTAACTAGGCCTTGCCACATTAATTGCATTGAATTTATTTGGAGAAATCAGGGCTTAGAAGGAGAAAGTGGGGAAATAGGAAAACAAGGGAAAGAAACACAGAAAAAAAGTAAAGTAAAGTAGTGATTGGGGCATGGAAACAGCATTGGTCGTGCTTTTCTATGATCTCTGGCGGGAGCGGGATGGAGGTAGTGCGTCCATCCTCGCTATACTTGGCCTCTTGGTGGCCTTCAATACCATTGACCATGGTATCCTTATGGAGAAGCTTTGGGGGTTGAGAGTGGGGCGCACTGTGTTGTCCTGGTCCACTTCCTTCCTCTGTGGCTGTTCCCAGTCGGTATTGATAGGGAGCAAGAGGTCTGGCCCTCAGTCCCTGCTTTGGGGGGTCCCGCAGGGTTCAGTACTTTCTCTGCTTCTGTTTAACATCTACATGAAGCTGCTGGGTGAGATCATCTATCACCATGGGGTGAGATAGCATCAGTATGTTGATGATATTCAACTGTATATCTCAGCCCATGGGGAGCTAAGCGATGCTGTGACCTCCCTCTCGCAGTGCCTGGAGGCTGTTAAGGTCTTTATGGGGAGCAATGGGTTGAAACTGAACCCTGGCAAGATGGAATGGCTCTGGGTTTGGGGCTCCTTGTTTCATGGAGAATTGCATTTAAGGTCTTGGATGGGGTTGTGCTGCCCTAGACGGACCCGGTGTGTAATTTGGGGGTTCTCCTGGACTACGACTCCTGCTCAAGGAGCAGGTGGCAGTCATGGCCAGGAGGGCGTTTGCGTAACTACGGGTTGTGCGCCAGTTACGCCCTTTCCTGGACCAACAGGTCCTGCTCACAGTCACCCACGGCCTAGTCACCTCCCGTCTTGACTACTGTAACGCACTCTACATCGGGCTGCCCTTGAGCCAGTTTGGTCTAGTGGTTAAGGCAACAGGCTAGATACCAGGAGACAGAGAGTTCTAGTCCCACCTTAGGCATGAAAGCCGGCTGGGTAACCTTGGGCCAGTCACTCTCTCTCCGCCCAACTCACCTCACAGGGTTGTTGTTGTGGGGAAAATAGGAGGAGGAAGGAGTATTAGGTATGTTCACCACCTTGAGTTATTTATAAAAATAATAAAGGCAGGATAGAAAATAAATAAAATAATAAATTAAATGAATTAAATTAAATAAAAGTATCTGGAAGCTTCAGTTGGTTTAAAATGCGGTGGCACACATGGTTTTTTGAAACTCTAGATTTGCACATGTGTCACGTCTCTTGCAGGAGATGCATTGCACCTCAAGATTTTCCATTCATATTTATTTGCTATATCCTTCTCAAACTCAGGTTGGTATAAGAGGTAGCACTTGGTCCATCACTCAGCGCATGACCTAGACCAATATTCCACCTAGCATGTGATACCAAAAGTATGTTGTATTTCAAAAGTAATATTGATCTTTGAAAGCCCGTGTTTAATGGACCATTAAGTGCCTGTGTTTGGACTGAACTGTACAAGAATCCAGCAACTTGCACTGTCCCTCAGTTTTGTGTGCTGGCTCAGTTGATGGGGGTAGAAATTTATAAGAAGTGGCACAGAGTCGCTCTTACATTTGCAATCGGGTTGGTCATCCCCTCCAAATACCATGGGGGCTTCTCTCAGCTCTTTGACAATTCCTGGGGAGAGGCTGCCACCAGCCACGTTTCCCAGAAACAACCTTTTTGGTGCTGAATTACACAGGAGCAAATTAAGTGGTGACCTCCCCTGTTGACTTCTGCTTGGTTTGGTTGCTTAACCAATTGGGGAGCTCTATGTGCTAAGGTTGAAATCCTTTCAGAAAGGGTGCTCATTCAGTAAAACTGCTGGTACATCAAAGCTGAGGAAGTAGACAGCAGCTGAAAGAGGAAAGGAGAGAGAGAGAGAGAAAAGGAAATAATAGTGGCTGTTAAAGAGGTAATCCCAGGCATTGCTACTTCACTAGGAACTTGTCAACAATCCTACACAAACTCATAGTCATAAAACAAAGTTTGAACAACTTGAATGAAGGATAAGAATTAAAGAGTCTCAAGAAATTGCAGGAATTGTAACACTGCAGGGCAAAAGCCAGGCATGATGCTGCAGCCACTCTTGTAATGCAATGTTAGCCTGCCAAAAACTAACTGATTAGTCCTGGAGAATCCAGAATGGACTTGAACCGTGTCACCCTCAAGGCTTATGCTCATGCTTCATGCTCATTTGCCCCAGGAAAACTGAGTGTACGAATCTGCTACTAGAAGGGCTTCTGCAAAGAATCTGAGATCTCTATTTTATACCCTCAGTTGGAGGAGAGAGAGAGGGAGGGAGGGAGAGAGAGAGATACTGTTTATGACCTCATCCTCCCAAACCTGACTTCTGCCGAGCCTTTTCCTGGGAAACAAGCCTGGGTCCTGTGCTGATATTAAGTGGTCAAAGATGTTCTTCTTTTAAGTAGTATCCCATGTCCTTTAGCTTGAAAAAAATCAACTTGAGACATGCTTTATGGTCCACTGAAGGGTCTTAGCTGATATTTGAAGTTCTGCTTTGTACTACTTCTCCCCAAGCAACCACATCAGCTGGAAGACCTCAATGGCAAAATAACAACTTCAATAAATAAACAGACGGGAAAGAACGAGACTGTTTCTGTGTGACTTTATGGCACAATGTGTGGTTGAAGAGCTAGGAATGCCTTCCACAACAAAATGTAAGCAAACAGGTATGCAAACAGACATAGACACATTCATGCAGCCACATGAAGATACTGCCCTTAGTCCTTCTTAAAGAAGTCACACAAGAACTGCGATGCTCATTTAGCTTTATTTCAAAGAAAATCTGCCAAGTTTTACTTCAATGCATACATTTTTTAGAGTCTGATAGATAGCAATTTTGAGTTATATAAAGGAAGGCAAAGCAATAGCAGGAAGTGATGTCAAGTCTTTGGCCAGATTTGAAGATATCCAAGGCGGTAGACGGAGATGGCATTATTTTCCACGATACTGCCATCTATAGAAATGAAATAAAAGAATAGGTTGATCAAAGTGGGTTTAAGGTCTCTTCTGCCATCTGAACCCCAAAACTCAATCTCTCCTGCCCTCCTTTCTGCCCTTGAAACACCTCTTCCTCTTCATGTCAATGCCTTGCAATGCTTTGTGAATGCAAACAATATGCAGGCACAGTTTCCCAATCTACATCTGTGGCATCTCAATTAGGGGAGAGTTTTCTTACCGTCTACAGCACCTCCGTGCCCAACTCTGACATTGACGGGGGATAATCCTGCATGTTGTTTGTGGAGGAAATTTGCTTTGGGCATTCCCTGTGAAAAGAAAAAGAGGAGAAAGGTGTATGATGAGTAAAGGTACCGTGATATTTAGATACATTTCTCCTTCCAAGACACCACCTGCTTCTGGAGAATTGCAGAATTCCTATGGCTTCAGGCAGTTCAGTCTGACCAGAGGAATCCGTTTCTGCTGGTCTCCCTGCAGCAGCCCAAATAAATCACATATGAAGCCAAGTCTGAAGCCTGGCACAGAGTGCAATTGGCTGGCATGCGTGTACCTATTACGGCAGTTGGGAGGAAACAATCTGGTTCACACCAAAGGAAGACCTTGCTGTGATCTCTCTCTCCCCGCTATTGCCATGGATCCTTGCTTGCTAGGAAGGAATCCTGAGCTACAATGGCTGGTTCTGGTGGGTGTTTTGGATGGAGAATCCTTGGGTGAAAATGGTTTACTTCCTTTGAACTTCAGGACCTGATTTTCCTCCGGATTTTCCCCTCTTTTCTTAATGTAGAAAAATTCCATCACTGCTCTTCTCTGCTCTTGAAAATCTGCGCATATGAGACCCAGTTATGACCTGCCAGAGGGACCCTCAGGATATCCCAGCATTCAAAAAAGGCTTTTGAGAATATGGCAAGGACACACCACTTCTGAACTGCTCTGAAAGAGAACTATGTTGGGTGGTTCACATAATCCCCAAGAGTCAAGGTTTTCTTAGGGGAGTGTGTGCAGTTTTGCTTTCTCTTTTATTAGATAGGTGGAAAGAAGATAATTTCTCTGCTTCTAGATATTTTGCTGCAAGTCTAGGGAATGCCCCATTTCATCTCTTTTTCCCATGCTAAGTTCAAATACATTCACTAGATTATTACTATCTTGCCTCTTTATTCAAATAGAACATAATTTGGTGAGAATTTGGTAAACCAAAACCAGCCCTAAACCCTACAGCCAACCAACCAACCAACAAAGGAAACCTACAACAACACAAACCCCAGTACAGTTCAGTATGTTTGGAGGCTCACGTTGTCAATAGTCCACACTGCTCAAGGCTATTTCTTTAAGGCAAAACTAAAAGGTGTCAATGATTGAGATGTTTCTTTAGTGAAAAAAACAAAGCTCTAATTCCAGAAGTCCATTCCTTAAACTTGCGACAAATTCTGGCCCTGGATTGAATAGTAGACCTGACAAAGATGTAGAAGATGATCCTGCTTTCAAAGATGATCATACTTGTTTAGAAAGGAGTGCGTTATCAGTCTTTTCTAAATTATCAGTAATTTAGTTTCTTACCTGGTTCAGGCAGGACTGCAAGGACAAGGAAAGCGAAGAGCAGATAAAGGATCTTCATGTTGGGATTGGTTCAGGACCGAATTGTGCTTCTGGGATGGGACACAGCTCTCTATTTATAGGGTGATAATAATTGCATCACCCTGACTCAGTGAAATATTGCCACTATTCTTAGGCGTTACTTTTACTGGTCTTTTATAAAGCAATCTTCCTTCTATTGAAACACTCCTGTGGGTTCGCTGTTGCAAAAGTCCTTGGAAGAGCAAGGGACTAAGTTGAACGGCCAACCTGCTGTGGTTGCCAAAGATTCCAGCCTCAGTGCTTGCCATGTGCAGGTGGGCAGAGAAAAGCCCTTCCTGAATTGGATTTCATAGGGCAGTACTTTTTATTAGACATCTCTTAACTTTATTTCTGTTCCCAAAATCATATTAGCAATATTAAGAACGTTAAACCAAAGCTCCAGTTGTAAAGTATAGGTCAAAGTCCCCTCCAAGAAGCTACATCTGCAGCACACAGAAGTTGACTTCCAACTTTTCCAAAAATCCACTGAAGTGTCCAGTAAACATGAAAAAGAATCTTTTGTTGAATTAGTCTCATATCAAGAAAATAGGAAGAATATCCCACATACCTTTAGGCCATTGATTTCTTGAGAGAGGATGTTCCAAGTCAATATTCTAGAGAATAAGACGGTCTTATTAAATCTCTTAAAATCTCTATAAAAATAAGCTATAGATTTAAAGTCTTCCAAAACACTTTTCAATATTTTTTTAATTGTGGAATTTCAGATTTTGCTAACATTTAAAAATATTAAATTAATCTTTATTTTAGAAGAATATAAAATATTACCAAAATACACTAAAATAACAAAATTAAATGAAAAAATCCCTAAAGTTAAGAAAATGATAAAACCCAGAAACATAAAGGAAAACATCCCAAACTAAAAAACCCTTACCTTATATTTTAAGCTTATAGTCACTGGTTTACTTATGAATACCATACAATACCATAGCATGAAACACCCATAATTTCTGAGAGACAGTCAAATTCTAAAGCTTTGGTACTGTATATAATTCAACATGACATGAACTTCTTTAACATGTAAAGGTTTTCCCATAAATCTACTTATATCCTTGAAAATGCTATTCTAAAAAGTGACTAGGATTATAGGACCATATCATACTGATCAATGAACCCTCAATCTTTTCATACCTCCAGTATAGGAAATATGATGTTCATCCTTTTGAGTACATTCTTTGGGGAGTCCAATACACTAAATACAGTTTTTGGATCTTTCAACTTCAACTCAAATCTGTCAATACCATTTTAACATTTTCAAGAACATGAAGCCATTGATGGGATATTATTGATTTTTAAGACCATGATGCCATTGGTAGGGAGCCACCTGGAGTCCTCCGATACGGAGGGGATAGGCGGGGTATAAATATGATTAATAAATAAATAAATTATCTATGTGGCCATACTTTTTACTGCTTGTATTAGTTTGAGGTGGTGAGTGGCAGTATTTTGCTTATTCAATTGCACTTCCATGACTATCCACAAGCAACTTTCACCTGCTGAGGGCCTGAAAAATAAAGATGCATTCGCTGCCACTTTGCTATTCATAGGAAAGTATGGATTTCTCTGTTTTGATCACCTCCTTCTGCTTGACTCTGTGACCTTAAATATGGGCGGGCTGGCTGGCTGGCTCGCTTGCTTTCCCATAGTATATATTATTTTGGTCTTTGTAAATGAACACATTTTGAACTTGGAATATAGTGGATAATCTGCTCAATTGAGGAAGGCTCAAAATGCATAAAAACAGAACAAATAATAAAATAAAATAAAATAAAATAAAATAAAATAAAATAAAATAAAATATAAAATAAAATAAAATAAAATATAAAATAAAATAATAAAATAAAATAAAATAAAATAAAATAAAATAAAATAAAATAAAATAAAATAAAATAAAATAAAATAATAAAATAAAATAAAATAAAATAATAAAATAAAATAATAAAATAAAATAATAAAATAAAATAAAATAATAAAATAAAATAAAATAAAATAAAATAAAATAAAATAAAATAAAATAAAATAAAATAAAATAAAATAAAATAAAATAAAATGAATAAGCAACATTAAAATGGAAAACCATGGTAACAGAGCAGAGCAACTTTGCCTTTAGGAACAGCTCCGAGATACAATCTCTTTTATTGCCAGTCTATTCTGAGGCTCTTTGGAAAAGCCAGGTTTTAATTGCTTTCTTAAAGAAACAATATGATGGGAGGCAACCTAAACTTAGGAAGAATCCTGTCCAAAGAAAATGGCCAGCAACTGAGAAGGCTTGTCCCTATAGTTCCTGAATATGACATTCCTTAAGAGATGGGAGAAGGAGAGAGGCCACCCTTCCTAATTTATTTCCTGGGCAGAAGCCACTGGGAGGAGGCAGTCCCATAGATATGGAGGTCCTAAGTGTGAGAAAGCCCCAGACCCAAAGACAGCAAACCAGACTACCACTCTTTTGGGGCAAGGTTGTTGAGAAAGTGGACTGCAGCTTCCCTGCAGGAAGCGGATTATCTAGACCCATGTCAGCTGGGTTTCAGGCTGGGATTTTGGATGGAGACAGCTTTGGTCACACTTGTAACCAACCTATGGTGGAGCCAGGATGGAAGTGGAGCATCCATCTTTGTGGTCCTTGATCTCTCAGCAGCTTTTGATACTGTCAACCATGGTATCCTTCTGGACGAACTCCAGGGGTTGGAAATAGGGGGCAACATTTATAGTGGTTCTCTTAATTTCTCAAGGGCTGGTTCCAGTCAGTGTTGGTAGGGCGGGAGAGGCAATTCCCTAGGTCCCTCCTCTGTGGGGTGCCACAGGGTTTGACTCTCTCTCCCCTCCTATTCAACATCTGATTAAAACCACTGGGGGAAGTAATCCAACAGTCTGGGATTTGGTATCATCATTATGCTGATGATACCTAATTGTATCTTTCAACCTCAGGCTTGTCAGGATGGAGGCTGAGTCCCATGAGTCCAATTTGGAGATGGAAGGGCCAATAACAATTGAAGCGGGAAAGAACGGGGATGGTGCGAAATTTGAATCAGGTTCTGAGCAGCTGATTGGAAGCAGCCCAGTAGGACACTCGCCTCCACATATTGGCCTGAAAAAAGGAGGTGGGAAAGGCAGATGGAGCAACACGAAGCACGATTGGCTCCCGCTCAGAAACAGTGCGAAAATCAAATGGATAAAAGACGAGCGCAGCATGCACCCATTGCCAGAGACAACCGTTCTCATTCCATACTGTGTCCTGGAGTGAATCAAGATTCCGTCGCCGTGCCAGAATCCCTGCCTGGACCTTGCCCTGCTTCCACGCCACAGCCTTGCCTTGTAGTTCAGCCAAGCCTCACGCCAGAACCTTGCCTCACCATCCAGCTTCATGAGTTTCATGCCAGAGTCTTGCCTTGTTGCCCCAATGCCTCCCACACCAGAACCCTACCTCGCAGCACAGCCGCGCTTCGTGCCAGAACCTAGACTTGCCGCTGCACCCCATTCCGCATCGGGATCTTTCCCTGCTTCCACATCTAGCCTCGAGCCAGGACCTTGCCTTGCAGCCTCCGTGTCCAGCCTCGAGCCAGGACCACGCCTTGCAGCCACCGTGCCAAGTCTTGTGCCGGAATCGTATCTCGCAGCCACGCCAAGCCCTGCACCGGAATCTTGCCTTGCCTCCACACCAAGCCTTGAGCCGGTACCTTGCCCTGCAGCTGCCGCACCAAGCCTTGTCCAGAGTGACATCTTGCAGTTGCACCAAGCCTTGTGCCCAGATCATCCCTCACTGCAGCGCCAAGCCTCATGCAGCAGCCTCGCACAGCAGCCGTGCCATACCTCACACCGGGACCTTGCATCGCAGCCACATTGTTTTTTCTAGATCTACTTTGTGTGTCTTGCTTGTAAATAAAAGACTTATTCCACACCTTTCTGCTTCGGGTCTTAGTCGGAACAGGACAAGGCCAGCCAAGTGAGGATATGAGGGTCTGTCCCAGTGCCTGGAGGCTTTGTGGACCTGGATGGGGAGGAACCATCTCTAACTCAATCCTACCAAGACTAAGTGGCTGTGGGTCTTGGGATCACCTGGTTCTGGGGATATTCCACATTTGATATTGAATGGGGCTGCTCTTCCCCATTCAAGGGTGATGAACCATTTGGGGGTCTTCATGGGCTTACAATTCCTACTCCATGAGCAGGTATCAGCTGTGACCAGGAAGGCATTTGTGCTGCTTTATCTGTTGTGCCAGTTCACAACTTCCTGGATCCGGAGGCTCTTCAGACAGTCACTCATGCCCTACTCACCTCACAGCTTGACTACTGCAACATGGGGCTGCTCTTGAAGACTACTCACAAACATCAACTGGTCCAGAATGCGGCGGTGCAGGCAGCTATGGGCATGCTTCTTTGTGCTGCACTGCTCCGCAAGCTGCACTGGTTGCCAGTTCACTTCTAGGTGTGATTCAAGACCTTTATGGTCTAACAAGCTATACATGGCATGAGGCCCAGTTATTTGAGGGACTGCCTATCTTCTGTGGTATCTGACCGACTGATGGAAGCTGACAGGGTTGGTGTGTTCCAGCTTCCTTCCATTAAGCAATGTCACTGGTCAGGGCCCAGGAAGCACACCTTCTCTGTCCCAATACCTGCCTTTTGGAATGGGGTTCCCCATGTGACCCTCTTGGCATTCCAGAGAGCCCTAAAGGTCTGGCTCTTTTCCCAGGCCTTGGACTAGGGTGGTTGGTGCCCCTCTGTGGGATGTTAGTAGTTGGTGGGATGTGTGGGCATTTGCTGCGTTCCCCATCTTGTTCTTCTTTCTTTTTCTTTGTTTGATTCTGGTTCTGTTGTTTGTTTGGTTCTCTTTGTTATATTTTTTATTTGTTATCAATCTATTCAAATGTAAGTTATTTTCTGCCTGTAAGCCTCTGTGAGGTGAAGCAGATTCCTATAAATATGTTCTGTTGTTTTAAATAAATGCAACTATATTATTACTGCAAAAGTTTATTTTTATTGATCTCTCTATCAAGTTTCTGCAACTCTGCACTTAAAAATAAATATTAAGGACACTCTTATATTGCTTTTATATTGTTTTGGTGTATCGTGAGATGCCCAGAGTTGCTTGGAGTTCGAACTGAATAAAGAAATAAATGGAATTCTTCATGATCATCATCACAATCATCACGATCATCATGATCACGATCATGATCATGATCATGATCATCACCATCATCATCATGGGGCCAGGGTGAAATATGGAGATTCTCTTGCAAGCTGCAGCCAGCATTAGAAGAGAGGTTGCCCAAGGCAGGCAGCGTGAGAGGAGAAGCAGCTGCAAAAGGAAGTACTGCTGGAGCCCAGAAAAGAAGAACCAAAGGGGATGGCATGAAAAACCAGTCGTTCAGTTGTACACATGTGTCTGAAACAGAGCTTTCCAAACTGTGTGTCGCAACACAAAAGTGTGTCACCACACACAGTTGGAAGTGGCAGCGGGGGCGTGCACAGCGGCAGCGGCGGTGGCACCGGCGCGCCATTGGTGCTTCCGCGTTTTAGCGGAGGCTGCTGCCGCTGCTGCCACCATGCACGCCCCCACCCGCACCGGGTTTTCCCGTGGCGACACATGAAAATCCGAAGGCGCCGCAGCTGCGGCGGCGTGCAAAGACCGAAAGTGGCAGCAGCGCTTCTGGCTTTTTGCGCGCTGCCGCGGCGGCGAGACTTCCGGGTTTTCCCGCGGCGACACACCAAGGGCGGTTGGTGTGTCACTGCGGGAAAACTTTGGAAAGCCCTGGTCTGAAAGGACATGAGGCCAACCAAGTAGAAAAGAAGTCCAAAAACGGAAAAGGGCCTTTAATCCCAGGGTGTCGGCTGCAGTGCTGTACATAAAATGGAGACAGAACCAGGGAGGGCCCAAGAAGCTTCAGCATCTGGACCAGACTTCTTCCAATAGCCTAGACTCTTTCTGGCTGACAATAGTTGTAGGGGGGTGGGGCTAGTGAATATGTGTGTGTTTGTGATAAGGTTTGAGGAGCATAACGGTGCCTTGTTTTAATAAAGCAACTCTCAAATACTGGAAGAACCTCTTGGTATTCATTGGGAACTTTAATGCTTGGGCTGTGGTTGCAAAGAGACATACGACCCCAGTGACAGTATATATGTTTTCCAATAAATCAACCCATTGCACACTGGGAATGGCATCATTCTTTTCTTAGCCACCCTCTGCTCTTTGGCTAGGCAAAAGCCAATGATCCTTAGTGTCAGAAACGCAAGGGGGAGATTTGGCACCCGTGTCTCTATGGTGTGTAAATGAAGTATGAATGTCTATGAGTGAGACAAAGGAAGAATTTGTAACATGAGTCATGTAGACCTTTAAACTGTGAATGAAAACCAGTGCACTTTTTGTAATACAGATGTAACATGGGAAAGCCCAGAAGTTCCCATTACCCTATGAGCTCCTGTATTCTGAATCATTGGAACCTTCTGAGTGGTCTTCAAGAGCAGCCCCATGTAGAGTACATTGCAGTAAGCCAATGGAGAAGTGTGTAAGGCATGAGTGACTGTGAGAAGGGCCCTCTGATCCAGGAAAGTCCAGAACTGGCATACTAAGTGAAGATATGCAAAGGCTATCCTAGCCACAGCTGCCACCTGCTATTCAAGCAGGAGCTTTGAGTCCAAGAACATTCTCTAGTTATAAAGATAATGCCTCCACTACCAACCCATGAAGAAAGTAAGATACTATGATGAACAGTATCAAAAGATACAGAGAGGTCCAAAAAGACAGGGCAGTTACAGTTCTCTTGTCCCAGTCTCACTACAGGTTATCCACAAGACCAATCAGTATGGTGTCAGTACCATACATGGTGTAGAAACCTGACTGGAAGAGATTGAGATAATTGGTTTCTTCCAGAACTCAACCTATTCCCCCAGAAATGTCAGGTTTCTCGTATGAAATTGGCAAATTATTTCCTGTACGGAGAAAAGCTTCTCATGATGACGTAACGCCAGGTGGCTAGATAACAAAAAGCCTTCCCATAACTTTGAATGGCTTTGCTTACATCTTCATTAGATATGAAGCTAGAAGGTACCATGTGATGTATTGTTATGGCTAGTGCCTACACAAGCAATGGAAACCTTCCCATGAGAACAAGTCCTCCTGATTCCGTCTGTGGGATGCCTTGCTCTGTGTAGAGCAAGGGAGGGGGGGGGAATCACGTGCTTGCTTAGATGCAGCACTGCCACCCAATAGCAGGTCATGCTATGTGCTTTAGGCCTATGCTTTAGGCCTGGTGTGTGTCACACCTAACTTCCAGCCTATCAGAAAGCTGGAAGAACTGAATATCTAACCATGCAAAATGGTGTTCTATGCTTCTTGACTTCTTGACTTCTGTCTGGTCTTTTTAGCCATGTTCGTGTGTGTATTCTACTTCTGAGGACAGGGCAGTGCGTAGCTATGCCTGGCTGTGTGTGGCATGAGCTCTGGCCCTGGAAACAATACACGAATCTCTGCTCATAGGTTTGTTTTTCCTTTTTTGCAATAATGTAACTATATATGCATTTATTGCCGTATGCTACAAGTAAACACTTTTAGCCATAAACGCTGCACTCTTGTCTGTTTATTCTCAAGCCTTGCTTTTTCCCTTTGAACCAGCGTACATCCTATCAGGTTATGTTGCCCAGAGAGAAATTTGCGTTTTCTTTGCTGCGTTGTTACCTGGCTGTAAAAGGGAGTTTGTTTTTAGAGGCTGATTTCAGAGTAAACGTGTTTTCTTTGAGTGGTCAGCAATGGCTGAACAGCGTCTGGTCAATGTATTGTCGAAGGCTTTCACGGACGGAGTTCAATGGCTGTTGTGGGTCTTCCGGGCTGTGTGGCCGTGTTCTGGAAGTTGTGGTTCCTTAGGAACCACAACTTCCAGAACATGGCCACACAGCCCGGAAGACCCACAACAGCCAGCGTCTGGTCAGTCTGCCATTTGAGCCTTTAGATGGCACAAACTATCTGACCTGGTGTGTGGAGATGAAATCATTCTTTTTGCAAGAAGATTTGTGGCAGTATGTGGCAAATCCACCTCCAGAGGATCCCTCCGAAGAAGTGCAAGCGTGTTTGGACCGTGCTTATAGCTTTTTTGCTTTTGGGAATCAAATCCTCTGAACGGAATTATATCAGCCACTCAAGGACTGTGTAATGAGTGCTGAGAGGCTGTTAGAGCCTTTAATACAAAGTAGAATTCTGTTGCCCTTGGTGGACTATTAAGACAGCTTTATAGTTTGAAGCTGCAACCGGGTGAGAATGTGATGACCCACCTTGGTAAGCTCAAGACTTTGTTTGCTGCATTTGAACAAGAAGGCATGTTTTTCTGGGAATATGAAAAAGCGTGTGTGATTTTGTCAAGCTTGGACAGCAGGTTTGATCTACTGATCGAGAAAGCAAAGACGCTATCTTCCTGCGACCTTACTGTGGATTATTTTACAAGCCACCTCCAGAAGCCATCTGTTATTGTTGTTCCTGAGACTTCCAAACAGAGCATTTCAGCTGAAGTGAAACCTGGAATGGAATCTACATTTGCTGTGGTTCGATGTGATTCTTCTTCTCAGAAAATCACTGGAAGGCTGTTCCCTGCCATCATCCAGCGGATGCTGTCAGTGCACAAGAGGCCTGATTTACGAAGGGAGGGGAAGCCAGAAGCCAGAAGTCAGCTAAACAACGAATCCAAGTTTTCTACTCTGCCGACTGCTGTATGTAAGCATTTCTCCAGAGACTTGGTTGTTGAATTCGGCTTGCAGCCTTGAGTTCAGCAAGTTATTTTAGCTGATATTTCTGTGATAAGTGTGTGAAATGTGTATGTGTATACTTGTTTTTCTCTCCTTAGTGTTCCAGCCCTGGTCAAGTCTAAGTGTACTTGTTGTGTTCAAAGGTGCTGGATGTTTCATTGAGAAATATGAAAGTGAGTGTGTTAGAGGCTGTGTTAGAGAAAAACTGTAAAATCACGTGTGTGAGATGCTTCCTAAGAAGGAGATTGTGTGGACAGGACATTGTGTGTTTAATGTTTCCCCACATCATAAATGCACCCATAAAGTTTTCACAAAGTACTGGGGTATCCCAGGATGGGAGAATGTGTCTCAGATAGCCAAATGCATTCTGAGTTAGAACCCAGGAAATGTGCAAAAGTTCCTTGATTGTGTTGTGTGTAAACTGTGTGTAAACATCTAATATCAGGACTGCATCTGCTGCTAGGCACAGTGACAGAGTGTTAACTAGACCATTTCAGTTGGTTCATAGAGATCTAGTTAGCCCCCATGTCCCAAGTAATGGTGGGGAGTGAGTCTCATGTTCCTTCTGGTTGATGATCATACCTGATTGTGTTGTTGCTACTTGTTGAAGTCTAAAGCGAAGGTCTGTGCTCGCTTTGAAGTGTATGTAGCAATAGTAGGATGAAAATATGGTTATCTCATAGGTCAGTTCCAGTCTGATTGTAGTGGAGAGTTCCTGAGCCATGTGTTCTAGAATTGGCTTTGTAGGAAAGTATTCTCCCAAAGACTTGCCAATGTTGGAATTCTAGCTGAGTGTTGGTGTTGTGAATACCATTAAAAATAGCCTGCACGTGATTCCCCCCCTCCCTTGCTCTACACAGAGCAAGGCGTCCCACAGACGGAATCAGGAGGACTTGTTCTCATGGGAAGGTTTCCATTGCTTGTGTAGGCACTAGCCATAACAATACATCACATGGTACCTTCTAGCTTCATATCTAATGAAGATGTAAGCAAAGCCATTCAAAGTTATGGGAAGGCTTTTTGTTATCTAGCCACCTGGCGTTACGTCATCACGAGAAGCTTTTCTCCGTACAGGAAATAATTTGCCAATTTCATACGAGAAATCTGACACCCCTCCCAAATTTTTTCTCGGTATGGACTAACAATGGGATTTTCAAAGCTGTAAAATACATTTTTACAGAAACAAGAAAAACATGGTTAGTACATGTATTATTCAAAAGTTTCAGTTATTACAACCAATAGTCATCTAGAAACTAGAAATGGTTTAAAAACACTTGTTACACATATGTATTGTACAATATACACTTTATGCAATGTTTTATTCAGATACATACAAATACAACAAATAATACAACTTATGCAGTAACAGAAAACAGCAAATAGAAACAGAAAACATTGCCCACATACGTTCTGTCCCCTCCTTTGCAAAAATGCAGCTGGCATGGATAAGCCGACCTTGCTAGCTGCATTCTGTTTGAAGCAAAGCCTTGTTTTTGATTTTTAAGAAAAACTGCAGGACTGTTTTCAACCCTTGTCAGCCTCGCATAGATGGCTAACCATTTTGCAGGCTTGGTATTTTACCTGGGCAAACTAGGTAAACTAAATCAGGGTGTATCCACTGTGTTACTGCAGAGTGTAGAAACCTGACTGGAAGAGATTGAGATAATCGGTTTCTTCCAGAACTCAACCTATTCTCCCAGAAATTCCCTAGGTTTTTCCACCCTAGTTTTACTTTGGCCTTGCAGTAATTTTCACTACCACCATCTCCCTTGCAGTGGCATACCATTACCTTTTGTCCTCTTTAACCATGGTGTGAGTAATAGATGAAGATACTACAGACTGTGCCCTTTATTGGAATGTTTTTCTGAAAGGTTCGAAATAAATTCTATGGCTACATCCTGGCTGTGTTGTCGAAAGCATGTTAATAATGAAAGGACTCCCCCTCTTACTTTAGGTGGGAGGACATATTACAAGTTATTAATAAAACCAAACTTAATAAGCTTTTAATACCACACCTAGAGAAAGACTCTGGTGGACGTTGTGTCATTGATCCATAGATTGGTGGTTACTTTGCCCAATTAGGAGGTTGCATGAAAACACATTTACACAACTGAGATGAGACAGTAGCAGCCTTTTCTCTGCTGATATCTCAGTTCAGAAAGTAGTAAAAAAGGGCTGCATTCTGGCCCCTCTTCAGTACTGATGTGAATTCCCTTGTCCTTGTACTGGTAAGCCACGCCCAATGTGTGAGGTCCTTAAAGTTAGGCAAAGCCTGGATTAAAGAGAACATTAGAGCTTAATGTCTTGCAAGGCTGAAGGAATCCAGGGAAGGAGCTTGTGAGGAAAGCCTGGAAACCAAGCATGTCAACACAAGGATTTCATGTGCAGAAATAACGGTGAGATACCAACAGTATCCAGTAAACCTCATGTCCTCTGATGTAACGTGTGTGAAAGTGTGGAAATAGGGAGAAACCAGAAGGCCTGAACTGACTTGGAATTTAGCAACCACAATTTCTAAGCTAAATAATCAACATACATTAGAAGAGGGAATTAGTTTTCAAATGAAGTCCAATCTTGAGTTCAAGGTCTAGAAAATTTGAAAATCAGTCTATGAGGTGTACTGAGCTAGGTAGAATTTACATCTTCCCTCATTATATTTCATCTTGGCGTTCAAAACTTGATGTGAATGGAATTATCGGTCAGAACCAATGGAAATGAATAACACAAGAGTTAATGTGGAGCTAACCTGGAATGTCTATTAATGCGTGAATTCTTCCAAGTTCAGTGACCTCACTTAACTCGTATCCAGACCAAGAATGATAGTAATTAAGCCACTTCTTACTCCTTTACTGTTGAAGTCATCCTTCTCAAAGAGGTGTTTTCCAGATACGGTGGCATCTTTTCAGTGTATTGTTCTAAATGGATTGTGTTTGGTATCCGTTGGTTATGATTAAGGTGGGAGGATCACTTCAGTGCTTTGTGAAGACCATGATTCTTTGTGTCCATAATAGTGGTCAGAAAGAGCTGGGACTTTAATTTATCAATTTCTTATTGTCAGCCTTTCAGTTCTGAGGTGATGCAGAATGAACCACAGCAAAAGGTTTTATTTCTTTTCATTTCTTCTCATTTCATTTCATTATTTTTTAGCTACTGATTGTATTTAGAACAGATAGTAGTTCCATTTTATTTCTATTTTTATGTATCCCCATTTGACCTCTGTAACCCTTTTACCTCCCCAAGTCCAGCTGTGATGCCTCAGCATGGCAGGGGAGGGGGATCCTCCTGGGAAGGAGGAGTGAAGAAGAAGGGGGTGGATGCCAAGAGTATCTAATCCCAGCAGGGTCACCCAAGGTCATACCTTCTGCCCAGCTAAAGCAAGCAGAAACCTTTAGTGGGCAGCAGTCATATAGGGAGATGCTGGAAGCAGATGATCACTTCAGTGACAATTACAAAAGGATCATTTCATACTGCACTGGAGAATGCAATGGTAAACCCCTCCTATAGTTTACAAAGAATTACAGTGGGAACTTGTAATTTAAGAAGCAGGAATGTGGGAAGCTCAAGGAAGTGAAATATTAAATGAATTGACTACACATTGTCATCTTAGGCATCAGCGAATTGAACTAGACTGGAACTGAACACTTTCAGTTCGAAGATCATATTGCTTACTATTCAGGACATGAAAAGAAAGAAGGAGTGGTATTGCTTTCATAATTAGGAAGGATATAGTAAAGACAGTACTTGGTTACAATGCAATCAATGACCAAATAATATTGATTAGACTTTGTGGAGAACTGTTTAATATGATGATCATTGAAGTTTGTGCTTGAACCACTGATTCAGAAGAAAAGGAAGTTTGACTAGTTTTATGATAAAGTTCAATTTGAAATCGACAGAATATGCAAGCAAGATATGCTGCTTGTTATTGGAGGCTTGAATGTGAAAGTTGGAAACATTAAAAAGGAAAATGTAGTTGGATTGTATGGCTTAGGAAACCAAAATGAAGCAGCAGACTGATTTATCAACTGCTGCCACTCCAATGAATTCTTCGCAGCTAACACTGTCTTCAAACCACCAAAATGATGCCTCCATACATTGATACCACCAGATGGAGTATAGAGAAATCAAATTGACTATATTATTGCTAAAAGAGGTGGAGGAGCTGAATTATAGCATCAAAGACGTGGGCAGATGCTGACTGTTGAACAGATCACAAACTGCTCATGTGCAAGTTCCAAGTTCAGCTAAAGATGAAGAAAGCCTATCAGTTTCCACAATATGATCTTGAAAATATACCCACCATTTTTAAGGAGAACATCAGGAATCACTTTGAAGTCCTGGACCTCAGTGATAGAGATCCGGAGGAAGTATGGAATGAAATTAAAGAAGTAATTAAGGATGAATGTGAAAAGAGAGAGCCAAAAATGAAGAAAGAGAAGAAAACAAACTGGATGTGAGAACAAACCATGGAAATTACTAAGAAGAGAAGAGACACCAAAGCTAAGAAAGACAAAAAACGGAGGAAGGAAATCAATGAAGTTTCAGGGAGCTGTTAGAAGAGACAAGAAACAATATTACAACAACATCTGTAAAGATATCAAATATATCAAAGTGGTGGACAGCTTCTGTCTTTTAGGATCAACCATGAATGGTAATGGAACGAGTTTGTTGTTTATTCGTTCAGTCGCTTCTGACTCTTCATGACTTCATGGACCAGCCCACGCCAGAGCTTCCTGTCGGCCGTCACCATCCCCAGCTCCCCCATGGTTGAGTCCGTCACCTCCAGAATATCATCCATCCATCTTGCCCTTGGTCGGCCCCTCTTCCTTTTCCCTTCCACTTTCCCTAGCATCAGCTTCATCTCCAGGTTATCCTGTCTTCTCATTATGTGGCCAAAGTACTTCAGTTTTGCCTTTAATATCATTCCCTCAAGTGAGCAGTCTGGCTTTATTTCCTGGAGTATGGACTGGTTTGATCTTCTTGCAGTCCAAGGCACTCTCAGAATTTTCCTCCAACACCACAGTTCAAAAGCATCAATCTTCCTTCGTTCAGCCTTCCTTATGGTCCAGCTCTCACAGCCATAGGTTACTACAGGGAATACCATTGCTTTAACTATGCGGACCTTTGTTGTCAGTGTGATGTCTCTGCTCTTAACTATTTTATCAAGATTTGCCATTGCTCTCCTCCCAAGAAGTAGACGTCTTCTGATTTCCTGGCTGCAGTCAGCATCTGCAGTAATCTTTGTGCCTAGAAATACAAAGTGTGTCACTGCCTCCACTTTTTCTCCCTTTATTTGCCAGTTATCAATCAAGCTGGTTGCCATAATCTTGGTTTTTTTGAGGTTTAACTGCAACCCAGCTTTTGCACTTTCTTCTTTCACCTTCGTCATAAGGCTCCTCAACTCCTCCTCGCTTTCAGCCATCAAAGTGGTATCATCTGCATATCTAAGATTGTTAATGTTTCTTCCAGCGATTTTAACTCCAGCCTTGGATTCCTCAAGCCCAGCACGTCGCATGATGTGTTCTGCATACAGGTTGAATAGGTAGGGCGAGAGTATACAGCCCTGCCGTACTCCTTTCCCAATCTTAAACCAGTCCGTTGTTCCGTGCTCTGTTCTTACCGTTGCTACTTGGTTGTTATACAGATTCCTCAGGAGGCAGACAAGATGACTTGGTATGGAACAAGTAGTCAAGAATAATCAATCAATCAATCAATCAATTTGTTACATGCAACCGTAGCTTCCTTATGCCAATCAGTTCAGTTGCATGTCCACCAGCTGGGTATTTTCAATATGTGAAAATATTCACTGAAACCTTTTAATTGTTTTTGTCAGAAGGATGATAGAATGAAAGAACTGGAAAAGGCCATCTGGACCATTGAGTGCAAATCTTTCCCTAGTGCAGGAAATGGATTGACAAAGGGGAAGGGAGGTGACTTTTGAAGAATTGGGTACATTTGGCTGGAATTACTCTCTCTAGAATAACAATGTACAGGCACTTCTAAAGTATCCATTGTTGCTATTTTGTTAATTTAACCATATAGTTTGAATCTATATGAACAGAATTGGAACTGACCTCAGTATTTTTCTTCACAGTAGTACTTTTATTGTTAGGCCTGGCTGTATTTTGAGTTCTTTTAATTTATTTTTGTATACTTTTGGTCAGATTGTATTTAACATGCATCTTGTTCCCTCTCTCCCTGTGTCCTTTCCCTGGTGGGTGCTGGAATGTAGCATTGCCTGAAACCTTTCTAATCGATGTAAGATATGAAAGCTGGTTGTGTTTAGGACTGAAGGATTAGTTTTACAGAGTTGATTACTGAAAAAGGATAAAGTTGTGTCAGAAGGTAATGTCCTGCTGATGTTCTTATGGCCTTCTCCTGTGGCCTGTAACATAAATAAGCTGGAATAATGTATCTCAGGAAAGAAGGAGCGATAAGGAGCCCGGCTAAGGTCAACGGGGGGCAGAGGCATTTGCAGGGCTGGTCTGGTCCAAGATGTAAAGACGGTGGGTGCAACTGTATGATTGAAGCCCCACCCCTTTTTATGTCACTGCGGTACATGCAAGACATGGTTAAAAGGGGAAGTGATTCAATGCACAATTGCACTTGCCATCTTGACTGTTCTGATCTTTCAGTGGATGCTGCTGACAGTGAGCTAATGGGCTGAGGTCGAGAGGACATGTGCTTGTCCTGATCAAATAACAGGAATGTAGCTTCTCCTTTTCCAGTCATAAAAACCAAAGTGGAGCATTGCCCAAGGGAGACAGTCCGAAGCCGAGCTGAGTTTACTTGGCAGAAGGGTTTTGCCACCTATCCCTTGGCACATGCCCTGCCCTTTCTCTGTGCCCTGCTTATAGCTAAAAGATTTTGGATTGATAAATATGTGGCCCCTACTCAATGGTCTGCAGAGATGACGTAATTAGCAACTTGCAAACGAATTACTAATCAGTGTAGATTAGCTATGGTTGAAAGTTGCTAATTATGTCATCTATTATAATGAAGTATGGCTACCATTTATTAATATGCATTGCCTGTAGGAGCCAAGCTTAGGCTGAGCCAAAAAAACCGGGGTCCCATTCAAAGTGCCCAAATAGAAAAGATGAGGCTGGACCACAGCCAATCAAACCAAGATGTCTTGAAGGGAAAAAGGGCTTTTGAGGACTTCAAAGTACGGTATTTCCACCTGCCTGCAAGGGACTTCACTGTTATACCTGCATTACTGACAGCAGTAAGGTTCTAGTCTTAATGAAGTGCTACTGACTGAGCAACAATATTATGTCACCATATAGCAATTCTGTAACTTCTATTGCACCCAGAGTTACACTATCCCAAGGACACAGATTGCAATAGCCATTTCTACACTTAATCTTGCACTAAAAAGAAACCGTTGATAGTCCTTGAGTAACCTTGAGTAACACTTTGTGGAAAGAACACAGTTGGAATATGAATTTGAAACCTCCTCATATCTCTGTTCCATTCTCCTTCCAGAGGGAAGGGGCTATCCACTCTGTTTTTGCATATTTGCCTCACATTTCTTGGCTGCAGGCAGTGCCATCTGACCGTACCAATTTCCTTACACTGATCATCCTGATTGATTGAGGGATTATGTGCCATCAAGTCAGTGTTGACTCTTAGCACTGACGTAGATTTTCTCGATGAGGATCTGTGCCTAACCTGGTCCTTCAGCTCTTCTAACGGTGCATCACCATTGTAACTGAATCAATGTCCTTTGCAGCTGGTTGTCCTCTCCTCTTTCCTTCTACCTTTCCCAGCATTAGAGCCTTCTCCAGAGGGCGAGGTCTTCATGTAATGTGCACTTTGTAGCAATTTGAAAAAAGAGCCGTGTTTTTTTCCCCTAAGTTGCCAGGTGGCTTCTGCTGCAAGGTGGCTTGTGTTGTAGCTAACTGAGGCTGGAAACAGACACTGCTGCTTTAATGAGTCACTGAGAGGGGCTGGACTTGCCCTCCTGCACCCCCTGCTTTGCAATCCAATTGGAAGCGTTGCACAGCCCAGCTAATTGGCCCCTGATGTAACCAGTGTAATGAGCTCATTGTTTTATTGCAGTTTTACTCTTTCTATTCATTGAGCTTGTGGTACTCTCTCTGCTCCCTCCAAACCCGGACCAATGTAGGGGTGGCCATAGGCTACCAGCTAGCAACTGATGTCCTAGCAAATCATATCGTTGACACCCACAAACATATCTGCATTTTATTCAAAACTTTTAACTGAAATAAATATACCCCTTTGTACTTTCCTTTGATAGGTTGTCTCTTGCTTGCTTTCTGAAATGAAATGAATGAATTAATTAATTGAAGTAATATAAATAAGTAATGATATGAAACTATTTTCTGCAGTTTTTCTGAAATAATATTTGTTTTCTGCCTAAGGCCATCACGGTTTAAGGGATACTTGGTTCCTTTTTTCCTTTTCTTGTATAGTCTCCATTCTCTTTCTCTTGTGGAGGAACTCAGAATCACCTTGCATTGTAATTTGCAAAAGGAAAGTGGTTGCATTAACAGCAGAGAAAGAGATCCGGGGAGGGAGGAGGAAACAAACAGCTAACAATGTAACAGTCACATTCCTGAGATGGGCGGCTATATAAATTTGATAAATAAATAAACAAACAAGCTTTTTGTCTTCCTTTCCCTATATTGAGGTGAGGCCTTGGAGAATTTGTTTTCTGTCCCTCCAAGGATCCAATACATGTACAGAGACAATAGGAGAGCAAATCCTCCCTGTTCGCTGCTTCTAAAAAGAGGCAGCCCCAGCAGGAGATCCTGTCCATAGATATCCTTCCTAAAGCCCTCAGATTGCTTTTACCAGCCTTTCAGGGCTGGGCCCACACCCAATGGCTGTCCTGTTCTGACTGAAACCCGACACAGAAAGAGGTGGTTAACAGGTTTATTCACAATAATTACATATATTTACACAAAAGCCCTGGCTGATTCAGTTCGAAGATTGCGGTGGCAGTGGGTGCAGGCTAGCAATGTCTTTAAGTCCAAGGAGGCAATGGAGATACAATGGGTGCCACGGCAGGACAGGATTGAGAGTCTGGTGCAGGAGCTAGGCAAGGCTTGGCAGGATGGCTCCAAAAAATGGCAAGGCAAGACTCGGCAGAAGAGTGCTGAGGAGCAGCAAGGCAAGGCTTCGTCACGCGGTCAGGAACAGCGGCAGGACAAAACGCGGCGTCAAGGCAAGGCGTTGCAGGAGCGAGTACCTCGGAAGCGCAAACTGGCTCGGAATCCACGGGGTTTTCTGTTGAAGGCTCTGGTGCTGGGCAGGGTTTGATATATGGTCCATGAGGTCACGAAGAGTCGGACATGATTAAACGACTGAACAACAACAACAACAAAATAAGTTTGATAAATAAATAAATAAACAAGCCTTGGAGAATTTGTTTTCTGTCCCTCCAAGGACCCAATACGTGTACAGAGACAATAGGAGAGCAAACCCACCCTGTTTGCTGCTTTTAAAAAGAGGAAGCCCAGCAGGAGATCCTGTCCACAGGTTTCCTTGCTAAAGCCCCCAGATTGCTTTCACCAGCCTTCACCCTTTCAGGGCTGGACTCACACCCAATGGCTGCCGAAGATATCCTGCTGGAAATGGCTGAGGGCGCTGCTGCTGGTTTTGTGGGTTTCTCTTACCTAACTTTCCATCACTCTGAAGCCTCCCTGGGTGCCCCTTCTGCCCAGTGTGAGAAGCCCCTTGGGAGGAGGCCCCTCACGTTACCTCACTTGGGATGCGACTGAAGTCTCAGCTGCCATGGAGGATATAGAGATGGAGAGATGATTTCCCAGTGAAACACACGACATTCTCCCACACCCACGGTGACCTGATAACATAATGACTGTCTTCACACAACATAATAATCTGACTTAGTTATGCAGTCTACCTAGTCCTATATCCAAACTAAATATGGCTGTTCAACATTTGCCTGGGTCACCTCTAGTTGTGGGCTGCCAGCTGAGGGAAGTATGTATTTACCTGGCATAGCAACAGACGTGGTTACTTGAATCATCAGAGAGATCCAGTAGGTGTAAGATTTCCACCCTCTGCTCATGGACTCTTTTATTCAACTGAAAGAGAACTGCTAGAGAAAAGGGAGAACATTTCAGGGCATATTAGACTCACCCACCTCCTTTCTCCTCCCTGCCTGCAATACAATTGCTCTGAGAAAGGATCCTAAGAGTGAGGGATGAGGACAAGAGTGGGAAAAGGAACCCTAGTTGAAAAACTAACTCAGCGATTTCTGTGTTCTATGCACCCTGCCTATAGACTTGGGCTGAGCAATCAGGTTACAAAGAACGGCTGCAGTGAGAAAGACATCCTGAGAAGGTCCTTCGTGGAGTCAAGTATTGAGCCTGGTGGACTTGTGGGAAGGCCATGAAATTTTTGGCGCAAATATGTTCTATAATTCAAATGATCCTTAAAGTGAATATACAGTTGAAACCAGAACTGTTTCTTTTGGGCTTGATGGACCAACAACTGAAAGAAAATATGGGACTTTGGTTCTGTATATGATAACAGCAGCAAGACTTTTGTATGCAGAAAGATGGAAAGATGCACAAATTCCCACATTGGAGGGATTGATAGTGAATTTAATGGATTTGATGCAGATGGCAAAACTGACAGCACTGAAAAGACAAAATACCATGACTGGATTTGATTTCTACTTGGGAACCGCTTTTGGACTATTTGCATGTAACTGAAAAAAATGAAGTTTTGATTTTGGGATTTGATGATTAAATTGCTATTTTTCTATAGAAATGATGTTAGTTACGGTTTAATTAAGAGTAAGAAATCAAGTTATTACAATGTGCATTTATATCTGTGTTGGAGAAGGTAGGAAGTCACTTTTTCTCCTTATTTCTTCTTGCTATTCTTGCACTTTTTAGTTTTTTTTAGTTCTTTATTCAAGCTTTTCTGTACTTTATATTTTAACTGTATTCTGAAACTTTAATAAAGTTCTTATTAAAAAAAAAGTATTGAGCCTGGGTTGTGGTGAGCAATGGGTAGGAAGTGGGGGGAGGACGCATTCAAGGCAATGAGTGGAAAAGGTGCTTATTCAGCCACATCTCCCAAGCTTTGCCTTGAGGGTGGAGCCCGTTTCTGTGGACTACGGATGATCCCCCATAGCCTTGCTACAGGCCCTCATGAAAGGTGCACATGCAGAAACAGAAGTCAATTAACAACAGGTAGATGAAATATTAGCAGACCAGTGAGGCTGAAAGTGGTAAAACTGGCAGCTCTGGAAAGAAGAAAAGAAAAGAAAAGAAAAGAAAAGAAAAGAAAAGAAAAGAAAAGAAAAGAAAAGAAAAGAAAAGAAAAGAAAGAAGGAAGGAAGGAAGGAAGGAAGGAAGGAAGGAAGGAAGGAAGGAAGGAAGGGTTGAATAAAATGGTTCTTTGCTCAAGAGCTACAGGAAGCAGGTGATGAAGAAACTCTGGAAGCCAACTGTATCCCTAAAAGTGCCTTGCAGCCTAGCAATACCGTTGAGCTCCTGCTATTATCCAAGAAACGGCCGATTTTCTTGTGTAATGAGTGTGTGCAGGAACGGTAACGAGGAAACCTCAGGGCCAAACTGACTTGGTGGTTTGTAATCAAGTGAAATAAGGTAAAGAATAAAACAAAATAAGTGAAGACTAGCGCTGACATCTAGGTCTAGAAATGATTAAGGAGCGCTGTTTGAAACGAATAGGAGGGAAGCTGCCTAAGTTACTGTGTGAAGAAGTTCAGCAGTTGGTATAGGCAGAGGAAGAGACCAGGACTTTTATTTATTATTTATTGTTGTGGCATTTCATTACATGGGATCAAAGGTTAGGCTTGGGAGAAGGACCCTTTTAAGGTCAGTTATCTCAGTAAATTTGCCACATGAAAACTGAAGCTGTGATAAAAGGTGCCAAAATGTTTGGATGGTTTGCAAAAAAATGTGTGATGGAAAACTATGTGACAGGAAGTTGACTACCAAAAACCTCACAAAACAAACAAACAACCTAACCAAACCAAACCAAACCAAACCAAACCAAACCAAACCAAACCAAACCAAACCAAACCAAACCAAACCTCCAGCCTTAGCATTATTTCATTTAAAAACTCATGTGGCTTCTGAAAGTGAAATGATAGCATGTTGATAATTTTGCAGAAGGGCACTTTCTCAGCTTTGAGCATGGCTGCATAACCTTGAGTGATCTGAAAGGCTAGTTAGACTTGACTCTGATTAGGACTTGGATGGTAGACTGGACCTTGGGGTACACCCAGGTACACTTGGCTCTGGCAAACTCTTTCTGAATATATGATGAAAAACTCTGTGGATGTGTTCAGTTTGTTGGAGGTTCCAGCAAATCAGCATGCCTCATTAGCATATGGGTCATTGCTCCAGGAGGCAAACTCTAGATCAAGGACTAATTTTTCTCAATTGTGGGAGGCCAGACATGGCGTGCGTGGCCAGTCACCGAAGAAAGGAAGATTCCAGTGCAACTCTCAAAATGAAGGGAAATGAATTGGCAGGAAGTTTGGAAAACTAGGACTCAGGTAAGCCTCATGCAAGGTACAAAACCTGCAAAGAGGGAAAGGACACTAGACCTGCAATTCCAAGACAAAGCACCAGGAGCTCTAGACAGCCCCTTGAGCTGCTTCACACTTACTAGTGTGGGCCAATTCAAGCATCTGTTGGAGGTAACATTCCAAAAAAGAAAAGAATGAGATTAGATTCCAGAGCAAAGGAAGGAATCTTATTGGGGTACCCACCAGGAAGCAAGGGATATCGAGATTCAGATCCTAAGACTGGCTCAATCCATACTTTTTTATTTATTTTTATTTATTCAATTTATCCCCCGCCCATCTCCCGGGGCATTTTGATGAAACAGAGCCAAATCAAAATCCTCTAGCCAATAGCACTGCAGAAGGGGGAGGTGAAGAAGGATTGTTCGAGGTACCTTACCCAGTGTTTCCAGATGCAGCAAGCAGGCAAGCCCAGAGAGAGGACTTAGAGACGGAAACTCCGCCCGTGTCAGACGATGAGGAACCAGGAGGGACAGAAGGGGCAGAGATGCTGTACGAGCCAGACCTGAGTCTTCTTCTGGACCTGAGATGCTCATCACGACCCAACAAGGGACTTCCGGCCAAGTGACTGTCCTACCTCGCAGGAGTGGCGTTGCCGAAAGAGCCTGCATCATGGAAGGAAGTGCAACAGCTGCCACCAGCTGAAGCAAGTAAGTGGAAAAAAGCAGCACAAGAGGAATTTGAGGCTCTGCAACACAAAAACACTTGGACACTCACAAAGGTACCTGTTGGCAAAAAGGCAATAGGTTGCAAATGGGTCTTTAAGGTCAAACAGAATGAAAAGGGAGAAGTACAAAGGTACAAAGCTAGACTGGTAGCCAAGGGCTATTGACAAAAGTATGGCAAAGGTTACAACCAAACTTTTGGACCTGTTTGTAGCTTGAATCATGTCAACTGGATTTCTATTTTCTCAGTGGAAACGTTTCGCTCCTTATCCAAGGAGCTTCTTCAGACTGAAGAAGCTCCTTGGATAAGGAGCGAAACGTTTCCACTGAGAAAATAGAAATCCAGTTGACATGATTCAAGCTACAGACAATTCCACCTGGATGACTGAGAACCTTCATAGACATTTTGGACCTGTTGTGACTCACACCAAAATTCAACTTCTTTTAAGTCTAGCAGCCAGCAGAAACATGCGAATAGAGCATATTGACATCAAGACAGCATTCTTGCATGGTGAAATTCAGGAGGAGTTGTACATGCAACAACCTGAAGAATTTACTGATCCAAAGAAAAGGCATTTAGTGTGTAAGCTTCAGAAGGGGATCTATGGGCTGAAACAAGCAACAAGGACCTGGAATGTGAAATTAAACCAGATGCTAATAAAGCAAGGTTTCACTCAAGGCAAAGCTGACCCCTGCCTTTACACATGACACAAGAATGGCAGAGACATGTTCATTCTGACATATGTGGACGATTTGATTCTCTGTTATGAGGATCAAAGGGACATTAATGAAGTTGTATCCAACCTGAACACGGAAGTAGAGGTGAAACATCTTGGGAGGGCAAGCTATTACTTGGGGATACAAAGTGACAGAGAAGAAGATGGAAGTTTTCTCCTTAGTCAGAGGCAAAAGATTCTAGCGTTATTGGAGAGCCTGGGGCTGAAAGATGCAAACACAGTCCCAACTCCAATGGAAACTGACTTTCACAAAGTAAAGGACACTAGTGAACTATTGCCTCAGAACAATGGATACAGAGAAGTCATTGGGAAGCTGCTATATCTGTCAACCACAAGGCCAGATATTTCAACTGCAGTGGGGATCCTCTGCAGAAAGACCAGCTCACCCACCCAAAGGGACTGGACAGGCATTAAGCAGGTGGCAAGATACCTGAAGGGGACTGCAGACCTGAAGCTTAAGCTGCCAGCAACTGATTATCCTAAACTAGTGGGATACACCGATGCAGATTGGGCAGAGAATGCAACTGATTGTAAATCCACTAGTGGGAGTATGTTTTTATTTGGGGGAGGGGCTGGGCAAGTCGCAAGCAGACTATATTAGCATGATCAAGCACTGAAGTAGAGTATGTCTCAGCAACTAAGATATGTGATGAGGTGCAATGGCTCAAGTATTTACTTGAGGATCTGGGGGTTAGTGATCCTGCTCCAATAAGAGTCTTGAGGACAACCAAAGTTGTATAAGACTCTATCAAAGAAGGTGGGAGGGCAGACAAAGCACATGGATGTTCGCAACCAAATGATTAGAGAGGCACAGGAGACAGGACTAATACATTTGGAGTATTGCCCCTCAGAAAGGATGATCGCAGACATCCTGACAAAGCCACTCAGAAGGGGTGTCTATCAAGGCCTATGAAGTAAGTTAAATCTTGTGTAGGCATGATGCATGACTAGATTTGAGAAGGGGTGTTGGAGGTTCCAGCAAATCAGCATGCCTCATTAGCATATGTGCTTCTAGAGGAAGCTGCTTGTTGCCCCTCCCACTTCCTCTCTCTCTCTCTCTTGCTTTCTACCACCAGAGAAGAAGGACCATGCGGCTGGGAGAAGGAAACTTTTAAGGTCAGTTATCTCAGTAAACTTGCAACATGGAAACTGAAGGTATGATAAAACGTGCCACAATGTTTGGATGGTTTCCAAAAACAATGTGTGATGGAAAATTATGTGACAGGAAGTTGATTACCAAAAACCTCACAAAGCAAACAAACAAACGACCAGACCAGACCAGACCAGACCAGACCAGACCAGACCAAACCAAACCAAACCAAACCAAACCAAACCAAACCAAACCAAACCAAACCAAACCAAACCACCCAGGTACACTTGGCTCTGGCAAACTCTTTCTGAATATATGATGAAAAACTCTGTGAATGTGTTCAGTTTGTTGGAGGTTCCAGCAAATCAGCATGCCTCATTAGTATATATTATATATTAGTATATAGTCATTGCTCTAAGAGGCAAACTCTATGTGCTTCTAAAGGAAGCTGCTTGTTGCCCCTCCCACTTCCTCTCTCTCTCTCTCTTGCTTTCTTCCGCCGGAGAAGGACCATGCAGCTGCTGGTCCTTCCATGGAGAGGCCGTGTGCTAGGCCTCAACTCCAGGATTTTCCCCTTTTCTCCACGCAGCCTTCACCAGCAATGAGGGGTGAGGGTAAATTAAGTTTAGGGACAAAAGAAGAACAAGAAGTCATCTTTCCTGAACGAAAATGTAACTGGACCAAATAAACAGTAAGAACTCTTTTTGTAACCTACGTTGTCTAAGCGTGTGATTCTTTATCTTGGGTGGGCTATGTGCTCAAGATCAATAACCTATATTTCTATACCGTGCTTATTAATGCTATTAAGATAAAACCTCCTTTCTGTGTGTGCGTGTTTCTTTGCTGTTATACGCTCTGCTCCATTCAGTGGTACTAGCTGCCCACTAATGGTCTTCACAGTTTGTGTCCAGTAAAGCCATTTTAATTTTTTACATCACTTACTCAAAGAAATGAAGATAAGGTGAGCCTCCAGTAGAGCTAGGAGAGAGTAATGACTGGCTTTTGGCCAGGAGTGAGGTGAGCTTCAGTTCCTCTAATGGGAAAATGGATGGTCCAGAAGATGAGCAGAGCCACAGCAACTGAAAAGAAATTAACTGCTTTTCTGCCATTTCAAATAAAGCAGAACAGAGTCAGAAATAAAAAAAAAAATCATTTCCAATAATGGTCCTGAGATTCACCGGGTCAGAGCAAATCCTGAAGGAATGCCAACCCCTTTGATGGCTTGCCATGTACTCTGAATTCCTCTTTCCTGCCTCTTTTTGGGGAGATGGGATAGAGATGGGTGGGGGAATCTGTGTGGGAGAAAATAAGGATAGGTGATGTTGTTTTCTCTTTCCTGTGCTTGACGGACTCATCCCATACTTTATAGGGGGATCTTGCCAAGAAAACTGCAGGGACTTGTGCAGGCAGTCGCCAGGAGTTAAGGACACGAAAGCACAAACAACAGCAACAACAGTGTGGAAAGGAGAAAAATTACACAAGAGTATAAACCAATCAAACAGTATAACATTTAATATAAAACCTGATCTAGTCTCAAGCACTATCATAATTAATCTGTATCCAGTACTTCCTCTGAAGGGAAAAGTTCTTCCAGCCTCATAAAAATCCTGGAACAAAAAGTATTTTAAGGACCTTTTTAAGTTGTTAGGAGCTCAGAATCCAAATGCAGTTGGAGGATGAGTCTATTTCAAACAGTAGAAGCTCTTAAACTGAAAAGTAAAAGAAGCAGGAGGGGAGACAGAGAGAGAGAGAAAAAAAAGATGTTGAGATAAAAAAAACAGTAAGCTTGGCCTTTTCAAAACTTAATTGAAGGTCGTGGGAACACATCCAACTAGGAATCCCAGGAAGGCAACTGGAGAGGAAGCAGAAGCAGACCTCTTACCCACGGCCAGGCAGACGAATGCACCTGAATGTCACCAGCATAAATGGACTAGTTAGCGAAGAAAAGAAATCAGAGAACCAGGGACAGAGTATATGAAGTAAAAAAAAAGTAGGCCTACGACTGCATGTTGAGGCATGTCCTTAGATGAACCGAAGGATTTAGAAGACTATTGTAAAACTTACTCTGTGTATCCAAACTGCTTGACTGAATCTGTCATAGTAATCCAGACTGACTCATTGTGTGCAGCCACTGTGGCCTACTGGCTGGAGCCAAGGTTGTGAAAGTGATGCCGTTTGCTCTTCAGTAAAAACTTGATCTGGGTCTGATGCTTCCCTCTTCCTGTCCTGTTTCATGGAGTGTTAAAACAGTTTCCATTCGCACTAATGCAAGTTTCCCCCCAGTGGTAATAGCAGGTCCTTCCTAACCTTCACGCTCTAGTCTGAACTTGGAGTTTTGAGAAGCAGGAAAATGCCGAGGCCCTGCACTCCCTGCCAGGGTCTGGATAGAAGGTTTTAAGATAAGCGCCCTCTTTCTCCTCTTTTATTAAAAGCCCTGTTTTCCCTCCATTTCCCTGTCTGAATCCATTCTCCCCGGCCAGTTCCTTATAAGGCAAGTACATTTTGCAACTGAACCTCTCTGGGCTGATTGCTGTGAGCGGTTCATTGGCCTCACCTTGCCCCGACCACCACAGGGCCTGGAGGGTGCCCTCCCTCTTAGCACCTCTGCCAGAGGGGGAAGAAGGAATTCTTAACATCTGGAGCTGCTTGGTTGTGCCTTGGAGATGTACGAAGGACTCCTTTTCTTTTCTTGTTGCTGTTGTGATTCCATTCCATTTGGCTGTCCAAGAAATGTATATCAATCCGATTTGGACTCTTATTCTAAGTGAAAAAAAGGACAGACAAACTCTGTTCTGACTTCCTGGTACGTCAAACAATCGACCTTCACCCCTTAGCTGCACATTTAGGGCTTTAAATCGTCTTCCCACATTCTGCATTCTGAATTCTTGTCACCACCCACGAGTAGCTGCTGCTTAAACTATACACTCCACTTACAGTGCATAAGCATGTGTGAGAGCATCTGGTTTTGTTTGGGTGTCAAACTGGAGGGCAGATGCATGGGGGGCAGAGCAGAGTTACGAACCTTGGCCAGATTTGAAGACATTAAACCAGAGCTTTCCAAACTGTGTGTCGGGACACGTTAGTGTGTCGGCTGCAGTGTCTGGGTGTGTCGTGGCTCCTGCCACCTCCGAGCCCTGCCAGGATTCCACGCAGGTCCTAGTGCCTGCCTTGTGCCCTGCTGTAAGAGTGTCGAGAAATGATGCCCTGCTGTAAGAGTATGTCGCAAAATGATGCCCTGCTGTAAGAGTGTGTCACCAACATGAAAAATTTGGAAAGCTCTACGTTAGTGTGTCGGCTGCAGTGTGTAGGTGTGTCGCGCGAACGTAAGGAGAAACCTCTGAGTCTGTGTGAAATAAACAATACCAACTTGCATGCATTTTTACGTAGCAAAGGTGCTGTCAGAATAGAGTCTGACTCAGAGTTGAAGGAGGGTGAGCTCAGCAGCAATGATCCAGCTCTACTGCTGCTCCACCGCTCTGTCGCCGCTGCCTCCAAAGCCTGCTGGCTTCCGCGTAGGTCCTAGTGCCTGACGTGTGTCTGGCTGCTTCAGGGAATTCCGTGGCTGAGTCTGCCTTGACCTTACTTGCTGTCTTGTAAGTACTCAGCTCTCCAACCTCACTGGCAGCCACGCAGGTACTCCTTGCCAAGCCCTGCCTTGTACCCAGTGCGAACTCTGCCAAGCCTTGCCTTGTACCCAGTGTGAACTCTGCCAAGCCTTGCCTTGTACCCATTGCGAACTCTGCCAAGCCTTGCCTTGTACCCAGTGCGAACTCTGCCAAGGCTTGACTTGTATCCAGTGCGAACTCTACCAAGCCTTGACTTGTACCCAGTGCGAACTCTGCCAAGGCTTGACTTGTATCCAGTGCGAACTCTGACAAGCCTTGCCTTGTACCCAGTGCGAACTCTGCCAAGCCCTGCCTTGTACCCAGTGCGAACTCTGCCAAGCCTTGCCTTGTACCCAGTGCGAACTCTGCCAAGCCTTGCCTTGTACCCAGTGCGAACTCTGACAAGGCTTGACTTGTACCCAGTGCGAACTCTGCCAAGCCTTGACTTGTATCCAGTGCGAACTCTGCCAAGCCTTGACTTGTAACCAATTGCAGTTGAATTACCCCTAAAATGGATAAATTTCTAATTAAGAAAAGAAAAGCTGGTGAAGATGACATTTGCGATGAACAAAATGTAGCGGCTATAGAGGAAACTACGGAAGAATCAACTGTTGAACGGTCTGCATTAGTACGCAAGAAGTGTCAAGGAAAAATTTCCAAGCCTCGTTTATACAATAAAGGTTATATGAAACTGGGGTTCACATTTTCTGGTAATGATAACAATCCTTGTCCCAAGTTTTTATTTTGTGGGGATATACTTGCAAATGAAAGTATGGTACCAAACAAATTAAAGCGCCATTTAACCTCAAAACACAGTCATTTGTCAGGAAAACCAGTAGAATACTTTATTGAGCTTTCAAAATCTATAAAGAAGCAGTCTGCATCATTCACAAAGAGAATGAAGACATCAGAGAAAGCTCAAAAGGCAAGTTACTTGGTTGCTCAAATAACTGCCAAAAACAAGGACCCACACACTATTGCCGAAACCACCATCAAGGAATCTTGCTGTGCTATTGTTCGAACAATGTTTGGACCTGAATTTGAGAGAGAAGTTAATAAAATCCCTTTGGCAGATAACACGATTGGAAGACGTATTCAAGACATGTCTGATGACATTAAGCTGCAAATGAAGGATATTTTTCAAGACGATAATATGATCTTTACATTGCAATTAGACGAATCAACAGATGTCAGTGGGTTAGCACAATTATTGGTTTTTATACGTTTCATTCATACTGACAGAATTATTGAGCAATTCTTGTGTTGTCTAGAATGTCCAATGAGAACTAGAGGTGAAGATATATTTAAAATGGCTGTTGTGGGTCTTCCGGGCTGTGTGGCCGTGTTCTGGAAGTTGTGGTTCCTAACGTTTCGCCAGCATCTGTGGCCAGCATCTTCAGAGGGCAGGAGCACAGACAGAAGCAAAATCTCTGTGCATCTCAGCATCCACAGATGCTGGCGAAACGTTAGGAAACACAACTTCCAGAACACGGCCACACAGCCCGGAAGACCCACAACAGCCATCGAACTCCGGCCGTGAAAGCCTTCGACAATACATATATTTAAAACTTTAGATCGCTTCATGAAGGAAAATAATTTGCAATGGTTAAATTGTGTCAGAATATACACAGATGGCGCACCCTCAATGGTTGGTTCAACAAAAGGTTTTATAGCTTTAGCAAGGAAAGAGAATGAAAATATTATAATTACTCACTGCTTTTTACATCGCAAAGCACTAGTTGCGCAAACCATTGGAAATGAATCAAGAAAACTTATGGACAATGTGGTTCAAATGGTCAATTACATTAAAAGTAGACCTCCTAAATCAAGATTATTTGCTTATATTTGTGAAGAAATGGGGGCAAGGTTTAAAAAGCTTCTACTACACACAGAGATTTGTTGGCTCTCAAGAGGTCAAGTGCTTTGTCATGTATACGAATTGAGGGAAATGATGCTTGAACTTTTTGCGGAAAATCAGCAAAATGAATTCTGCAATCTAATTCAAAATAAACTTTGGTGCACAAAATTGGCATATCTTGCTGATATATTTGAACATTTGAATAAAATGAACACCAGTATGCAAGGAAAAGGAGAAAATATCTTAACAGTGGTAGATAAAATTTGTTCTATGAGAGACAAAATAGCAATTTGGAAAAGGAAAGTGAAAGAAGGAAATTTTGAAATGTTTTCCAAAACTGCTGAGTGTGAGCTAAAATGTGATATCAGCTCACTAATTGTTGACCATTTAATATTGCTTGGAGAGAAAGTTCATCATTACTTCCCAAATGTTGAAGTCCAAGACTATGATTGGATCAGAAATCCATTTCTTTCAACTGCAATGAGGAACTTTTCACTTAGTGAAGAAGAATTAGCTGAAATAAAAAATGATCGAAGTCTGTTAATGATGTATTGTCGAAGGCTTTCACGACCGGAGTTCGATGGCTGTTGTGGGTCTTCCGGGCTGTGTGGCCGTGTTCTGGAAGTTGTGGTTCCTAACGTTTCGCCAGCATCTGTGGCCAGCATCTTCAGAGGGCAGGAGCACAGATAGAAGCAGACAGAGATTTTACTTCTATCTGTGCTCTTGCCCTCTGAAGATGCTGGCCACAGATGCTGGCGAAACGTTAGGAACCACAACTTCCAGAACACGGCCACACAGCCCAGAAGACCCACAACAGCCATCTGTTAATGATGTATGAAGAGGGTGACTTAGACAGCTTTTGGATTTGCGTTTCAAAATTGCATCCAAACATAGGTAAAAACGCGTTAAAAATTCTTCTCCAGTTTTCTACTACATACATTTGTGAAGTATCCTTTTCAACGATGACAAACTTAAAGACACTGAAACGTGGAAGCTTAAAAATGCTTGATGACGAAATGTGGGTGTCTTTATCTAATATTCCACCAAATATTCAAAAGCGGTGTTCATCCCATCAACTTCATACATATCATTAAAATGGTACGTAGTTATTGGTGTTATTCAATTTTTTTATTTCTTGCACATATTTACATATTATTACTCATAAATGACAACAATCTTGGAAATGTATGTTATTATCTTACAAATCATATACTGTATTTTTAAAAATATAAATGAAAGGTTTTCATGACATATGTTGTGTCCCCATACATTTCGCTATTACAATTTATGTATGTGTCCGTATCTCTTATAAGGGGTTAGTTTAACCTCCGGTTTGCTAGTAAAACTGAATTACTGTGTCGCAAGATGATGCATGTCTAAGAAGTGTGTCACCAACATGAAAAGTTTGGAAAACTCTGGATTAGAGAAAAGACACTATCCACATTTATTTACATCTGAAACATATAAAATGTTATTAGCAATTAAGTCCTTCTGGGTGGTGCCATTTCCATACCTCAGGAAGAGCATGCCCCTCTCCTTGCACAGGGATTGCTTTTCCATCTGCTAAGATGATCTCTTCCTTTGAACTTGTCTTCAATTCGATGAAGAGAGAAACATAATTAAATATGTGAGTGTTACATCCACTGTCTAATATGAAAGATGAGCAATTTTTATCTGTTGCTGAAAATGCAAGACGACTTGAATATGGAGCTTTCTCTTTGTTGCCTTTCTGATCACCCTTCCTGGCCCAACAGTCTTTCTTTAAGTGACCATTCTTGCCACAAAAATGGCACTTGATGGGCCTCTTTGTTATTGAAAGGCTCCTCGGCTGCAGATCACCATCTTTGCCCCGAGGCATCTTAGAAAAATAGACTGCCTCATTGTTTGTCTGCTTGGCATTTCTATAGGAGGCCTGCCTGCTATAAAGGTAAAGGTACCCCCCGCACATTTGTGCAGTCGTGTCCGACTCTAGGGGCCGGTGCTCATCTCCGTTTGTTAGCCGAAGAGCCAGCGTTGTCCGAAGACGCTTCCACGGTCATGTGGCCGCATGACATGCGCAGAACGCTGTTACCTACCCACCGAAGTGGTACCTATTCATCTACTTGCATTTGCATGCTTTCGAATTGCTAGGTTGGCAAGAGCTGGAGCTAGTGCGGGAGCTCACTCCGCACGCAGGGCTAGGGATTCGAACCTCCGAACTTGCAATCTTCCAATCGACAAGCCTGGCGTCTTACCCACTGAGCCACCACGCCCCTTCCTGCCTGCTATACTCAGACTTTAATACCTGAATTAAATCTGAAAGAGGTTGTCTTGATCCTCTATAACTAGCAGCAAAGCTAGAAAAAAAAAATTTCAGGCAAAGAGTCTAATAAAAATCCCACTTGGATCCTGTTATCCAAAATCACATCATTGCAAGCAAGCTTGTGCAGCAATGATTGAAAATTAGAAATGTGCTCATCTATGTTTCCATTTTTCTGGAATTTTAAATTGGATAACTTCCTCACCAAATTAATAAATTGGGAATCACCTCCCTCTCCATAGAGTTTAAACAATTCCTCCATCATCCCTCTTGCAGTATCTCTGTGCTGGATTTGAACCAGCATTTGTGCACTTAGGGAATTCATGATCAAGCCTTGGAACTTAAGATTATTGGCCATCCAGTCTGCATATGCTGCTGAATCTGGAGTAGGAGGATTTTCATTCAAAATATTGTGCTGATTAAAAATCCTTGCCTGCCTTTCCACCCATATCTTCCAAGGATAAAACTCTCCAGGTTTTAGTTTAAAAATCTCCGGACTGTGAGGTAGGAGTACACTGGCCATCTTGTCTAAGCAAAAAGGATTTAAAAATCACGTCAAAAAGAAAAAAAATTCTTCCCTTTATGCTTAAGGCTATTTGCTTTGTGTAAGAAACCTCTTCAGTAGCTAGACTGAGTAATCTCTCTAAAACAACAATGCTCATGCAAAAGCAGCAAAAAAGAAATTTCTGCTCAAAAACAAAACACTGCAAAAAGGAAAAAATTCCTGCTGTTTAAAACAGAAAATCTATTTCTGAAAAAGCCTGGGCCCATATCCCTTTGAAACCCATTTAGCAGTCTGTTAGTACTACTGAAATGGAGCAGAGCAGCTAAACCCGTGTACAGAAAAATAATATTGTTTAAAAACAGAGCCCATGAGCATATTAGAGAGATCCAGGTTAGTCTTAAACCTTTAGCCCACCTTAGCATAAAGAAACACACACTTAGACATGGCAGGTATGAAAAGTAAGTACAAAAGAGTCCTTACGTTTATTCATTGCAGGTACAGCATTTTCGGTAGGTAAATGATGTTCCATTTCTTCTTTCTGTTCCCTAAACTTAGTTAACTCTTGCCCCTCATTGCTGGCAAGAGATGCGTGTAGAAAAGTGGAAAAATCTCCTAGTCCCATCCATGGCCTAAGATGGAACAGCACACAGCCGTGTGCTTTGCTCCCAGTCGAAGAAGGAGAGAGAGGGGGGGGGAAGTGGGAGTGGCCACAAACAGCTTCCTCAAAAGCATGGAGAGTTTGCATGCTAGAGCAACCATCCATATGCTGATGAGGCATGCTGGATTTGCCAGGATCTCCAACACAAAGTACGTATGCATATTGTGAATGTATCTTTTCATTTAACTATGTATTGTTATCTATTATGTGGTCACAAAATTGTTTGCATTAACATGAGTAATAAAAAGACCAGCGTTTTTATATAGATATTTCTCCCAACCCACCATCTCACCCCCACCAAAAAAGTTGTCCAAAATAAAGAAATCTTGGGAATTGGAACACATCTAACTAAACTGGAACGTCTCTTGCTCCATAACCGTTTTGTTGCTTCAAAAACAATCATTAGATTGGCAAATTGCAGGAAGAACTTTCCAACGGCATTAGGTTTCTACCTATTTTACTTCAACTGCCACTGAGTCACAACTTCCCAAGAATGCTTTAAATTGGGGACAACAGCTTTCACATGAAAACCCTGGGAAACCATCCAGTCTGAGGCTCCCTTGGCATCCCTTCTGCATTCAGCCCTCCTAATTGAACCATGAAGGTCCTTCATTTCTTCTTGGCTGTTCTGTCTGTGCTCCTCCTGGTTTCTGCAGGTAAGGAATAATGAGAAAGAGGAGGAAGGAAGGAAGGAAGGAAGGAAGGAAGGAAGGAAGGAAGGAAGGAAGGAAGGAAGGAAGGAAATAAATGTCTGGGACTTGTTCTACAGCCATGGATAGGAAGTACTTTTCCACTCTGGCCTTGGAATGAAAGTATCTTCCAGACCTGGGGCAGAGTCTCCCCACCTTCTTCAGCCTTTGCTCTAACTTTGGGAACATCCCAGGCTGCCATCCCTGCAAGCAAATGTTCACAAATATGGAAAAGGGGGAGCAATGCTTGGCAGGAGAATGGGGCCTTGGAGCACAGCTCTCGTTTCTTTTACTGAAGCTGGAGAGGTGGGGAAGAAGATGTAATTTGAGGATCCTTTTAAACAAGTAAATTGCTAGGTCATCTCAGGCTAGAGAGACTGTGGAGTCATGGGGGATGACAGGGCCTTTAACCCGCTGCCTCCCCCCATCTACAGGGTTGCTCTGGAACAGGGACTCCACACCTCTTTTCCTCAGGAAAACTTTGGATGCCTTGTGACCTGCTAGACAGGAATATCCTTCTGTCTTTGAGGGCTGCCAAGTCAGATCAAAAGGAGAGTGAAATGGTCTATGTACAGTTAGCAACACCTTGGCTGCAAACCAAGCGGGTGTCACCTCCTCACAGTCCTCCTGCTAGGCTGAGATTTATTATATTTCTCTTTCTATCTTTCTATCTGTTTCACTCTGCATCTCTCTCTCTTCCTATCAATGACTAGGACAGAGCTTTCCAATCTGCCGCTGTTGGCGATACACCAACGGCGGCAGCGGCGGCAGCGTGGGGGCGTGCGCAGGGGCGGGGGCGCGCATGGCGGAGGCGTGCACGGCGGTGGGGGCGGTGGCCTCCGTTAAAACGCGGAAGCGCTGATGGCGCGCCGCTGCCGACTCCCCCGCCATACACACACCCGCCGCCGCTGCTGCTTCCGGGTTGTGTGGCGACACACCAAACTGTGTGTTGCGACACACTAAAGTGTTGCGACAAACAGTTTGGAAAGCTGTGGACTAGGAGAACTATTTGGACAATTATCTGCCTTTTTTTTTTGAGAGGCATTTCCTGTTTGACTGGTGGAGGGGTTTGCTATGCGCCCTGGCCAGCTTACCTTAGTCTGCAAGGGGAGCGTTTTTACAAAGCTTCAAGAGAGCAGGAAGCCCTGCAGTCCATAGCAATCTCAACAGAGGAAACCAGGCTGGGCAGAAAGCAAACCCTTTTTCCACCACCAATCTAACCACTGTGCAAAGCAGACCTCAGTTGCCAGTTGCTGATTCTTAGTGGCAGACCACAGGCCTCCGTGCTGGAGGAAGGGCTACACACACTCGAGACCCACATATTTTTCCAAAGGTTTCCACTCAACTGAAGTTTCATTGGGACAACAGGCTTTTTGGCTCCAGCAACCTGGAATGGAAGTTGGAGATGAAATCATTTGCTTTCTCTCCCAAGATGAACCTGTTTGCAACCTCTCTCAGCCTGGAGCTTTCAGTCTCCATCCTCCGCATGTTAACTGATGCTATAAACCTCTAGGCATACCTCTTCCAGTCTGCTTTTCTAAACTTACCACCACGCTAAAATTATTTCACAGAGGGAGGCTCCAGTTCCCAAATAATTTTACTTCTCCTTTGCTGCATACCTTTTAGAGCCATGATAAAGACCAAAAAGCTTTGTGAATTGGAGATGTGTTTCATATGAACACAGAACATCATGGTCTTAATATTGCAAAGCTTGATTTTTTTTAATCATTCTCCTAAGTATGAGAGTCTCCCCTCCCAAATCTCACAAATATGAATGCAGATAGGAAAATGTCGTCCCCTTCCACTAGGGATGGGGGCCTTGGAGGCTGTCAGTGGCATCTGAGGAGCTGCATATGGCCTGCAACCAAGTCATATGGGTGTTGGATCAACAATTCCCATCATGGCCAGGCTGGCTAGGAATTCTGGGAGTTGTAGTTTAACCTATTTGGAGAGCACCTGCCTGGGGTTGGCTGATGATACCAACAGTATCCAACAAACCTCATGTCCTCTGATGTAACGTGTGTGAAAGTGTGGAAATGGAGAGAAACCAGAAGGCCTCAACTGACTTGGAATGTAGCAACCACAATTTCTAAGCTAAATAATCAACATACCATTAGAAGAGGGAATTAGTTTTCAAATGAAGTCCAATCTCAAGTTGTGTTCAAGGTCTAGAAAATTTGAAAATCAGTGGTAGGAGGTATATTGAGTTAGGTAGAATTTACATTTGTACTGGTAAGCCATGCCCAATGTGTTTGCAAATAGTTTTTGCAGTGAAAACTAAATGGATCAGTACAACCAGAGATATGTCGGTATACCATTGGAAGATGGGACTCCCAGGTCAGAAGATGGTCAAAATGCTACTGGGGAGGAACAGAGGATACGTTCAACTAGCCCCAGATGTGATGACGCAGCTAGCTCAAAGCCGAAAGGACGGCTAGCAGCCGACAGTGCTGGTGGTGAACGACGAATCCGATGTTCTAAAGATCAACACACCATAGGAACCTGGAATGTAAGATCTATGAGCCAGGGCAAATTGGATGTGGTTATTGGTGAGATGTCAAGATTAAATATAGACATTTTAGGTGTCAGTGAACTGACACGCCCCAACCACAGATGCTGAAGAAGCAGAAGTAGATCAGTTCTATGAGGATCTGCAGCACCTACTGGATAATACACCAAAAAGAGATATTATTTTCATTACAGGAGACTGGAATGCTAAGGTGGGTACACAGACGACACCTGGAATTACAGGCAAGCATGGTCTGGGAGAACAAAATGAAGCGGGACATAGGCTGATAGAATCTTGCCAAGACAACTCACTGTGCATAACAAACACTCTCTTCCAACAACCTAAAAGACGACTTTATACATGGACTTCACCAGATGGTCGACACCGAAATCAGATTGACTACATCCTTTGCAGCCAAAGGTGGCGGACATCTATACAGTCAGTAAAAACAAGACCTGGAGCTGACTGTAGTTCAGATCACGAACTTCTTATTGCAAAATTTAGAATCAGACTAAAGAGAATAGGGAAGACCCACAGATCAGTTAGATATGAGCTCACTAATATTCCTAAGGAATATGCAGTGGAGGTGAAGAATAGATTTAAGGGTCTAGATATAGTAGATAGGATCCCGGAAGAACTATGGACAGAAGTTCGCAACATTGTTCAGGAGGCGGCATCAAAAAACGTCCCAAAGACAAAGAAAACCAAGAAGGCAAGATGGCTGTCTGCTGAGACACTGGAAGTAGCCCAAGAAAGAAGGAAAACAAAAGGCAACAGTGATAGGGGGAGATATGCCCAATTAAATGCAAAATTCCAGAGGTTAGCCAGAAGAGATAAGGAATTATTTTTAAACAAGCAATGTGCGGAAGTGGAAGAAGACAATAGAATAGGAAGGACAAGAGACCTCTTCCAGAAAATTAGAAACATCGGAGGTAAATTCCAGGCAAAAATGGGTATGATCAAAAACAAAGATGGTAAGGACCTAACAGAAGCAGAAGAGATCAAGAAAAGGTGGCAAGAATATACGGAAGATCTGTACAGGAAGGATAATAATATTGGAGATAGCTTTGATGGTGTGGTCAGTGAGTTAGAGCCAGACATCCTGAAGAGTGAGGTTGAATGGGCCTTAAGAAGCATTGCTAATAACAAGGCAGCAGGAGACGACGGTATCCCAGCTGAACTGTTTAAAATCTTGCAAGATGATGCTGTCCAGGTGATGCATGCCATTTGCCAGTAAATTTGGAAAACACAAGAATGGCCATCAGAATGGACAAAATCAACTTATATCCCCATACCAAAAAAGGGAAGCACTAAAGAATGTTCAAACTATTGAACAGTGGCACTTATTTCACAAGCCAGTAAGGTAATGCTCAAGATCTTGCAAGGTAGACTCCAGCAATTCATGGAGCGAGAATTGCCAGATGTACAAGCTGGGTTTAGAAAAGGCAGAGGAACTAGAGACCAAATTGCCAATATCCACTGGATAATGGAGAAAGCCAGGGAATTTCAGAAAAACATCTATTTCTGTTTTATTGACTATTCTAAAGCCTTTGACTGTGTGGATCATAACAAATTGTGGCAAGTTCTTGGTGGTATGGGGATACCAAGTCATCTTGTCTGCCTCCTGAGGAATCTGTATAACGACCAAGTAGCAACAGTAAGAACAGACCACGGAACAACGGACTGGTTTAAGATTGGGAAAGGAGTACGGCAGGGTTGCATACTCTCACCCTATCTATTCAACCTGTAGGCAGAACACATCATGCGACATGCTGGGCTTGAGGAATCCAAGGCTGGAGTTAAAATCGCTGGAAGAAACATTAACAATCTTAGATTTGCAGATGATACCACTTTGATGGCTGAAAGCGAGGAGGAGTTGAGGAGCCTTATAACGAAGGTGAAAGAAGAAAGTGCAAAAGCTGGGTTGCAGTTAAACCTCAAAAAAAACCAAGATTATGGCAACCAGCTTGATTGATAACTGGCAAATAGAGGGAGAAAAAGTGGAGGCAGTGACAGACTTTGTATTTCTAGGCACAAAGATTACTGCAGATGCTGACTGCAGCCAGGAAATCAGAAGACGTTTACTTCTTGGGAGGAGAGCAATGGCAAATCTTGATAAAATAGTTAAGAGCAGAGACATCACACTGACGACAAAGGTCCACATAGTTAAAGCAATGGTATTCCCTGTAGTAACCTATGTCTTCAAACCACCAAAATGATGCCTCCATACATTGATACCACCAGATGGAGTATAGAGAAATCAAATTGACTATATTATTGCTAAAAGTGGTGGAGGAGCTGAATTATAGCATCGAAGATGTGGGCAGGTGCTGACTGCGGAACAGATCACAAACTGCTCATGTGCAAGTTCCAAGTTCAGCTAAAGATGAAGAATTCCTGTCAGTTTCCACAATATGATCTTGAACGTATACCCACCATTTTTAAGGAGAACACCAGGAATCACTTTGAAGTCCTGGACCTCAGTGATAGAGAACCGGAGGAATTTATTTATTTATTTATTCGATTTATCACCACCCAACTCCCTCAAAGGGACTCTGGGCAGTTTACAATCAAACATAATTAACTGTAATACAAATATAAGTAAAATTAAATAAAAATAAAAATAAACAATTCAAGAATATAATAAATATAATAAAATCCAGATGGTAGTACCTTCTTTAAAACCATGGAAAGGTCATTCTAGGGCCACTCTAAGGCATTAGCCATCCCCAAGAGTGTACACTCTTCTTCCTGCCCCAGGCCTGTTGACAGAACCAGGTCTTGAGTTTTTTCCGGAAGTCCAGGAGCGAAGGGGGCTGTCTTATCTCCGGGGGGAGAATGTTCCACAGAGCAGGCACTACTGCAGAGAAGGCACGCTTCCGTGACCCCGTTAGATGGAATTCTTTAACCGATGGGGTCCATGCACTGCCTCCATCTCACTCCCGCCAAAGATCATCCATAAGCTTGACCAATGCAGTTTCAGTCCCATGACCAGGCCTGAAACCTGACTGAAAGGGGTCCAGATAGTCCATTTAGTCCAGAATCCTCTGGAGCTGCAACGCCACCACCTTCTCAACCACCTTCCCCCAAAAGGGAAGGTGGGAGACTGGACGAAAATTATCCAGTACAGTAGGGTCCAGTGATGGTTTCTTGAGGAGGGGGTGCACCAGCGCTTCCTTAAAAGCTACTGGAAACACCCCCTCCCTCAAGTATGTATTAACCATTGTCTGTACCCAACTACAAGTCACCTACCGAGCTGCTTTCACCAGCCAGGAGGGGCATGGATCTAACTGACAGGTGGTGGCATTTACAGTCTGGAGAACTCTGTCCACTTCCTTGGGTCCAACAGGCTCGAACCGTTCCCAGTTAACAAGGTAAGTACGTTCCCTGGGTATCTCTTCACTCTGTCTCACACTCGGAGTCCAACCCAGAGCGAATCCGAGTGACTTTATCCAGTAAATGCCCAGAAAATTCTTCCACACGGCCCTGGAGATGGATTTCCGATTCCCCTTTCCCCAAAAGGGATCACGTAATCTTAAATGTAATAAGATGCAATAAGAGTGGAGAAATATTGAAATTTTGCTGCTCTTACCGCCACAAGGTAGACCTTAATAGCGGCTCTAGCTTGTGTTCGGTCGGATTCTCTCTTTGTCTTCCTCCAGTGGTGCTCTAGGCGTCTCTTAATCCACTTCAGAACCCTCAGTAAACCAGGGGAAGCATCGGGTTCACCTGGACAAGAGAGGCCGCATAGGCGCGATCCTGTCCACGGCCCCAGCTGCCTCTCTATTCCAGGCAGCAGCCAGAGCCTCCGTTGGACCATGCAGCAGCTCTTCGGGTATAACCCCCAGCTCCCTCTTGAAGCCTAATGGGTCCATAAGTCGCCAGGAGTGGACCAATCAAATAGGTCCGGCCTCCCTGCAGAGGGGGGTGGCATAGGAGAATCTCAAGGTCACCAGGGCGTGATCTGACCATGACAAAGGGGAAAGATATAGCTCTCTCCTCAGATCACATTGCCACTACTCAGACAAGAAAACTAAATCCAGGGTGAGGCCACTGTCTCGAGTCAGGTCCTGGATGATCTGGACAGGCCCATGGTCGTCATGGTGACCATGAACTCCTGAGCCGCTTCCAAGGTCCACCCCAAGGAAGGCAGATTGAAGTCCCCCAGGACCATAAGCCTGGGGAATTCAACCGCCACCCCTGAGATGGCCTCCAGCAGCTCAGGCAGAGAGGCTGCTATGCAGCAGGGAGGCTGGTACAATAGCAACACTCCCAGCTGTCCACGAGAACCCAACTTGAAAAACAAGGTCTCACACCTGGTAACTTGTGGAGCAGGGCCCCTGACGGCCACTAGAGACTCCCTGATGACAACAGCCACTCCTCCTCCCCTGCCCTGAAGTCTTGGCTGGTGCCAAACCTGAAACTCGGCTGGGCATATCTCAGAAAGAGGAACACATCCTTCTGGGCCCAGCCAGGTTCTGTGATACATGCCAGGTCTGCCCCCTCCTCTATAATCAGATCTTGAATGAGGGAGGCCTTGTTATTAATTGACCTGGCATTACATAGCAACAGCCGAAAATCAGGGCAACCACAAGTCTGCTGACCAGGGCCTAGGTATGAGCATGGAGGGTTGGAACACGCCACCAGTAATAAACACCGGGGGCGTCTTCCCCTATGATGGTCTGCCCTCTGGCTCCCATCATAATTTCCCCTGCCCATCACCACGTCAATGGCCTGCCCCGCCCTGAAACCCCCAGAGTCTCTAAATCCATTAGCCCCCACGCCTGGACTCCCGAGAGCTCTGGTTAAAAATGGGTATCCCTCCATCATTCACCCAACTCACTCATTCCCGATCAACCCAAGTGGTGAAGGACCCCCAGTGCACCAGCTCGAGCTCTCAGCACTCATGGAGCCCAATCACCACTCTCACATTCATTCACTCATTTACTCACTGACTCACTGCGCCCACCCCGACTTCTTTCACTGGTCAACAGGGGGTGCTCCATACACTACCCCTCACCCCCTGCCTGTCACTCAGGGGGATGAGTGTTCTCACACTCTACATACAAACTCGTACCCCCTCTCATGTCTCTCACACGTGACAGGGAGTAGCAGTCACTTCAAAGGGATCCCGATGGCCTATATTATATTAGGGTGGTCAGAGGGGGCATGGCTCGGCTAACTTCCACAGTGGCCTCTGCCCTGGTGATCTGTAGCCCACACAGCATCGGAGATGGTTGTTGTGTTCCCGCCAGTCGCCCAAGATTGTCTTGGTGTTACCGTGCCCGCAGTCCAGTTCTTGAAAGTCTGCCAGGCACTGGGCCAGTCCACTTATCCAGGGCCTGCCCCACTTCCACTGTCCCATGAGGAAATGCTGGGCTAGCCAGACCAGTCGGGCTGCCGAACCCAGGGTGTCCAGCCAGTGCCCCAAGCTCTGTGTCGCCTCGTTAAAGCCCAATTTCCAGGAGGCTTCTCCCGTCATCTGTTGGTCTGCAAAAACCTCTGCGCTGCTAAAAAGGCCCCCAGCTCCCAAAGTTTGTATACTCTGGGTTTGCTGTGTCGCCAGCATCTGCCACGTCCCACCATCGCCAGAATGACTCAAGTCCCCCACTCCACACAGGGGATCAGCAAACGCTTCCACAACAACGGCCCCAGCAGCAGCCCCAGCTCCAGCTCCGCTCACAACCACCACACCACGCCGCCGCCTAAAAGCAGCAGCATCTGGGTGGCTCTGGCTCCAGTGTCTCCAGCTGTTCCTGCCGTAGCTCTAATCTCATCCAGGGGGCTCTGACAGCAACCCAAGCTGTTCCAGCCGTTCCAGCCACAGTTCTTAGCTATTCGGCAGTCCGACAAATCCGGTGCTGGGAGGCTCCAAATCGGGCCCACTATCTTCCGCTGCTCATCCAGGGGGGCTCCGCCCACACCCCAAGCTCGCCAGGTATGGGGATTATACACCCCAGAAGATGTTAACAGTGCCACGGTTGGGATGGGGGGGGTCGAAAATGTCTTAAAACTAAAGTTTAGAAGCTCACCCCTTAGAGCGGCAAACAGCATTCCTTCGCGGTCGCCATCTTGGATTTTAGTTTTTAGGAATTATGGAATGAACTTAAAGAAATAATTAAGGATGAATGTGAAAAGAGAGAGCCAAAAATGAAGAAAGAGAAGAAAGCAAACTGGATGTGAGAACAAACCATGGAACTTACTAAGAAGAGAAGAGACACCAAAGCCAAGAAAGACAAAAAACGGAGGAAGGAACTCAACGAAGTTTCAGAGAGCTGTTAGAAGAGGCAAGAAACAATATTACAACAACATCTGTAAAGTTATCAAAGATATCAAAGTGGTGGACAGCTTCTGTCTTTTAGGATCAACCATGAACGGTAATGGAACCAAGTCAAGAATAATCAATTAATTAATCAATCAATCAATCAATCAATCAATTTGTTACATGCAACCGTAGCTTCCTTATGCCAATCTGTTCAGTTGCATGTCCACCAGGTGGGTATTTTCAATATGTGAAAATATTTACTGAAATCCTTTAATTGTTTTGTCTTTGTCAGAAGGATGATAGAATGAAAAAGATGGAAAAGGCCATCTGGACCACCGAGTGCAAATCTTTCCTTAGTGCAGGAAATGGATTGACAAAGGGGAAGGGAGGTGACTTTTGAAGAATTGGGTGCATTTGGCTGGAATTACCCTCTCTAGAATAACAATGTACAGGCACTTCTAAAGTATCCATTGTTGCTATTTTGTTAATTTAACCATATAGTTTGAATCTATATGAACAGAATTGGAACTGACCTCAGTATTTTTCTTCACAGTAGTACTTTTATTGTTAGGCCTGGCTGTATTTTGAGTTCTTTTAATTTATTTTTGTATACTTTTGGTCAGATTGTATTTAACATGCATCTTGTTCCCTCTCTCCCTGTGTCCTTTCCGTGGTGGGTGCTGGAATGTAGCATTGCCTGAAACCTTTCTAATCTATGTAAGATAGGAAAGCTGGTTGTGTTTAGGACTGAAGGATTAGTTTTACAGAGTTGATTACTGAAAAAGGATAAAGTTGTGTCAGAAGGTAATGTCCTGCTGATGTTCTTATGGCCTTCTCCTGTGGCCTGTAACATAAATAAGCTGGAATAATGTATCTCAGGAAAGAAGGAGCGATAAGGAGCCCGGCTAAGGTCAACGGGGGGCAGAGGCATTTGCAGGGCTGGGCTGCTCCAAAATGTAAAGATGGTGGGTGCAACTGTATGATTGAAGCCCCGCCCCTTTTTATATCCTTGCGGTACATGCAAGACATGGTTAAAAGGGGAAGGGATTCAATGCACAATTGCACTTGCCATCTTGACTCTTTTGATCTTTCAGTGGGTGCTGCTGACAGTGAGCTAATGGGCTGAGGTTGAGAGGACATGTGCTTGTCCTGATCAAATAACAGGAATGTAGCTTCTTCTTTTCCAGTCAGAAAAACCAAAGTGGAGCATTGCCCAAGGGAGCCAGTCCCAAGCCGAGCTGAGCTTACTTGGCAGAAGGGTTTTGCCACCTATCCCTTGGCACATGCCCTGCCCTCTCTCTGTGCCCTGCTTATAGCTAAAAGATTTTGGAATGATAAATATGTGGCCCCTACTCAATGGTCTGCAGAGATGACGTAATTAGCAACTTTCAAACGAATTACTAATCAGTGTAGATTAGCTATGGTTGAAAGTTGCTAATTACGTCATCTATTATAATGAAGTATGGCTATCATTTATTAATATGCTGACCAAGAACTCAGTCTCTCTCCCTCTCTTTCTCATCCATCATCATCTATCATCATTTATCATCACCATCTCTATCCCCCCCCCCCCCGTATGTTTTGGTTCTTTTTTCTGGCTTTCTTTCTTTCCCTTTTCCTTTTCTTTCTTCAGAACTTTGTGTAACATTTACTCTTCTTTCTGGTTTTTATTTTTCTATTCAATTAATAAACATGAAAAAAAATTAAAGGGCAAAAAATAAAAAGCCTAAATTGGTGCATTGCCTGTAGGAGCCAATCCCAGGCTGAGCCAAAAAACCGGGGTCCCATTCAAAGTACCCAAATAGAAGAGATGAGGCTGGACCACAGCCAATCAAAGCCAAGATGTCCTGAAGGGAAAAAGGGCTTTTGAGGAATTCAAAGTACGGTATTTCCCCCTGTCTGGCAAGGGACTTCACTGGTATACCTGCATTACTGACGGCAATAAGGTTCTAGTCTTAATGAAGTGCTACTGACTGAGCAACAATGTTATGTCACCATATAGCAATTCTGTAACCTCTATCGCACCCAGAGTTACACTATCCCAAGGACACAGATTGTAATAGCCATTTCTACACTTAATCTTGCACTAAAAAGAAACCGTTGATAGTCCTTGAGTAACCTTGAGTAACACTTTGTGGAAAGAACACAGTTGGAATATGAATTTGAAACCTCCTCATATCTATGTTCCATTCTCCTTCCAGAGGGAAGGGGCTATCCACTCTGTTTTTGCATATTTGCCTCACATTTCTTGGCTGCAGCCAGTGCCATCTGACCGTACCAATTTCCTTACACTGATCATCCTGATTGATTGAGGGATTATGTGCCATCAAGTCAGTGTTGACTCTTAGCACTGACGTAGATCTTCTCCATGAGGATCTGTGCCTAACCTGGTCCTTCAGCTCTTCTAACGGTGCATCACCATTGTAACTGAATCAATGTCCTTTGCAGCTGGTTGTCCTCTTCTCTTTCCTTCTACCTTTCCCAGCATTAGTGCCTTCTCCAGAGAGCGAGGTCTTCATGTAATGTGCACTTTGTAGCAATTTGAAAAAAGAGCCATGTTTTTTTCTAAGTTGCCAGGTGGCTTCTGCTGCCAGGTGGCTTGTGTTGTAGCTACCTGAGGCTGAAACAGACACTGCTGCTTTAATGAGTCACTGAGAGGGGCTGGACTTGCCCTCCTGCATCCCCTGCTTTGCAATCCAATTGGAAGCATTGCACAGCCCTGCTAATTGGCCCCTGATGTAACCAGTGTAATGAGCTCATTGTTTTATTGCATTTTTACTCTTTCTATTCATTGAGCTTGTGGTACTCTCTCTGCTCCCTCCAAACCCGGACCAATGAACAGGTGGCCATAGGCTACCAGCTAGCAACTGGGGTCCTAGCAAATCGTATCGTTGACACCCACAAACATATCTGCATTTTATTCAAAACTTTTAACTGAAATAAATATACCCCTTTGTACTCTTTCCTTTGATAGTTTGTCTCTTGCTTGTTTTCTGAAATGAAATGAATGAATTAATTGAAGTAATATAAATAAGTAATGATATGAAACTATTTTCTGCAGTTTTTCTGAAAGAATATTTGTTTTCTGCCTAAGGTCATCACAGTTTAAGGGATACTTAGTTCCTTTTCCTTTTTTTGTATAGTCTCCATTCTCTTTCTCTTGTGGAGGAACTCAGAATCACCTTGCATTGTAATTTGCAAAAGGAAAGTGGTTGCATTAACAGCAGAGAAAGAGATCCGGGGAGGGAGGAGGAAACAAACAGCTAACAATGTAACAGAGTCACATTCGTGAGATGGGCAGCTATATAAATTTGATAAATAAATAAACAAACAAGCTTTTTGTCTTCCTTTCCCTATATTGAGGCCTTGGAGAATTTGTTTTCTGTCCCTCCAAGGATCCAATACGTGTACAGAGACAATAGGAGAGCAAATCCTCCCTGTTTCCTGCTTTTAAAAAGAGGAAGCCCAGCAGGAGATCCTGTCCATAGATATCCTTCCTAAGGCCCCCAGATTGCTTTCACCAGCCTTCACCCTTTCAGGGCTGGGCCCACACCCAATGGCTGCCCAAGATATCCTGCTGGAAATGGCTGAGGGCGCTGCTGCTGGTTTTGTGGGTTTCTCTTACCTAACTTTCCATCACTCTGAAGCCTCCCTGGGTGCCCCTTCTGCCCAGTGTGAGAAGCCCCTTGGGAGGAGGCCCCTCACGTTACCTCACTTGGGATGCGACTGAAGTCTCAGCTGCCATGGAGGATATAGAGATGGAGAGATGATTTCCCAGTGAAACACACGACATTCTCCCACACCCACGGTGACCTGATAACATAATGTCTGTCTTCACACAACATGATAATCTGACTTAGTTATGCAATCAACCTAGTCCTATATCCAAACTAAATATGGCTGTTCAACATTTGCCTGGGACACCTCTAGTTGTGGGCTGCCAGCTGAGGGAGGTATGTATTTACCTGGCGTAGCAACAGACGTGGTTACCTGAATCATCAGAGAGATCCAGTAGGTGTAAGAACTCCACCCTCTGCCCATGGACAATTTTATTCAACTGAAAGAGAACTGCTAGAGAAAAGGGAGAACATTTCAGGGCATATTAGACTCACCCATCTCCTTTCTCCTCCCTGCCTGCAATGCAATTGCTCTGAGAAAGGATCCTAAGAGTGAGGGATGAGGACAAGAATGGAAAAAGGAACCCTAGTCGAAAAACAAATGCAACGATTTCTGTGTTCCATGTGCCCTGCCTATAAAACTGGGCTGAGCAATCAAGTTACAAAGAACTGCTGCAGTGAGAAAGACATCCTGAGAAGGTCCTTCGTGATGTCAAGTATTGAGCCTGGGTGGTGATGGGCAATGGGTAGGAAGTGGCCGGAGGACGCATTCAAGGCAACGAGTGGAAAAGGTGCTGATTCAGCCACATCTCCCAAGCTTTGCCTTCAGGGTGGAGCCCGTTTCTGTGGACTACGGATGATCCCCTCCCCCCAGCCTTGCTACAGGCCCTCATGAAAGGTGCATATGCAGAAACAGAAGTCAATTAACAACTGTTACACTATATTAGCAGACAAGTGAGACTGAAAATTGTAAAATTGGCAGCTCTGGAAAGAAGAAAAGAAAAGCAAGTGTTGAATTATGTGGTTCTTTGCTGAAGAGCTACAGGAAGCAGGTGATGAGGAAACTCTGGAAGCCAACTGTATCCCTAAAAGTGCCTTGAAGCCTAGAAATGCCGTTGAGCTCCTGCTATTATCCAAGAAACGGCCGATTATCTTGTGTAATGAGTGTGTGCAGGAAGGGTAACGAGGAAACCTCAGGGCCAAACTGACTTGTTGGTTTGTAATCAAGTGAAATTAGGTAAAGAATAAAATGGAATAAGTGAAGACTAGTGCTGATATCTAGGTCCAGAAATGATTGAGGTGCACTGTTTGAAAAGAATAGGATGGAAGCTGCCGAAGTTACTGTGGGAACAAGTCCAGCAGTTGTTATAGGCAGAGGAAGAGACCAGGACTTTGATTTATTATTTATTGTTGTGGCATTTCGTTACTTGGGATCAAAGGTTAGGCTTGGGAGAAGGACCCTTTTAAGGTCAGCTATCTCAGTAAACTTGCCACATGGAAACTGAAGCTATGATAAAACATGCCACAATGTTTGGATAATTTCCTTCTGTACCAGGCCCCACGTTCCATATATTTTACTGGAGAGACAGATTGTTTTAGTGCTGGCAATCCCTTCCTAGGGAATCTGGCTTGGTAACTGTACTGATGTCATGTAGGGAACGGATGAAGGTATTGATGGGGTATATGCTGGCTTAAAGGGGAAAAACCGAGACTTGAGAATAAACAGACAAGAATGCAGCTTGTTAGGGCCAACAGTGTTTACTGTTTAGCATAAGGCAATAATGCAGATACAATCACATTATCGCAAATATGAAAATGGTGAATATACAGGATACATCATTGTAAAAGGAAAACAAAAACTAGAACTTATAAGCAGAGTTCCGTGTATTGATCCCAGGGCCAGAGTTCCTGCCATGGCCTATACCCAAAGCCAGGCATAGCTCACTCTGCCCAGTCCACGGGAAGTGAACACGTGAAGAACTACATGGCTAAAAGACACTAGAAATCAAGAAGACATAGAACACCATTTTGCATGGTTGTATATTCAGTTCTTCTAGCATTCTGATTGGCTGGAAGTTAGCTGTTACACACACTAGGCCTCAAAGCACACAGCATGTGCTGCATCTACGCACTGAGTTCCCCCCTTCCTTGCTCAGGGGGGGCTTGAGCAAGGCTTCCCACAGAAGGATATCAGGAGGCTTCACTTTCATGGGAAGATCCATTGCTAGCCATAACAATGGTACCTTCTAGCTTCATATCTAATGAAGATGTAAACAAAGCCAAGGCTTCTCTGTTATCCAGCCACCTGGCATTCACGTCACCATGAGAATGCTTTTGCTTTGTACAGGAATGATTTGCCAGGGCAACACCAAACCAAACCTCCAGCCTTAGCATTATTTCGTTTAAAAACTCATGTGGCTTCTGAAGGTGCAATGATAGCATGGTGATAAGTTTGCAGAAGGGCACTTTCTCAGCTTTGAGCATGGCTGCCTAACCTTGAGTGATCTGAAAGGCTAGTTAGACTTGACTCTGATTAGGACTTGGATGGTAGACTGTATCTTGGGGTACACCCAGGTACACTTGGCTCTGGCAAACTCTTTCTGAATATATGATGAAAAACTCTGTGGATGTGTTCAGTTTGTTGGAGGTTCCAGCAAATCAGCATGCCTCATTAGCATATGGGTCATTGCTCCAGGAGGCAAACTCTAGATCAAGGACTAATTTTTCTCAATTGTGAGAGGCCAGACATGGCGCGCGTGGCCAGTCACCAAAGAAAGGAGGATTCGAGTGCAATTCTCCAAATGAAGAGAAATGAATTGGCAGGAAGTTTGGAAAACAAGGACTCTGGTAAGTCTGATGCAAGGTACAAAACCTGCAAAGAGGGAAAGGACACTAGACCTGCAATTCCAAGACGAAGCACCAGGAGCTCTAGACAGCCCCTTGAGCTGCTTCACACTTACCAGTGTGGGCCAATTCAAGCATCTGTTGGGGGTAACATTCCAAAAAAGAAAAGAATCAAATTAGATTCCAGAGCAAAGGAAGGAATCTTATTGGGGTACCCACCAGGAAGCAAGGGATATCGAGATTCAGATCCTAAGACTGGCTCAATCCATACTTTTTTATTTATTTTTATTTATTCAATTTATCCCCCACCCATCTCCCGGGGCATTTTGATGAAACAGAGCCAAATCAAAATCCTCTAGCCAATAGCACTGCAGAAGGGGGAGGTGAAGAAGGATTGTTCGAGGTACCTTACCCGGTGTTTCCAGATGCAGCAAGCAGGCAAGCCCAGAGAGAGGACTTAGAGACGGAAACTCCGCCCGTGTCAGACGATGAGGAACCAGGAGGGACAGAAGGGGCAGAGATGCTGTACGATCCAGACCTGAGTCTTGTTCTGGACCTGAGACGCTCATCACGACCCAACAAGGGACTTCCGGCCAAGTGACTGTCCTACCTCGCAGGAGTGGCGTTGCCGAAAGAGCCTGCATCATGGAAGGAAGTGCAACAGCTGCCACCAGCTGAAGCAAGTAAGTGGAAAAAAGCAGCACAAGAGGAATTTGAGGCTCTGCAACACAACAACACTTGGACACTCACAAAGTTACCTGTTGGCAAAAAGGCAATAGGTTGCAAATGGGTCTTTAAGGCCAAACAGAATGAAAAGGGAGAAGTACAAAGGTACAAAGCTAGACTGGTAGCCAAGGGCTATTGACAAAAGTATGGCAAAGATTACAACCAAACTTTTGCACCTGTTGTGACTCACACCAAAATTCAACTTCTTTTAAGTCTAGCAGCCAGCAGAAACATGCAAATAGAGCATATTGACATCAAGACAGCATTCTTGCATGGTGAAATTCAGGAGGAGTTGTACATGCAACAACCTGAAGAATTCACTGTTCCAAAGAAAAGGCATTTAGTGTGTAAGCTTCAGAAGGGGATCTATGGGCTGCAACAAGCAACAAGGACCTGGAATGTGAAATTAAACCAGATGCTAATAAAGCAAGGTTTCACTCAAGGCAAAGCTGATCCCTGCCTTTACACACGACACAAGAATGGCAGAGACATGTTCATTCTGACATATGTGGACAATTTGATTCTCTGTTATGAGGATCAAAGGGACATTAATGAAGTTGTATCCAACTTGAACCAATCACATTATAGGTCAAACAAATTATCTGCCACACCCATCTTAAACTATATCAGCTGCAGTATGTGTCACCACTTACTTTAACAATGGCTGCTAATTGAATGACTTGCAGAAAGTATTACCTTTAACCTATTTACTTCTCCTGTCTAATTAATCTACTTGTAAATTCTGGGTATTTATTCAAACCCCAACACTGGACATTAATAAAGTTGTATACAACTTGAACACAGAAGTAGAGGTGAAACATTTTGGGAGGGCAAGCTACTACTTAGGGATACAAAGTGACACAGAAGAACATGGAAGTTTTCTTTTTAGTCAGAGGCAAAAGATTCTAGCGTTATTGGAGAGCCTGGGGCTGAAAGATGCAAACACAGTACCAACTCCAATGGAAACAGACTTTCACAAAGTAAAGGACACTAGTGAACTATTGCCTCAGAACAATGGATACAGAGAAGCCATTGGGAAGCTGCTACTGTATATCTGTCAACCACAACAAGGCCAGATATTTCAACTGCAGTGGGAATCCCCTGCAGAAATACCAGCGCACCCACCCAAAGGGACTGGACAGGCGTTAAGCGGGTGGCAAGATACCTGAAGGGGACTGCAGACCTGAAGCTTAAGCTGCCAGCAACTGATTATCCTAAACTAGTGGGATACACTGATGCAGATTGGGCAGAGAATGACACTGGTTGTAAATCCACTAGTGGGAGTATGTTTTTATTTGGGGCAGGGGCTGGGCAAGTCGCAAGCAGACTATATTAGCATGATCAAACACTGAAGTAGAGTATTTCTCAGCAACTAAGACATGTGATGAGGTGCCATGGCTCAAGTATTTACTTGAGGATCTGGGGGTTAGTAATCCTGCTCCAATAAGAGTCTTGAGGACAACCAAAGTTGTATAAGACTCTTATCAAAGAAGGTGGGAGGGCAGACAAAGCACATGGATGTTCGCAACCAAATGATTAGAGAGGCACAGGAGACAGGACTAATACATTTGGAGTATTGCCCCTCAGAAAGGATGATTGCAGACATCCTGACAAAGCCACTCAGAAGGGGTGTCTATCAAGGCCTATGAAGTAAGTTAAATCTTGTGTAGGCATGATTCATGACTAAATTTGAGAAGGGGTGTTGGAGGTTCCAGCAAATCAGCATGCCTAATTAGCATATGTGCTTCTAGAGGAAGCTGCTTGTTGCCCCTCCCACTTCCTCTCTCTCTCTCTCTTGCTTTCTACCACCAGAGAAGAAGGACCATGCGGCTGGGAGAAGGAAACTTTTAAGGTCAGTTATCTCAGTAAACTTGCAACATGGAAACTGAAGATATGATAAAACGTGCCACAATGTTTGGATGGTTTCCAAGAACAATGTGTGATGGAAAATTATGTGACAGGAAGTTGATTACCAAAAACCTCACAAAGCAAACAAACAAACGACCAGACCAGACCAGACCAGACCAGACCAGACCAGACCAAACCAAACCAAACCAAACCAAACCAAACCAAACCAAACCAAACCAAACCAAACCAAACCAAACCAAACCAAACCAAACCAAACCAAACCAAACCACCCAGGTACACTTGGCTCTGGCAAACTCTTTCTGAATATATGATGAAAAACTCTGTGAATGTGTTCAGTTTGTTGGAGGTTCCAGCAAATCAGCATGCCTCATTAGTATATATTATATATTAGTATATAGTCATTGTTCTAAGAGGCAAACTCTATGTGCTTCTAAAGGAAGCTGCTTGTTGCCCCTCCCACTTCCTCTATCTCTCTCTCTTGCTTTCTTCCGCCGGAGAAGGACCATGAGGCTGCTGGTCCTTCCATGGAGAGGCCGTGTGCTAGGCCTCAACTCCAGGATTTTCCCCTTTTCTCCACGCAGCCTTCACCAGCAATGAGGGGTGAGGGTAAATTAAGTTTAGGGACAAAAGAAGAACAAGAAGTCATCTTTCCTGAACGAAAATGTAACTGGACCAAATAAACAGTAAGAACTCTTTTTGTAACCTACGTTGTCTAAGCGTGTGATTCTTTATGCTTGGGTGGGCTATGTGCTCAAGATCAATAGCCTATATTTCTCTAGCATCCTCATTAATGCTATTAAGATAAAACCTCCTTTCTGTTTGTGCGTGTTTCTTTGCTGTTATATGCTCTGCTCCATTCAGTGGTACTAGCTGCCCACTAATGGTCTTCACAGTTTGTGTCCAGTAAAGCCATTTTATTTTTTTACATCACTTACTCAAAGAAATGAAGATAAGGTGAGCCTCCAGTAGAGCTAGGAGAGAGTAATGACTGGCTTTTGGCCAGGAGTGAGGTGAGCTTCAGTTCCTCTAATGGGAAAATGGATGGTCCAGAAGATGAGCAGAGCCACAGCAACTGAAAAGAAATTAACTGCTTTTCTGCCATTTCAAAGAAAGCAGAACAGAGTCAGAAATAAAAAAAATTCATTTCCAATAATGGTCCTGAGATTCACCGGGTCAGAGCAAATCCTGAAGGAATGCCAACCCCTTTGATTGCTTGCCATGTACTCTGAATTCCTCTTTCCTGCCTCTTTTTGGGGAGATGGGATAGAGATGGGTGGGGGAGTCTGTGTGGGAGAAAATAAGGATAGGTGATGTTGCTTTCTCTTTCCTGTGCTTGACGGACTCATCCCATACTTTATAGGGGGATCTTGCCAAGAAAACTGCAGGGACTTGTGCAGGCAGTCGCCAGGAGTTAAGAACACGAAAGCACAAACAACAGCAACAACAGTGTGGAAAGGAAAAAAATTACACAAGAGTATAAACCAACCAATCAGTATAACATTGAATATAAAACCTGATCTAGTCTCAAGCACTATCATAATTAATCTGTATCCAGTACTTCCTCTGAAGGGAAAAGTTCTTCCAGCCTCATAAAAATCCTGGAACAAAAAGTATTTTAAGGACCTTTTTAAGTTGTTAGGAGCTCAGAATCCAAATGCAGTTGGAGGATGAGTCTGTTTCAAACAGTAGAAGCTCTTAAACTGAAAAGTAAAAGAAGCAGGAGGGGAGACAGAGAGAGAGAGAAAAAAAAGATGTTGAGATAAAAAAAAACAGTAAGCTTGGCCTTTTCAAAACTTAATTGATGGTTGTGGGAACACATCCAACTAGGAATCCCAGGAAGGCAACTGGAGAGGAAGCAGAAGCAGACCTCTTACCCACGGCCAGGCAGACGAATGCACCTGAATGTCACCAGCATAAATGGACTAGTTAGTGAAGAAAAGAAATCAGAGAACCAGGGACAGAGTATATGAAGTAAAAAAAAAGTGGTCCTACGACTGCATGTTGAGGCATGTCCTTAGATGAACCGAAGGATTTAGAAGACTACTGTAAAACTTACTCTGTGTATTGTCTGTAGCTTGAATCATGTCAACTGGATTTCTATTTTCTCAGTGGAAACGTTTCGCTCCTTATCCAAGGAGCTTCTTCAGTCTGAGCAAAGTTAGTAAGGGAATCCTTAAATATGTTTCTAGGTGGCTGTGTGACCTTACCCCTGGGGCTAGGTCATGGTTATTTTGAGATGTTATTTCTAAGTCTCTTTATCATCTAAAGGAGGATCGTTAAGATCACCATGCTGCTGTTGAGCTTGCGAAATGGTCTTAATCTTCCTAGGCACAGAAGACAAAGCAGGAAGGAAAATAGGGGAAAGGTTGTGCCTGAGGCCTCCACCTCTATTCAAGGAAGGATTTTCCAAGTTGGCATAAATGGATTCCTTGACCCCTCTCTCAAACCACCTATCTTCTCTGTCTAAAATGTGAACATTAATGTCCTCAAATGAGTGTCCTTTTTCTTTTAGATGAAGATAAACTGCTGACTCTGGTCCTGTAGTGTTACTTCTCCTGTGTTGGGCCATCCTCCTGTGCAAAGGTTGTTTGGTTTCTCCAATGTAGAGTTCAGAGCACTCCTCACTGCACTGGATTGCATACACTACATTGCTTTCCTTGTGTTTTGGAGTTTGATCTTTGGGGTGTACAAGCCTCTGTCTCAGTGTGTTGGTGGGTTTGAAATATACAGGTATGTGGTGTTTGCCAAATATCCGTTTTATCTTTTCAGACATGCCAGCCATGTAGGGAATGACCAGGTTCTTTCGTTTACTCTGCGTCTCAGCCCTAACTGTCGCTGTTTTAGGTCTGGTAGACTTAGATTTAGTGAAGGCCCAATTTGGATATCCACAGGCCTTCAGGGCTGTTCTCAGGTGCTGATTTTCATTCTTTTTGGAATCCATGGAGGTGGGGATGGTTTCTGCTCTGTGTGACAATGTCCTGATGACTCCTAGTTTGTGCTGCAGTGGATGGTGGGAGTCAAACATCAGATATTGATCTGTGTGTGTGGGTTTCCTGTAGAAACTCTGTGTATCCAAACTGCTTGACTGAATCTGTCATAGTAATCCAGAGAGACTCATTGTGTGCAGCCACTGTGGCCTACTGGCTGGAGCCAAGGTTGTGAAAGTGATGCCATTTGCTCTTCAGTAAAAACTTGATCTGGGTCTGATGCTTCCCTCTCCCTGTCCTGTTTCATGGAGTGGAAAAACAGTTTCCATTCACGCTAATTATTATTATTATTATTATTTCTAACTTATATCACCGCCCATCTCCCCCCACAAGGGGACTCTAATGCAAGTTTCCCCCCAGTGCAAAGAGCAGGTCCTTCCTAACCTTCACGCTCTAGTCTGAACTTGGAGTTTTGAGAAGCAGGAAAATGCCGAGGCCCTGCACTCCCTGCCAGGGTCTGGATAGAAGGTTTTAAGATAAGCGCCCTCTTCCCCCTCTTTTCTTAAAAGCCCCGTTTTCCCTCCATTTCCCTGTCTGAATCCATTCTCCCCTGCCAGTTCCTTATAAGGCAAGTACATTTTGCAACTGAACCTCTCTGGGCTGATTGCTCTGAGCGGTTCATTGGCCTCACCTTGCCCCGACCACCACAAGGCCTGGAGGGTGCCCTCCCTCTTAGCACCTCTGCCAGAGGGGGAAGAAGGAATTCTTAACATCTGGAGCTGCTTGGTTGTGCCTTGGAGATGTACGAAGGACTCCTTTTCTTTTCTTGTTGCTGTTGTGATTCCATTCCATTTGGCTGTGCAAGAAATGTGTATCAATCCGTTTTGGACTCTTATTCTAAGTGAAAAAAAGGACAGACAAACTCTGTTCTGACTTCCTGGTAAGTCAAACAATCGACCTTCACCCCTTAGCTGCACATTTAGGGCTTTAAATCATTTTCCGACATTCTGCATTCTGAATTCTTGTCACCACCCACGAGTAGCTGCTGCTTAAACTATACACTCCACTTACAGTGCATAAGCATGTGTGAGAGCATCTGGTTTTGTTTGGCTGTCAAACTGGAGGGCAAATGCATGGAGGGCAGAGCAGAGTTATGAACCTTGGCCACATTTGAAGACATTAAACCAGAGCTTTCCAAACTGTGTGTCGCAACACGTTAGTGTGTCGGCTGCAGTGTCTGGGTGTGTCGCGGCTCCTTCCGCCTCCTAATCCTGCCAGGATTCCACGCAGGTCCTAGTGCCTGCCTTGTGCCTGGCTGCCTCCAAACCTGCTGTGATTCCACACAGGTCCTAGTGCCTGCCTTGTGCCCTGCTGTAAGAGTGTGTCGCGAAATGATGCCCTGCTGTAAGAGTGTGTCACCAACATGAAAAGTTTGGAAAGCTCTGCGTTAGTGTGTCGGCTGCAGTGTGTAGGTGTGTCATGCGAACGTAACAAGAAACCTCTGAGTCTGTGTGAAATAAACAATACCAACTTGCATGCATCTTTACACAGCAAAGGTGCTGTCAGAATAGAGTCTGACTCAGAGTTGAAGGAGGGTGAGCTCAGCAGCAATGATCCAGCTCTACTGCTGCTGCACTGCGCTGTCACCGCTGCCTCCAAAGCTTGCTGGCTTCCGCGTAGGTCCTAGTGGCTGACATGTGTCTGACTGCTTCAGGGAATTCCATGGCTGAGTCTGCCTTGACCTTGCTTGCTGTCTTGTAAGTACTCAGCTCTCCAACCTCACTGGCAGCCACGCAGGTACTCCTTGCCAAGCCCTGCCTTGTACCCAGTGCGAACTCTGCCGAGCCTTGCCTTGTACCCAGTGCGAACTCTGCCGAGCCTTGCCTTGTACCCAGTGCGAACTCTGCCGAGCCTTGCCTTGTACCCAGTGCGAACTCTGCCGAGCCTTGCCTTGTACCCAGTGCGAACTCAGCCGAGCCTTGCCTTGTACCCAGTGCGAACTCTGACGAGCCTTGCCTTGTACCCAGTGCGAACTCTGCCGAGCCTTGCCTTGTACCCAGTGCGAACTCTGCCGAGCCTTGCCTTGTACCCAGTGCGAATTCTGCCGAGCCTTGCCTTGTACCCAGTGCGAACTCTGCCGAGCCTTGCCTTGTACCCAGTGCGAACTCTGCCGAGCCTTGCCTTGTATCCAGTGCGAACTCTGCCGAGCCTTGCCTTGTACCCAGTGCGAACTCTGACGAGTCTTGACCTGTACCCAGTGCGAATTCTGCCGAGCCTTGCCTTGTACCCAGTGTGAACTCTGCCGAGCCTTGACTTGTATCCAGTGCGAACTCTGCCGAGCCTTGACTTGTACCCAGTGCGAACTCTGCCGAGCCTTGACTTGTACCCAGTGCGAACTCTGCCGAGCCTTGCCTTGTACCCAGTGCGAACTCTGCCGAGCCTTGCCTTGTACCCAGTGCGAACTCTGACGAGTCTTGACCTGTACCCAGTGCGAATTCTGCCGAGCCTTGCCTTGTACCCAGTGCGAACTCTGCCGAGCCTTGCCTTGTACCCAGTGTGAACTCTGCCGAGCCTTGACTTGTATCCAGTGCGAACTCTGCCGAGCCTTGACTTGTACCCAGTGCGAACTCTGCCGAGCCTTGACTTGTACCCAGTGCGAACTCTGCCGAGCCTTGACTTTACCCAGTGCGAACTCTGCCGAGCCTTGCCTTGTACCCAGTGCGAACTCTGCCAAGCCTTGCCTTGTACCCAGTGCGAACTCTGCCAAGCCTTGCCTTGTACCCAGTGCGAACTCTGCCAAGTCTTGCCTTGTACCCAGTGCGAACTCTGCCGAGCCTTGACTTGTACCCAGTGTGAACTCTGCCAAGCCTTGCCTTGTACCCAGTGCGAACTCTGCCAAGCCTTGACTTGTAACCAATTGCAGTTGAATTACCCCTAAAATGGATAAGTTTCTAATTAAGAAAAGAAAAGCTGGTGAAGATGACGTTTGCGATGAACAAAATGTAGCGGCTATAGAGGAAACTATGCAAGAATCAACTGTTGAACGGTCCGGTACAAATAGAAAAACATTTCTTTAGAATAATACAGTATATGATCACAGCAGCAAGACTCTTATATGCACAAAACTGGAAAAATCAAAGTGTTCCAACAATACAGGATTGGATGTTGAAACTATTAGAGATGGCAGAAAATGATAAATTCACTTGCTTATTAAAAGATAATTCAAATTGTTACTTTCTTAAAGAGTGGAAACCATTGATGGACTATTTGCAAAAAGCAGGAGGAGTAAAGCTAACATGGGGATTTGATGATTAGATTATATATAAATAGTATATAGTATAATAGACAAGAAAAGTATATGAATGTCATATGAATAACCAGCATGTAAAAACAAACTATCTATCTTATTCTTATGACCATAGTTGGATCGGAGGTCATCCAATTTCTTTGTCTGTGTTTTTCTTTCTTTTTTTTCCTTTACTGCACTTTTCTTTTCTTTTTCTCTTAATTTGTAGTTCTATTTTCATTTCATTCTTAACTTTTAGCTTTGTATATTTAAAATCCAATAAAATTTAAAACAACAACAACTGTTGAACGGTCTGTATTAGTATGTAAGAAGTGTAAAGGAAAAATTTCCAAGCCTCGTTTATACAATAAAGGTTATATGAAACGGGGGTTCACATTTTCTGGTAATGAAAACAATCCTTGTCTGAAGTGTTTAGTTTGTGGGGATACTTGCAAATGAAAGTATGGTACCAAAAAATTAAAGCGCCATTTAACCTCAAAACACAGTCATTTGTCAGGAAAACCAGTAGAATACTTTATTGAGCTTTCAAAATCTATAAAGAAGCAGTCTGCATCATTCACAAAGAGAATGAAGACATCAGAGAAAGTTCAAAATGCAAGTTACTTGGTTGCTCAAATAACTGCCAAAAACAAGGACCCACACACGATTGCCGAAACCACCATAAAAGCACTTGCTGTGCTATTGTTCGAACAATGTTTGGGCCCGAATTTGAGAGAGAAGTTAATAAAATCCCTTTGGCAGATAACACGATTGGAAGACGTATTCAAGACATGTCTGATGACATTAAGCTGCAAATGAAGGATATATTTCAAGACGATAATATGATCTTTACATTGCAATTAGACGAATCAACAGATGTCAGTGGGTTAGCACAATTATTGGTTTTTATACGTTTCATTCATACTGACAGAATTATTGAGCAATTCTTGTGTTATCTAGAACGTCCAATGAGAACTAGAGGTGAAGATATATTTAAAACTTTAGATTGCTTCATGAAGGAAAATAATTTGCAATGGTTAAGTTGTGTAAGAATATACACAGATGGCGCACCCTCAATGGTTGGTTCAACAAAAGGTTTTATAGCTTTAGCAAAGAAAGAGAATGAAAATATTATAATTACTCATTGCTTTTTACATCGCGAAGCACTAGTTGCGCAAACCATTGGAAATGCAATAAGAAAACTTTAAAATCTTTTATTTTAAAATGTACTTTCTGTTTACTTTTTTCTACTGTCTGCCTGTATATTTTTCTGTTGGTTAATTTTGGATTAATTCATTAACCTCTATTTTTGTGAGTTAACTTTTTAGGGTGTGCTATAATTTACTGTTTGAATAATGGAAGAGTTTAAAGAAGATCTAAGAAAATTATGTTGTCAGCAAGAAAATATCATTTCAAAGGGCTGTCAAACCATCATACAGACCATTCGGGAGATTTTGGTTAAAATGAAACAATTATATGAAAATACTATGATGGAACAAGAAGAAGACATGGGAAAAGATGGTGTTTTTGTTGTTGTGGGTGAAAATGAAAAGCTCTCGGCTGAGAACTTTGGACTGGTGTTTAATTTTAAGATTACAGAAGAAGCTGCCAAGTGGTGGAAATGTTATGACTATTTTTGTCAATGTTTTGGGAAAGAATAATGTTTTGTGTGGGAGTTTTTTTTCTCTTTCACTGGAAACAGTATTTTCTGAAGCTATTGTAGATTTCTGTAAAAAAAAAAGGTGCTGTTGGTGTGGTGTTGAAATGTCTTGCCCTGGTATATTTTGAGGAGGGGTAAAAAATTAAGAAATATATAATTGGATTGATAAAGAGATTAATATGATTGTTTTATAGGGTTATAGATTTGTAAAACTTAAAGGATATTGATAAGATATAATGTTTTATATTGTCTTTGAGATCTAATAGAGTTAAGATTGTTTATTATAAAGGTAGAAAATTTATTTGTTCCTATAATTTGATGGGTATTGTATAGACAGAAGTATTTAGAATGGTAGTAGAAGGGGAAAAATATTTAATTTGGACTGATAATGAGGTTAATCTGATTTATTTTTAATTTCTAAGACTTAAAAGATATTTTTTATTCTGGTAATATTTTATATTGTTTTTTAAGCATAATTGGTTAAGATAGATAATTATATAAGTAGACAATTTATAAAAATTAAGAATAATTGGATTGATAAAGAGATTAATATGATTGTTTTATAGGGTTATAGATTTGTAAAACTTAAAGGATATTGATAAGATATAATGTTTCATATTGTCTTTGAGATCTAATAGAGTTAAGATTGTTTATTATAAAGGCAGAAAATGTATTTGTTTCTATAACTTGATGTGTATTGTATAGACAGAAGTATTTAGAATGGTAGCAGAAGGGGAAAAATTATTAAATGGATTATTTTTTAAGAAGAAGGGAAGTTTGAAGCAAAAAATTAAGTGTGTGTGTGTGTGTGTGTGTGTGTGTGTGTGTATATATATATATATATATATATATATATATATATATATATTATGTACGGGGAAGGAGCAATTCTATTAGAGATTTACATATGTGATAATGGAAGGATTCATAGAAATAATGTGATTATGGTTTAATTTAGAGGAAGGGTTTGTTTGTGGAAATTGTTGTATATTCTTGCTGTGAAAAGTGGGAAGCCACGTATATATATCTGTAACTTTCTAAAAGTTTTCTCTTTTATGTTTTTACACTTTTAATGTTTTTCTTTGTGTATATAGTGTTTTTTCTTTTTTGTAGTTTTTTTATTTTTGTTCTAAAAAATAATAAAAAACTTTTTAAAAAACCAGTCATTTGTCAGGATGTAGAATACTTTATTGATCTTTCAAAATCTATAAAGAAGCAGTCTGCATCATTCACAAAGAGAATGAAGACATCAGAGAAAGCTCAAAAGGCAAGTTACTTGGTTGCTCAAATAATTGCCAAAAACAAGGACCCACACACTATTGCCGAAACCACCATAAAGGAATCTTGCTGTGCTATTGTTCAAACAATGTTTGGGCCCGAATTTGAGATAAAAGTTAATAAAATCTCTTTGGCAGATAACACGATTGGAAGACGTATTCAAGACATGTCTGATGACATTAAGCTGCAAATCAAGGATATTTTTCAAGACGATAATATGATCTTTACATTGCAATTAGATGAATCAACAGATGTCAGTGGGTTAGCACAATTATTGATTTTTATACGTTTCATTCATACTGACAGAATTTTTTTCCCCATAAATTTTATTAAATTTTAAAATACATATTAAAAGTTCAAAATAAGAAAAGAAATAGGAATACAAAGTAAAAAAAGGAGAAAAAGAAAAAGTGAATTAAAGTAAGAAACAAAAAAGAGTATAGAAAATAGATGACTTCCAATCTATCTTTGGTCATTAAGTACAATATTCTGCTTTAAATGTTGGTCTTTCATACAATACACAAAAACATTTCTTTGTCTAATACATTTTAGTTTCTATATTCCAATCTTCTGATCTTCATGTAAACTTCGCCCTTCTTGCAGTTCTCCAATAGTCCATCTGTGGTTTCCGCTCCTTGAAGTGATAGTGATAGCGATTTAAGTTTTCTTTTCATTTAAACATATCAATTTGACATTTTTTAATCAGTCTTTCCATTTTTGCATCTATATTTATATCCTTGGTAAAATCCAATTTTCTTGAATTATGCATAAAAAAAGAAAAAAAATTCTTATTGCTATAACCATATGTTATCTATTTCTAATAAGATAAATTTCTATTTATATATATCCATATAAATAATTCTAGTTTAAACATAATCTATATTTGTACTATATTTATACTATATTCTACATCTACATGCACGTTTTTATTATGTTTCACATCAATATATTTGAAATGATAATTCATCTTATAACTCAATCTGCATTTATATTTTATAATACATTTTCACATTGAAATATATATTTAAATCCCCATTTTCTTTACATCCTTATACACCCAATTCTAATAAAATAGAGATAATTCTAATTTAAATTTAATCTATAACATCAACGTGCATTTATATATCTGATTTTAAAACCTTATATCCTTCATTTAAAATATCAAATTTTTATACATATCTTCAACACATTTTCTCATACCAATTTTTTAATATTTAATATTCCCAACAATTATATTGCTAGTTTAAACTTGATTTACATTTATAAAATAATCAATTTCCAGTTAGAATCCATGGTTTCATTATAGCCTTATGACCCATCATATATCTTCTTTTGGAATCTTCTGTTTCAAGTAATGCCAAAGTTGTAATATATAATCTGTTTTATTATCTGTCTCATGCTGAGACTACATTTATTCTGACTTTTCTTTGTCTGGCACTAAATAGGTCAATTCTAAAATATTTGTCAGTTTCTAAATTCAAATCTCTTTCTCTTTCTCTGAGCTGTAACAAGATATTTAAAATATCTTTCTCCGTATTCCCCTCTATCATTTCAATGGCATCCCCTTTTCATTGAATATATGTCACAACCTCTTCTGATTCAAATTCTGTCTTTTGTATCTGACCCAGCATATTCTCAATATCAAATAAGAGACTTTTCAGTGTTTCCCTAGTTTCTTGAAATGCTTCTCTAATCTCCTGTTTAAAATCCTGAATCAACTCTCCTATCGAATTTGCCATTTCCCCCCCCCTACTAACTCAGTTCTGTAAATTTCCGTGACATCTCTTCTATATTCCGATATGTACAGTAGGCTCTGTAAAAAAAAAACAAGGGTGGGTGGGTGAGGGAAGGATTATAGACACAACAGAAAAATTTCCCAGAAGAAAAGTAAACAGCTGCTCCAGTCCAATGGAAAATTACCAACAAGATCTAATAAGTTCCAAATATACAAAAGGGGATTATTGCCAAAATGCAAAAGTTTCTTAGAAGAGAAAAAAAAAACAAAGTATAAATATACAAAAAATAGGAAAAAGAGAAGTATTTCAATCAATTTATATTCAATAAAAAATTCAGCCACTACAAAAAAAATAGATTCATTAATCATTAATCCAATGAAATATATTCAATAAAACTCAGCCACTGTATATAAAAGATTTCCAAGTCACCAGTCATTAATCCAATAAAGGTTTTGAACAAAGTTGATACTTCCAAGTGAGAGGCGAATCACTCTAGTAAGATAGAAGGGTGAAGACGTTTCACTATATTTCAAAAGCAAAGTCCATTTCAATCTTCCACCACAAATAACACAGCAAAGAAAGCAAAGACTTTACCAGCATTTTCAGCATTGCCCAAGGATAGACTTTAGATAATAATGAGGCACTATAAACTAAAAAGAAAAGTAAAATTTATTTTATTTATTTATTTATTAATCAAATTTATCACCGCCCATCTCTACCACGGTAGACACTGGGCGGTTTACAACAAAATAAAGTGATCTAAGAGTCAGTTTCTTGCGCTTGTATCTCTATTAAGAGACTTACGGTTCCCTGCAGAGCCGGCTGGCTTCTCATGGCGTTTTCACTGCTTCCACCCCCCTCTCCTTCCGTGGTGGAAAACAGCCGAAAGAGCAGAGGGGAGCAGTTTTAACAGCTTGGTGAGAAATCTTCTGGCCCCCTCCTCTTAGGGGGTAGACTCCGGTGGTCCTTCACCTTCTGGGGACCACTGCAAACAGGGAAATGTTAGCTAGGTCTTCAGCGCTCTGAAAAATTCCAACTTATCGCACCGCCATTCCGACCGGAAGCTCATACAGACAGAATTATTGAGCAATTCTTGTATTGTCTAGAACAGAGCTTTCCAAACTGTGTGTCACGACACAAAAGTGTGTCACCTGCGGAGCCCAGATGTGTCGCATCAAAACCCGGCAGCGCTGATGGCCATCAGCGCTTCTGGGTTTTCCCGCGGCAACACACTAATGGCGGCGCGTGAAAATCTGAAAGCGGCAGCAGCACTTCCGGGTTTTTGCATGCTGCTGCAATGGCGGCACTTCCAGGTTTTTCTCACGGCGACACACCAACGGCGGTTGGTGTGTCACCACGGGAAAACTTTGGAAAGCCCTGGTCTAGAACTTCCAATGAGAACTAGAGGTGAAGAAATATTTAAAACTTTAGATCGCTTCATGAAGGAAAATAATTTGCAATGGTTAAATTGTGTAAGAATATACACAGATGGCGCACCCTCAATGTTCAACAAAAGGTTTTATAGGTTTAGCAAAGAAAGAGAATGAAAATATAATTACTCATTGCTTTTTACATCGCAAAGCACTAGTTGCGCAAACCATTGGAAATGAATTAAGAAAAGTTATGGACAATGTGGTTCAAATGGTCAATTACATTAAAAGTAGACCTCCTAAATCAAGATTATTTGCTTATATTTGTGAAGAAATGGGGGCAAGGTTTAAAAAGCTTCTACTACACACAGAGATTCGTTGGCTCTCAAGAGGTCAAGTGCTTTGTCATGTATACGAATTGAGGGAAATGATGCTTGAACTTTTTGAGGAAAATCAGCAAAATGAATTCTGCAATCTAATTCAAAACAAACTTTGGTGCACAAAATTGGCATATCTTGCTGACATATTTGAACATTTGAATAAAATGAACACCAGTATGCAAGGAAAAGGAGAAAATATCTTAACAGTGGTAGATAAAATTTGTGCTATGAGAGACAAAATAGCAATTTGGAAAAGGAAAGTGAAAGAAGGAAATTTTGAAATGTTTTCCAAAACTGCTGAGTGTGAGCTAAAATGTGATATCAGCTCACTAATTGTTGACCATTTAATATTGCTTGGAGAGAAAGTTCATCATTACTTCCCAAATGTTGAAGTCCAAGACTATGATTGGATCAGAAATCCATTTCTTTCAACTGCAACGAGGAACTTTTCACTTAGTAAAGAAGAAGAATTAGCTGAAATAAAAAATGATCGAAGTCTGTTAATGATGTATGAAGAGGGTGACTTAGACAGCTTTTGGATTCGCGTTTCAAAATTGCATCCAAACATAGGTAAAAATGCATTAAAAATTCTTCTCCAGTTTTCTACTACATACATTTGTGAAGTATTCTTTTCAACGATGACAAACTTAAAGACACTGAAACGTGGAAGCTTAAAAATGCTTGATGACAAAATGTGGGTGTCTTTATCTAATATTCCACCAAATATTCAAAAGCTGTGTTCATCCCATCAACCTCATACATCTCATTAAAATGGTACGCAGTTATTGGTGTTATTCAATTTTTTTTATTTCTTGCACATATTTACATATTGTTACTCATAAATGACAATCTTGGAAATGTATGTTATTATCTTATAAATCATATATTTTTAAAAATATAAATGAAAGGTTTTCATGACATATGTTGTGTCCCCATACATTTCGCTATTACAATTTATGTACTGTATGTGTCCATATCTCTTATAAGGGGTTAGTTTAACCTCCAGTTTGCTAGTAAAACTGAATTACTGTGTCACAAAAAGATGCATGTCTAAAAAGTGTGTCACCAACATGAAAAGTTTGGAAAGCTCTGGATTAGAGAAAAGACACTATCCACATTTATTTACATCTGGAACATATAAAATGTTATTAACAATTAAGTCCTTCTGGGTGGTGCCATTTCCACACCTCAGGAGAGCACGCCCCTCTCCTTGCTCAGGGATTGCTTTTCCATCTGCTAAGATGATCTCTTCCTTTGAACTTGAGTTCAATTCAATGAAGAGAGAAGCATCATTAAACATGTGCATGTTACAGCCACTGTCAAGTATGAAAGATGAGCAATTTTTATCTGTGGCTGAAAATGCCAGAAGACTGGCATCTGGAGCTTTCTCTTCGTTGCCATTTTGATCACCCTTACTGGCCCAACAGTCTGTCTTTAAGTGACCATTCTTGCCACAAAAATGGCACTTGATGGGCCTCTTTGTTATTGAAAGCCTCCTCTGCTGCAGATCGCCATCTTTGCCCTGAGGCATCTTAGAAAAATGGACTGCCTCATTGTGGGTCTGCTTGGCATTTCTATAGGAGGCCTGCCTGCTATACTCAGACTTTAATTCCTGAATTAAATCTGAAAGAGGTTGTCGTGATACTCTATAACAGAGCTTTCCAAACTGTGTGTTGCGACACAAAAGTGTGTCGCCACACAGAGTCTGGTGTGTCGCCACACAACCCGGAAGAGCTGATCGTCATCAGCGCTTCCGGGTTTTCCTGCAGTGACACACCAACTGCAGCGCGCAAAACCTGAAAGCAGCAGCAGCTGGAGCTTTCTCTTTCTGTGAATTGGAGATGTGTTTCATTTGAACACAGAACCTCATGGTCTTAGTATTGCAAAGCTTGAATTTTTTAAAATCATTCTCCTAAGTATGAGAGTCTCCCCTCCCAAATCTGACAAATATGAAGGCAGATAGGAAAATGTCGTCCCCTTCCACTAGGGACGGGGGCCTTGGAGGCTGTCAGTGGCATCTGAGGAGCTGCGTATGGCCTGCAACCACTGAGAGGGAGTCAGGAAAGCCGTAGAAGAGTTTATCCCAACCTGGCGCCCTCAAAGTCATATGGGTGTTGGATCAACAATTCCCATCATGGCCAGGCTGGCTAGGAATTCTGGGAGTTGTAGTTCAACCTATTTGGAGAGCACCTGCCTGGGGTTGGCTGATGAGCACTTCAACAATTAGAGCTATTTCGTGGAGGACAGAGGAAAATCTTTTCCCTTATCCAGCTGAAACAACACCATCCTTGCGGAAAAAGGAGTCTGCCAGCTGGCTTTGGCAATACTAAGATTGTGGATGGTTAAGAAATCTTTAGGGACAATATCTCAAGGGGAACCCCATATTTAATCTCAAGAGGAGTGACCAGGCTCACTGGCGACACAATCCTGAATATGTCAGTTGGGGGAGAGGAGAGAAAAGGGGGGAGGGGGAAGGGAGGAAGAGGAGTAGCATGGAGAATCTCGGCGGAGGGCAGGGTTCACTGACTGTAAGTACAGTCTGTTGCAAGTCTCACTGGTGACTTTTCTGATTCTGATGCATGTTAATAAATATCTTCCTTGCTTCTTACCTTTCCTGGGCCTTGTTCTATCAATTAAGTAACAAAGGATTCTTTTTAATATGTCTCTCCATTCCGGTGCAGGATTTGCCTCCAAGAAACCAAAGACTAGGAGGCAATGCTACCTTCACAATGGTACTTGCAAGTTCAGGTGCAGCTTTCCCTTAAGACGGTATGGAAAATGTGGTTTTCTGCGATCTTGTTGCATCAGGTAATTCTGTGTCATCAATTGATGGATCCTATGAGTTGCCAGGGACAGAGAGTCTCCCTTCTCAATCATCATCATCATCATCATCATCATTATTATTATTATTATTTATTCTCCTATTTTATAGGAGAATAAAAACTACAAAAACTACAAAAAACTACAAAGAAAGAAAAAAACTAAAAAAGGCAGTAGATAAATTTAATAAATTATTATTATTATTATTATTATTATTATTATTATTATTATTATCTTATAGAGAAAATTTTATGGAGAATTTTTTTTCAAATTTACAAAAAGATGTGGCTTCCGACTTTTAACAGCAATGATATACAAAAATTTCCATACTCAATCTCTTTGTTTTGTTGTTCAGTCATTTAGTCGTGTCCGACTCTTCGTGACCTCATGGACCATAGCACGCCAGGCCTTCCTGTCCTCCACTGTCTCCTGGAGTTTACTCAAATTCATGTCCGTTACATCGGTGATGCTATCTAACCATCTCATCCTCTGCCGTCCCCTTCTCCTTTTGCCTTCAGTCTTTCCCAGCATCAGGGTCTTTTCCAGTGAGTCCTCTCTTCGCATTAGGTGGCCAAATCAAATCAAACTCAATCTCTTACTCTATATTAAACCAAAACATCACATTATTTCTATAAGTCATTCCACTTTAACACATAATAAAAAAACACTTAAGTACAGTTACTCCTCCCCTTATATTAAAATAAAGAAAAAAAATTCATATAATCCTCCTAAACATCTTTCTCCCCTTCAAAAGATAAAACATATTTAATTATTCCCTTCCCACCACTATTATATACATTTCTGTCTACTATAATATCCCCACAATGTGCACAATGTTCTTCCTCTCGAAAGAATCAAACAGCCCAACTGCCCCCCTCAAAGATTCCAGGTTCTTTTCACGGCATTCCACCAGGAGATCGATTTTACTTATGGCTTGCAGATCACTCTCTCCCTTAGATTTCTCCAACACCATTATCCAATCTTCATCCAGCATCTCGATAAAAACCCCAATCTCAGTCTTAAAAAAATACTTTCTATTGCTCTTAAATTCCTCAATTTCATCCACCACATCCCCAACCTGATGGCACATTTTAGATCTCATATTTTCCACAATGTCCCGGATATCTTGCATAAAAGCTTGATAGAAGACAGAAGAAATCTGTTTAAAATCCTGGTGAAAGTCAGAAAGAATCTGTTTGAAATCCTCCATGTATCTCGCAGTAGATTATGGCGCCCCCTAGGAGCTTAACCAGTGAAAGTTGAAGATATGGAAGAGTTCCAAAGTCTGTTTACATAAAGTGAGAGTGAGATAGCAGACAGTTCTCAAGGGAAAGTGAAAACAGAAAGCTGAAGGTTTAAATCAGCCGATTCAATGTGTAGGAAAATGCTAATATCTTCAAATTTAATACAAAAATAATAACAGGAAGACAATGGTTTACTCTCAATCTTTGGAATTTCCTTTGGAAGGAAAACGAAATACAAAACTTAAAATAATTTTTTTAAAAAAAGGTAATCCCCAAAATAACGTTAAACACCAAGAGAACCAGCTTCTCCTTGCTGTAGAAAGCCTGTCTTGGGGTACATGTATTTTTTTAAAAAATACAAATTGGTGATTTAGAAATGGGGTGGCCATTCTTAGTGTCCCTTTAAGGCTACAGCGCAGATTGGTAAGTGATGAAGTCCCCGCCTCCCGGCTGCTCTTACCAGTCAAGCGCAAAACGCTGTTTGCGATCTTCTGGCTGCAAGCAGCCATCCGGAGGAGAGATGGGATGATTCCAGGTATTCTCCTTGATCCGGAGAATGTTTCTGGGCTTCAGGAAAACCTGCCTGAGCCCGAAAAAAGTTACCGTTTTGTCAGCTCCACCCTCTGAACCAGCAGGCACAGCCGTTCAGTCTGCCATTCCCACCGGAAGCCATTATTATTATTATTATTATTATTATTATTATTATTATTATTATTCCCCTGAGAGGGGAGATGTATGGCTGCCATCCTTAAATCGTTGTTATATGGGAAATTTTTCATCCTGGAATGTTAATGCATATTTACCAGTTATGTGTTTTTTAAACCAAAGTGCAGTTACATCGCCTGAGATTTTCACTTTGTCAGATTTTATGAGGGTTTAGTCCAGTAAAAAAAGAAAAAGCCACAGTGATGAATACACCAGGAGAAATGTACAAACTATGCATATGTCAGGGAAACTACCATTCAAATATGCATTGTTTTTGGAGGAAAGAGTTTGCATGCATTTGATGTTTTAGGGAAGATCTCACAAAAAGTGCACAGTATATACAAACATGTGCATAGAATGAAAGAACATGAAACCTCTGTTCAGCACATCAGTGGGAGTAATTGGACAAGGTCTATCATTAGAACACAACTTACCTTCTATCAGCTCCTGATTTCCAGGCATGGTATAGTTTTCCAAATGTTTAAGAGATTTGGAATTCTTATGAGAATATTGAATAAACCAGGGTGGTTGTTTTGGAGAGAGTAAAGCTGGTTTGCTCTCATATTCCACAGGCTGAGTGGAGAGGAGTCAAACCAGGACTTCTGTTCATAGTCTGGTCTCAATCTCAAACCTCAAGAAGCCATCCCTGGACCCTACTGTATTGGACAATTTTCGTCCTGTCTCCCACCTCCCCTTTTGGAGGAAGGTGGTTGAAAAAGTAGTGGCATTGCAACTCCAGAGGATCCTGGATGACACGGATTATCTGGACCCCTTCCAGTCAGGCTTTAAGCTGGGATAAGGGGTGGAAATGGCATTGGTCGCGCTTACGGATGATCTCTGGCAAGAGCGGGATGGAAGAAGTGCATCCATCCTGGCTCTTCTCGACCTCTCAGCAGCATTCGATACCATTGACCATGGTATCCTTTTGGGACGGCTCAGGGAGTTGGGGGTGGGCAGCGTAGTTCTGCGCTGGTTCACCTCCTTCCTCCGGGGCCGGTCCCAATCAGTGGTAATAGGAGATGAGAGATCTGCCCCTTGCCCCCTCTTCTGTGGGGTGCTGCAAGGTTCGGTTCTCTCCCCTCTCCTATTTAATATCTACATGAAACCACTGGGTGAGATCATCCGCCACCATGGGATGAGGTATCATCAATATGCAGATGATACTCAATTATATATCTCCATCCCGGGTGAGGTAAGTGATGCGGTGGCTGCCCTTTCTCAGTGCCTAGGGGCTGTGGGGGTCTGGATGGGGAACAACAGGCTTCGGCTGAACCCTGGTAAGACGGAGTGGTTGTGGATTGATGGCTCCTCTGGATCCAGGAAGTTATCATCTTTAGTTCTGGATGGGGTAGCACTACCCCATTCAGACACAGTGCAGAATCTGGGGGTCCTTCTGGACTCACGGCTCCTGCTCGATGAGCAGGTGGCAGCCGTGGCCAGAAGGGCCTTTGCGCAACTTCGTGTTGTGCGCCAGTTACGCCCTTTCCTGGATCAGGATGCCTTCCGTACAGTCACTCAAGCCCTGGTCATCTCCCATATAGACTATTGCAATGCGCTTTACATGGGGATACCCTTGAGGAGTATACGGAAGCTTCAACTGGTCCAGAATGTGGCTGTGCACGCAGTTATTGGTGCCCAAGATCGGCACATGTGACACCTCTGCTGTGCCGGCTGCACTGGGTACCAGCATGTGTGTATGTGGGGATTAAAGAACAATTGTATTCCCATTAGATGGAGTTTTTCTGCTCAACCGATATTGAAACTGTGGTCCTCATGAAGCTAGAAAAGAAATGCTTGGACCTCTACATTAAAGCATCTGAAGCTACTCTTAAATGTTATCTCATGCTACGAACATAAAGTATCTCTTGTTTGACTTTGTTTATTGTTTTAATTTGCTTGCATCCCTCAGATCACAATTCCAAGAAGGAAATGATATTACACCCAGCTCACCGTCTATCTTTTGAAACATGGGAGACGTCTTCTTGTTTGAGAGCCACGGAATCCTGCCTTTTCCCTACCAGCATAGTTTACTGCCCTGTCTCCAAAACTTCTTGGCCTGCAATGAAAGGATGCATCATATACAATTATTTCTATGAGCTTTGGCATTTAAAACCAAAATAAATAAATAAACAATTCTTGCTATTTCCAGCATTCAAAATTAAAGGTTGTTGTTAGTATTTATAGGCACAGCCCTCGAGGCAACAAAGTAGAAGCGGTTCCAAGAATGGCAATGAAGATTTTTTATTTTTTATTTATTTATTTTATCTTATTTATACCCCGCCTATCCCCTCCCTAAGCGGAGGGCTCTAGGCGGCTTACAATCATCATATATTATTTATACAATCAGATTCTAATTACCCGCGTGGTTAGGGAAGGGGTGAGGGAACCGGCTCTTCAATCGCAGGTCGGACTACATGTCCCAGGAACCTTTGCTTCAGAGCCGGCTGCTGACGTCCAGGAAGTTGATGTTTTTCGGGCTCCGCCGTCCTCTGCCGTCCTCCATCGCCATCCACGGGAACCAGCTTCTTCTCGGTCCGAGGGCGACCCTCCGAAAAGGACGCCAGCAAATTGGCCCACGTGAGTGGTCCCCATTCATCTACTTGCCGGGCTTTCGATCAGCTGGGTGGGCTGGAGCTGGGGCTAGTGACGGGCGCTCACCCCGCCATGCGGATTCGAACTGCCGACGTTATGGTTTAACCCGCTGAGCCACCGCGCCCCTTGTAATCAACTAAATTGCATGAAGAGTGATGGAAGGACCTGGGCATGTGTAGCTTTGAGAAGGTGGGGAGGGGGGAGGTCTCTTCAGGGAACTGAAAGGATGGCACACAAAAGAAAATTGAGCCCTGTTCTTTCTCACCTCGGAGTGGAGGATGTTGAGCAATTAATTTCAGTTACAGGAAGGAAAATTCTGGTTGTATGTTAGGAAAAATTTCTTAACAAAAAGAGCAGTTTAACCAAAGGGCAATATGGAAACAATGTTATAGCTAAAAGATATTCATTCTTTAAAGAAGCAAACAAAAAACGTAAAACCTAGAAATGCAAAATATCAACAAAAACTGTTTGGTATTTTTTCAGAAATAGAACTGGGAATGGAAAACAAAAAGCACTATATTCACATGGGAAATAATAGTTGTTTGTTTCCTCCAGAAGATGGCACCAAACATTTGTTTTCCTGGACACTATGGGGACTACATCTGTTGCTTGACTTCCTGAAATCATTTGGAGGGCCCCTGTGGCAAAGTGTGTGGCTTTTTCACACCATCCAATCAACCAGGTATTGTGGCTGTTTCTCAAAGCATCATCCATAGAAAAGCCTCCCACAACCTGGGGCCCAATGTTCATAATGTGCCACTGGAGGGACTGGTTGTGAATTCTGAGAGTTGTAGTCCAGCATACTGAGAGGGTGCCAGGTCATGAAAGTCTTGTCTAAAACCAATGGAGAAGCACACACACACACAAACCTACTTACCAGGTTATTCCCTTTCAGAGTAAGCAATGTGCCACAAACCATGGAAAAGAAGTAAGAAGTAGTAAGCCCAAGAAATGTGAAGCCCATTCAGCAGTCTGTTAGAACTACTGAAATGGAGCAGAGCTGCAAAACTCGTGTACAGAAAAAGATTGTTGTTTAAAAACAGAGCCCATGAACATATTAGAGAGATCCAGGTTAGTCTTACACCTTTAACCCATCTTAGCATAAAGAAACACGCGCTTAGAAATGGCAGGTATGAAAAGCAAGTACAAAAGAGTCCTTACGTTTATTCATTGCAGGTACAGCATTTTTGGTAGATAAATTATGTTCCATTTCTTCTTCCTGTTCCCTAAACTTTATACCTCTTGCTCTGCTTGCTGCAAGAGATGCATGTAGAAAGGGGGAAAAATCTCCTAGGCCCATCCATGACCTAGGATGGGGCAGCATACAGACATGTGCTTGCTCCCGGTCAAAGGAGGAGAGAGAGAGTGGGGGGGGGGAAAGTGGGAATGGCCACAAACAGCTTCCTCAAAAGCACGGAGAGCTTGCATCCTAGAGCAGCCATCCATATGACGATGAGGCATGCTGGATTTGCCAGGATCTCCAACACCCCTTCTCAAATCATGCATGCATCATGCCTACACAAGATTTAACTCACTACGTAGGCCTTGGTAGACACCCCTCACAAGTGGTTTTGTAAGGATGTCTATGATCATCCTCTCTGAGGGACAATACTCCAAATGTATTAGTCCTGTCTCCTGTGCATCTCTAATTATGTGGTAGCGAACATCCATGTGCTTGGTCCGCCCTCCCACCTTCTGTGACAGAGAGAGTTTTATACAACTTTGGTTGTCCTCAAAGACTCTTATTGGAACAGGAACACTGACCCTCAGATCCTCATGTAAATACTTGAGCCATTGCACCTCTGAGCATGTCTCAGCTGCTGAGACATACTCCGCTTCAGTTGTTGAGTGTGCCAAAATAGCCTGCTTGCAACTAACCCAGCTCACAGCCCCTACCCCAAAGAAAAACACATTCCCACTAGTGGATTTGCGATCAGTTACATCCTCTGCCCAAAGTAACTTCCAAGATGGCGGCCGCAAGTTAACGCGGCCTATAACAGCTCCGGAGAAAGCCGAAAAAAACCGAAAAAGAACTCTTGAAAACCCACCGAAAATCCCGAAATCCCTAAATGTCACCTTTGGGATTCTGGAGAGGTGGTGGTTGCCGGTGCGTGAGTGGCTTCTCCGAGGGGAGTGCTGGCTGAGGCTTCTGCCCGAGTCGGGCCTCCGGAACCTTTCGACGCGACGAAAACGGGACCCGGTGAGTTACCGGAGACAGCTGGTGGCTGCCGAGGCCTGCAAGAGGCTGTTGGGTGTGACCTAGACCGGCGGGGCTAAAGAGAACTGGAGTCCATTAAGGTCGGAAGACTCTGAACGCTAGCCTTCGAGTTCGACCAGCGGGGCTTGTGGGGACTGATGTCTTTTTGAGAGCTGCTAGAGGCTTTTGGAAGCCTCAAAAATCGACCGCTGGAGCCTGGGGCCGTCGGAGGTGAGCTAGGCCGGTGGAGTTGGTGGGGGCCTAGCAGATCCGGGGCGGCTCAGAAGGGAGTCCAGCGGGTGCAGCAAAGCCCTCGGAGCTTCCGGAGACTATCAAGGACTATCAAGGGCTGCCAGAGGCTACGGAGTGGAGTGGGAGATGGACGAGGCGCCCCCCCGCTACAGACTATCTGGTCTTTTTCCCGGGCCACTTTCTGAGAGGGCCCGGAGGCTCCTGATGTGGGAGCTGTTTGGAACTGGTGCCGAACCCGGCAGCCGTGGAAGACGCGGATGGGACGGAGGCCGGACCGATAGCCCTGTTGATCAGGGCATAAGAATAATAACAATTGCTCGGATTAACACCATTGAGCTAAGGCGGCAGAGAACTTGGAGGAGTCCCTTGATGTGAATGTGGACCCCCCCCTCGGGTGAGAGACGAGGGAGGGGGGCTAAGATTGTATGAGTGTGGAAGAGCACCCCCTGGGTGAGAGTCAGGTGGGGCAGGAGTGATTGTGGCGAGTGTTGGTACCTCTCCCCGACCAGTGAGAGAAGTTGGGGGAGAGGTGCAGGGTGTGAGTGGGGTGGTGCTAGACCCTTACCAGTGCCGAGAGTGAGACCTGGTGCACTGGGGGGTCTTACCACTGCCCAAGAGTGTATGGGAGTGCATGATGGATGGATGGGATAAGGGACTCTTAATTAAGCCTAAGAATTCCGGAGGCCTGGGAGTGGAGGCTACTGGGTCAGAACCGGGAATCTCTGGGGGCTATATGGCGGGCCATTTGATTCAGGTGGTGACGGGCAGGGGACGGTATGACGGGAACCAGAGGGCAAGCCATCTTTGGGGAAGGTGCCCCTGGTGTTTGTTACCGGTGGTGCGTTCCGGCCCCCCGTGTTCACACCCAGGCCCTGGTAAGCAGATCCTCGTGGGCTCTGGTCTCCGGCTGCTACTGTTGAATGCCAGGTCGGTGAACAACAAAGCCCCCCTTATAAGTGACTTGATCACGGATGAGGGGGCCGACCTGGTGTGTATTACCGAGACCTGGCTGGCACCAGAGGGGGGAGTGGCCCTCTCGGAAATGTGCCCAGCCGGGTTTCAGGTCTGGCATCAGCCGAGACACCGGGGCAGGGGAGGAGGGGTGGCAGTGGTCATCCGAGAGTCTCTTGTGGCTTTCAGGGGCGCTGCTCCACAAGTGGCCGGGTGTGAGACCCTGTTTTTCAAGTTGGGTTCACGAGAACAGTTGGGAGTGCTGCTGTTGTACCAACCTCCCTGCTGCGTAGCAACCTCCCTGCCTGAGCTGCTCGAGGCTGTCTCGGGGTTGGCAGTGGAGTTCCCCAGACTTATGGTTCTGGGGGACTTCAATCTGCCATCTCTGGGACGGGACTCGGAGGCGGCTCGGGAGTTCATAGCTACCATGGCAGCTATGGGCCTGTCTCAGATTATTCGTGACCCGACTCGGGACAGTGGTCTCACCCCGGACTTAGTTTTCTTGTCTGAGCAGTGGCAATGTGATCTGAGGGGAGAGTTACATCTTTCCCCATTGTCATGGTCAGACCACGCCCTGGTGACCCTTAGACTCTCTTGTGCTGCCCCACTCCGCAGGGAGGCGGGACCTATTCAAATGGTCCGCCCCCAGCGACTGATGGACCCAGTGAGGTTTCAGAAGGAGCTGGGGGTTATTCCCAAGGACTTGCTTCACGGTCCAGTTGAGCTCCTGGCCGCGGCCTGGAATAGGGCCGCGGCTGGAGCCCTGGACAAGATCGCGCCTATGCGACCTCTCCGGCCCTGCTTGGCCCGCCGCTCTCCGTGGTTTTCCGAAGAGTTAAGGGCCTTGAAGAGGGTTAAGAGACGTCTAGAGCGCCGCTGGAGAAAGACGAAGACTGAATCTGACCGAATACAATCTAGAGCCGCAGTTAAGACCTACCTTGTGGCGGTAAGAGCGGCGAAACGTGAATATTTCTCCGCCCTTATTGCGTCCGCAGAATGCCGCCCGACGGCCCTCTTTAAAATTACAAGATCATTGTTGGGTCGGGAGCAGAGGGAGACCCACCTACAGGGCCGATCGGAAGGGTTTTCTGAGCATCTGCAGGATAAAATCGCTCAGATTCATTCAAAGTTGGACTCCAAGCGTGAGACAGGATCTGTGGAGATGCCAGGGGCTCGTATTTACCATGTTATCTGGGAACAGTTTGATCCTGTTGCACCTGAGGAAGTAGACAGGATCCTTCGGACTGTGAACGCCACCACATGCCAGCTTGACCCTTGTCCCTCCTGGCTGGTGAAATCGGCCAGTCAGGTGACATGTGGATGGGTCCAGGCGATGATTAATTTGTCCTTGAGTCAGGGGGTGTTTCCGGAGGCCTTTAAGGAGGCGCTGGTGCACCCCCTCCTCAAGAAGCCGTCCCTGGACCCTACCATCCTGGGCAACTTTCGCCCAGTCTCCCACCTTCCCTTTTTGGGAAAGGTGGTTGAGAAGGTGGTGGCGTGGCAACTCCAGAGGATTCTGGAGGAAACGGATTATCTAGACCCCTTCCAGTCAGGTTTCAGGCCGGGATATGGGACGGAGACCGCATTGGTCGCGCTTATCGATGATCTCTGGCGAGAGCGGGATGGAGGGAGTGCGTCCATCCTAGCTCTCTTAGATCTCTCAGTGGCTTTTGATACTGTCGACCACGGTATACTTTTGGGACGGCTCAGGGAGTTGGGTGTGGGCGGCGTAGTTTTGCGCTGGTTCGCCTCCTTCCTCCAGGGCCGTTCCCAGTCGGTGTTGATAGGGGAGGAGAGAGCTGACCCGCGGCCCCTGATTTGTGGGGTGCCGCAGGGGTCGGTTCTCTCTCCTCTCCTGTTCAACATCTACATGAAGCCACTGGGCGAGGTCATCCGTCACCACGGGATGAGGTATCACCAATATGCTGATGATACCCAGTTATACATCTCCATCCCGGGTGAAGTAGGTGATGCGGTCGATGCCTTATCTCAGTGTCTGGAGGCTGTGGGGGTCTGGATGGGGAACAACAGGCTTCAACTGAACCCTGGTAAGACGGAGTGGATGTGGATTGATGGCCCCGCTAGATCCGGGAAGTTGTCATCTTTGGTTCTGGGTGGGGTGGCACTACCTCGCTCGGATCCAGTGTGGAATCTGGGGGTCCTCCTGGACTCGCGACTCCTGCTCGAAGAGCAGGTGGCAGTCATGGCCAGGAGGGCCTTTGCACAGCTTCGTGTTGTGCGCCAGTTACGCCCTTTCCTGGATCAGGAGGCCCTCCGAACAGTCACTCACGCCCTTGTCATATCCCGTATAGATTACTGTAATGCGCTCTACATGGGGCTACCCCTGAAGAGTATCCGGAAGCTTCAGCTGGTGCAAAATGCCGCGGCGCGAGCAGTAATGGGTGCCATGAGATCGGCACATGTTACACCTCTGCTACGCGAGCTGCATTGGCTACCAGTTTGCTTCCGGGTCCAATTCAAGGTGTTGGTGATTACCTTTAAAGCCCTACATGGCATAGGACCAGGGTACCTGAGGGACTGTCTCGTCCCAATAACGTCGACCCGCCCCACCCGTGCATGCAGAGAGGGCATGCTTCGGACCCCCTCAACAAGAGAATTCCATCTAGCGGGGTCCAGGAGGCGTGCCTTCTCTGCGATAGCGCCCGCCTTGTGGAATATCTTGCCCCCAGAGGTGAGACTGGCCCCTTCACTCCTGGCCTTTTGGAAGGCCCTTAAGACCTGGCTCTGCCGCCGGTCCTGGGACGACAGAGGCGGCAGTGCCTCCTGGGGTTGGCTGGCCCCGTAGTGGTATGGTCCATCCTGCGGTCCCCCCTTCTTGGATTTTATGTAATTTACTATTATTATTATTCGATGTATTTTAGATTTTTGTTGTTGTTATTCGTTCATTCGTTTCCGACTCTTCGTGACTTCATGGACCAGTCCACGCCAGAGCCCTCTGTCCGCCGTCACCATCCTCAGCTCCCCAATGGTTGAGTCCGTCACCTCCAGAATACCATCCATCCATCTTGCCCTTGGTCGGCCCCTCTTCCTTTTGCCTTCCACTTTTCCTAGCATCAGCTTCTTCTCCAGGGTATCCTGTCTTCTCATTATGTGGCCAAAGTACTTCAGTTTTGCCTTTAATATCATTCCCTCAAGTGAGCAGTCTGGCTTGATTTCCTGGAGTATGGACTGGTTTGATCTTCTTGCAGTCCAAGGCACTCTCAGAATTTTCCTCCAACACCACAGTTCAAAAGCATCTATCTTCCTTCGCTCAGCCTTCCTTATGGTCCAGCTCTCGCAGCCATAGGTTACTACAGGGAATACCATTGCTTTAACTATGCGGACCTTTGTTGTCAGTGTGATGTCTCTGCTCTTAACTATTTTATCAAGATTTGCCATTGCTCTCCTCCCAAGAAGTAGACGTCTTCTGATTTCCTGGCTGCAGTCAGCGTCTGCAGTAATCTTTGCGCCTAGAAATACAAAGTCTGTCACTGCCTCCACTTTTTCTCCCTCTATTTGCCAGTCATCAATCAAGCTCGTTGCCATAATCTTGGTCTTTTTGAGGTTTAACTGCAACCCCAGCTTTTGCACTTTCTTCTTTCACCTTCGTCATAAGGCTCCTCAACTCCTCCTCGCTTTCAGCCATCAAAGTGGTATCATCTGCATATCTGAGATTGTTAATGTTTCTTCCAGCGATTTTAACTCCAGCCTTGGATTCCTCAAGCCCAGCATGTCGCATGATGTGTTCTGTGTACAGGTTGAATAGGTAGGGTGAGAGTATACAACCCTGCCATACTCCTTTCCCAATCTTAAACCAGTCCGTTGTTCCGTGCTCTGTTCTTACCGTTGCTACTTGGTCGTTATACAGATTCCTCAGGAGGCAGACAAGATGACTTGGTATCCCCATACCACCAAGAACTTGCCACAATTTGTTATGATCCACACAGTCAAAGGCTTTAGAATAGTCAATAAAACAGAAATAGATGTTTTTCTGAAACTCCCTGGCTTTCTCCATTATCCAGCGGATATTGGCAATTTGGTCTCTAGTTCCTCTGCCTTTTCTAAACCCAGCTTCTACATCTGGCAATTCTCGCTCCATGAATTGCTGGAGTCTACCTTGCAAGATCTTGAGCATTACCTTACTGGCATGTGAAATAAGTGCCACTGTTCGATAGTTTGAACATTCTTTAGTGCTTCCCTTTTTTGGTATATGGCATGCATCACCTTGACAGCATCATCTTGCAAGATTTTAAACAGTTCAGCTGGGATACCGTCGTCTCCTGCTGCCTTGTTATTAGCAATGCTTCTTAAGGCCCATTCAACCTCACTCTTCAGGATGTCTGGCTCTAACTCACTGACCACACCATCAAAGCTATCTCCAATATTAATATCCTTCCTATACAGATCTTCCGTATATTCTTGCCACCTTTTCTTGATCTCTTCTGCTTCTGTTAGGTCCTTACCATCTTTGTTTTTGATCATACCCATTTTTGCCTGGAATTTTCCTCCGATGTTTCTAATTTTCTGGAAGAGGTCTCTTGTCCTTCCTATTCTATTGTCTTCTTCCACTTCCGCACATTGCTTGTTTAAAAATAATTCCTTATCTCTTCTGGCTAACCTCTGGAATTTTGCATTTAATTGGGCATATCTCCCCCTATCACTGTTGCCTTTTGCTTTCCTTCTTTCTTGGGCTACTTCCAGTGTTTCAGCAGACAGCCATCTTGCCTTCTTGGTTTTCTTTTTCTTTGGGACGTTTTTTGTTGCCGCCTCCTGAACAATGTTGCAAACTTCTGTCCATAGTTCTTCTGGGACCCTATCTACTAAATCTAGTCCCTTAAATCTATTCTTCACCTCCACTGCATATTCCTTAGGAATATTAGTGACCTCATATCTAACTGATCTGTGGGTCTTCCCTATTCTCTTTAGTCTGATTCTAAATTTTGCAATAAGAAGTTCGTGATCTGAACTACAGTCTGCTCCAGGTCTTGTTTTTACCGACTGTATAGATGTCCACCACCTTTGGCTGCAAAGGATGTAGTCAATCTGATTTCGGTGTCGACCATCTGGTGAAGTCCATGTATAAAGTTGTCTTTTAGGTTGTTGGAAGAGAGTGTTTGTTATGCACAGTGAATTGTCTTGGCAAAATTCTATCAGCCTATGTCCTGCTTCATTTTGTTCTCCCAGACCATGCTTGCCTGTAATTCCAGGTGTCGTCTGACTACCCACCTTAGCATTCCAGTCTCCTGTAATGAAAATAACATCTCTTTTTGGTGTATTATCTAGTAGGTGCTGCAGATCCTCATAGAACTGATCTACTTCTGCTTCTTCAGCATCTGTGGTTGGGGCGTATATTTGGATCACTGTGATGTTAAATGGCTTCCCCTGAATTCGAATTGAGATCATTCTATCGTTTTTTGGATTGTATCCAAGCACTGCTTTAGCCACTTTATTATTAATTATGAAGGCTACTCCATTTCTTCTGTGGTCCTCTTGTCCACAGTAGTAGATCTGGTGGTCATCTGATGTGAAGTGGCCCATCCCAGTCCATTTCAGTTCACTGACACCTAAAATGTCTATATTTAATCTTGACATCTCACCAATAACCACATCCAATTTGCCCTGGCTCATAGATCTTACATTCCAGGTTCCTATGGTGTGTTGATCTTTAGAACATCGGATTCGTCGTTCACCACCAGCACCGTCGGCCGCTAGCCGTCCTTTCGGCTTTGAGCTAGCTGCGTCATCACGTCTGGGGCTAGTTGAACATATCCTCTGTTCCTCCCCAGTACCATTTTGACCATCTTCCGACCTGGGAGTCCCATCTTCCGATGGTATACCGACATATCTTTGGTTGTACTGATCCATTTAGTTTTCATGGCAAGAATACTGGGGTGGGTTGCCATTACCTTCCCCAGGGATCGTATTTAGTCTGACCTCTCTGCCATGACCTTCCCGTCTTGGGTGTCCCTTCACGGTTTAGCTCATGGTTTCATTGAGGTGCTCAAGCTCCAGCACCACGACAAGGTAACGATCTCCTTTGCTGGAGGTATTTTAGATACTGTTTTTGTATTTTTAAACTTTCAATTGTTGTAACCCGCCCAGAGTCCCTTGCAAGGGAGATGGGCGGGGAATAAATTGAAATAATAAAAATAAATAATAAATAATAAATATGCATCGGTGTACCCCACTAGTTCAGGAGAATCAGTTGGTGGCAGCTTAAGCTTCAGGTCTGCAGTCCCCTTCAGGTATCTTTGTTGTTGTTGTTCAGTCGTTTAGTCGTGTCCGACTCTTCGTGACCTCATGGACCATAGTACGCCAGGCCCTCCTGTCCTCCACTGTCTCTCGGAGTTTACTCAAATTCATGTTCATTACATCGGTGATGCTATCTAACCATCTTTTCCTCTGCCGTCCCCTTCTCCTTTTGCCCTCAGTCTTTCCCAGCATCAGGGTCTTTTCCAGTGAGTCCTCTCTTCGCATTAGGTGGCCAAAGTATTTGAGCTTCAGCTTCAGCATCTGTCCTTCCAATGAGCAGTCAGGGTTGATTTCCTTTAGGATTGACTGGTTTGACCTCCTTGCAGTCCAAGGGACTCTCAAGAGTCTTCTCCAGCACCACAGTTCGAAAGCATCAATTCTTCGGCGCTCAGCCTTCCTTATGGTCCAACTCTCACAGCCATACATTGCTACTGGAAAAACCATAGCTTTAACTATACGGACCTTTGTCGGCATGGTGAAGTCTCTGCTTTTTAATATGCTGTCTAGGTTTGCCACAGCTTTCCTTCCAAGGAGCAAGCGTCTTTTAATTTCATGGCTGCAGTCACCGTCTGCGGTGATCTTGGAGCCCAAGAAAATAAAATCTGTCACTGCTTCCATTTCTTCCCCTTCTATTTGCCAGGAAGTGATGGGACCAGATGCCATGATCTGGGTTTTTTTAATGTTGAGTTTCAAGCCAGCTTTTGCACTCTCCTCTTTCACCCTCATCAAGAGGCTCTTTAGTTCCTCTTCACTTTCTGCCATTAGGGTGGTATCGTCTGCATATCTGAGGTTGTTGATATTTTTCCCGGCAATCTTAACTCCGGCTTGTGATTCATCCAGCCCGGCATTTCTCATGATGTACTCTGCATATAAGTTAAATAAGCAGGGTGATAATATACAGCCTTGTCGTACTCCTTTCCCAATTTTGAACCAGTCGGTTGTTCCATGTCCGGTTCTAACTGTTGCTTCTTGACCCACATACAGGTTTCTCAGGAGACAGGTAAGGTGGTCTGGTACTCCCATCTCTTTAAGAATTTGCCACAGTTTGTTGTGATCCACACAATCAAAGGCTTTAGTGTAGTCAATGAAGCAGAAGTAGATGTTTTTCTGGAACTCTCTTGCTTTTTTCCATGATCCAGCGAATGTTGGCAATCTGATCTCTAGTTCCTCTGCCTCTTCGAAACCCAGCTTGCACTTCTGGTAGTTCTCGTTTCACATGCTGCTGAAGCCTAGCTTGTAGGATTTTGAGCATAACCTTGCTGGCATGTGAAATGAGCGCAATTGTACGGTAGTTTGAACATTCTTTGGCATTGCCTTTCTTTGGAATTGGAACGTAAACTGACCTTTTCCAATCCTGTGGCCACTGTTGAGTTTTCCAAATTTGTTGGCATATTGAGTGCAGCACTTTAACAGCATCATCTTTTAGGATTTTAAATAGCTCAGCTGGGATACTGTCTTCTCCGCTAGCTTTGTTGTTAGTAATGCTTCCTAAGGCCCACTTGACTTCACTCTCTAGGATGTCCGGCTGAAGGTCAGTGACCACACCATCATATTTATCAGGGATATTAAGATCTTTCTTGTATAGTTCTTCTGTGTATTCTTGCCACCTCTTCTTAATCTCTTCTGCTTCTGTTAGGTCCCTGCCTTTTTTGTCCTTTATCATGCCCATCTTTGCACAAAACGTTCCCTTGATATCTCCGATTTTCTTGAAGAGATCTCTAGTCTTCCCCATTCTATTGTTTTCCTCGATTTCTTTGCATTGTTCATTTAAGAAGGCCTTCTTATCTCTCCTTGCTATTCTCTGGAATTCTGCATTCAGTTGTTTATATCTTTCCCTTTCTCCCTTGCCTTTTGCTTCCCTTCTTTCCTCAGCTATTTGTAAAGCCTCATCAGTCAGCCACTTTGCTTTCTTGCATTTCTTTTTCTTTGGGATGGTTTTAGTTGCTGCCTCCTGTACAATGTTACGAACCTCCATCCATAGTTCTTCAGGCACTCTGTCTACCAGATCTAATCCTTTAAATCTATTCCTCACCTCCACTGTATATTCATAAGGGATATGATTTAGGTCATACCTGATTGGTCTAGTGGTTTTCTCTACGTTCTTCAATTTAAGCCTAAATTTTGCGATAAGAAGCTCATGATCTGAGCCACAGTCAGCTCCAGGTCTTGTTTTTGCTGATTGTATAGAGCTTCTCCATCTTTGGCTGCAAAGTATATAATCAATCTGATTTCGGTATTGACCATCTGGTGATGTCCATGTGTAGAGTCGTCTCTTGTGTTGTTGGAAAAGAGTGTTTGCTATGACCAGCGTGTTCTCTTGACAAAACTCTATTAGCCTTTGCCCTGCTTCATTTTGTACTCCGAGGCCGAACTTGCCCGTTATTCCGGTTATTTTCTGACTTCCTACCTTAGCATTCCAGTCCCCTATGATGAAAAGGACATCTTTTTTTGGTGTTAGTTCTAGAAGGTGTTGTAGATCTTCATAGAACCGGTCAACTTCAGCTTCTTTGGCATCAGTGGTTGGGGCATAGACTTGGATCACTGTGATGTTGAATGGTTTGCCTTGGATTCGAACTGAAAGCATTCTGTCGTTTTTGAGGTTGTACCCCAGTACTGCCTTTTCCACTCTTTTATTGACTATGAGAGCTACTCCATTTCTTCTAAGGGATTCTTGCCCACAGTAGTATATATAATGGTCTCCTGAATTAAATTCGCCCATTCCTGTCCATTTTAGTTCGCTGATTCCCAAGATGTCGATGTTCAATCTTGTCATCTCATGTTTGACCACATCCAGCTTACCTTGATTCATAGATCTTACATTCCAGGTTCCTATGCAATATTGTTCTTTACAGCATCGGACTTTCCTTCCACTTCCAGACACATCCACAACTGAGCGTCCTTTCGGCTTTGGCCCAGCCGTTTCACACTTTCTGGAGCTACTCGGAATTGCCCTCCGCTCTTCCCCAGTAGCATTTTGGACACCTTCCGACCTGAGGGGCTCATCTTCCGGCGTCATATCTTTTAGCCTTTTGATACTGTCCATGGGTTTTCTTGGCAAGGATACTGGAGTGGTTTGCCATTCCCTCCTCCAGTGGACCACGTTTTGTCAGAACTCTCGATCATGACCTGTTCTTCTTGACCTGACTTCATTGAGTTACGCAAGCCCCTTCGCCACAAGGCAGTGATCCATGAAGGGGTATCAGGTATCTTGCCACCCGCTTAATGCCTGTCCAGTCCCTCTGGGTGGGTGCACTGGTCTTTCTGCAGAGGATCCCCACTGGAGTTGAAATATCTGGCCTCGTTGTGGTGGACAGATATAACAGCTTCCCAATGGCCTCCCTGTAGCCATTGTTCTGAGGCAACAGTTCACTAGTGTCCTTGACTTTGTGAAAGCCTGGTTCCATTGGAGTTGGGACTGTATCTGCATTTTCCAGTCCCAGGCTCTCCAATAACTCTAGAATCTTTTGCCTCTGACTGAGGAGAAAACTTCCATCCTCTTCTCTGTCAATTTGTATCCCCAAGTAATAGGTTGCCTTCCCAAGGCATTTCACCTCTACTTCATTGTTCAAATTGGATACAATTTCATCAATGTCCCTTTGATCCTCATAACAGAGAATCAAATAATCCACAAATGTTAGGATGAACACGTCTCTGCCAATCCTGTGTCATGTGTAAAGGCAGGGATCAGCTTTGCCCCGAGTGAAACTTTGCTCTATTAGCATCTGGTTCAGTTTCACATTCTAGGCCCTTGCTGCTTGTTTAAGCCCACAGATCCCCTTCTGAAGCCTGCACAGTAAACGTCAGTTCTTTGGATCAGTGAAGCCTTCAGGTTGTTGCATATACAACTCCTCCTGAATTTCTCCATGCAAGAACACTGTTTTAATGTCTATATGTTCCACTTGCATGTTTCATCCTTGCAGCTAGACTTAGAAGAAGTCAAATGGTTGTGTGGGTCACAACTGGCGCAAAAGTCTGGTCATAATCTTCCCCATACGTTTCTGAATAGCCCTTGGCTACCAGTCTAGGTTTATATCTTTGGACCTCTCCTTTCTTATTCTGTGACACAATTATTTAACACAATTATTACATTGGCACTCTTCAATCAAATTCAGTATCTCTTCCTGTTGTCATCAGTTTCCCCATATGAGTTTTGAAGATTTGAACTCAGATTCTAAAGAAAAACCATTAACATAGCACACTTGGGAAAAACTGGCAATGAAATGTGGCCTTTACAGCTTAGTGACTAAACACACACACAAAAAAAACAATAAACAGAGCAATAGCAGCAAAAAGAAACAAACAAAATTAGGTAACTAATTAGTTAACCAGTCAAACATACCATCATTCCATTTCTAAACTGGGCTGTGGGCAAGGGCACAAATGTCTTCGGTAATAGTTTCAATTTCTTTTACCATTACCATTAAGGATGATGCAGCAGGTGGAGGTGTTCACCAGTCAATTACAAAACCCTCCTTCTCTGCACCCAACAGAGAAGTCAAAAGTAATGTATGTCATAACAGTAAAGTGGGCATTTGGGTGGCTACCAAATCTAAAGCATTTGCAATTTTATTGGTAATTATTTTCCAAAACTATCAGAAGCCTAATAATCCTGTTTGTCAAAGATGGGGATAGTTGGGTGACAAAAATGGCCTTAAAGACCCATTTGCAACCAATGGCCTTTTTGCCAACAGGTAACTTTGTGAGTGTTCAAGTGTTGTTGTGTTGCAGAGCCTCAAACTCTTCTTGAGCTGCTTTCCTCCACTTACTTGCTTCACCTGATGGCAGCTGTTGCACTTCCTTCCATGATGTGGGCTCTTTTGGCAATGCCACTCCTGCGAGGTAGGACAGTCGCTTGGCTGGAACTCCCTTGTTGAGTCGCGATGAGTGCCTCAGGTCCGGAACAGAACTCAGGTCTGGATACAGCTGCATCTCTCCCCTTTCTGTCCCTCCTGGTTCCTCATCGTCTGACTCAGGCGAAGTCTCTGGCTCGATGTCCTCTCTCTGGGCTTGCCTGCTCACTGCAACTGGAAACACTGGGTGAGGTACTTTGAACAGGTCATCATCACCTCCCCCTTCTGTAGAGCTATTGGTTGGAGGATTCTGATTTGGCTCTGTCTCATGAAAATGCCCCACTCTGCAAGACTGGATTGAGCCAGTCTTGGGACCAGAAACTCTTTCTTCCTTGCTTCCCATTGGGCACCCCAACAAGATTCCTTCCTTTGTTTGGGAATTGAATGTGAATCTTTTCTCTGTTGGAACGTGGGTGTAGGTAGCTGTCATTGCTGGTTGTCTGCTACCCCCAACAGATGCTTGGATTGGCCCACACAGCTTGGTGTGAATTGACTCCAGGGGCTGTTTAGAGCACCTGGTGCTTTGCTTTGGAATTGCAGGGCTTGTGGAATTTCCCTGTGTGTAGGTTCTGTGCCTTACAACAGCCTTACCACAGTCCTTGGCTTCCAAATTGCTTTCCAATCCATTTTTCTTCATTTGAAAGAGTTGCACCTGAATTTCTTTGTCCCAGTTGTCTGTGCCAGAGGATGGCGGTGTCATCCTCCTTTTCTCGGTGACTGGCCACGCATGCCAGTTCTGGCCTCTCACAATTGAGAAAGATTAAACCTTGATCTACGTATCCTGTTAGAAAGACACCCTCTTGGTTCATTATCTCACATATATTACCTTTGAAATGAATGGTGTGGCCTTTCTTCATGAGTGCAGATGTGCTTATCATATTCAGATTCACATGCGGAACATATAAAACGTTATTAACAATTAAATCCTTCTGGGTGGTGCCATTTCCACACCTCAGGAGAGTGCACCCCTCTCCTTGCTCAGGGATTGCTTTTCCATCTGCTAAGCTGATCTCTTCCTTTGAACTTGAGTTCAATTCGATGAAGAGAGAAACATAATTAAACATGTGCGTGTTACAGCCACTGTCTAATATGAAAGATAAGCAGTTCTTATTTATGGCTGAAAATGCAAGAAGACTCGCATCTGGAGCTTTCTCTTCCTTGCCTTTCTGATCACCCTTCCTGGCCCAACAGTCTTTCTTTAAGTGACCATTCTTGCCACAAAAATGGCACTTGATGGGCCTCTTTGTTATTGAAAGGCTCCTCTGCTGCAGATCACCATCTTTGCCCTGAGGCATCTTAGAGAAATAGACTGCCTCATTGTGGGTCTGCTTGGCATTTCTATAGGAGGCCTGCCTGCTATACTCAGACTTTAATTCCTGAATTAAATCTGGAAGAGGTTGTCTTGATCCTCTATAACTAGCAGCAAATTGAGAAAATTTTTCAGGCAAAGAGTCAAATAAAAATCCCACTTGGATCCTGTTATCCAAAATCACATCATTGCAAGCAAGCTTGTGCAGCAATGATTGAAAATTAGAAATGTGCTCATCTATGTTTCCATTTTGCTGGAATTTTAAATTGGATAACTTCCTCACCAAATTAAAAAAACCAGCAAAAAAGGAAATTTCTGCTCAAAAACAAAACACTGCAAAAAGGAAAAAATTCCTGCTGTTTAAAACACAAAACCTATTTCTGCAAAATCCTGGACCCATAACCCTTTTGAAGCCCATTCAGCAGTCTGTTAGAACTACTGAAATGGAGCAGAGCTGCAAAGTTCATGTACAGAAAAAGAATATTGTTTAAAAACAGAGCCCATGAGCATATTAGAGAGATCCAGGTTAATCTTACACCTTTAGACCACCCAAGCATAAAGAAGCATGCGCTTAGAAATGGCAGGTATGAAAAGCAAGTACAAAAGAGTCCTTTTGTTTATTCATTGCAGGTACGGCATTTTGATAGATAAATGATGTTCCATTTCTTCTTCCTGTTCCCTAAACTTTATACCTCTTGCCCTGCTTACTGCAAGAGGCTGCATGTAGAAAGGGGGAAAAATCTCCTAGGCCCATCCATGGCCTGGGATAGAGCAGCACACAGCCATGTGATTGCTCCCGGTCCATGGAGGAGAGAGAAGAGAGAGGAAGAGGAAGTGGGAATGGCCACAAACAGCTTCCTCACAAAGTATAAAGAGCTTGCATCCTAGAGCAGCCATCCATATGCTGATGAGGCATGCTGGATTTGCCAGAATATCCAACACTCAGGATGTCTTTCTCACTGCAGCAGTTCTTTGTAACTTGATTGCTCTGCCCAGTTTTAGAGGCAGGGTGCATGAAACAGAAATTGTTGAGTTGGTTTTCCAATTAGGGTTCCTTCTCCACTCTTGTCCTCATCCCTCACTCTTAGGATCCTTTCTCAGAGCAATTGCATTACAGGCAGGGAGGAGAAAGGAGATGGGTGAGTCTAATATGCCCTGAAATGTTCTCCCTTTTCTCTAGCAGTTCTCTTTCAGTTGAATAAAAGAGTCCATGGGCAGAGGGTGGAGTGCTTACACCTACTGGATCTCTCTGATGATTCAGGTAACCACGTCTGTTGCTATGCCAGGTAAATACATACTTCCCTCAGCTGGCAGCCCACAACTATAGGTGTCCAAGGCAAGTGTTGAACAGCCATATTTAGTTTGGGTCTAAGACTATGTTGACTGCATAACTAAGTCAGATTATTGTGTTGTGTGAAGACAGACATCATGTTATCAGGTCACCGTGGGTGTGGGAGAACGTCATGTGTTTCACTGGGAAATCATCTCTCCATCTCTATAACCTCCATGGCAGCTGAGACTTCAGTCACATCCCAAGTGAGGTAGGTGAGGGGCCTCCTCCCAAGGGGCTTCTCACACTGGGCAGAAGGGGCACCCAGGGAGGCTTCAGAGTGATGGAAAGATAGGTAAGAGAAACCCACAAAACCAGTAGCAGCACTCTTGGCCATTTCAAGCTTAAAAGCTGCACCAGAATCATTGGAGAGAAATTCTGAACCATCATGACAGCAAAAGAAAGATACAGAAGTCCCTTTTACAGCTGAAGAGAACCTCTGCGGAATTGCAAGACAGATTTTGGCTCAGAAGCAGCAGCAAGATTTCCAACCTCAGGCAACCGGATATCTTGGGCAGCCATAGAGTGTGGGCCCAGCCCTGAAAGGGTGAAGGCTGGTGAAAGCAATCTGGGGGCTTTATGAAGTAAACCTGTGGACGGGATCTCCTGCTGGGCTTCCACTTTTTAGAAGCAGCAAACAGGGTGGGTTTGCTCTCCCATATTCTCTGTACACGTATTGGTAATGAGATAAAACAGTGAGCTCATTACACTGGTTACATCATGGGCCAATTAGCAGGGCTGTGCAATGCTTCCAATTGGATTGGAAAGCAGGGGATGCAGAAGGGCAAGTCCAGCCCCTCTCAGTGACTCATTAAAGCAGCAGTGTCTGTTTCCAGCCTCAGGTAGCTACAACACAAGCCACCTTGCCGCAGAAGCCACCTGGCAACTTAGGAAAAAAAAACAGCTCTTTTTTCAAATTGCTACCAAGTGCGCATTACATGAAGACCTCGCTCTCTGGAGAAGGCTCTAATGCTGGGAAAGGTAGAAGGAAAGAGAAGAGGACAACCAGCTGCAAAGGACATTGATTCAGTTACAATGGTGATGCACCGTTAGAAGAGCTGAAGGACCAGGTTAGGCACAGATCCTCATGGAGAAAATCTACGTCAGTGCTAAGAGTCAACACTGACTTGATGGCACATAATCCCTCAATCAATCAGGATGATCAATGTAAGGAAATTGGTACGGTCATATGGCACTGCCTGCAGCCAAGAAATGTGAGGCAAATATGCAAAAACAGAGTGGATAGCCCCTTCCCTCTGGAAGGAGAATGGAACAGAGATATGAGGAGGTTTCAAATTCATATTCCAACTGTGTTCTTTCCACAAAGTGTTACTCAAGGTTACTCAAGGACTATCAACGGTTTCTTTTTAGTGCAAGATTAAGTGTAGAAATGGCTATTGCAATCTGTGTCCTTGGGATAGTGTAACTCTGGGTGCAATAGAGGTTACAGAATTGCTATATGGTGACATAACATTGTTGCTCAGTCAGTAGCACTTCATTAAGACTAGAACCTTTTTGCCGTCAGTAATGCAGGTATAACAGTGAAGTCCCTTGCAGGCAGGTGGAAATAACGTACTTTGAATTCCTCAAAAGCCCTTTTTCCCTTCAAGACATCTTGGCTTTGATTGGCTGTGGTCCAGCCTCATCTTTTCTATTTGGGTACTTTGAATGGGACCCCCGTTTTTTGGCTCAACCTGGGATTGGCTCCTACAGGCAATGCACCAATTTAGGCTCTTTATTTTTTGCCCTTTAATTTTTTTTCCACTTTTTTTAATTGAATAGAAAAATAAAAACCAGAAAGAAGAGTAAATGTTACACAAAATTCTGAAGAAAGAAAAGAAAAAGGGAAACAAAGAAAGCCAGAAAAAAGAACCAAAACATACGGGGGGGGGGGATAGATATGGTTATGATAAATGGTGATAGATGATGATGGATGATGATGGATGAGAAAGAGAGAGAAAGAGATAGAGAGAGAGATAGAGAAAGAGAAAGAGAAAGAGAAAGAGAAAGAGAAAGAGAAAGAGAAAGAGAAAGAGAAAGAGAAAGAGAAAGAGAAAGAGAAAGAGAAAGAGAAAGAGAAAGTGGGAGAGAGAGAGAGAGAGAGAGAGAGAGAGAGAGAGACTGACTTTCTTGGTAAGCATATTAGTAAATGGTAGGCATAGTTCGTTATAATCATGCATAGCTAATCTACACTGATTAGTAATACATCGGAACCACAAAACAAAGCATTCACACCAGGATAAAAGAACACGAAAGACACTGCAGACTACAGCAACCGGAAAAATCTTCAGTAGCTGAACATGCTCTCAAGCAAACGGGACACAAAATCCTATTTGAAAACACAGAAATACTGGACAACACCAAAAGCCATTACACCAGATTATACAGAGAAGCCATTGAAATTCACAAACACCAGCACAGTTACAATAAAAAAGAAGAAAGTTTAAAAATTAGCAAAATCTGGCTACCAGTCCTGAAAAACACAGCCTGCAAAAGGTCAACGAACTCAGTCCAGCCACCAGGACATGGGAATACTTCTCACAATGAACATGCTAATCACGCTCATCAGCCACTCATTAACATTTCAACACAACAAAAAACCCCACCTAATCTCCTATAATTTAGCTCTATAAATAGAACATTGCCACTCTACCTGGGCACAGAGATTTTGCTTCTATCTGTGCTCCTGCCCTTTGAAGATGCTGGCCACAGATGCTGGTGAAACGTTAGGAACCACAACTTCCAGAACACGGCCACACAGCCCGGAAGACCCACAACAACCATCGATTAGTAATTCGTTTGCAAGTTGCTAATTACGTCATCTCTGCAGACCATTGAGTAGGGGCCACATATTTATCATTCCAAAATCTTGTAGCTATAAGCAGGGCACAGAGAGAGGGCAGGGCATGTGCCAAGGGATAGGTGGCAAAACCCTTCTGCCAAGTAAGCTCAGCTCGGCTTGGGACTGGCTCCCTTGGGCAATGCTCCAACTTTGGTCTTTCTGATAGGAAAAGAAGAAGCTACATTCCTGTTACTTGATCAGTACAAGCACATGTCCTCTCGACCTCAGCCCATTAGCCCGCTGTCAGGAGCATCCACAGGAAGGTCAAAACAGTCAAGATGGCAAGTGCAATTGTGCATTGAATCCCTTCCCCTTTTAATCATGTCTTGCATGGGCCTCATGGACATAAAAAGGGGCGGGGCTTCAATCATACAGTTGCACCCACCGTCTTTACATCTTGGACCAGCCCAGCCCTGCAAATGCCTCTGCCCCCCCGTTGACCTTAGCCGGGCTCCTTATCGCTCCTTCTTTCCTGAGATACATTATTCCAGCTTATTTATGTTACAGGCCACAGGAGAAGGCCATAAGAACATCAGCAGGACTTTACCTTCTGACACAACTTTATCCTTTTTCAGTAATCAACTCTGTATAACTAATCCTTCAGTCCTAAGCACAACCAGCTTTCCTATATTACATCGATTAGAAAGGATTCAAGCAATGCTTCATTCCAGCACCCACCAGGGAAAGGACACAGGGAGAGAGGGAACAAGATGCATGTTAAATACAATCTAACCAAAAGCTTACAAAAATAAATTTAAAGAACACAAAATACAGCCAGGCCTAACAATAAAAGTACGACTGTCAAGAAAAATGCTGAGGTCAGTTCCAATTCTGTTCATATAGATTCAAACTATATGGTTAAACTAACAAAATAGTAACTATGGATAGTTTAGAAGTGCCTGTACTTCTAAACTAAAGTTATTCTAGAGAGAGTAATTCCAGCCAAATGCACCCAATTCTTCAAAAGTCACCTCCCTTCCCCTTTGTCAATCCATTTCCTGCACTAAGGAAAGATTTGCACTCGGTGGTCCAGATGCCCTTTTCCATCTTTTTCATTCTATCATCCTTCTGACAAAGACAAAACAATTAAAGGATTTCAGTAAATATTTTCACATATTGAAAAAACCCAGCTAGTGGACATGCAACTGAACAGATTGGCATAAGTAAGCTACGGTTGCATGTAACAAATTGATTGATTATTCTTGACTTGGTTCCATTACCGTTCATGGTTGATCCTAAAAGACAGAAGCTGTCCACCACTTTGATATCTTTGATAACTTTACAGATGTTGTTGTAATATTGTTTCTTGCCTCTTCTAACAGCTCTCTGAAACTTCGTTGAGTTCTTTCCTCCATTTTTTGTCTTTCTTGGCTTTCGTATCTCTTCTCTTCTTAGTAACTTCCATGGTTTGTTCTCACATCCAGTTTGCTTTCTTCTCTTTCTTCATTTTTGGCTCTCTCTTTTCACATTCATCCTTAATTATTTCTTTAAGTTCATTCCATAATTCCTAAAAACTAAAATCCAAGATGGCAACCGCGAAGGAATGCTGTTTGCCACTCTAAGGGGTGAGCTTCTAAACTTTAGTTTTAAGAACTTTTTGACCCCCCACATCCCAACCGTGGCACTGTTAACGTCTTCTTGGGTGTATAATCCCCATACCTGGTGAGCTTCGGGTGTGGGCGGAGCCCCCCTGGATGAGCAGCGGAAGATAGCGGGTCCAGTTTGGAGCCTCCCGGCACCGGGTTTGTCGGACTGCCGAATAGCTAAGAACTGTGGCTGGAATGGCTGGAATGGCTGTAACAGCTTGGGTTGCTGTCAGAGACCCCTGGATGAGATTAGAGCTATGGAGGGAACGGCTGGAGCCACCGGAGCCAGAGCCCCCCTGGACACTATTGCTTTTAGGCGGCGGCGTGGTGTGGTGGGCGTGAGTGGAGCTGGAGCCTCAGCTGTGGCTGCTGCTGGGGCCGTTGTTGTGGGAGCATTTGCTGATCCCCCGTGTGGAGTGGGGGACTTGAGTCGTTCTGGTGACGGTGGGACGTGGCAGATGCTGGCAACACAGCAAACCCAGAGTATACAAACTTTGGGACCTTGGGGCCTTTTTAGCAGCGCAGAGGTTTTTGCAGACCAACAGATGATGGGAGAAGCCTCCTGGAAATTGGGCTTTAACGAGGCGACACAGAGCTTGGGGCACTGGCTGGACACCCTGGGTTCGGCAGCCCGACTGGTCTGGCTAGCCCAGCATTTCCTCACGGGACAGGGGAAGTGCGGCAGGCCCTGGATAAGTGGACTGGCCCAGTGCCTGGCAGACTTTCAAGAACTGAACTGCAGGCACGGTAACGCCAAGACAATCTTGGGCGACTGGCAGGAACACAACAACCATCTTCGATGCTGTGTGGGCTACAGATCACCAGGGCAGAGGCCACTGTGGAAGTTAGCCGAGCCATCCCCCCTCTGACCGCCCTAATATAATATAGGCCATCGGGATCCCTTCGAAGTGACTGCTACTCCCTATCACGTGTGAGAGACGTGAGAGGGGGTACGAGTTTGTATGTAGAGTGTGAGAACATTCATCCCCCTCAGTGAGAGGCAGGGGGTGAGGGGTAGTGTGTGGAGCACCCCCTGTTTACCAGTGAGAGAAGTCGATGTGGGCGCAGTGAGTCAGTGAGTGAATGAGTGAATGAATGTGAGAGTGGTGATTGGGCCCCATCAGTGCTGAGAACTCGAGCTGGTGCACTGGGGGTCCTTCACCACTTGGGTTGATCGGGAATGAGTGAGTTGGGTGAATGATGGAGGGATACCCGTTTTTAACCAGAGCTCTCGGGAGTCCAGGAGTGGGGGCTAATGGATTTAGAGACTCTGGGGGTTTCAGGGTGGGGAGAGCCATTGACGTGGTGATGGGCAGGGGAAATTATGACGGGAGCCGGAGGGCAGGCCATTGTAGGGGAAGACACCCCTGGTGTTTATTACTGGTGGCGTGTTCCGGCCCTCCGTGCTCATACTTAGGCCCTGGTCAGCAGACTTGTGGTTGCCCTGATTTTCGGCTGTTGCTATGTAATGCCAGGTAAATTAATAACAAGGCCCCCCTCATTCACGATCTGATTATAGAGGAGGGGGCAGACCTGGCATGTATCACGGAAACCTGGCTGGGCCCGGAAGTATGTGTTCCTCTTTCTAGAGATATGCCCAGCCAAGTTTCAGGTTTGGCACAAGCCAAGACTTCAGGGCAGGGGAGGATGAGTGGCTGTTGTCATCAGGGAGTCTCTAGTGGCCATCAAGGGCCCTGCTCCACAAGTGTGAGACCTTGTTTTTCAAGTTGGGTTCTCGTGGACAGTTGGAAGTGTTGCTATTGTACCAGCATCCCTGCTGCATAGCAGCGTCCCTGCCTGAGCTGCTGGAGGCCATCTCAGGGGTGGTGGTTGAGTTCCCCAGGCTAATGGTCCTGGGGGTCTTCAATCTGCCCTCCTTGGGGTGGACCTTGGAAGCGGCTCAGGAGTTCATGGTCACCATGACGACCATGGGCCTGTCCAAGATCATCCAGGACCTGACTCAAGACAGTGGCCTCACCCCGGATTTAGTTTTCTTGTCTGAGCAGTGGCAATGTGATCTGAGGGGAGAGCTGCATCTTTCCCCTTTGTCATGGTCAGATCACACCCTGGTGACATTGAGATTCTCTATGCCACCCCCCTCCGCAGGGAGGCCGGACGTATTCGATTGGTCTGCTCCCGGTGACTGATGGACCCATTAGGGTTCCAGAGGAAGCTGGGGGTTATACCTGAAGATCTGCTGCACGGTCCAACGGAGGCTCTGGCTGCTGCCTGGAATAGAGAGGCGGCTGGGGCCATGGACAGGATCGCGCCTATGCGGCCTCTCTTGTCCAGGGGAACCCAATGCTCCCCCTGGTTTACTGAGGAGCTGAGGGTTATGAAGAGGATTAAGAGACACCTAGAGCACCACTGGAGGAAGACAAAGACCAAATCCGAATGAACACAAGCTAGAGCCACTATTAAGATGGAAATCCATCTCCAGGGCCATGCGGAAGAATTTTCTGGGCATTTACTCGATAAAATCACTCGGATTCGCTCTGGGTTGGACTCCGAGTGTGAGACAGAGTCTGAAGAGATACCCAGGGAATGTACTTACCTTGTTAACTAGGAATGGTTCGAGCCTGTTGGACCCAAGGAAGTGGACAGAGTTCTCCAGGCTGTAAATGCCACCACCTGTCAGTTAGATCCATGCCCCTCCTGACTGGTGAAAGCAGCTCGGGAGGTGACTTGTAGTTGGGTCCAGACAATGGTTAATAAATACTTGAGAAAGGGGGTGTTTCCAGTAGCTTTTAAGGAAGTGCTGGTGCACCCCCTCCTGAAGAAACCATCACTGGACCCTACTGTACTGGATAATTTTCGTCCAGTCTCCCACCTTCCCTTTTTGGGGAAGGTGGTTGAGAAGGTGGTGGCGTTGCAGCTCCAGAGGATTCTGGATGAAACAGATTATCTGGACCCCTTTCAGTCAGGTTTCAGGCCTGGTCTGATGGGATGTATGCTGGCTTAAAGGGAAATACCAAGGCTTGAGAATAAACAGACAAGAATGCAGCTTTTTAGGGCTAACAGTGTTTACTGGTAGCATAAGGCAATAAATGCAGATATAGTACATTATTGCAAAAAAGGTAAAAGAAAAACAAACTTATAAGCAGAGATACGTGTATAAATTCCAGGGCCAGAGTTCATGCCACGGCCTAAACACAAAGGCAGGCATATCTGCTCTGTTCAGCCCTCAGAAGTAGGATACACACACAAACATGGCTAAAAAGACCAGACAGAAGTCTCAAAGTCAAAAAGAAGCATAGAACACCATTTTGCATGGTAAGATATGCAGTTCTTCCAGCATTCTGATAGGCTGAAAGTTAGGTGTGACACACACCAGGCCTCAATGCACACAGCATTGGGTGGCAGTGGCTTGCATCTCAGCAGGCACGTGAGTTCCCCCCCTCCTTGCTCAGGGGGCCTGGGCAAGGCTTCCCACAGAAGGAAATAAGGAGACATTTGTTCTCATGGGAAGGTCCAGAACCTAGACGTAAACAATGTATCACGTGGTACCTTCTAGCTTCATATCTAATGAAGATGTACACAAGGCCATTCAATGTTATGGGACGGCTTGTTATCTAGCCACCTGGCGTTCACGTCATAATGAGAACGCTTTGCTGGTAAAGGATGCAATTTGCCAAAACACTTTTGCTTTGTAGAGAAACCCAATTTCATATAAGAAATCTGACATGGTCATGGGACTGAAACTGCATTGGTGGCGCTTATGGATGATCTTTGGTGGAAGCGAGATGGAGGCAGTGCATCCATTCTCGCTCTTCTTGACCTCTCAGCGGTTTTTGATACCGTCGACCATAGTATCCTTCTGGAGCGGCTCAGGGAGTTGGGGGTGGGCGTCGTCATGTTGCACTGGTTTGCCTCCTTCCTCCAGGGCCGGTTCCAGTCGGTGTTGATTGGGAGCGAGAGATCCAGCCCATGGGCCCTTTCTTGTGGGGTCCCGCAGGGCTCGGTACTCTCTCTGCTCCTTTTTAACATCTACATGAAACCTCTGGGTGAGATCATCCATCACCATGGGGTGAGGTATCATCAATATGCTGATGATACTCAATTACACATCTCCATCCCTGGGGAAGTAAGTGATGCAGTCTCTACCCTGTCCAAGTGCCTGGGGGCTGTAGGCACCTGGATGGGGGGAAAAAGGCTCTGACTGAACCCTAGTAAGATGGAGTGGCTCTGGATTAATGGCTCATCGATATCTAGGAAATTGTCATCTTTAGTTCTGGATGGGTTGGCACTGCCCCAGACAGACCCGGTGCATAACCTGGTGGTCCTCTTGGACTCACGACTCCTGCTCAAAGAGTAGGTGGCAGTTGTGGCCAGGAAGGCCTTTGCGCAATTTCGTGTTGTGCGCCAGTTTCACCCTTTCCTGGAATGAGAGGCCCTTCGAACGGTCACTCATGCCCTGGTTACCTCACATATAGACTACTGTAATGCACTCTATATGGGGCTACCCTTGAAGAATATCAGGAAGCTTCAGCTGATCCAGAATGCGGCTGCACGGACGATTTTGGGAGCCACTTATCGGACACATGTAACACGTTTGTTACATGAGCTGCACTGGGTTCCAGTTTGCTTCCGGGTCCTATTCAAGGTGTTGGTTATGACCTTTAAAGCCCTTCATGGCATGGGACCAGGTTACCTAAGGGACCGTCTTATCCCTATTACATCGTCCCGTCCAGTTATGCAGGGAGGGCATGCTATGGACCCCGTCGGTTAAAGAATTCCATCTAACGGGGTCACGGAAGCGTGCCTTCTCTGCAGTAGTGCCTGCTCTGTGGAACATTCTCCCCCCGGAGATAAGACAGCCCCCTTCACTCCTGGACTTCCGGAAAAAACTCAAGACCTGGTTCTGTCAACAGTCCTGGGGTGGGAAGAAGAGTGTACACTCTTGGGGATGGCTAATGCCTTAGAGTGGCCCTAGAATGACCTTTCCATGGTTTTAAAGAAGGTACTACCATCTGGATTTTATTATATTTATTATATTCTTGAATTGCTTATTTTTATTTTTATTTAATTTTACTTATATTTGTATTACAGTTAATTATGTTTGATTGTAAACCACCCAGAGTCCCTTTGAGGGAGTTGGGTGGTGATAAATCAAATAAATAAATAAATAAATAAATAAATAAATAAATAAATAAATAATAAATAAATTCCTCCAGTTCTCTATCAGTGAGGTCTAGGAATTCAAAGTGATTCCTGTTGTTCTCCTTAAAAATGGTGGGTGTATGTTCAAGATCATATTGTGGAAACTGATAGGCTTTCTTCATCTTTAGCTGAACTTGGAACTTGCACAGGAGCAGTTTGTGATCTGTTCCACAGTCAGCACCTGCCCACATCTTTGATGCTATAATTCAGCTCCTCCACCTCTTTTAGCAATAATATAGTCCAAGGGTCGGAAATGGCGGCTCGCGAGCCAAATGCGGCTCTTTGGCCCCTTGAGTGTGGCTCTTCCGCAGGCGGGCGTGGCGGGCGTGGCGGGGGCAGGTGCGGCAGCGAGTGTGGCGGGGCAGGCGCGGCAGCGAGTGTGGCGGGGCCGGCGCGGCAGCGGGCATGGTGTGCGTGGCTGTGGGCATACCCCTGGCAACCGCCTAGGCCCAGCCTCTCTTTTTCCTCCGGTGATGGGCTTCACACAGTCTCGTGAGAGTTTGGAAGCCTCCGTCTCCGGCATCCATCTTGACGACAGGCACTTGCCCATCGCCTTAACCCAGGGCTTTCCAAACTGTGTGTCGCGACACAATACTGTGTCGCCGGGGGCCCCCAAGTGTGTCGCGTGACAAGCCGGAAGCGCTGATGAAAATGCCCTCGGTTCTGGCAGGGAGGTGAAAATCGTGTGCGCGCGCGCTGCCAGGCCACCTGGAGTGGAAATTCTCCGCACCAATCAGCTGTGCGTCGGGAAGCCCGGCAGCCTGCACGCACGATTTTTGCCTCCCTGCTGGAACCGAGGGCATTTTCGGGGTCCCCGGAGTCTGCCCTTTCGAAGGGGCAGCGGCGGTGGTGGGCCATCAGTGCTTCCGGATTCCAGGACGCCACTGCTGCTGCTGCCCCTTTGGAAGAGCAGGCTCTGGGGACCCCGAAAATGCCCTCGGTTCCAGCAGGGAGGCAAAAATCACGCGCGCACGCTGCGGGGCTTCCCGGCGCACAGCTGATCAGCACAGAGAATTTCCACCCCGTCCCCCCCACCGCACCGATCAGCTGTGCGCCAGGAAGTCCGGCAGCGTGCGCGCGTGTGGGGTGAGGCTTTTCGCCTCCCTGCCAGAACCGAGGGCATTTTCAGGGTCCCCGGAGCCTGCCCTTTCGAAGGGGCAGCCGTTGCCGCCGCAGACAACCTGGAAGCACCGCCGCCGGTGCTTCCAGGTTTTTGTGGGCTGGCCGTTGGTGTGTCGCCAACGGCAAAAGTTTGGAAAGCCCTGCCTTAACCTCTTCGTTGCTGCTCTGCTTACTCTTTTTCTCCGTGCAAAAGCAGCACATTTCCACCCCACAGCCCTAAGTGTGCGCAATTGGCTCCCGCCCGCAAACCCCGCTCCCGCGCTGGATTCCCCACCAGCTTTACTTTGCCTGGACTGGGGGCGTGAGCGGCTCTGGAAGAGAAGCGACTGGAGCAGTCGACCCTCTCTTTCCCTTCTTCTTCCAAACCTCCCCCGCCCCCTTCCAGAGCAATTTGTCGAAGACGCCCGCTTGCTGCTGCTGCGTGGCTGCTGCTCAACTGATCATGAAGGAACCAGGAGGGGAAGGAAAATCCAGGAGCAAATCGCCGCTTCTTCCCGTCCGCTCCCACTCCGGAGTGTGGAGCTGGACTGGGGGGTCAGGTGACAGGGCGACCCTCCCACCTTCTACCTTCCTCTCCCGGCCTGATTTCTAATTAGATTTCCCTGTGCACGTGTTCGTCACTGGCCAGTTTGCAATATCATCTTCAAGAGTCACCCAGCCCTCTTGAAAGCAAGGTAAAGCTACAACATTGCTGGTTTATCACTACAATGAGGGCTGGAGCCTGGGTGACTCTAGAAGACGACGAGGCTGGCAGTAAGGTGAGCGAGGGCCATGGGAGAACTAAGTATTGGGGGTGGCTTGCAGCGTGTGAATGCGTGAGAGGGCCGGCCAGATCCGAGCCTTTCCTCCCCTATGGGGTTCAGGGTCTGAACAGGCAGCATGGCCGTGGGGAAGAGGAAGGCATACGGCATCTTTATTGCCTCGTCCAACTGGGCTGCAACGCGTGTGTGTTTGACTGCCAAATATAGAGTAACCAGGAGTGCAGAAGCATCTCTCCAAAACGGGCTGGGTGTGAAGGCCAGGTGGCTGCGCATAATTTTTCTCATGTTTCAGAAAAGGTGACGATTTGTGCAGCCGCCTTAAAACCAACTTCTCTGACTTCCTTTGTGGGAGGAGGCAGCAGCCCTTCTCAGCCCAGCAGGACGTAGCCTGCAGAATTTTCCCTCCTCCTCCTCCTCCTCCTCCTCCTCCTCCTCCTCCTCCTCCTCCTCCTCCTCCTCCTCCTCCTCCTCGCAATGGTCCTTTTTGGAGGCGCAGCAGGGAGAGAGTTTTAGCCAGTGACATTCTCTCATCCAGAACAGGGAAGGGGAGATTATTTTCTCTTGATCCTCCCCCCCCCCCACTGCAAAAGCCTCCCTTCCTAAGTTGAAACTGGCTCTGATTGTAGGGAGAGATGGTCTGCAGATTCTCAACTCTTGGAGCTGTGGGGGGGGGGGGGAGGCATTGTTAGGCTTGGTTGCTTGGAAATTGTCACAGAGGGAGCGCGGATGGAGCGGCCTGCCTCTCTCCTAGGCACCAGTGATCCATGTACTATGCAGTAAATAGACTCCAAACAGAAGTTATATCAAATATCCTATTTACTTTATATACATACGTATTTACAGATCACTTCCACAAGTAACAAATGATACACCATCAACGATACAGCTTTCACGAGGTAAAATGGGAATAAAATGGAATACAGAATATCTCTGCATTTATAGTCAAACTGACCTATCACATTATAGGTCAATCTTGTTAACTACAACACCCAACTTAACTCTAAGCACCTGTTGAATGAGTCACACATGACACATCATTCTTACAACAATGGCTGCTAATTGGGTGACTGTGCAGAATATTTCACCTTTTACCTAGAAATCAAGCCTCTCTGTATAATTTATATCTAGAAGTAAATTCCTGGGTTTATCAAACCCCAACACCCCTTCAATTTACAATAGATATCACATTCACATATACAGAATAGAAGACATACACATTTGAGATATAAACATCCTATGTCTATCTATGCTTAGAGGCTTTGTCATCACATCTGCTACATTACACTCAGATGGACAATATTGCAAATCTATCAGAGGTTCTTTAACAGCATTCCTTACATTATGATACTTGATATCAACATGCTTGCTTCGTGCTCTGACCTTATCACTCTTTGCAATCTGTATACATGCTTCACTATCATCGTATACACATATAGGCCCCTCAATTGTTATATTTACATCCATTAACAATTGCCTATACCAAATTAATTCTGAACACAAATCAGATAATGCTGCATACTCCGCTTCTGCAGTTGACACAGCTACTGAACTTTGTTTACGAGACCTCCACCCAACCAAGGTGTTACCAAACATTATTATCAACCCTGTCATTGATTTTCTGTCATGTACATCGTTACCCCAATCACTATCTACATAGCATTTCAATTCCAATGGCTTACATGGTTTTATCAATAAACATTTATCAATAGTCCCCTTCAGATACCTAAACACACGTTTGATACCTTGCCAATGCCTCTGAGTAGGTTTGGTTACATATCTACTCAGAACATTGACTGCGTTCCCGATATCAGGACGCGACCATTGTGCTATATACAATAAACTTCCAATTATTGAATGATAGTGTTCTTGATCACATGAAGTTTGGTCATCATCTCCAGTCTCTAATTTAACAAAATCTGTTGTCATCGGGGTAGAAACTTCTTTACACTGTTCCATATTGTTCTCTCTTAGCAGTGCTTCAATTTTCTTCCGCTGCTCTAGAACATAACCCCCATCAACCTTCTGAATACCCATGCCTAGGTAATTCTTAATTTCTCCCAGATCTTTGACATCAAAGTGCTGTTTCAGATTTTCAGTAAATTCAATTACCCTGCTTTGATCTTTCGCTATAAGACACAAATCGTCTACAAATATCAAAAGCAAAATCTGTTCATCATTTTCACATTGCTTTACATACAGACATGGGTCAGCTATACTACACTTGAATCCCATTCTTTGGAATTCCTTATCTAAAGTTAGATTCCAGCAACGTGCCGACTGCTTGAGTCCATACAATGCTTTCTGCAACTTGTATACCCTTCCTGCAATCTTTGATTCATACCCTGGGGCTTCAGTCATATAGATCTCTTCATTCAAATCAGCATGCAAATATGCTGTTGTGATATCATAATGCTGTACTACATAATTCCCAGCTGCTGCCATTGCTAAGGCAAACCTAAATGTCTCCCCTCTTAGCGTTGGTGCAAAAACTTCATCATAAGTCTGATTCTTTATCTGGGAAAATCCTTGTGCTACCAACCTAGCCTTATACTGAATATCACCATTCACTAAGGTTTTCTTCTTATACACCCATCTACAGCCTACTGCTCTATGCCCCTCAGGCAGCCTAGTAGATTTGAAAACCTTATGAGAATTAATGGCTTTCATTTCCACATCCATAGCAGCTCTCCATCTACTCTGCTCGGGTTGTGGCAACTTCAATACGTCCCTGTAATTACGAGGTTCATAATCAATAAAACACACTTTTACATCACCTGGTGTATAACGTTGAGGTGGTATGCCCTTGTTAACTCTCTCAGATCTACGCAATACTGTAACATCCTGCATCATTGGCACACTAGGAGTTAATTCCTCTTCCTTCTTAATCACATCAGTGGCCTCTCTCCGCTCTGAAAACTCAAAACGTCCCTGACTAGGAAGATAAACCTCACTACCCCCGTGTAATCTCTGCCAATTGCTATGCTCACTAAAACTTGCTGATCTAGAAATAACAACTTTCCTGCCATCAGTGAACCTATATCCCTTGGTCCCTGGCTCATACCCCACAAACGTCAGCTTCTGTGCTTTTGCCTGTCCTTTCCTACGTACCTCCTTATGCACGTGAACATAGGCAGTGCACCCAAACACCTTCAAATGAGCCAATGGTGGCTTCTTGCCATATAACATATAATATGGAGTTTGGTTTACAGACACACTCCATAACCTGTTAATTAAATAATTAGCAGTTAATATTGCCTCTCCCCAGTATCCTCTTGACAACCCTGAGTCAGCAATGAGTGAATCCTTCACTGTCTGCAATGCCAAATTCCTACGTTCAGCCACGCCATTCTCAGCTGAACTATGTGGGTTAGTTCTCCTATGCACAATGCCCTTTCTACGAAGCCATTGCTGAAAACTCCCACTCAGAAACTCTGTACCCCGGTCAGTTTGTAAACTACACACCTTTGTGCTATACCTACGTTCCACAAACTGCACCCAGTTTCTAAACTTTTCAAATGTTTGGCTTTTAGCTTTCAATAGGTAACAGAACCCAAATCTAGTGTAATCATCTACAATGACTAAAACATATTTAGCACCCCCTATTGTAGCTGGTAATGGACCAATTAAGTCAGCGTGAACTAATTCAAAACATTTATGTGACTTCCTATCACTGAATTTGCTCACAGGAAACACCTTTGACTTTGCAACCTTACAAGCTGTGCAATCCAAATACACTTGGCACTTTTTCAATTCCATTCCAGAACTTGCTTCTGACATCTTTTCAATCACTTTGAAACTCGGATGTCCAAGCCTCCTGTGCCACAGATGCGCACACGAATCATGTGTTGGCTTATTAATTGTAGCTAAACCATGATGGCTGCTGCTTGTCCTGGCTTGTACAATTTCATAAAGACAGTTTTGCAAAATACCTTTGCCACAAACATTGTTATCTTTCATAACAATACATTCATTATTACCAAACTGTACAGTATATCCCTGTTTATCCAATTGTGATACACTAATTATATTGTACTCCAGTTCAGGTACACACAACATTGATAATTCAATATTTAACCCTGGTACATATACAAATCCCTTACCAGTCACAGATGCAATGCTTCCATTAGCTAGAGTAACATGATCTTTATCAGCCTGCCTAAAACTCTTAAACATCTGTCTGTTATTTCCTATATGCTGACAAGCCCCACTGTCAATTAGAAATGGTCCCTTTAAATTTTGTTCTTCACTTGAACTAATTAAAGACAGCTGTGCAGCTTCTCCGGGCTTGGAAATGTTCAGCTTAGCCTTCGGCTTCCGTTTCTTATCACAATGTTTCAACAAATGCCTTTTCGACCCACAGTTAAAACATTTTCGTACATACAAAACATTCTCAGAATATTCCTTAACACAAACACTGTTTTGCTTAGCACTAATTACATTAGAACACTGCTGCCTCCTTTGTTCTTCTTCTAAAAGCCTGCTAGATAAGTATCTTATGGTTAAATCCTCCTCAGATAACGACCCGAAGCTCATTGCCAAAGTATCCCACGTTTCATTTAAAGAACTGAGAATTATATACACTTTGTTAGCTTCTGTAAATTGCATATCTCTCTGAGCCAATTCCTGGAACAACCCTCATAAAATGCAGGTGATCCCTTATATTATCAGATACCCCCTAATCTAGCGTGATAAAGTTTTCTTGTTAGTAAAACCTTACATAACGGTGAGCTTCTTAGATAAACATTCTTTAAAGCTTCCCAACACTTATAGGCTAACTGACAGTCTCTAACATAACACAACTGGCTATCTTCCAGACATAAAATTATGCTTGCCAATGCTCTATCGTCCTTTAGAGCAACTTCTTCATCTTCCAGGTCTGGTTCAGGGCAAAGTACACTCCTCCAAAGCCCTTCACGCCGAAGATACATTTCCATTTTATATGACCATGACGAATAATTAGTGTCATTCAGTCTTTCCAGAGGAAATCCTCCCCCGACTGCAGGCAACATCTTCACTGTGCTCATCTGTCCTCAGCCCCTTCTGGGCAGATACCGATGATTAAAGACCTTATCAGAACATCCTCCAGCTGCAAAACAAGCGTAGGAGAAAAAAAACACACACGCAGACACGGAGCCTGGTAAAGCTCCAAATCACTCCAAATAGCCACACGACTCCTGGATAGGCTTCCAAAGCTTCCAGCTCACAGACTGCACACGATCCACCGATCCACAGCCAGTGCAAAGCCTTCCGTCATCTATGGCGTCTCTGCCGCCTCTGGGCCCATAACCCTGTCACAGAGGGAGCGCGGATGGAGCGGCCTGCCTCTCTCCTAGGCACCAGTGATCCACGTACTATGCAGTAAATAGACTCCAAACAGAAGTTATATCAAATATCCTATTTACTTTATATACATACGTATTTACAGATCACTTCCACAAGTAACAAATGATACACCATCAACGATACAGCTTTCACGAGGTAAAATGGGAATAAAATGGAATACAGAATATCTCTGCATTTATAGTCAAACTGACCTATCACATTATAGGTCAATCTTGTTAACTACAACACCCAACTTAACTCTAAGCACCTGTTGAATGAGTCACACATGACACATCATTCTTACAACAATGGCTGCTAATTGGGTGACTGTGCAGAATATTTCACCTTTTACCTAGAAATCAAGCCTCTCTGTATAATTTATATCTAGAAGTAAATTCCTGGGTTTATCAAACCCCAACAGAAATGCCCCTGCAGCAGGAAGGTTAGGGAAGCGTGCGGGCGCGTGGGGGGGGGGGCGTGGAGGGGCAGTTAAGGTGCTAGCTGCAACTGCCGCCCCCGAAGTGACCATATTCCACTCTTCCAACAGAAATTCCCCCAAGGAAAGGGTCGTTCTTTCCCTCAAGGAAATGTGCTTATTGCTTATTGCTCCAGCAATAAGGCTTGAGAAAAGGAGGAAAAACAGTATGTATTTGCATTTTGCACGCTATTGGCTCCTGCCCCCAAGCCCCGCCCCTTCCACGTAATTGGCTCCTGCCCGCAAACCCCGCCCCCTTCCACGCGATTGGCCCCCGCCCACAAACCCCGCCCCCTTCCACGTGATTGGCCCCCGCCCGCAAACCCCGCCCCCTGGCTCTCGAGCATTTCAAAATGTGCATGAGCATGTCAAAATGGCTCCTGGCATAAAAAGTTTGCCGACCCCTGATATAGTCAATTTGATTTCTCTATACTTCATCTGGTGGTATCAATGTATGGAGGCATCATTTTGGTGGTTTGAAGACAGTGTTAGCTGCGAACAATTCATTGGAGTGGTAGCAATTGATAAATCGGTCTCCTGCTTCATTTTGGTTTCCTAAGCCATACAATCCAACTACATTTTCCTCTTTAATGTTTCCAACTTTCGCATTCAAGCCTCCAATCACAAGGAGCACATCTTGTTTGCATACTCTCTCGATTTCAAATTGAACTTGATCATAAAAATAGTCAAACCTCCTTTTCTTCTGACTCGGTGGTTGGAGCACCAACTTGAATGATCATCATATTAAAGAGTTCTCCACAAAGTCTAATCAATATTATTTGGTCATTGATTGCATTGTAACCAAGTACTGTCTTTACTCTATCCTTCCTAATTATGAAAGCAATGCCATTCCTTCTTTCTTTTCATGTCCTGAATATGATCTTTGAACTGAAAGTGATCAGTTCCAGTCCAGATGCCTAAGATGACAATGTGTAGTCAATTCATTTAATCTTTCACTTCCTTGAACTTCCCACATTCCTGCTTCTTAAATTACAAGTTCCCACTGTAATTCTGTATTTGCAACTTCAGATTTTCTTTTCCTGCATGGCAACTTCAGCAACTAGACGTCACAAAGGCTTTAATCTAACCACGTCATAAACACCTTTAGTACTCCAGAAGATCCTCAGCTCTTCCACGTAGCATGCTGAATGCCATCTGATCTGAGAGGCCCAGCATCTGGCATTATACCATCCACCACTTTATATTTTCTATCCATCTGGTGTTCTTTGTAAACTATAGGAGGGGTTTACCATTGCATTCTCCGGTGCAGTATGAAATGAACCTTTTGTAATTGTCACTGAAGTGATCATCTGCCTCCAGCATCTCCCTATATGACTACTGCCCACTAAAGGTTTCTGCTTGCTTTAGCTGGGCAGAAGGTATGACCTTGGGTGACCCTGCTGGGATTAGATACTCTTGGCATCCACCCCCTTCTTCTTCACTCCTCCTTCCCAGGAGGATCCCCCTCCCCTGCCATGCTGAGGCATCACAGCTGGACTTGGGGAGGTAAAAGTGTTACAGAGGTCAAATGAGGATACATAAAAATAGAAATAAAATGGAACTAATATCTGTTACTCCAGCAAAGGAGATCGTTACCTTGTCGTGGTGCTGGAGCTTGAGCACCTCAATGAAACCATGAGCTAAACCGTGAAGGGACACCCAAGACGGGAAGGTCGTGGCAGAGAGGTCAGACTAAATACGATCCATGGGGAAGGTAATGGCAACCCACCCTAGTATTCTTGCCATGAAAACTAAATGGATCAGTACAACCAAAGATATGTCGGTATACCATCGGAAGATGGGACTCCCAGGTCGGAAGATGGTCAGAATGCTACTGGGGAGGAACAGAGGATACGTTCAACTAGCCCCAGATGTGATGACGCAGCTAGCTCAAAGCCGAAAGGATGGCTAGCGGCCGACGGTGCTGGTGGTGAACGACGAATCCGATGTTCTAAAGATCAACACACCATAGGAACCTGGAATGTAAGATCTATGAGCCAGGGCAAATTGGATGTGGTTATTGGTGAGATGTCAAGATTAAATATAGACATTTTAGGTGTCAGTGAACTGAAATGGACTGGAATGGGCCACTTCACATCAGATGACCACCAGATTTACTACTGTGGACAAGAGGACCACAGAAGAAATGGAGTAGCCTTCATAATTAATAATAAAGTGGCTAAAGCAGTGCTTGGATACAATCCAAAAAACGATAGAATGATCTCAATTCGAATTCAGGGTAAGCCATTTAACATCACAGTGATCCAAATATACGCCCCAACCACAGATGCTGAAGAAGCAGAAGTAGATCAGTTCATGAGGATCTGCAGCACCTACTAGATAATACACCAAAAAGAGATGTTATTTTCATTACAGGAGACTGGAATGCTAAGGTGGGTAGTCAGACGACACCTGGAATTACAGGCAAGCATGGTCTGGGAGAACAAAATGAAGCAGGACATAGGCTGATAGAATTTTGCCAAGACAACTCACTGTGCATAACAAACACTCTCTTCCAACAACCTAAAAGACAACTTTATACATGGACTTCACCAGATGGTCGACACCGAAATCAGATTGACTACATCCTTTGCAGCCAAAGGTGGTGGACATCTATACAGTTGGTAAAAACAAGACCTGGAGCTGACTGTAGTTCAGATCACGAACTTCTTATTGCAAAATTTAGAATCAGACTAAAGAGAATAGGGAAGACCCAAAGATCAGTTAGATATGAGCTCACTAATATTCCTAAGGAATATGCAGTGGAGGTGAAGAATAGATTTAAGGGACTAGATTTAGTAGATAGGGTCCCAGAAGAACTATGGACAGAAGTTCGCAACATTGTTCAGGAGGCGGCAACAAAAAACGTCCCAAAGAAAAAGAAAACCAAGAAGGCAAGATGGCTGTCTGCTGAAACACTGGAAGTAGCCCAAGAAAGAAGGAAAGCAAAAGGCAACAGTGGTAGGGGGAGATATGCCCAATTAAATGCAAAATTCCAGAGGTTAGCCAGAAGAGATAAGGAATTATTTTTAAACAAGCAATGTGCGGAAGTGGACGAAGACAATAGAATAGGAAGGACAAGAGACCTCTTCCAGAAAATTAGAAACATCGGAGGAAAATTCCAGGCAAAAATGGGTATGATCAAAAACAAAGATGGTAAGGACCTAACAGAAGCAGAAGAGATCAAGAAAAGGTGGCAAGAATATACGGAAGATCTGTATAGGAAGGATAATAATATTGGAGATAGCTTTGACGGTGTGGTCAGTGAGTTAGAGCCAGACATCCTGAAGAGTGAGGTTGAATGGGCCTTAAGAAGCATTGCTAATAACAAGGCAGCAGGAGACGATGGTATCCCAGATGAACTGTTTAAAATCTTGCAAGATGATGCTGTCAAGGTGATGCATGCCATATGCCAGCAAATTTGGAAAACACAAGAATGGCCATCAGATTGGAAAAAATCAACTTATATCCCCATACCAAAAAAGGGAAGCACTAAAGAATGTTCAAACTATCGAACAGTGGCACTTATTTCACATGCCAGTAAGGTAATGCTCAAGATCTTGCAAGGTAGACTCCAGCAATTCGTGGAGTGAGAATTGCCAGATGTACAAGCTGGGTTTAGAAAAGGCAGAGGAACTAGAGACCAAATTGCCAATATCCGCTGGATAATGGAGAAAGCCAGGGAATTTCAGAAAAACATCTATTTCTGTTTTATTGACTATTCTAAAGCCTTTGACTGTGTGGATCATAACAAATTGTGGCAAGTTCTTGGTGGTATGGGGATACCAAGTCATCTTGTCTGCCTCCTGAGGAATCTGTATAACGACCAAGTAGCAACGGTAAGAACAGAGCACGGAACAACGGACTGGTTTAAGATTGGGAAAGGAGTACGGCAGGGTTGTATACTCTCACCCTACCTATTCAACCTGTATGCAGCACACGTCATGCGACATGCTGGGCTTGAGGAATCCAAGGCTGGAGTTAAAATCGCTGGAAGAAACATTAACAATCTCAGATATGCAGATGATACCACTTTGATGGCTGAAAGCGAGGAGGAGTTGAGGAGCCTTATGACGAAGGTGAAAGAAGAAAGTGCAAAAGCTGGGTTGCAGTTAAACCTCAAAAAAACCAAGATTATGGCAACGGGCTTGATTGATGACTGGCAAATAGAGGGAGAAAAAGTGGAGGCAGTGACAGACTTTGTATTTCTAGGCGCAAAGATTACTGCAGACGCTGACTGCAGCCAGGAAATCAGAAGACGTCTACTTCTTGGGAGGAGAGCAATGACAAATCTTGATAAAATAGTTAAGAGCAGAGACATCACACTGACAACAAAGGTCCACATAGTTAAAGCAATGGTATTCCCTGTAGTAACCTATGGCTGCGAGAGCTGGACCATAAGGAAGGCTGAGCGAAGGAAGATAGATGCTTTTGAACTGTGGTGTTGGAGGAAAATTCTGAGAGTGCCTTGGACTGCAAGAAGATCAAACCAGTCCATCCGCCAGGAAATCAAGCCAGACTGCTCACTTGAGGGAATGATATTAAAGGCAAAACTGAAGTACTTTGGCCACATAATGAGAAGACAGGATACCCTGGAGAAGAAGCTGATGCTAGGGAAAGTGGAAGGCAAAAGGAAGAGGGGCCGACCAAGGGCAAGATGGATGGATGGTATTCTGGAGGTGACGGACTCAACCATTGGGGAGCTGGGGATGGTGACGGCCAACAGAAAGCTCTGGCGTGGGCTGGTCCATGAAGTCACAAAGAGTCGGAAACGACTGAACGAATAAACAACAACAAATATCTGTTAATAACCAATGGATACCAAACACGATCCATTTAGAACAATACACTGAAAAGATGCCACCGTATCTGGAAAACACCTCTTTGGGAAGGATGACTTCAACAGTAAAGGAGTAAGAAGTGGCTTAATTACTATCATTCTTGGTCTGGATACGAGTTAAGTGAGGTCACTGAACTTGGGAGAATTCACGCATTAATAGACATTCCATGTTAGCTCCACATTAACTCTTGTGTTGTTCATTTTCTTTGGACAGGATTCTTCCTAAGTTTAGGTTGCCTCCCACCATATTGTTTCTTTAAGAAAGCAATTAAAACCTGGCCTTTCCAAAGAGCCTCAGAATAGACTGGCGATAAAAGAGATTGGATCTCGGAGCTGTTCCTAAAGGGAATGTTGCTCTGCTCTGTTACCATGGTTTTCCATTTTAATGTTGCTTATTCCTTTTATTTTATTTGTTTTGTTCTGTTTTTATGCATTTTAAGCCTTCCTCAATTGAGCAGATTATCCACTATATTCCAAGTTCAAAATGTGTTCATTTACAAAGGCCAAAATAATATATACTATGGGAAAGCAAGCAAACCAGCCAGCCAGCCCGCCCACATTTAAGGTCACAGAGTCAAGCAGAAGGAGGTGATCAAAACAGAGAAATCCATACTTTCCTATGAATAGCAAAGTGGCAGCAAATGCATTTTTATTTTTGAGGCCCTGAGCAGGTGAAAGTTACTTGTGGATAGTCATGGAAGTGCAATTGAATAAGCAAAATACTGCCGCTCACCACCTCAAACTAATACAAGCAGTAAAAAGTATGGCTACGTAGACAATGCCCTATCAATGGCATCATGGTCTTAAAAATCAATAATATCCCATCAATGGCTTCATGTTCTTGAAAATGTTAAAATGGTATTGACAGATTTGAGATTAAAGTTGAAAGATCCAAAAACTATATTTAGTGTATTGGACTCCCCAAAGAATGTACTCAAAAGGATGAACATCATATTTCCTATATTGGAGGTATGAAAAGATTGAGGTTCATTGACCAGTATGACATGGTCCTATAATCCTAGTCACTTTCTGGAATAGCATTTTCATGGATATAAGTAGATTTATGGGAAAGCCTTTACATCAGAGCTTCCCAAACTGTGTGTCGCGACACAAAAGTGTGTCACCACACACAGCATGGTGTGTCGCCACACCACCCGGAAGCGGTGGCGTGCGTGTGCACTGCGGCAGCGGCGCGGTATTAGCTGCCGCCGCTGCCACCGCCGCCATACACCCGCACACTGCCGCACGCCCCCTGCGCCGCCGCTGTGCACACGCGCACCACCGCATGCCCCCTGCGCCGCCACTGTGCGCGCGCGCGCCACCACATGCCCCCCCGCGCCGCTGCCGTGTGCGCGCGTGCCACCGCAAGCTCCCCGCGCTGCCGCCATGCGCGCGCGCGCCACCGCCGCGCTGCCGCCGCCGCCACCACTGGTGTGTCGCCAGCGGCAGCACTTTGGAAAGCTCTGCTTTACATGTTAAAGAAGTTCATGTCATGTTTAATTATACACAGTACCAAAGCTTTAGAATTTGACTATCTCTCAGAAATTATGGGTGTTTCATGCTATGGTATTGTATGGTATTCATAAGTAAACCAGTGACTATAAGCTTAAAATATAAGGTAAGGGTTTTTTAGTTTGGGATTTTTTCCTTTACGTTTCTGGGTTTTATCATTTTCTTAACTTTAGGGATATTTTCCTTTACGTTTCTGGGTTTTATCATTTCTTAACTTTAGGGATTTTTTCGTTTAATTTTGTTATCTTACTGTATTTTGGTAATATTTTATATTCTTCTAAAATAAAGATTAATTTAATATTTTTAAATGTTAGCAAAATCTGAAATTCCACAATTAAAAAAATATTGAAAAGTGTTTTGGAAGACTTTAAATCTATAGTTTATTTTTATAGAGATTTTAAGAGATTTAATAAGACAGTCTTATTCTTTAGAATATTGAGTTGGAACATCCTCTCTCAAGAAATCAATGGCCTAAAGGTTTGTGGGATATTCTTCCTATTTTCTTGATATGAGACTAATTCAACAAAATATTCTTTTTCATGTTTACTGGACACTTCAGTGGATTTTTGGAAAAGTTGGAAGTCAACTTCTGTGTGCTGCAGATGTATCCTCAGTCTTCAGGGAAATAGGATCACCAGGCCGAGGGAGGAGACTGCAATGAAAGCAGAATCGGCCTCCGCTTCATCCGAGGGCCACATACACCCACCAAGGGGCAGAGCCGGCTGTTTTCCCAAAGCCCACCCATCCAATTGTGTCTCCAAGGACAGCACTGCCAATCCAGGACTTCTATCCTTTGGTTTCAAACTGCATCATGGCTCTTCCAAACTCCAACCACTGGTGAATATGGCCGAGATTTATCTTTCTTGCCTGCTAGAGGTTCGGCAGCAATTTAGGAAGGGCTTTTCTCTGCCCATCTGCACATGGCAAGCACTGAAGCTGGGATCTTTTGCAACCACAGCAGGTTGGCCATTCAACTAAGTCCCTTGCTCTTCCAAGGACTTTTGCAACAGCGAACCCACAGGAGTGTTTCAATAGAAGGAAGATTGCCTTATAAAAGACCAGTAAAAGTAACGCCTAAGAATAGATGCAATATTTCACTGAGTCAGGGTGATGCAATTATTTTCACCCTATAAATAGAGAGCTGTGTCCCATCCCAGAAGCACGATTCGGTCCTGAACCAATCCCAACATGAAGATCCTTTATCTGCTCTTTGCATTCCTTGTCCTTGCAGTCCTGCCTGAACCAGGTAAGAAACTAAATTACTGATAATTAAGAAAAGACTGATAACGCACTCCTTTCTAAACAAATATGATCATCTTTGAAAGCAGGATCATCTTCTACATCTTTGTCAGGTCTACTATTCAATCCAGGGCCAGAATTTGTCACAAGTTTAAGGAATGGACTTCTGGAATTAGAGCTTTGTTTTTTTCACTAAAAATATCCCAATCATTGCCACCTTTTAGTTTTGCCAAAAAAGTAATAGCTTTGAGCAGTGTGGACTATTGACAACGTGAGCCTCCAAACATACTGAACTGTACTGGGGTTTGTGTTGTTGGTTGTAGAGTTTAGGGCTGGTTTTGGTTCACCAAATTCTCACCAAATTATGTTCTATTTGAATAAAGAGGCAAGATAGTAATCATCTAGTGAATGTATTTGAACTTAGCATGGGAAAAAGAGATGAAATGGGGCATTCCCTAGACTTGCAGCAAAATATCTAGAAGCAGAGAAATTATCTTTTTTCCACCTATCTAATAATAGAGAAAGCAAAACTGCAAATACTCCCCGAAGAAAACCTTGACTCTTGGGGATTATGTGAACAACCCAACATAGTTCTCTTTCAGAGCAGTTCAGAAGTGGTGTGTCCTTGCCATATTCTCAAAAGCTTTTTTTGAATGCTGGGATATCCTGAGGGTCCCTCTGGCAGGTCATAACTGGGTCTCATATGCGCAGATTTTCAAGAGCAGAGAAGAGCACTGATGGAATCCTGAAGTTCAAGGAAGTTAACCATTCTCACCCAAGGATTCTCCATCCAAAACACCCAGAAAACCCAGGAATTGTAACTCAGGATTCTTTCCTAGCAAGCAAGGATCCATGGCAATAGCGGGGAGAGAGAGATCACAGCAAGGTTTTCTCTGGTGTGAACCAGATTCTTTCCTCCCAACTGCCGTAATAGGTACATGCATGCCAGCCAAATGCACTCTGGGCCAGGCTTCAGACTTGGCTTCATATGTGATTTATTTGGGCTGCTCCAGCAGAATGACCAACAGAAATGGATTCCTCTGGTCAGACTGAACTGCCTGAAGCCATAGGAATTCTGCAATTCTGCAGAAGCAGGTGGTGTCTTGGAAGGAGAAATGTACCTAAATATCAAGGTATCTTTACTCATCATACACCTGTCTCATGTTTTTCTTTTCACAGGGAATGCCCAACAACGATGTGGTCATCGTAATGAAGGAATTTGCTGACCCCGTCCCTGTCGTCATCCCTACCCTCATGACATTGGGCAACATAACTCTTTTCACTACCAGAGGTGCTGTAGACGGTAAGAAAACTCTCCCCTAATTGAGATGCCACAGATGTAGATTGGGAAACTGTGCCTGCATATTGTTTGCATTCACAAAGCATTGCAAGGCATTGACATGAAGAGGAAGAGGTGTTTCAAGGGCAGAAAGGAGGGCAGGAGAGATTGAGTTTTGGGGTTCAGATGGCAGAAGAGACCTTAAACCCACTTTGATCAACCTATTATTTTATTTCATTTCTATAGACGGCAGTATCCTGGGAAATAATGCCATCTCCGTCTACCGCCTTGGATATCTTCAAATCTGGCCAAAGACTTGACATCACTGCCTGCTATTGCTTTGTCTTCCTTTATATAAATCAAAATTGCTATCTATCAGACTCTAAAAAATGTATGCATTGAAGTAAAACTTGGCAGATTTTCTTTGAAATAAAGCTAAATGAGCATCGCAGTTCTTGTGCGACTTCTTTAAGAAGGACTAAGGGCAGTATCTTCATGTGGCTGCATGAATGTGTGAATGCGTGTGTGTGCGCATATCTGTTTGCTTACTTTTTGGTGTGGAAGGCATTTCCTGCTCTCCAACCACACATTGTGCCATAAAGACACACAGAAACAGTCTCGTTCTTTCCCCATCTGTTTATTTATTGAAGTTGTTATTTTGCCGTTGAGGTCTTCCAGCCGATGTGGTTGCTTGGGGAGAAGCAGTACAAAGCAGAACTTCAAATATCAGCTAAGACCCTTCAGTGGACCATAAATAGGCTGACCATACGTCCCGTTTTGAATGGGACAGTCCCGTTATTTAAGCGTTTTTCAACCGTCCCGTCGTTTTGATCAAAATCTCAATTTTGTCCCTTATTTAAACCGGGCGGGAAGGAGGACAGGAAGACAGGAAGGAGGACTGGAGCCGGACTTGCCATTGGAGGCAGCCCGGAAGAGGCCCTATCAGCGCGGCAACTGGAATCCCAGTTGCCATGTGCGAGCCCAGCAACAGACACAGCACCACAGTCCACTCGGTTCCTGCCTCCTTACCTGATCCTACCGGTGCCGCTTGCTCCGAAGCTGAGATTGTCTGCCCAGCAGTGGTGAGGCCTGTTGCGGGGGCGGAGTTTGCAGGCAGGAGACAATCACGTGGACTGGGGGGTGGGGTTTGCAGGCGGGAGCCAATCACGTGGGCCGGGGGGCGGGGTTTGCAGGTGGGAGCCAATCACACGGAGCAGGGGGCGGAGTTTGCAGGTGGGAGCCAATCACGCGGATCGGGGGTGGCTTTGCAGGCAGGAGCCAATCACCTGGACCCAGGGGGTAGGGACCCCTGTCCCGTTTTTTCCATCCCAATGTCCCGTTTTTGTCTCAAGGAAATATGGTCAGCCTAACCATAAAGCATGTCTCAAGTTGATTTTTTTCAAGCTAAAGGACATGGGATACTACTTAAAATAAGAACATATTTGACCACTTAATATCAGAATAGGACCCAGGCTTGTTTCCCAGGAAAAGGCTCGGCAGAAGTCAGGTTTGGGAGGATGAGGTCATAAAGAGTCAGTCTCTCTCTCTCTCTCTCTCTCTCTCTCTCTCTCTCTCTCTCTCTCCCCCCCCCCCTTTCCTCTTTCAGCTTCTGTCTACTTCCTCAGCTCTGATGTACTGGCAGTTTTAATGAATGAGCACCCTCTTTCTGAAAGGATTTCAACCTTAGCACATGGAGCGCCCCACTTGGTTAAGCAACCAAACGAAACAGAAGTCAACGGAGGAGGTCACCACTTCCTTTGCTCCTGCGTAATTCAGCACCAAAAAGGATGTCTCTGGGAAACGTGGCTGGTGGCAGCCTCTCCCCAGGAATTGTCAAAGAGCTTAGAGAAGCCCCCATGGTTGTTGGAGGGGATGACCAACCCGATTGCAGATGTAAAAGTGTCTCTGTACCACTTCTTATAAATTTCTACCCCCATCAAATGAGCCAGCATAACAAAACTGAGGGACAGTGCAAGTTGCTCGATTCTTGTACAGTTCAGTCCAAACACAGGCACTTAATGGTCCATTAAACATGGGCTTTCAAAGATCAATATTTCTTTTGAAACTCAACATACTTTTGGTATCACATGCTAGGTTGAACATAGGTCTAGATCATGCACTGAGTGATGGACCAAGTGCTACCTCTTATACCAACCTGAGTTTGAGAAGGATGTAGCAAATAAATATGAAAGAAAATATTGAGGTGCAATGCATCTCCCGCAAGAGACGTGACACATGTGCAAATCTAGACTTGCAAAAAACAATGTGTGCCACCGCATTTTAAACCAACTGAAGCTTCCAGATACTTTTACTTATTTTATTTATTATTTTATTTACTTTCTATCCTGCCTTTATTATTTTTAGAAATAACTCAAGGTGGTGAACATACCTAATACTCCTTCCTCCTCCTATTTTCCCCACAACAACAACCCTGTGAGGTGAGTTGGGCTGAGAGTGAGTGACTGGTCCAAGGTCACCCAGCCGGATTTCATGCCTAAGGCGGGACTAGAACTCTCTGTCTCCTGGTTTCTACCCTGTTGCCTTAACCACTAGACCAAACTGGCTCAAGGGCAGCCGGATGTAGAGTTCGTTACGGTAGTCAAGACGGGAGGTGACTAGGCCGTGGGTGACTGTGAGCAGGACCTGTTGCTCCATGAAAGGGCTTAACTGGCGCACAACCTGTAGTTACACAAAGGCCCTCCTGGCCATGACTGCCACCTGCTCCTTGAGCAGGAGTCCTAAGTCCAGGAGAACCCCCTAATTACACACCGGGTCCGTCTAGGGCAGCACAACCCCATCCAAGACCTTAAATGCAATTCTCCATGAAACAAGGAGCCCCAAACCCAGAGCCATTCCATCTTGCCACGGTTCAGTTTCAACCCATTGCTCCCCATCCAGACCTTAACAGCCTCCAGGCACTGCGAGAGGGAGGTCACAGCATCGCTTAGCTCCCCATGGGCTGAGATATACAGTTGAGTATTATCAACATACTGATGCTATCTCACCCCATAGTGATAGATGATCTCACCCAGCGGCTTCATGTATATGTTAAACAGAAGTAGAGAAAGTACTGAATCCTGCGGGACCCCCCAAAGCAGGGCCAGAGGGTGAGACCTCTTGCTCCCTAACAATACTGACTGGGAACGGCCACAGAGGAAGGAAGTGAACCAGAACAACACAGTGCCCCCACTCCCAACCCCCAAAGCTGCTCCAGAAGGATACCATGGTCAATGGTATAGAATGCTGGCAAGAGGCCAAGTAGAGTGAGGATGGACGCACTCCCTCCATCCTGCTCCCGCCAGAGATCATAGAAAAGCACGACGAATGCTATTTCTGTGCACCAATCATTTTACTTTTTCTTTCTTTGTGTGTTTCTTTCCCTTGTGTTCCTATTTCCCCACTTACTCCTTCTAAGCCCTGATTTCTCCAAATAAAATCAATGCAATTAATGTGGCAAGGCCTAGTTCCCTACTAATTGCTTGCATAAGACCTTGGGTTTTAGCAGATGTTCAGAGATCAGGAGGAGGAAAAGGGTCGGAAAGAGGTCATCTGGGCCTCTGCATGGATGTTGTTCGGTCCTCCTTGCTTCTTTGTCCTGCCTTGAACAAATGAAAGCCAGCCCTTCTGGGGATATTGACTCTTGCCTTGTCCAGTTTATTATTATTATTATTATTATTATTATTATTATTATTACTACTATTATTAAATTTATATTACCACCCATCTCCCCCGTCGGGGACCCTGGGCGGTTCACAATAAAACATAGTTAAAACATAAATATAAAATTACAATATAATAAATAATATAAAATCCAAGTATAAAAGATGTTAGAAATGTTAATACTGGGAGGCTTCATGGAAGCAGCCATATCCAAGAGGAACTGTTGGCATTTCCCTCCCAGGCAAGCCAGCAGAACCAGGTCTTTAAGTCTTTCCGAAAGGTCAGGAGTGAGGAAACCTGCCTCAGCTCTGGGGGTAAGGTATTCCAAAGGGCGGGCACAACTGCAGAGAAGGCCCGCCTCCTGGACCCCACTAGATGGAACTCTTTAGTCGATGGGGTCCGCAGCAAGCCCTCTCTGGCTGATCAGGTGGGACGGGTCGATGTTCTGGGGATGAGACGGTCCCTCAGGTAACCTGGCCCTATGCCATGTAGGGCTTTAAAGGTGATAACCAACATCTTGAATTGTTCCCGGAAGCAAACTGGTACCCAATGCAGCTTGCACAGCAGAGGTGTCACATGTGCCGATTTTCTAGCCCCAATACCTGTCTGCACGGCCGCATTCTGGACCAGTTGAAGCTTCCGGATACTCCTCAAGGGTAGCCCCATGTAGAGCACATTACAATAGTGTATATGGGAGATGAAAAGGGCATAAGTGACTGTTCGGAGGGCATCTCGGTCCAGGAATGGGCAAAACTGGTGCACAATCTGAAGTTGTGCAAAGGCCTTGCTGGCCACGGTTGCCACCTACTCTTCAAGCAGGAGTCGTGAGTCCAGGAGAACCCCTAAATTCTGCACTGGCTTCGAATGGGGCAGTGCCACCCCATCCAGAACCAAAGATGACAACTTCCTAGATCCTGAGCAGCCATCAATCCACAGCCACTCCATCTTACTAGGGTTCAGCCGAAGCCATTGTTGTTTCCCATCCAGGCCCCCACAGCCTCCAGGCACTGAGATAGGGCAGCAACCGCATCACTTACTTCACCCGGAATGGAAATATACAGCTGTGTATCATCAGCATATAGATGGTACTTCATCCTGTGGTGACGGATGATCTCGCCCAGCGGCTTCATATAGATGTTAAACAGGAGAGGGGAGAGCACCGAACCCTGTGGCACCCCACACAAGAGGAGCATGGGTCAGATATCTCCTCCCCTATCATCTCTGATTTGGAACGGCCCCGGAGGAAGGAGGTGAACCAGAGCAAAACTACACCACCCACCCCAACTCCCTGAGCCGCCCCAGAAGGATACCATGGTTGATGGTATCAAAAGCCGCTGAGAGAACTAAGAGAGCAAGGATGGATGCACTCCCTCCATCCCGCCCTCACCAGAAATCATCCATAAGTGCAACCAATGCAGTCTCCATCCCATATCCCGGCCTGAAACCTTACTGAAAGGGGTCTAGGTCAGGGGTCGGCAAACCGCGGCTCACGAGCCACATGCGGCTGCTTTGCCCCTTGAGTGTGGCTCTTCCCCAGGCAGGCGTGGTGGGCGTGGTGGGGGCAGGCATGGCAGCGGCAATGGCGGGGGCAGGCGCGGCAGCGGGCATGGTGGGCATGGCGGTGGGCATGGCGGCGGCGGGCACTGCACTGGGCATGGTGGGCGTGGCAGGGGCAGTCGTGGCAGTGGGCGTGGCGGGGGCAGGCACGGCAGCGGGCATGGTGTGCGTGGTGGCAGGCATGGTGGCCGCGGGCACTGCAGTGGGCGTGGCAGGGGCAGTCATGGCAGCGGGCGTGGCGGGTGCAGGCGTGGCGGCGGGCATGGCGGCAGCAGGCCCTAAGTGTGCGTGATTGGCTCCCGCCCGCAAACCCCGCCCCCTTCCACACAATTGGCTCCCGCCCGCAAACCCCGCCTTCTTCCACGCGATTGCCCCCCACCCGCAAACCCCACCCCCTTCCACGCGATTGGCTCCCACACTCAAACCCTGCCCCCTGGCCCTCAAGTGATATTATAAATTTTATAAATGTCAAAATGGCTCCTGACATACAAAAGTTTGCCAAACCCTAGGTCTAGGTAATCCATTTCCTACAGAATCCTCTGGAGTTGTGATGCCACCACTTTCTCAACCACCTTCCCTAGAAAGGGGAGGTGGGAGACTGGATGAAAGTTGTCCAGGGTGAGGCCACTGTCTCAAGTTGGGCCCCTAATTATCTGGGACAGGCCCATGGCTGCCATGGTAGCCATGAACTCCTGGGATGCTTTGGAGGTCCGTCCCAGGGATGGCAGAACCAGAACCATAAGTCTGGGGAACTCCACTGCCAACCCTGAGATGGCCTCCAGCAGCTCAGGCAGGGAGGTTGCTACACAGCAGGGAGGCTGGTACAGCAGCAACAGTCCCAACTGTTCTCAGGAACCCAACTTAAAAAACAGGGTCTCACAGCCATGCCCCTGTGAGCCATTAGAGACTCTTGGATGACAACCGCCACCCTTCCTCCCCTACCCTGGTGTCTCGGCTTGTGTCACACCTGAAACCCGACTGGGCACATTTCCAAGAGGGCAACCCCCCCCCCCAGGGCCCAGCCAGGTCTCGGTGATACAAGTCAGGTCTGCCCCCTTCTCTTTGATCAAATCACATTTGAGGGGGGCCTTGTTGTTCACTGACCTATCATTGAGAAGCAGCATCTGGAGACCAGGGCCCTCAAGGATCTGTCGTCCAGGGCCTGGGTTTGAACTTGGAGGGCCAGAACACGCCACCGATACCAAACACCGGGGGTGTCTTCCCCAAAGATGGCCTGCCCTCCAGTTCCCGTCACAACATCCCCAACCTGTTACCACTTCAATCGGGTGGCCCGCCCTGCAGCCCCCAGAGTTTCCTAGGTCAGTAACCTCCACTCCCGAACCACTGGAAGTCCTGAGTTTAAGCATAGGTCCCTTATCCCACACAATCCTCCTCTCAACCAAATTCAACCCTGAGCGGTGGTGGGACCCCCAGTGCACCAGCTCCCACTCTCGGCACTATTGGGTTCCCAACCATCCTCACCCACACTATGTTGTTGTTGTTGTTGTTCAGTCGTTTAGTCGTGTCTGACTCTTCGTGACCTCATGGACCATAGCATGCCAGGCCTTCCTGTCCTCCACTGTCTCTCAGAGTTTACTCAAATTCATGTTCATTACATCGGTGATGCTATCTAACCATCTCATCCTCTGCCGTCCCCTTCTCCTTTTGCCTTCAGTCTTTCCCAGCATCACGGTCTTTTCCAGTGAGTCCTCTCTTCGCATTAGGTGGCCAAAGTATTTGAGCTTCAGCTTCAGCATCTGTCCTTCCAATGAGCAGTCAGGGTTGATTTCCTTTAGGATTGACTGGTTTGACCTCCTTGCAGTCCAAGGGAATCTCAAGAGTCTTCTCCAGCACCACAGTTCGAAAGCATCAATTCTTCGGCGCTCAGCCTTCCTTATGGTCCAACTCTCACAGCCATACATTACTACTGGGAAAACCATAGCTTTAACTATACGGACCTTTGTTGGCAAGGTGATGTCTCTGCTTTTTAATATGCTGTCTAGGTTTGCCATAGCTTTCCTCCCAAGGAGCAAGCGTCTTTTAATTTCATGGCTGCAGTCACCGTCTGCGGTAATCTTGGAGCCCAAGAAAATAAAATCTGTCACTGCTTCCATTTCTTCCCCTTCTATTTGCCAGGAAGTGATGGGACCAGATGCCATGATCTGAGTTTTTTTAATGTTGAGTTTCAAGCCAGCTTTTGCAACTCTCCTTTTGCTTTTGCTCTTTAGTTCCTCTTCACTTTCTGCCATTAGGGTGGTATCGTCTGCATATCTAAGGTTGTTGATATTTCTCCCGGCAATCTTAACTCTGGCTTGTGATTCATCCAGCCTGGCATTTCTCATGATGTACTCTGCATATAAGTTAAATAAGCAGGGTGATAATATACAGCCTCGTCGTACTCCTTTCCCAATTTTGAACCAATCGGTTGTTCCATGTCCGGTTCTAACTGTTGCTTCTTGACCCGCATACAGGTTTCTCAGGAGACAGGTAAGGTGGTCTGGTACTCCCATCTCTTTAAGAATTTGCCGCAGTTTGTTGTGATCCACACAATCAAAGGCTTTAGCATAGTCAATGAAGCAGAAGTAGATGTTTTTCTGGAACTCTCTTGCTTTTTCCATGATCCAGCGAATGTTGGCAATCTGATCTCTAGTTCCTCTGCCTCTTCGAAACCCAGCTTGCACTTCTGGTAGTTCTTGGTTCACATACTGCTGAAGCCTAGCTTGTAGGATTTTGAGCATAACCTTGCTAGCATGTGAAATGAGCACAACTGTAGGGTAGTTTGAACATTCTTTGGCATTGCCCTTCTTTGGAATTGGAATGTAAACTGACCTTTTCCAATCCTGTGGCCACTGTTGAGTTTTCCAATTTTTTTGGCATATTGAGTGCAGCCCTTTAACAGCATCATCTTTTATGATTTTAAATAGCTCAGCTGGGATACTGTCTTCTCCGCTAGCTTTGTTGTTAGTAATGCTTCCTAAGGCCCACTTGACTTCACTCTCTAGAATGTCTGGCTCAAGCTCTGTGACCACACCATCGTATTTATCAGGGACATTAAGATCTTTCTTGCATAGTTCTTCTGTGTATTCTTGCCACCTCTTCTTAATCTCTTCTGCTTCTGTTAGGTCCCTGCCTTTTTTGTCCTTTATCATGCCCATCTTTGCACAAAACGTTCCCTTGATATCTCCGATTTTCTTGAAGAGATTTCTAGTCTTCCCCATTCTATCGTTTTCCTCAATTTCTTTGCATTGTTCATTTAAGAAGGCCTTCTTATCTCTCCTTGCTATTCTCTGGAATTCTGCATTCAGTTGTTTATATCTTTCCCTTTCTCCCTTGCCTTTTGCTTCCCTTCTTTCCTCAGCTATTTGTAAAGCCTCATCAGTCAGCCACTTTGCTTTCTTACATTTCTTTTTCTTTGGGATGGTTTTAGCTGTTGCTTCCTGTACAATGTTATGAACCTCCATCCATAGTTCTTCAGGCACTCTGTCTACCATCTCTAATCCTTTATATCTATTCCTCACCTCCACTGTATATTCATAAGGGATATGAGTTAGGTCATACCTGATTGGTCTAGTGGTTTTCTCTACGTTCTTCAATTTAAGCCTGAATTTTGCGATAAGAAGCTCATGATCTGAGCCACAGTCAGCTCCAGGTCTTGTTTTTGCTGATTGTATAGAGCTTCCCCATATTTGGCTGCAAAGTATATAATCAATCTGATTTCGGTATTGACCATCTGGTGATGTCCATGTGTAGAGTCGTCTCTTGTGCTGTTGGAAAAGAGTGTTTGCTATGACCAGCGTGTTCTCTTGACGAAACTCTATTAGCCTTTGCCCTGCTTCATTTTGTACTCCGAGGCCGAACTTGCCTGTTAGTCCGGTTATTTTTTGACTTCCTACTTTAGCATTCCAGTCCCCTATGATGAAAAGGACATCTTTTTGGTGTTAGTTCTAGAAGGTGTTGTAGGTCTTCATAGAACCGGTCAACTTCAGCTTCTTCGGCATCATGGAGAGGCCTGCCTCTCTCCTAGGCACCAGTGAAGCACTCTCGTTATTCACCACACCCAACCTCACTCTAAGCACCTGTTGAATGAGTCACACATGACACATCATTCCTACAACAATGGCTGCTAATTGGGTGACTGTGCAGAATATTTCACCTTTTACCTAGAAATCAAGCCGCTCTGTATAATTTATATCTAGAAGTAAATTCCTGGGTTTATCAAACCCCAACACCCCTTCAATTTACAATAGATATTACATTCAATTGTACAGAATAGAAGACATACACATTTGAGATATACACATCCTATGTCTCTCTATGCTTAGAGGCTTTGTCATCACATCTGCTACGTTACACTCAGATGGACAATATTGCAAATCAATACAATACAATAAACTTCCAATTATTGACTGATCACATATTCTTGATCACATGAAGTTTGTTCATCGTCTCCAGTCTCTGTCATGACAAAATCTGTTGTCATCGGGGTTGGAACTTCCTTACACTGTTCCATATTGTTCTCTCTTAGTAGTGCTTCAATCTTCTTCCGCTGCTCTAGAACATAACCCCCATCAACCTTCTGAATACCCATGCCTAGGTAATTCTTAATTTCTCCCAGATCTTTGACATCAAAGTGCTGTTTCAGATTTTCAGTAAATTCAATTACCCTGCTTTGATCTTTCGCTATAAGACACAAATCGTCTACAAAAATCAAAAGCAAAATCTGTTCATCGTTTTCACATTGCTTTACATACAGACATGGGTCAGCTATACTACACTTAAATCCCATTCTTTGTAATTCCTTATCTAACCTAAGATTCCAGCAACGCGCCGACTGCTTGACTCCATACAATGCTTTCTGCAACTTGTATACCCTTCCTGCAATCTTTGATTCATAACCTGGGGCTTCAATCATATAGATCTCTTCATTCAAATCAGCATGCAAATATGCTGTTGTGATATCATAATGCTGTACTACACAATTCCCAGCTGTTGCCATTGCTAAGGCAAACCTAAATGTCTCCCCTCTTAGCGTTGGTGCAAAAACTTCATCATAAGTTTGATTCTTTATCTGGGAAAATCCTTGTGCTACCAACCTAGCCTTATACTGAATATCACCATTCACTAAGGTTTTCTTCTTATACACCCATCTACAGCCTACTGCTCTATGCCCCTCAGGCAGCCTAGTAGATTTGAAAACCTTATGAGAATTAATGGCTTTCATTTCCACATCCATAGCAGCTTTCCATCTACTCTGCTCGTGTTGTGGCAACTCCAATACATCCTTGTAACTACGAGGTTCATAATCAATGAAACACACTTTTACATCACCTGGTGTATAACGCTGAGGTGGTATGCCCTTGTTAACTCTCTCAGATCTACACAACACTGTAGCATCCTGCATCATTGGCACACTAGGAGTTAATTCCTCTTCCTTCTTAATCACATCAGTGGCCTCTATCCGCTCTGAAAACTCAAAACTTCTCTGACTAGGAAGATATACCTCACTACTCCCGTGTAATCTCTGCCAATTGCTGTGCTCACTAAAACTTGCTGATCTAGAAATAACAACTTTCCTGCCATCAGTGAACCTATATCCCTTGGTCCCTGGCTCATACCCCACAAACGTCATCTTCTGTGCTTTTGCCTGTCCTTTCCTACGTACCTCCTTATGTACGTGAACATAGGCAGTGCACCCAAACACCTTCAAATGAGCTAATGGTGGCTTCTTGCCAAATAACATATAATATGGAGTTTGGTTTACAGATACACTCCATAACCTGTTAATTAAATAATTAGCAGTTAATATTGCCTCTCCCCAGTATCCTCTTGATAACCCTGAGTCAGCAATGAGTGAATCCTTCACTGTCTGCAATGCCAAATTCCTACGTTCAGCCACGCCATTCTCAGCTGAACTATGTGGGTTAGTTCTCCTATGCACAATGCCCCTTCTACAGAGCCATTGCTGAAAACTCCCACTCAGAAACTCTGTACCCCGGTCAGTTTGTAAACTACACACCTTTGTGCTATACCTTCGTTCCACAAACTGCACCCAGTTTCTAAACTTTTCAAATGTTTGACTTTTAGCTTTCAATAGGTAACAGAACCCAAATCTAGTGTAATCATCTACAATGACTAAAACATATTTAGCACCCCCTATTGTAGCTGGTAATGGACCAATTAAGTCAGCGTGAACTAATTCAAAACATTTATGTGACTTCCTATCACTGAATTTGCTCACAGGAAACACCTTAGACTTTGCAACCTTACAAGCTGTGCAATCCAAATACACTTGGCACTTTTTCAATTCCATTCCAGAACTTGCTTCTGACATCTTTTCAATCACCTTGAAACTCGGATGCCCAAGCCTTCTGTGCCACAGGTGCGCACATGAATCATGTGTTGGCTTATTAATCGTAGCTACACCATGATGGTGGCTGCTTGTCCTGGTTTGAACTATTTCATAAAGACAGTTTTGCAAAATACCTTTGCCACAAACATTGTTATCTTTCATAACAATACATTCATTATTACCAAACTGTACAGTATAACCCTGTTTATCCAATTGTGACACACTAATTATATTGTACTCCAGTTCAGGTACACACAACATTGATAATTCAATATTTAACCCTGGTACATATACAAATCCTTCACCAGTCACAGATGCAATGCTTCCATTAGCTAGAGTAACATGATCTTTATCAGCCTGCCTAAATCTCTTAAACATCTGTCTGTTACTCCCTATATGCTGACAAGCCCCACTGTCAAGTAAAAATGGTCCCTTTAAATCTTGTTCTACACTTGAACTAATTAAAGACAGCTGTGCAGCGTCTCTCGGCTTGGAAATTTTCAGCTTAGCCTTCGGCTTCCGTTTCTTATCACAATCCCGCAACAAATGCTTTTGTGACCCACAGCAGGAACATTTTCTCTTTACAAATAATACATTGTTTTGGTTATCAGAACATTCCTTAACACAAACACTGTTTTGCTTAGACCTAATTACGTTAGAACACTGCTGCCTTCTTTGCTCTTCTTCTAAAAGCCTGCTAGATAAGTAATTTATGGTTAAATCATTCTCAGATAATGATCCAAAGCTAATTGCCAAAGTATCCCACGTTTCATTTAGAGAACTGAGAATTATGTACACTTTGTTAGCTTCTGTAAATGGCATATCTCTCTGAGCCAACTCCTGGAACAACCCTGTCATATAATGCAGGTGACCCTTAATATTATCAGATACCCCTAATCTAGCGTGATAAAGTTTTCTTGTTAGTAAAACTTTACATAATGGTGAGCTTCTTAGATAAACATTCTTTAAAGCTTCCCAACACTTATAGGCTAACTGACAGTCTCTAACATAACACAACTGGCTATCTTCCAGACATAAAATTATGCTTGCCAATGCTCTATCGTCCTTTAGAGCAACTTCTTCATCTTCCAGGTCTGGTTCAGGGCAAAGTACACTCCTCCAAAGCCCTTCACGCCGAAGATACATTTCCATTTGATATGCCCATGACGAATAATTACTGTCATTCAGTCTTTCCAGAGGAAAACCTCCCCCGACTGCCGGCAACATCTTCGCTGTGCTCATCTGTCTTCAGCCCCTTCTGGGCAGACACCGATGATTAAAGACACAGACCTTATCAGAATGTCCTCCAGCTGTAAAACAAGCATAGGAGAGAAAAGACACACACAGGCACGGAACCTGTTAAAGCTCCAAATCACTCCAAATAGCCACACGACTCCTGGATAGGCCTCCAAAGCTTCCAGCTCACAGACTGCACATGATCCACCGATCCACAGCCAGTGCAAAGCCTTCCATCGTCTATGGCATCTCTGCCGCCTCTGGGCCCATAACCCTGTCAGAGGGAGCGCGTGGAGATGGAGCGGCCTGCCTCTCTCCTAGGCACCAGTGATCCACGTACTATGCAGTAAATAGACTCCAAACAGAAGTTATATCAAATATCCTATTTACTTTATATACATACGTATTTACAGATCACTTCCACAAGTAACAAATGATACACCATCAATGATACAGCTTTCACGAGGTAAAATGGGAATAATGGGAAATGAGCATATATAGTGAACCTGACCAATCATATTATAGGTCACTCTCGTTATTCACACCCAACCTAACTCTAAGCACCTGTTGAATGAGTCACACATGACACATCATTCCTACAACAATGGTTGCTAATTGGGTGACTGTGCAGAATATTTCACCTTTCACCTAGAAATCAAGCCTCTCTGTATAATTTATATCTAGAAGTAAATTCCTGGGTTTATCAAACCCCAACAAGTTTCAATCAGCCTGTACGCACGGGGGTGTCGGTCGGGTGATGGGAGACACGGTGCAGGCGGGCCGCGGGATACGCAGCACGGGGGAGGTGCACGCGGGTGACAAAAGTAAAGTACCTACTTGAAGCATAAAGTTACCTGTATTTTTCCAACAAGCTGCAAATCCTACAGGTATTTTTGTCATCAATTTAAGAATTGTAATTATTTTGTGTTGGTGTCTTTATTATCATAAAATGAAACATTTTTTTAGGTGCCCTGTTTGACATGGATACAAAGAAGAAGCAAAGAAAAACGGAAGACGAAAACCGTGAATTTAAAGTTGAATGGACCGAGACTTTCACGTTTATTTAAAACTTAAATGGCCTTCCGACCTGTCTTATTTGTCAGGAAAAATTGGCGCATAACAAGAAATCAAATTTGGAGAGACACTTTACAACTAATCACGTGTCATTTAGTACTAAATATCCTGCCGGTGATGCAAGGAAGAAAGCAGTTGAGGAACTTCAGAAGAGTCAGGAAAAATCAAGTTCTGTATTGAATTACTGGATGCAGTCTTCCACCAATGTTAATACTGCGAGTTTTGTGGTTAGTCAAGAGATTGCCAAGAGAGGGAAACCATATACAGACGGTGAATACATAAAAAGTTTTTTTTATAAATGCATCCGAAGAGCTATTTCGGGATTTTAAGAACAAAGCAGATATTCTAAAAAAAATTAAAGAGTTACCATTGTCTGCTAAAACAGTGAAAGATAGAACAGTCAAAATGTCTTCGAATATAACCAACCAGCAAGTCGAAGATCTTAAATTGGTTTCTGCTTTATCAATAGCAGTTGACGAGTCTTGTGACATAAATGATACAGCGCAAGTTTCACTTTTTGTACGATTTATTTCATCTACAGGTCCTAAAGAAGAACTTTTAGGATTATTGCCACTCGAAGGTCCAACATGTGGAGAGGATACAGCAAATGCTGTAATTGAGTGCATTGAAAAACATCATATTCCACTTGATAAAATTGTCTCAATTTCAACAGACGGGGCGAAAAGTATGACCGGCGTAAGAAACGGGTTTGCTGCTATTTTGAAAGAAAAAATTAATCACAAGATACTTACTTACCATTGCATCATTCATCAAGAAGCGCTTTGTGCGCAGACATTTCCAGAAGAAATTTGCAAAGTTATGGAATTGGTGATTAAGATTATCAACTCCATTATAGCTAAAGCTCTTAATCATCGCCAATTTAAAGAATTTTTAGTTGAAATGGAGAGTGAGTATGCAGATCTTCTGCTGCATAACAAGGTACGTTGGTTATCAAGAGGAAACGTTTTGAAACGTTTCGCTTCCTTATTAACAAAAATTAAAGCATTTCTCCTTGAGAAGGGTGTTCACTATCCAGAACTAATGAACGATTAGTGGATCCAAAAATTTTATTTCATGTTAGACGTTACGTCTCATCTAAATCAGCTTAATCGTAAACTACAGGGGAAAGGAAACACAATTTTTTCGATGTTAGAAGAAGTTATTTCATTCGAAAACAAATTATCTCTTTTTGCTCAAGATTTTGAAAGAGGAACTTTGATTCACTTTCCAAACCTGTTGAAACATTGCCAAGAAAATAATTCTGATATTGACATTTGCTATTTCAAAACAACACTTTTAAATATGAGGGAAGCTTTTCTCAACAGGTTTCAGGAATTCAGAAACAGCAAAGAGACGTTAGCCTTTGTTAAAAAAACCTCTTAATGCTAATGTAACAGAATTAATTTTTTCTCCCTTTAATACTGACATTGGCAACTTTGAAATGCAATTGCTGGATTTAAAAAACAAAGAATTGTGGAGCTCGAAATTTGAACGTCTTTGTGCTGATATAGAAATATTGGAGAAAAACAAATGTGAACTTAGTTCACAGCACAAGTGGTCTGCTTTGAAAGACCTGGAGAAGGAAGATATGTTGATTTTTAACACCTGGAATAGTATTCCTGACTCATATAATCAGCTGAAAAAACTAGCGTTTGCTGTTCTTTCCTTATTCGGGTCTACATATTCATACGAACAATCATTTTCAAGCATGAACCTTATCAAGAGTAAATTGAGAAGTCGTCTTATTGATGAGAACCTGGAATTGTGCCTAAAATTAAGAACAACAACATACAAACCTGACTTACCCAAACTTTCCAAGGAGATGCAAGGCCATTGTTCACATTAGTGTTTGCCAGTCATTGTCATGATTTAATTTTATGGATACCTTACAATTTAATTTTATCAATAAATAATATCGTTATTAAGTATGATATCAAGTTTTATTCAACGCACCTATAGTTTAACTAAGACTTAAAACTTTAAGTAAAGTTTATTAAGTTAATTTTAGGGAGTGTTGTGGAGTGAAAGAAGATGTAGTGTCGAGGATTGAGAAAGGTATGTTGAGATGGTTTGGACATATAGAGAGGATGAATGAAAGGAGATAGACGAAACAAGTATACAAGAGCAGTGTGGATGGGAGAGTTGGAAGGGGTCGACCTCAGCTAACGTACCTCAATCAGATTGAGGACGTTTTTAGCAAAGGCCAGCTTAGGAGTACCCTAATTAAGTTAATAACAACGTACCTACCTATATAGTTTAAGTTTTAAAAATTTGGCTCTCAAAAGAAATTTCAGTCGTTGTACTGTTGATATTTGGCTCTGTTGACTAATGAGTTTGCCGACCACTGGTCTAGTGGTTTTCCCTACGTTCTTCAATTTAAGCCTAAATTTTGTGATAAGAAGCTCATGATCTGAGCCACAGTCAGCTCCAGGTCTTGTTTTTGCTGATTGTATAGAGCTTCTCCATCTGTCCTGTTTGACTAGGTCAGACCCAGAAGAGGTGTAATATAATTATTTTTATTGAACACAACAATACTGAAACAATTTCCTTTAATGTATTAATGAGATTAATGACAATTACTAAAACAATTCAAACTTTAGAGTGACTCTAATTATAACAAAACAGTTCAAGGTTAAATTTAATTAACTTACTGCATTAATTTTTTGATTTAAAATTAAACTCAATTACTTTGAAAGGTGTGATATCATTTCCCCAAGCTTCCCTTAATTACCAATAGAAAAAACTTGAGCGAGGCTTGGATGTAGTAAAAAGAATAAAGCAGTTTTTATTTGATCAAATATAAAGCTGGATGGAATTTCCTGATGGGCGCCGTGACAGGCAAACGCCTATAGGAAAAACCATGACCACAAGGGGGTCTACAGGCATTTTATACCCTGCAACTAGAACAAGGTCACAAACAAGCACGAATCAAATGACATAGACAACATAGAACAAAGGTGCTTTCTAGTGCTCTGCTCAGCATTTCTTATCTCTGTCTTGTTCTCACTACAGAATGTTACATTCTGTACTGAATAGCCCTCCTAGTCCTGGATGCGTGTACTTTCTTAGCTGAAGCATGTTTACAGAAGCAAAGAGCAGTTATGTTAACACAGCATAATTCTAAAAGGCTTATACATTAGTAATTGTGAGGTTTCCTCCACTTACCTGGTTGCCGACCGACATGCCGGACTCCGAGTCGGAGGAGGAGCCAATCACAGGAGACAGCAGGCTTGGCGCGAAACTGACTGGAGACCCGGAAACGCTGATTGGTAGAGGCTCAGAAATAAATACGCCTCCAACAATCAGCATGCGCCAAAGGAGAGCAGAAAGGCAGGCTGAACAACGCGAAGCCCGATTGGCCGCTGCTCTCCAAAGGCACGAAAAACGGAATAAAAGGCCGGCGCGACTTACCTCAGGTGCCGGAGACAACCGATCCTACTCACGACCTGGACCCGTGCCTTCGACTGATCCTCCTGCCACGCACACCAACCAGACCGAACCTAGCCAAGAGCTTTGCAACAACGGAAGCCCCGCAAACCGCCTGATAGCCGCTGAGGAGACCGAGCGAAGGGAAAGTTTCATAGACCTGTCGCCGCCGAGCGCCAAGCCTTCTCCTGCCGCCGCACCTTCATCCAGCAAGCTTTCCGTTCCAGGGCATCTTCCAGAGCACTCCTTGTTCCCTGTGGAAGAAGCCATCACCGGGGTAAGCACCACTGCCTTGCCTGTTCCCGTCCCGAGTGCCCACGCCACAGATTCTCCGTGGTTTCCCGAACCTGACTCAACTGAAGCTGGCCAGCAGTGGGTTGCTTTCGTCGGGCCCTGGTCTACCCATCTAACCACCAGCCACGATCCTCAGCCAAACCCAGCTGGCTCCAGACATCAGTGGGCTGCTTTCGTTGGGCCCCGTTCTGCCCATACCCAAACCAGCCAAGATCCTCAGCTGGGTCAAGCCGACACCGGTAACCAGTGGGCTGCTTTTGTTGGGCCCCGGTCTACCTCAAGTCCCACCTGCCAAGCTAATGAGACGCCCGCTGTCACCTTGCCTGTTATCTCCGGATCGATCGTAGAGCCTGCAACCCCTCTGGTCCTCCCTGCCCGGCCAGGAGAATCCACTGGACCTGTTGTTATCCAGCCTGTAGAAGAAGAAGAGGACTGTGTAAACTGGGCTGCTTGTGTAACTGTATAAATAAAGCTAATTTCAGTAACGCTTCCGAGTCAGTCTTAGTTGGAACAGGACAGTAATACAAAATACATTTCATTATACTAGGGTATACATTAGTAATACAAAATACAGCTCTTAAATCCCTTCATTCCTCCCTTTTAATAGAAAAGGAGGGAAATGCTTTTCACTCAAGTATTGGAGCATACTCTTTTGGAATATGTCGCAAAACCATCATGTTAGCAGCTGGGAATAGACCATACATTCCTTTACCACTGCATGCCGACTCATCTGCTGTAGATGGGACATCCTCTCTCTCCTTTCCCTGTGTGCTGTTACATTTATTGCTAAATGGTGTTCCTGGCCCAAGCGAAAACAGAAGCAAAAATGGGTCAGGTTATGCTAAACCTATTCATTCCGAAGAAGCTACTACGGTTAAAGCAGTTGCAGTTTTATGGCTGTTGTGGGTCTTCCGGGCTGTCATTGAACTCCGGCCGTGAAAGCCTTCGACAATGCAAGTTGCAGTTTTGTTAATAATAATTTCTAACACAGCCTGTAAGCGAATACTGTGATTAAGCATATATGTATATAGGAGTGCAATATCCCCAGGTAGCATCCTCCAGTTCTACTATAGTTTCCAACACAGCCCCTCACAGGTGTATCGTGGGGACTGGGCACATATAGTCTTTAAGTTTATTTAGTTATGTTTTATTTTATGTTCTGTTGTCTTTTTCTTTTAGCACTGGGTCGTTAGGAGCCCAGTGACTGCACAAAAATATGACAATCTAGTTACACCAATTCACTAACTGTTGGTGTTAGTATCATAAACAACATTAGGTACCTATGTTAATTGCCATCTTGCAATAAAAGGTTCTCAGTAGTCATTTCTCTAGCATCTGCACAAAAGCTGAACATGAAACATAACCCATAATATTCTCTAAACATGTATCGCTAACTGTTTTCAAATCCACATTTCATAGCTCACCCCTTTATCTCCTTCTCTGCACATAAGTTGCAAGCTTAGGCACAGAGCATTTTAAAATAACAGCTACAGAACAATAGGGCATTAACATCACTATCACTTGTTCAATTACACATTTAATTCAAAAGCCCATTTAACACACAATTATTACATTGGCACTCTGCAATCAAATTCAGTTTTTCCCCCTTTGCCATCCTTTCCCCCATTTGAGTTTTTGAAGATTTGAACTCAGATCCTGAGGAAAACCTTCAACAGAGCACACTTGGGGAAAAACTGGATAAAACCATCTGGCAATTAAATGTGGCTTTTACAGCGTGAGTGACTAAACACAATAAAAGGCAATAAACAGGGCAATAACAGCAATGTAAAAAGAAAATAAGAAAACCAACAAACAAGCTTGTTAATCAAGCAAGCTAATTAGTTAACCAATCAAACATCCCATCATTCCATTTCTGAACTGGTTTGTGGGCAAGGTCACGAATGTCTTTGGTAATAGTTTTAATTGCTTCTCGATTATTATCGATGAGGATGCAGCAGTTGGAGGTGTTCTCAAGCCAATTATAAAACCCTCCCTCTGCAGCCAACAGATAATCCAAAACTAATGTATGTCATAACAGTAAGGTGGGCATTTGGGTAATCTGGGTGGCTACCAAATCTAAAGCATTTGCGTTTTATTGGTAATTATTTCCAAAACTGCCAGAAGCCTAATAATTCTATTTGTTAAATATGGGGATGGTCGGGTGAGAAAGTTTGGCTTCCAGGTGGCAGGCCCCACCCATTTGATGATGTGTTTGGGCGGCAGTCTTTTATAGGCCCACCCTCCACAGACCCACCAAGGAGTCTGTTCACCCCTCCGAAGCAGTGACCCAATTTGAAACTCTGCTAGAACTGATGAGGAGAGATGAAAAACCTGTATCCTGGGTGTTCCATACCTCTGATGGTAGTTTGATGCCTTCAGTGTTTTAAAGTGGAAGTGCCATTCTGTTAGGCTGTCTGCCCTGTACAGACTTACATTCCCACATCCCAAGCTACTTCATCATTAACTGGATCAATACAAGTATTAACAGGGTTGTTAATGTCCTTTGAAGACAGATTAGGGCATTGGAGTGATTATGCATAATAATGAAATCGAATGTAGTAATGTGATTTACCCACCAATCAGTACTTAGAGCACAGGGGGGGGGGGGAAAGGTTATCCCTTACCTCCATGGAGTCTGTAAGGAGGAAATCCAACAATTTTATTTTACAGGCCAGCATTTTTGATCGCATGCAGCCTGGGCTGAACAAGAGTTTGTGCTTTTCCAATTTGTCCCTCTCCCATTTGTAGCATAAAAATATTATAAAAGATACAAAAGTCCAACAGAAATCATGGTTGCTTAGTAATGTGGCTTTGGGTAGTCAGCAAAATCTGGAATGGGCCCTCTCAGGTTGGATCGAGAGTCTTGCGGTGGAACTTTTAAGCAACACAAATTCTCCCGGCTGGAATGGATGGATCTGGTCACTCAGAGGAACTGTAGCCCTCACCGCCTTCCAGAGCTCTCTGTGCTGCTTCTGGAAGGATAGAAACTGTTTGGCAGTTAGTTTATCCCCCCTACCAACCATAGAAGCACTGAGATGGCAGGAAGTCCCCCCCCCCTCTTTGTGAGTCCTTGGCCTAGAAGAAGCTCCTGGAAGTTTCCACATAGGCTCCAGTCTACAATAGCTTGAGTACCACAATGTCCAAGAAGCATCATAGAGGCATTGCAAGTAGCAGTTGCAAGTAGCAGTCCCAGCATCTGAAAGAAACTTCTCACAGGAACTGGAAACACAGGTGCAAAGACTGAAAGACACAAGGCTATTGAGCAGCCTTCTTAGCAACCTCCTCAGCAAAGTGATTGTCTTTAGCAATAAAAGGGGAAGTGCATCCAAAGGTGAAACAACCAGGCCTTTGAGAGCAATATGGTGGCCTAAGGTGGTGAAGAATCCTCTCAGCTTCCATAAAGCAGCTGTAAGTAAAGGTAAAGGTACCCCCCGCACATTTGTGCAGTCGTGTCCGACTCTAGGGGCCGGTGCTCATCTCCGTTTGTTAGCCGAAGAGCCAGCGTTGTCCGAAGACACTTCCACGGTCATGTGGCCGCATGACGCCGCGGAACGCTGTTACCTTCCCACCGAAGTGGTACCTATTAATCTACTTGCATTTACATGCTTTCGAATTGCTAGGTTGGCAAGAGCTGGAGCTAGTGCAGGAGCTCACTCTGCACGCAGGGCTAGGGATTCGAACCTCCGAACTTGCGATCTTCCAATCGACAAGCCTGGCGTCTTACCTGCTGAGCCACCACGCCCCTTCAAAGCACCTGTAGCATGGCAAAAACCATAAGTCAGTGAAGATATTAACAGTTTTGTCTCTGGCAATAGAACAAGCTTGAATTAAGGCAGAAGTTCAGCTGCTTGGGCCCCCAAAGAAGGTGGCAAGGGTTCTACCCAGGAGGTGAAAAGAAAATAAATAAAATTGCAGCCCCTATTAATTGGACTCCGTCAACCAAAAAGGAAGACCCATCCAAAAAGAGTTCAAAGACAGGATTCTGTAGGGGCACATTTGCAAGATCTGAGCAAGAGTTCTCTACCAGGTTGTGGTCTGCAAAGTCATGTTGGTAACGTCCTTCATCTGTAATCTCAGGAAGCAGAGTTGCAGGAGTCAAAGTTGTACACCACTTTGAAGTCACGTTTGGAGTAGCTAAAAGGTCTGCTTCATAAGCGGCTAAACGCTGATGTGCAAAGGCTTGGGTTCAGCAACCTCACGAGGAACAAAACACAGTTAATTGAAAACCCATAAGTGAGTCTTTTGATATTTGAACAGGTAGGACAGTAGCAGCCAAAGCCCAGCTATACAGAACAGTGGGCTACAGGCCCCTCTCTGGCACTTGATAGAAGGCAGTGGCAATTGAAGAACAGCATCCACTCTGGCAGGGGAAAGTTCTCTTGTGCCCGGACGTATAATATAGTCCATGTAAGCCATTTTAGGCAAACAGAACTAGCTTGGCTGGTGAAGCCTTGTGATCCTATTCTGCGGAACCAAAGAGTCAAGTCTTTGGGTCTCTGTGGTAGGCTTCAGCAGGTTTTAAAATGTAACATCAGTAGAGGACCAACCCCAGAGTGATTCAGGAACATCTGCAAGTTGAGGAGGTAATCGAAAAGGCTCCACTGGCAATGTAAAAGAAAAGTTAACAGATAACCCTGATGGTAAGGAAAAGTTTAGACCACCTAGAATACAGTGGATGGTGGCTCTCTTTTTTCAGAAAACTGTAGTCCAGGGCCAATATACCCATCCACCTTTCTCAGGACACAAAGCATAAGCTTACATCTGAAAATCAACAACTCCTAGAAGAGAAGCAAAATATTAGTTACTGTCAGTGAAATTAAAAAAAAACGATAGGGCAAAATCCTTCGCTGGTCCTGAAAGTAGATGTTTAGTTCTGCATTGCTTGTCTGAGCAAGGAAAAAACAAAAGGAACAAAAAACAAAGTCTCATAGAGAAAAGAAAGTCTCATAGAACTGTATGCTGAGTTTTTACACTGCTCCTCCCCCCTTGTGTTTTTATTTTTATTTTGTTTTTATTAGGCTTAGGTTCTTTTTCTCTTTGAAAGAAGAGTCTCAGTTGTAAGTTGTCAGGCTGCTCCACAGTTGATGCATCAGGTTACTGCACAGTCCAGGCATCAGGGGGTTCCTCTGGCACTGGGATCTATGGCAGCCTTGTGTAATGTATGCAGGTGACCTTTGCGGTGGTTATTGTGGTCAGCAGGACTTGGAACAGCCTCGTACACTTAGGCTGTAACTCTCCTCTATCCTGGTAGCACGCCTTTTCCAGCCCCTGGTCCTCAGCCTGGAACGGGGCGCCAGTTGGTCCACCTGCCAAGATTGGCGTTCCTGCAGAAAGGATGATAAGGACAAAGCTTGCGCAGACAACTGCTAGATTGGCTCAGTGATGTGTGCCTGAACGCATAAAAGTCAGAGGAGCTTTTTAAAAGCCACCTCCAAAAAAAAAAAAAAAAAACTCATAGGGTTTATGCTCATCTCTAAGGAACCTGGGGGGGAGGGCCCCCTGCAGTTGTAGGGGTTATTGTATAAACAGATTGTGACCCCTTGAAGCACTCTCCAGGGATCCTGATAAGTACCTGGGCTTACAAGTTTTTATACCACAAAGTCTCAAGGTACATGTTTCATTTTCCCCATGCATGCACATGAGTTTGAACATGCATAAAAATAAAAAATAAAAAATAAATATTGGGTCTTGGCACTGCTTCTAACAGGCAAGGAATTTAAAAACCATGCTGAATATTCTAAAGAAAAATAAAAAAAAAATGAAAGGCAATTAAACAGTGACACTTGTCTCTGTGGCCAAATAGCTCAGCCATGTTAAGCAAAAGCATTGGCACGTAACACTATAAAAGTCCCAATAAATTTGCAAAAACAAGCCTAGATAAAAAACTGAGCATTGGCATAATGTATTTTAATGAGTAGACTGCTTTTGCAGTAAAAATTCCTTCAAAAAGAAACAACACAGAATCATCAGATAGATTATGCCAGTCCATGGAGGCTCTACTACAGCCAGAGTTCAAAAAAAAATTCTACCTGCTAATCATGTGTTATACATAGGCTGACCATATTTCTTTGAGACAAAAACGGGACATTGGGATGGCAAAACGGGACGGGGTGTTATGTAATATTCCGTATTTATGAAAAAGACAAGGGTCCCCGCCCCTGGTCCGTGCGATTGGCTTCCGCCTCAAACCCCGCCCCCGGTCCACGTGATTGGCTCCCGCCTGCAAACCCCACCCCCAGTCCTCACGATTGGCTCCCACATGCAAACCCCACCCCCGGTCCATGGAAATGGTCCCTAATCCATTATGGAATTACTGAGGCTGGTATTATTAATCTCTTGCAAATGACAACCACAATTTCAAACAGAGATCTTCAAACCATTTTCGCAACATAACAGGGCATTTTTCTTGAGAAAGAAAATAAGAAGTAAGCCCATCAAACATGCTTAAAATTCTGTCAATTGATGGACCCAAGGACAAAAATCTTGTATTTCCATGCTCTAACAATTTAGCATAATTGTTTCCTGCAAAGTCACAAAAGTTTTTCAGTTCTTCAACTCTGTGTATATATGGAAGTATTTGTATACTTTCACTGCAAAACATTCAATATCAATTGGTAAACAGTTGACAGCACACTTGATGGCACATAATCAGGTGATTGGATTCCAGTAATAACCAATTCAGTAAACCCAACTACTGTAGTAAGATAGCATCTTTTATAATCAGTTGGATTCAATGGAAGCAAAAGAAAAAATATTTGTGTTTAATGCTCAGATTGTAGTATAGATTGGCTTAGCATGATACTAATTCATGGTTCATCTCTTAATGTGTGGTGTGAATCTGACCAACAGTGTCTTATTCAACAAATCATGGCTTAGTATTAATAACTAGGTTGCTAGCTTCTAAAATTATATCCTGCTTAAACACAGTTTACTGAATAAACCTAAATTTGCTAGATTCACAAAACACCTTAAAAATCAAAAATCAAATCATATTATGGATTAGCACAATGTGTGAATCACACTGTATTTCTCATGAAGGCTCCTCATCCTACAAGATATTAAGGCTATGCAGCACTTTAATTCAAAGGGAAAAAGGTGTTTGAAAGCACATAGGATCTGCCTGCAGCTCCTCAAACCAAATGTACCTTTTCCTGGGTTTGCACTGCAGCTGCAGAGGATAGTCCCACGATCTTGGGGAAAGAAGGCAATGCCTTAAAAAACTTCAGGCTGGTGCTACCTTTCTTTTCTTTTATTGCTAATCCAGGTTCTTCGCCCCACCAATCCTAGGTTCACTTCTCAACTCTCTTCAAACTAAATAAGCCAAGTTCCTCCCTTCAACTCCCCCTCCCTTTCTTACAACCCCCTTTTTTCTGGCCTCTTTTCCTTCCAACCTCTCATCTTCATTTCCCGGTTCCCTCAGGCTTTGTTTTTTCCTCAATAAACATCCCCCTTGAAGCTTCCCAGTTCCTCATCGGCTGCTCGCATTCATCCGCCCTGCCGATTCAATCCACCCTCCTTTCTCTTTCCTTCTCCTGCCTTTGGGATTCATTAATTTACCAGCTCCACTCGAAGGAAATTTGGCTGACTCGCTTTTAAAGAATCACCTTCGGCATCTAATTTTCTCTCACCTCGCCCTTCCTTCCAAGTCATACCTACAATCTCCCTAGCAGTCAGGTTCTTTCTCCCTAGTATTTTGGCACACACATTTCCACAGTTGATGGGCATTTTAAAACAACCATCCCTGCAGCCGGGGAGGATATCCGTTGGAGCGGAGAGCGTGCAGGAGGGACGCTGCCACTCAGCTTCAGGACGGGGAAGCCAGCAGTAGCTTTGGGATCACGTTCGCGCCTGCGCCCCCTTCTCTCTCTTCAGCCTCGCACCTCAGTCTCACGGTTCTCCTTCCAGTAGGCTGACCATATTTCCTTGAGGGAAAAAACATCGCTGGACAAAGTGGGCACGCGGGGGGGGGGGGGCGCACGCGCGCACACTCGTGTGCTTAACCGGGGAACTTTCAAAAACGGGACAAAATTGAGAATTTTACTATAACGACGGGACGCTCCAGAAATTGTGAAATAACGGGACAGTCCCGTTCAAAACGGGACATATGGTCAGCCTAGTTATACAGTTAAACAAACTGAAGACACACACAAAAACACACATTCACATTCCCTTTGTCTCTTTGTTGAAAGGATCAGCATCAGCATAAAAACAATTGGGCAAGGCAGCAAGAGGGTGCCCCCCCTCACTGCCTGAAAAGATGCAACCTCTGTTTTCTAATAACAGAAGAAAAATTATAAAAAGTTTAAAACAAATAGGATTCTAATGAAGAGGTGCAAGGTTTAGTTTTTCCCCAGAAGTATTTTTTTCTTTTTCTTTTTCAGCTGGCTGCAAGCACTGGCCTCCCCCTTTTTCCTCCCTCCTCACTCTGACCTTGGAGGCTGAAACAAGCGGCAAGCAAGGAGGGGGGGGGCCTTGGGTGAGACTGAAGGAGGAGGGGGGCTTGGGTGAGACTGAACAAATAGGGAAACAAACATAAACCTCAAACAATGAAAAATAATGGCAAACAATTAACAGAAACCTCTCAACTTTCTTGGAATATGCATTCAAGTTACACACTTCACAAAACATCTAGAGTGGATACAGGAATGGCCAGAACCTGCATCCACTCTCGCCATGGACAGACACACATAATTTTTAAAACTTTCTCTTCACAACTCAAAACAGTTTCTCAACTTTACATGCACACACAAACCCAGACAGACAAATACAAACAAAAAACACACACCGGTGCCTTAACATTGACAAAACACAGAAACTCCTTCTTTTTCTTAGGAGCTCCCTGCCCCCTGATTTTGAAAAAAAACTATGTTGAGGTGGGGCAAAGTATTCCCTCCTACCTTAGGCAGCTTGGTTTAGGGGATAACATTTCATTTTGGATGGTTACTTTAATATTTCTCCTGTTTCCTGATGGTCCCAAGGCACAATGAAACCTGTACATGCCCTGAATTCTTGGGGGGTCCCATTCTGGCCCCAGCTCTAAAAGCTCACCCAATCTAGGGTTACTGGCCCCACGGGCAGGCAGAGGCTCTGTTGCTATGCATTGTTGCTAATAGTGCCTGAGTGTAAATTGTTTCTTTGTTCAATATCTTATCTTGTCCACTACCTGGAAGCATTCCAAAAGAGAGAGGCTGCTTTTTGCTGCCAGCACCTCAGCCACAGGCTGAGGCACGGCAGGCGGCTGGCCAACTTGATTGATGTAAGGTGGGGGGAACTCTTCTTCTTCCTCTTCTAGGGGTTTTTTAATCAGTCCAGATTTTTTTCCTGGTTGGCTTCTTAGAAGGCATATTTTACTTGGAGTCTTATCTGGACCACAGAGTCTTTTTATGTCGGTTTGGAGGCAGAGATTGAAGAAGAATTTAACATACAGTTCCTCCTCTATTCGGCTGGTTACAGCTAGGAATTTCATGAATGCTGCAGAGGCTTTTTAGTTTTTTTTTCTTTTTAAATGAAGTTTGTCCTGTCACTTGAGGTTTTCAGTGCCTCCCAATGCATAAGAATACATTCTAAGGGAGTGCATGGCTTGTAAGCTTCGCTGGCTTTACACAATTGCCGACTGTTTCTGTTGCCCATTGTGGTTCCCTAGGGATTTCTCAGGGCTTGTCCTTCACCTTGAAGTGGTGATTAATCACCACTCACCCGCCATGCAGATTTTCTCGGGGCTTTTGCCTTGGGCTAGTGCACAATCACCACCCACCTGACTGCTTCGAGGTAGTGCACAATCACCACCCACCTGACTGCAGGAACCACCCAACCTACCAGGGGAATATATACCAATATTCCAATATTCCAACACACTCCTCTGTTCCCTAGTGGAAATTTCTAAGTCTCACTCTCTCACACACAGGGCAACACTCACCACCTGGGAAAGACTTTATACTTACCAGTCTTTCAAGTGCACTGTTCAAATTTCTAGGCGCCACACAAAAACATACTCGAAACCTCTATTGCTGGGCGTTCAAATTCAGCTAGAACAGAGTCTGCCGACTGGGATACAAATCAAGGCCGCTGGGAAATCCCAGGAGCGCTCTTTGACATTGATAAGATCCCTGCAGGTTTTCTCTGTCTGCCGTCGTGAAGGCACTGACCCACAAAGAAGGGTCACACTGCAGGGAGCCATGGGCGGCTGCCCTGAGAAAACAAAGCCTTCTGCCCCACGCTGTTGGGCGCCAGGATGAAAGGTGTGATATCATTTCCCCAAGCTTCCCTTAATTACCAATAGAAAACACTTGAGCGAGGCTTGGATGTAGTAAAAAGAATAAAGCAGTTTTTATTTGATCAAATATAAAGCTGGATGGAATTTCCTGATGGGTGCCATGACAGGCAAATGCCTACAGGAAAAACCATGACCACAAGGGGGTCTACAGGCATTTTATACCCTGCAACTACGTCGACGTCCTGTAAATCGGGGGTCGCCCTTGGAACGGAAAGAAGATCCCGGAAATCCTGAAAATGGCGACGGAGGACGGCAGAGGCTGACGGAAAACGATTGGCAAACATCCAGGACGTCAGCAGCCAACTCAGAAGCGAGGTATGCTGGGACATGTAGTCCAATACCTACGGAAGAAGAGTCGGTTCCCCAACCCCCTTCCTGAGCGTGCGATAAATAATAGATATATGAATTGTTGTATAAATTAGATGAATTGTAATTGCTGTAAGCCACCTAGAGTCCTCCAATAGGGAGGTGATAGGCGGGGTATAAATATGATAAATAAATAAATAAAAAACTAGAACAAGGTCACAAACAAGCATGAATCAAATGACATAGACAACATAGAACAAAGGCGCTTACTAGTGCTCTGCTCAGCATTTCTTATCTCTGTCTTGTTCTCACTACAGAATGTTACATTCTGTACCGAATAGCCCTCCTAGTCCTGGATACGTGTACTTTCTTAGCTGAAGCGTGTTTACAGAAGCAAAGAGCAGTTATGTTAACACAGCATAATTCTAAAAGGCTTATACATCAGTAATACAAAATACATTTCATTATACTAGGGTATACATTAGTAATACAAAATACAGCTCTTAAATCCCTTCACTTAGACAATATTAATTACAATTACTACAACAATTCAAACTTTAGTATTAATAGTAAAAGGAGGACCCGGTATACCGACCAAAAGCTTTATTAATCAGTTTCAACTCAGTGGCAAGGCAACTTGGGGAGACTGCACTGGCAGCTGAGGTGAAATACCAATGTTCTAAGTGACAGTTGGAGCAATGGCGGGACAAGGCTTCAAGACAGCTGCCTGTCAGATGGCAAACCAGGGCTCGGAGACAGCAGCTGAGGCGATGATAGGACCAGCCCTTGCTGAAGCAGTGAAAGCGGAGATGGAGCAGGACTCAGAGATGATGATCAGGAAGGACTCAGCTGTGGTAGAGGAGGCAGCTGTGAGGCAGAATTCAGCGGCGGTAACTGAGGCGACGGAATCAAGCTCGGCAGTTGCAACGGAGACGATGACAGGAACAAACTCGATGGAGATAGTGACGGTGGCAGTAGCTTCCAGTCCGGTGAGGATAACGGAGGCGGAGACAAAGCAGGATCCAACGTTGGTGCAACAAGTCCAGCTTCGGAGCAGCTTTCCTCGGTCTCTGGAATCAAGGTGTGTGATCGCTGGTAAGAACGGTTGTCTCCAACAACCCGTTCCTGCATTTGGTGCCTTTTATACTTTTCAATCTCCTGCCTTTTGTGGATGGGAGCCAATCTCCTCTCTCTTTGCTCTGCCCTTTTTTCTGCCCTTCTGGCTCGCGTGCTGATTGGTTGTTGTGCATCTTCTGCTGCACTTTCTTCAATCAGCTGTTCTGGCTCCAACATTTGTCATTGATCAACATTCCCACCTTCCTTAACTGTCAATTCCCCGTCTTCTGGGTCAGATTCATCCTCAGCCTTAATCTTTACACCATCTTTGGCTGCAAAGTATATAATCAATCTGATTTCGATATTGACCATCTGGTGATGTCCATGTGTAGAGTCGTCTCTTGTGTTGTTGGGAAAGAGTGTTTGCTATGACCAGCATTTTCTCTTGACAAAACTCTATTAGCCTTTGCCCTGCTTCATTTTGTACTCCAAGGCTGAACTTGCCTGTTATTCCGGTTATTTCTTGACTTCCTACTTTAGCATTCCAGTCCCCTATGATGAATAGGACATCTTTTTTTGGTGTTAGTTCTAGAAGGTGCTGTAGGTCTTCATAGAACTGCTTGACTTCAGCTTGTTCAGCATCAGTGGTTGGGGCATAGACGTGGATAATGTATCTCAGGAAAGAAGGAGCGATAAGGAGCCCGGCTAAGGTCAACGGGGGGCAGAGGCATTTGCAGGGCTGGTCTGGTCCAAAATGTAAAGATGGTGGGTGCAACTGTATGATTGAAGCCCCACCCCCTTTTATATCCTTGCGGTACATGCAAGACATGGTTAAAAGGGGAAGGGATTCAATGCACAATTGCACTTGCCATCTTGACTGTTCTGATCTTTCAGTGGATGCTGCTGACAGTGAGCTAATGGGCTGAGGTCGAGAGGACATGTGCTTGTCCTGATCAAATAACAGGAATGTAGCTTCTCCTTTTCCAGTCATAAAAACCAAAGTGGAGCATTGCCTAAGGGAGCCAGTCCCAAGCCGAGCTGAGTTTACTTGGCAGAAGGGTTTTGCCACCTATCTCTTGCCACATGCCCTACCCTTTCTCTGTGCCCTGCTTATAGCTAAAAGATTTTGGAATGATAAATATGTGGCCCCTACTCAATGGTCTGAAGAGATGATGTTATTAGCAACTTTCAAATGAATTACTAATCAGTGTAGATTGGCTATGGTTGAAAGTTTCTAATTACGTCATCTATTATAATGAATATGGCTACCATTTATTAATATGCTTACCAAGAAGTCAGTCTCTGTTGGGGTTTGATATACCCAGGAATTTACTGTTAGATACTGTATGAATTATACAGAGAGGCTCGATTTCTAGGTGAGAGGTGAAATATTCTGCAGAGTCACCCAATTAGCAGCCATTGTTGTAGGGATGATGTGGCAAGGTATGACACATAACAACAGGTGCTAAGAGTTAAGTTGGGTGTGGTAGATAACGAGAGTGACCTATAATGTGATTGGTCAGTTTATCTATAAAAGCAGAGATATTCTGTATTCCATTTTATTCCCATTTTCTCATTCAACCTCTTGTATGCTGTATCCTTGGTTATCATTTGTTACCTGTGTGGAAGTGATCTGTAAATACGTATGTATATAAGTAAATAGGATATTTGATATAACTTCTGTTTGGAGTCTATTTACTGCATAGTACTTGGATCGCTGGTGCCTAGGAGAGAAGCAGGCCGCTCCATCCGCTCGCCCTTTAACAGTCTCTCTCTCTCTCCTTCTCATCCATCATCATCCATCATCATCTATCATCATTTATCATCACCATCTCTATCCACCCCCCCGTATGTTTTGGTTCTTTTTTCTGGCTTTATTTCTTTCCCTTTCCCTTTTCTTTCTTCAGAACTATGTATAACATTTACTCTTTTTCTGGTTTTTATTTTTCTATTCAATTAATAAACGTGAAAAAAAAATTAAAGGGCAAAAAATAAAGAGCCTAAATTGGTGCATTGCCTGTAGGAGCCAATCCGAGGCTGAGCCAAAAAACGGGGGTCCCATTCAAAGTGCCCAAATAGAAAAGATGAGGCTGGACCACAGCCAATCAAAGCCAAGATGTCTTGAAGGGAAAAGGGGCTTTTGAGGAATTCAAAGTACGGTACTTCCACCTGCCTGCAAGGGACTTCACTGTTATACCTGCATTACTGACGGCAATAAGGTTCTAGTCTTAATGAAGTGCTACTGACTGAGCAACAATGTTACTGTATGTCACCATATAGCAATTCTGTAACCTCTATTGCACCCAGAGTTACACTATCCCAAGGACACAGGTTGCAATAGCCATTCCTACACTTAATCTTGCACTAAAAAGAAACCGTTGATAGTCCTTGAGTAACCTTGAGTAACACTTTGTGGAAAGAACACAGTTGGAATACGAATTTGAAACCTCCTCATATCTCTGTTCCATTCTCCTTCCAGAGGGAAGGGGCTATCCACTCTGTTTTTGCATATTTGCCTCACATTTCTTGGCTGCAGCCAGTGCCATCTGACCGTACCAATTTCCTTACACTGATCATCCTGATTGATTGAGGGATTATGTGCCATCAAGTCAGTGTTGACTCTTAGCACTGACGTAGATCTTCTCCATGAGGATCTGTGCCTAACCTGGTCCTTCAGCTCTTCTAACGGTGCATCACCATTGTAACTGAATCAATGTCCTTTGCAGCTGGTTGTCCTCTCCTCTTTCCTTCTACCTTTCCCAGCATTAGAGCCTTCTCCAGAGAGCGAGGTCTTCATGTAATGTGCACTTTGTAGCAATTTGAAAAAAGAGCCATGTTTTTTTCCCCTAAGTTGCCAGGTGGCTTCTGCTGCCAGGTGTGTTGTAGCTACCTGAGGCTGGAAACAGACACTGCTGCTTTAATGAGTCACTGAGAGGGGCTGGACTTGCCCTCCTGCATCCCCTGCTTTCCAATCCAATTGGAACCATTGTGCAGCCCTGCTAATTGGCCCCTGATGTAACCAGTGTAATAAACGCATTGTTTTATTGCATTTTTATTCTTTCTATTCCAGGGCTTTCCAAAGTTTTCCCGCGGCGACACACCAACCGCTGTTGGTGTGTCGCCGCGGGAAAACCCAGAAGTGCTGCTGCCGCTTTCAGTTTTTGCGCGCCGCCATGGCTGCGGCTCTTTCGGATTTTCGTGTGTCGCCGCAGGAAAACCTGGAAGCGCCGCTGTGACTGCGGCGCTTTCGGATTTTTGCGCACCGCCGTTGGTGTGTCGCCGCAGGAAAACCCGGAAGTGCTGATGGCCCGGTGGCACGCCATCAGCGCTTCCGGGTTTTGATGTGACACATCTGGGCCACGCAGGTGACACACTTTTGTGTCGCAACACACAGTTTGGAAAGCTCTGTTCTATTCATTGAGCTTGTGGTACTCTCTCTGCTCCCTCCAAACCCGGACCAATGAACGGGTGGCCATAGGCTACCAGCTAGCAACTGGGGTCCTAGCAAATCGTATCGTTGACACCCACAAACATATCTGCATTTTATTCAAAACTTTTAACTGAAAAAATATACCCCTTTGTACTGTTTCCTTTGATAGTTTGTTTCTTGCTTGCTTTCTGAAATGAAATTAATTAATTGAAGTAATATAAATAAGTAATGATATGAAACTATTTTCTGCAGTTTTTCTGAAAGAATATTTGTTTTCTGCCTAAGGTCGTCATGGTTTAAGGGATACTTGGTTCCATTTTCCTTTTCTTGTATAGTCTCCATGCTCTTTCACTTGAGGAGAAACTCAGAATCACCTTGGATTGTAATTTGCAAAAGGAAAGGGGTTGCATTAACAGCAGAGAAAGAGATCTGGGGAGGGAGGAGGAAACAAACAGCTAACAATGTAACAGAGTCACTGTCGGCTATATAAATTTGATAAATAAATAAATAAACAAACTGTTTCTCTTCCTTTCCCTATATTGAGGTGAGGCCTTGGAGAATTTGTTTTCTGTCCCTCCAAGGACCCAAGACATGTACAGAGACAATAGGAGAGCAAATCCTCCCTGTTTGCTGCTTTTAAAAAGCCCAGCAGGAGATCCTGTCCATAGATATCCTTCCTAAAGCCCCCAGATTGCTTTTACCAGCCTTCACCCTTTCAGGGCTGGGCCCACACCCAATGGCTGCCCGAGATATCTGGTTGCCTGAGGTTGGAAATCTTGCTGCTGCTTCTGAGCCAAAATCTGTCTTAGAATTCCGCAGAGGTTCTCTTCAGATGTAAAAGGGACTTCTGTATCTTTCTGTATCGTTCAGAATTTCTCTCCAATGATTCTGGTGCTGCTTTTAAGCTTGAAATGGCCAAGGGTGCTGCTACTGGTTTTGTGGGTTTCTCTTACCTAACTTTCCATCACTCTGAAGCCTCCCTGGGTGCCCCTTCTGCCCAGTGTGAGAAGCCCCTTGGGGGAGGCCCCTCACATACCTCACGTGGGATGCGACTGAAGTCTCAGCTGCCATGGAGGTTGTAGAGATGGAGAGATGGTTTCCCAGTGAAACACACGACATTCTCCCACACCCGCGGTGACCTGATAACATAATGTCTGTCTTCACACAACATGATAATCTGACTTAGTTATGCAGTCAACCTAGTCCTATATCCAAACTAAATATGGTTGTTCAACATTTGCCTGGGACACCTCTGGTTGTGGGCTGCCAGCTGAGGGAAGTATGTATTTTCCTGGCATAGCAACAGACGTGGTTACCTGAATCATCAGAGAGATCCAGTAGGTGTAAGAACTCCACCCTCTTCCCATGGACTCTTTTATTCAACTGAAAGAGAACTGCTAGAGAAAAGGGAGAACATTCCTGGGCATATTAGACTCACCCACCTCCTTTCTCCTCCCTGCAATATAATTGCTCTGAGAAAGGATCCTAAGAGTGAGGGATGAGGACAAGAGTGGAAAAGGAACCCTAATTGGAAAACCAACTCAACAATTTCTGTGTTTCGTGCACCCTGCCTCTAAAACTGGGCAGAGCAATCAAGTTACAAAGAACTGCTGCAGTGAGAAAGACATCCTGAGTGTTGGATATTCTGGCAAATCCAGCATGCCTCATCAGCATATGGATGGCTGCTCTAGGATGCAAGCTCTCTATATTTCCGGGTTTTCCCGCAGCGTCACACCAACGGCGGTTGGTGTGTCGCCGTGGGAAAACTTTGGAAAGCCCTGTGCTAGAGAAAAGGGAGAACATTTCAGGGCATATTAGACTCACCCACCTCCTTTCTCCTCCCTGCCTGCAATACAATTGCTCTGAGAAAGGATCCTAAGAGTGAGGGATGAGGACAAGAGTGGAAAAAGGAACCCTAGTCAAAAAACTAACTCAACGATTTCTGTTTTCCATGCATCCTGCCTATAGACCTGGGCTGAGCAATCAGGTTACAAAGAACGGCTGCAGTGAGAAAGACATCCTGAGAAGGTCCTTCGTGGAGTCAAGTATTGAGCCTGGTGGACTTGTGGGAAGGCCATGAAATTTTTGGCGCAAATATGTTCTATAATTCAAATGATCCTTAAAGTGAATATACAGTTGAAACCAGAACTGTTTGTTTTGGGCTTGGTGGACCAACAACTTGAAAGAAAATATGGGTTCTGTATATGATAACAGCAGCAAGACTTTTGTATGCACAAAGATGGAAAGATGCACAAATTCCCACTGATAGGAATGATAGGGATGGATAGTGAAATTAATGGATTTGATGCAGATGGCAAAACTGACAGCACTGAAAAGAGAAAATACCATGACTGGATTTGTTTCTACTTGGAAACCGCTTTTGGACTATTTGCATGTAACTGAAAAAAAATGAAGTTTTGATTTTGGGATTTGATGATTAAATTGCTATTTTTCTATAGAAATGTTAGTTAAGGTGTAATTAGTGAAAGAAAGAAAGAAAGAAAGAAAGAAAGAAAGAAAGAAAGAAAGAAAGAAAGAAAGAAAGAAAGAATAACGTGTTGAATAAAATGGTTCTTCGCTCAAGAAGCACAGGAAGCAGGTGATGAGGAAACTCTGGAAGCCAACTGTATCCCTAAAAGTGCCTTGAAGCCTAGAAATGCCGTTGAGCTCCTGCTATTATCCAAGAAACGGCCGATTTTCTTGTGTAATGAGTGTGTGCAGGAACGGTAACGAGGAAACCTCAGGGCCAAACTGACTTGGTGGTTTGTAATCAAGTGAAATAAGGTAAAGAATAAAACAAAATAAGTGAAGACTAGCGCTGACATCTAGGTCCAGAAATGATTGAGGTGCACTGTTTGAAAGGAATAAGATGGAAGCTGCCTAAGTTACTGTGTGAAGAAGTTCAGCAGTTGGTATAGGCAGAGGAAGAGACCAGGACTTTGATTTATTATTTATTGTTGTGGCATTTTGTTAACTTGGGATCAAAGGTTAGGCTTGGGAGAAGGACCCTTTTAAGGTCAGTTATCTCAGTAAATTTGCCACAGGAAAACTGAAGCTATGATAAAAGGTGCCAAAATGTTTGGATGGTTTGCAAAAAAATGTGTGATGGAAAACTATGTGACAGGAAGTTGACTACCAAAAACCTCACAAAACAAACCAGACCAGACCAGACCAGACCAGACCAGACCAGACCAGACCAGACCAAACCAAACCAAACCAAACCAAACCTCCAGCCTTAGCATTATTTCATTTAAAAACTTATGTGGCTTCTGAAAGTGAGATGATAGCATGATGATAATTTTGCAGAAGGGCACTTTCTCAGCTTTGAGCATGGCTGCATAACCTTGAGTGATCTGAAAGGCTAGTTAGACTTGACTCTGATTAGGACTTGGATGGTAGACTGGACCTTGGGGTACACCCAGGTACACTTGGCTCTGGCAAACTCTTTCTGAATATATGATGAGAAACTCTGTGGATGTGTTCAGTTTGTTGGAGGTTCCAGCAAATCAGCATGCCTCATTAGCATATGGGTCATTGCTCCAGGAGGCAAACTCTAGATCAAGGACTAATTTTTCTCAATTGTGAGAGGCCAGACATGGCGTTTGTGGCCAGTCACCGAAGAAAGGAGGATTCAAGTGCAATTCTCCAAATGAAGAGAAATGAATTGGCAGGAAGTTTGGAAAACAAGGACTGTGGTAACTCTGATGCAAGGTACAAAATCTGCAAACTGGGAAAGGACACTAGACCTGCAATTCCAAGACGAAGCACCAGGAGCTCTAGACAGCCCCTTGAGCTACTTCACACTTACCAGTGTGGGCCAATTCAAGCATCTGTTGGGGGTAACATTCCAAAAAAGAAAAGAATCAAATTGGATTCCAGAGCAAAGGAAGGAATCTTATTGGGGTACCCACCAGGAAGCAAGGGATATAGAGTTTCAGATCCTAAGACTGGCTCAATCCATACTTGCAGAGTGGGGCATTTTGATGAAACAGAGCCAAATCAAAATCCTCTAGCCAATAGCACTGCAGAAGGGGGAGGTGAAGAAGGATTGGTCGAGGTACCTTACCCAGTGTTTCCAGATGCAGCAAGCATGCAAGCCCAGAGAGAGGACTTAGAGACGGAAACTCTGCCCGTGTCAGACGATGAGGAACCAGGAGGGACAGAAGGGGCAGAGATGCTGTACGATCCAGACCGGAGTCCTGTTCTGGACCTGAGACGCTCATCATGACCCAACAAGGAAGTTCCGGCCAAGTGACTGTCCTACCTCGCAGGAGTGGCGTTGCCGAAAGAGCCTGCATCATGGAAGGAAGTGCAACAGCTGCCACCAGCTGAAGCAAGTAAGTGGAAAAAAGCAGCACAAGAGGAATTTGAGGCTCTGCAACACAACAACACTTGGACACTCACAAAGTTACCTGTTGGCAAAAAGGCAATAGGTTCCAAATGGGTCTTTAAGGCCAAACAGAATGAAAAGGGAGAAGTACTAAGGTACAAAGCTAGACTGGTAGCCAAGGGGTATTCACAAAAGTATGGCAAAGATTATGACCAAACTTTTGCACCTGTTGTGACTCACACCAAAATTCAACTTCTTTTAAGTCTAGCAGCCAGTAGAAACATGCAAATAGAGCATATTTACATCAAGACAGCATTCTTGCATGGTGAAATTCAGGAGGAGTTGTACATGCAACAACCGGAAGGATTCACTGATCCAAAGAAAAGGCATTTAGTGTGTAAGCTTCAGAAGGGGATCTAAGGGCTGAAACAAGCAGCAAGGACCTGGAATGTGAAATTAAACCAGATGCTAATAAAGCAAAGTTTCACTCAAGGCAAAGCTGATCCCTGCCTTTACACACGACACAAGAATGGCAGAGACATGTTCATTCTGACATATGTGGACAATTTGATTCTCTGTTAGGATCAAAGGGACATTAATAAAGTTGTATCCAACTTGGAAGTACAGGTGAAACATTTTGGGAGGGCAAGCTACTACTTGGGGATACAAAGTGACACAGAAGAAGATGGAAGTTTTCTCCTTAGTCAGAGGCAAAAGATTCTAGCGTTATTGGAGAGCCTGGGGCTGAAAGATGCAAACACACTACCAACTCCAATGGAAACAGACTTTCACAAAGTAAAGGACACTAGTGAACTATTGCCTCAGAACAATGGATACAGAGAAGCCATTGGGAAGCTGCTACTGTATATCTGTCAACCACAACAAGGCCAGATATTTCAACTGCAGTGGGAATCCCCTGCAGAAATACCAGCGCACCCACCCAAAGGGACTGGACAGGCGTTAAGCAGGTGGCAAGATACCTGAAGGAGACTGCAGACCTGAAGCTTAAGCTGCCAGCAACTGATTATCCTAAACTAGTGGGATACACTGATGCAGATTGGGCAGAGAATGACACTGGTTGTAAATCCACTAGTGGGAGTATGTTTTTATTTGGGGCAGGGGCTGGGCAAGTCGCAAGCAGACTATATTAGCATGATCAAGCACTGAAGCAGAGTATGTCTCAGCAACTAAGACATGCGATGAGGTGCAATGGCTCAAGTATTAACTTGAGGATCTGGGGGTTAGTGATCCTGCTCCAATAAGAGTCTTTGAGGACAACCAAAGTTGTATAAGACTCTATCAAAGAAGGTGGGAGGGCAGACAAAGCACATGGATGTTCACAACCACATGATTAGAGAGGCACAGGAGACAGGACTAATACATTTGGAGTATTGTCCCTCAGAAAGGATGATCGCAGACATCCTGACAAAGCCACTCACAAGGGGTGTCTATCAAGGCCTACGAAGTAAATTAAATCTTGTGTAGGCATGATGCATGACTAGATTTGAGAAGGGGTGTTGGAGGTTCCAGCAAATCAACATGCCTCATTAGCATATGTGCTTCTAGAGGAAGCTGCTTGTTGCCCCTCCCACTTTCTCTCTCTCTCTCTTGCTTTCTACTACCAGAGAAGAAGGACCATGCGGCTGCTGGTCCTTCCATGGAGAGGCCATGCACTAGGCCTCAACTCCAGGATTTTCCCCTTTTCTCCACGCAGCCTTCACCAGCAATGAGGGGTGAGGGTAAATTAAGTTTAGGGACAAAAGAAGAACAAGAAGTCATCTTTCCTGAATGAAAATGTAACTGGACCAAATAAACAGTAAGAACTCTTTTTGTAACCTACGTTGTCTAAGCGTGTGATTCTTTATCTTGGGTGGGCTATGTGCTCAAGATCAATAACCTATATTTCTATACCGTGCTTATTAATGCTATTAAGATAAAACCTCCTTTCTGTGTGTGCGTGTTTCTTTGCTGTTATACGCTCTGCTCCATTCAGTGGTACTAGCTGCCCACTAATGGTCTTCACAGTTTGTGTCCAGTAAAGCCATTTTATTTTTTTACATCACTTACTCAAAGAAATGAAGATAAGGTGAGCCTCCAGTAGAGCTAGGAGAGAGTAATGACTGGCTTTTGGCCAGGAGTGAGGTGAGCTTCAGTTCCTCTAATGGGAAAATGGATGGTCCAGAAGATGAGCAGAGCCACAGCAACTGAAAAGAAATTAACTGCTTTTCTGCCATTTCAAAGAAAGCAGAACAGAGTCAGAAATAAAAAAAAATCATTTCCAATAATGGTCCTGAGATTCACCGGGTCAGAGCAAATCCTGAAGGAATGCCAACCCCTTTGATGGCTTGCCATGTACTCTGAATTCCTCTTTCCTGCCTCTTTTTGGGGAGATGGGATAGAGATGGGTGAGGGAATCTGTGTGGGAGAAAATAAGGATAGGTGATGTTGCTTTCTCTTTCCTGTGCTTGACGGACTCATCCCATACTTTATAGGGGGATCTTGCCAAGAAAACTGCAGGGACTTGTGCAGGCAGTCGCCAGGAGTTAAGGACACGAAAGCACAAACAACAGCAACAACAGTGTGGAAAGGGAAAAAATTACACAAGAGTATAAACCAATCAAACAGTATAACATTTAATATAAAACCTGATCTAGTCTCAAGCACTATCATAATTAATCTGTATCCAGTACTTCCTCTGAAGGGAAAAGTTCTTCCAGCCTCATAAAAATCCTGGAACAAAAAGTATTTTAAGGACCTTTTTAAGTTGTTAGGAGCTCAGAATCCAAATGCAGTTGGAGGATGAGTCTGTTTCAAACAGTAGAAGCTCTTAAACTGAAAAGTAAAAGAAGCAGGAGGGGAGACAGAGAGAGAGAGAGAAAAAAGATGTTGAGATAAAAAAAACAATAAGCTTGGCCTTTTCAAAACTTAATTGAAGGTCGTGGGAACACATCCAACTGGGAATCCCAGGAAGGCAACTGGAGAGGAAGCAGAAGCAGACCTCATACCCAGGGTTGCATCTGGGGGGGGGGGGGCAAGCGGGGCATGTGCCCTGGACACCACGCTGGGGGGGGGCACCAAAAGTCGGGACTTAATCTCATGCTCGCACAGGTTCCTTGTGGGTGGAGCCCACCGCTTAAGTAGGTCTAAAGCAGGAGCAGCTTTTGTGCGCCTGGCACCTCCGACAAACTAGCACTCGCCAGAACGGGAGGGCGGGGGCTTGCTCGCTTTTCTCTCTCGCACGCTTGGGAAAATGTTACACAGGTTTGTACACACGCTGTAGTGCGAGTAGTGGGGCGTGGTGGAACTTCTCATTTTGAGGGGGTGCGGAATCCGTGTTTGTCCCGGGTGACACAGACCCTAGTTGTGGGCCTGCTCATACCCAGGGCCAGGCAGAAAAATGCACCTGAATGTCACCAGCGAAGAAAAGAAATCAGAGAACCAGGGACAGAGTATATGAAGTAAACAAAAAGTGGGCCTACGACTGCATGTTGAGGCACGTCCTTAGATGAACGGAAGGATTTAGAAGACTATTGTAAAACTTACTCTGTGTATCCAAACTGCTTGACTGAATCTGTCATAGTAATCCAGAGAGACTCATTATGTGGAGCCACTGTGGCCTAATGGCTGGAGCCAAGGTTGTGAAAGTGATGCCGTTTGCTCTTCAGTAAAAACTTGATCTGGACCTGATGCTTCTCTCTCCCTGTCCTGTTTCATGGATTGGAAAAACAGTTTCCATTCACGCTAATGCAAGTTTCCCCCCAGTGCTAATAGCAGGTCCTTCCTAACCTTCATGCCCTAGTCTGAACTTGGAGTTTTGAGTGAAGCCCATTTAGCAGTCTATTAGAACTAGTGAAATGGAGCTGAGCTGCTAAGCTTGTGTACAGAAAAAGAATATTGTTTAAAAAACAGAGCCCATGAGCATATTAGTAATACTAATACTAATAAATAATAAGTAATACTACTAATAGTATTATTAACAGTATTATTCCCTTTTGGGGGAAGGTGGTTGAGAAAGTGGTAACAACTCCAGAGGATTCTGGAGGAAACGGATTATCTAGACCCCTTTCAGTCAGGTTTCAGGCCAGGATATGGGACGGAGACCACATTGGTCGCACTTATGGATGATCTCTGGCGAGGGCGGGATGGAGGGAGTGCATCCATCCTTGCTCTCTTAGATCTCTCAGCGGCTTTTGATACCATCAACCATGGTATCCTTCTGGGACGGCTCAGGGAGTTGGGGTGGGTGGTGTAGTTTTGCTCTGGTTCACCTCCTTCCTCCGGGGCCGTTCCAAATCAGGGATGATAGGGGAGGAGAGATCTGACCCATGGCCCCTCTTGTGTGGGGTGCCACAGGGTTCAGTGCTCTCCCCTCTCCTGTTTAACATCTATATGAAGCCGCTGGGCGAGATCATCCATCACCATGGGATGAAGTACCATCTATATGCTTATGATACTCAGCTGTATATTTCCATTCTGGGTGAAGTAAGTGATGCGGTTGCTGCCCTATCTCAGTGCCTGGAGGCTGTGGGGGCCTGGATGGGGATGGCTGAACCCTAGTAAGTCAGAGTGGCTGTGGATTGATGGCCTCTCGGGATCTAGGGAGTTGTCATCATTGGTTCTGGATGGGGTGGCACTGCCCCATTCAGAGCCAGTGTGGAATTTGGGGGTTCTCCTGGACTCACGACTCCTGCTTGAAGAGCAGGTGGTAGCCATGGCCAGGAGGGCCTATGCGCAACTTTGGATTGTGCACCAGTTATGCCCATTCCTGGACCAAGATGCCCTCCGAACAGTCACTCATGGCCTTGTCATCTCCCATATAGACGATTGTAACACGCTCTACATGGGGCTACCTGTAATACCTGGACTTTCCTGTAATAAATCTTTGTTCCCCCTCCTGAATTCTAAATGTGCAATGATTTGATTTTATGGTTTTGACCTCAGTGATCTAGTTGTGCTTGTATAACCCAATGTCCCTAAAGTGTTACTGTTATCTGTATAAGATGCAAGTGTTACTCTCTGGCCTCCAGGAAGTGCCCATGGAACAATTGGTGTGAAGATTCACAGGCCACACAACCTTTGCTTGGCCAAATAAAACTTGCTGCTGTTCCTTCTCAAAGTCTTCATTGTGTATTTGGTTTCTGCTAGAGGCGCGTGGTAAGTTTGGTGCCTTACATTTTTGGTGTGTTGGCCGGGAATCGAGGAGTACCTGGAAACCCCCTTAAGGGGACCCAGACTCCTTGAACCAGCCTGTCAGGGAAAAGGAGCTCGGAGATTAGGCAACGCCACAGAGCGCTCCCGGAATTGTGTTTTTCCGGTGGTTTTCCCTTCCTCTCAGCTGCCAGACTCTGTACAGCAAAGAACCCTAAATTGCCTGCAACAGAGACTTTGAAAATGAACCCCTCATCAGGACTGAGAAGTCAGGACTGAAAAAGAATCTACCAACGTTGGTGAGTACGACTTTTCTTAGGGGGGGAGTGTTGTGTGCATGTGCATGTATGAGCCGTGGTATTTCTTCACAAGGAAGTAGCCATGAAGTGAATGTGGAGGCCCTTTTTGGGTCTCAAGGAGATCTTTGTCGCAGTTCCCAGAGGTCTAACTTAATTAGGCGCCCAGGCTGCGTAGCGGCTGTCTGGGTCGACATTGGTCGTGCATCAGGATGAATGTCTGGTGATCCCTAATGAAAACTCCGTACTGAGAAAAAGGGAAAGCTAGCATTGTGTTGGAGAGGAACTTGTCAGAGGGAGGATTAATGCACATCCCGGCCAGCCTAGGAGGTGGAAGCTCAATAGCTGTACTCCTACCAAGAGTAGGAGGGGGAAGCTGGAATAGCTGTACTCCTATTGGACTACCGTAAAATCCCAAGAGTTCCTGAGGGGGAGTTGGAAGCTGAAGGGCTGTGCTCCTACCTGAGGTGAAGGGTCCGGTGAGGTCCTGACGGCCAGGAAGGCCGATTCCCCTATTTATCCCTTCTGCCCTTGCAGCTGTGAGGCAGACACCTAAAGCTTTCCTCCATCCAGAGAGACTACTGAGGTTGGGCTAACCCCGTCCTCTCTGTGGCAGACACCCAAAGCTTTCCTCTACTCCCGGGGAATACTAGGACTGAAATACGTCAAAAGCCCCCCTTCAGTGGAAACCTCCCTCCCACAAGCGAAACAGCTGTTGAGTTCAGGTGGCCAGCCTTTAAAATTAGCCAGTGCCTGCTGGGAGGCTGTCTCGGGAAGACAACCTTTAAAATTAGCCAGCGCCTGCTGGGAGGCTATTGGGAAGTAGGACCTTAAATTTATCCAACAAATAAGTCCAGTGCCTGCTGGAGGTTCTGAAAGGAACCTTAAATTTGTTTGGTGAATAATTCCAGCACCTGCTGGAGGTCCTTCTCCTCGGAAGAGAAAACCAGAAGAATCTGATTCGCTCCCCTTACCCGCACTGTTTTCTGGACCATCCCCTTTTAGCTTCCTGTTGCTGGCCATGGGAAACTGCCATAGCCACACGAAGAACAACTTGCCAGCAAACCGAGCAAATAAGGGAAGTCCCACGCCTCTCCGCTGTGTCTTAAAACATTGGAGTCTTTTAAAACCAACTGTGGGTTGCATTTCTCCAAAGAAATCAAGACTCCAGGCATTTTGTGCAGAAATTTGGCCCTTCTACCCGCCTATTCATGGAAAAGCCTGGCCACCAAGTGGGTCGCTGGACCCGGAATACTTAAAACTTTTTTCAAAATTTTTGGCTGGCCAAGAGAATGTTGAAGAATTGATTTATGTCAAGATGTTTATTAATCTCACGGGCCGAACGGACTTGTTAGAACAGAGCGGTATCTTCATACCAGAGAAACTGCTCATGGCCTGCTCCCCACTGCCTCCCTCACCAGAAGAAGAGGATGACATTCTTTTTCCACCCCCATATGTCCCTCCGAGGCAGCAGCCTGCTGTAGAACAACCTCAACAACCACAAGGCGCAGGCTCCAATAGTAAACCAATAGACCCTGAAGCTGTACCTCGGCCCCCTCCCACTGTTGCCCCTGAAAAGAGGCCTGCATGCCCCGGGGTTCAGGAGGGGACAGAAGCCACTCCAGGCTTGGCTGCCAGCTCGACCAGTCAGGTTTCTCAGAGAGCTGAGAACTGGCTGAATTTTCCTTGCTTGCAGTGGATTGCAGAAGTTGTGGACCACTGAAGTTTTTTCCCCTGAAGAAGGGGAGACCAGAAGATTGCTCGTTGGGCCATTGGAATTGCCTACCCTTGTTTTTTCTCTGTAGTTTCCACCACGGATGGAACAGGGGTAAGTGCAAGGGAAATGGCCGAGAGATATCTGGCTCTCGCAGGGAAAACAAGTCTCTTTGAAGAGACACAAGAGCGCACAGCCGCTTTTAGATCACTTTAGGAATTTTTTTTAGATTAGAATTTTTTGATATCTAAGATCTATCTCTTGGACTTTGCTTAAAATGTTGGCTAATTTTGTGCTTTCTTTGCTATAACTGATTCTGGTGGAAGTTTGATGGATTCTACATTTGCAACATAATGAAACGTCTGTATTTTTTTTACCTTTCTTTTGTATTAGAGGGATTTAAGAGACTTTGTTTGTAATTCTTCGCTTGATAAACTAATTGACTATCTATTTTTTGAGAAACTGTTTGTTTGGATTAAGCAGCTTGCAGCTTGAAGAACAAAAGCACAGGGGAACGTTTGTAAATCTTTTTTTCCTTTTTCTCTCTATATTCTTCTAGAGTGGATTTTGTTTCACTTGGAATTTATCTTTTATTTCTCCTTTTATAAACTGTTTGAAATATTGCTCTCTCCTGTATTTTGGATTATTGGAATGCTTTTTTTTTAAACTTTATTTGATAGACTTTGCTGGTAATATTCCATGAACAGACCAACTATTGTTTTGACTAGAAAAATCTGAAGGACACAGAAGTGGGATGGCTTTCTCAGCTGCAATTCAAGTTCTTTCAGAGATTAGAAGGTCACTGGAATTATTATTGATATCTTTGCAAGACCAAGAGAAAGAAAAACAAAAAATAGAATCTGAAACAGGAAAGAAAAATGTTTTTGAAATAGAAGAGAAACAGGAGGAGGGAATTTTAAACATATTAGTTCAGAAAAACATTCGGAAGGCTATACATTATAATTCTGGTATAAAAATGTTATGGTTGTGGAGACAGGGAGAAAATTTGAGTATGCAATTGGATAGATACTGTGAAATACGTGGAAAGGGTGAGAAAATTGCTCTGATACTCTACATGAGACATAGAAAAAAGCAGGCTGTATATTGTAAACTTGACTTTGCATATTATGAACTTGGCATAACCTAAACAGAAGAGTCAGTATCATGACTGGGATACAAGGTTAATGAAAACATGGATTTGGATTGTATATTTGCGAACTTGCCATTGAGTATAAGTGATATTCTAAATGTAAGATATAAGGCTAAACACAAACATAAGTTGATATTATAGATTATTGTTTAAGATAATGATATGATGAGATGGTGTATATTGCGAATTTGCCATTGAGTATTGCGATTTTGGCATAACCTAAACAGAAGATAAGAGAAACTGTATGGATATGTAAAGGTTAATGAAAACATGGACCTGGATTGTACATGAGAAACTGTATGGATATATAAAAAAGTGATATTCTAAATGTAAGATATAAGACTAAATACAAACATAAGTTGATATTATAGATTATTGTTTTCTTTGGATGATGAGATGTAATTAGAATGATGGTTATTACAGGATGACATCATGTATGAATATGTATGTATGAATATTATAAAAATTGGTATATTAGGTATTAGGTTAAGTGATATGATAGGTTATGTATTTAGTTTAAATGGACACTATCACAAGAAGTGGAAATTATAGATGGATAATGGAGAAATAAGGAATTTTTATTTTTTCTCTTTTATGGAGATACATATATATTAGAATTAAATTACAGAAACATACGTATATGTATGAATATTATAAGAATTGCTATATTATGTATTGTTACGTAATATGTTAGGTTATGTACTAGTGCAGGGGTCGGCAAACTTTTTTTGCCGGGAGCCATTTTGACATGCTCGTGCACATTTTGAAGTGCTCGAGAGCCAGGGGGCGGGGTTTGCGGGTGGGGGCCAATCACATGGAAGGGGGTGGGGTTTGTGGGCAGGAGCCAATCGTGTGGAAGGGGGCGGGGTTTGCGGGCAGGAGCCAATTGCGTGGAAGGGGGCGGGGTTTGCGGGTGAGAGCCAATCGCATGGAAGGGGGCGGGGGGCTCACGGAGGGAGGGGGTGCAGCCAGCGGCTCCGCGCAGCAAGCGGCTCCGTGAACCCGGCCCGGCCGCCCCACCGGGAGTGGCGGAGAAACAGCTGCCACCCTCCGCTCCCCAGAATATCGTGGGGCAAAGGGAAACCTGCCCGGAGGGGTCATCAGGAGCACAGGATCCGGCCCCAGCCCAGCCCAGCCCGCAGCTTCGGCACCCTCCCCTCGCCATCGCGAAAGTCCCAGGCGACTGCGGCCCGGGGATCCTGCCGCAGATGGGAAACCCAGCCTGCTCTCCCCACCCGCTTCCCACGCTCTCCGCTCCCCAGAATATCATGGGGTATTCTGGGGAGCGGAGAGCGTGGGAAGCGGGTGGGGAGAGCAGGCTGGGTTTCCCATCTGCGGCAGGATCCCCGGGCCGCACATCCTCTGCCACCGCCGCGGCCAAGAAGGCGAGAAGGGGAAAGGCCTTCGCCAGCACCTATCGTCAAGGGCGGTGCGTGGCGCAGCACCCTCCCACCCCATCAATCCCCCCACCCCGCCATTCGGCTCTTCACCCTGCGCCGCCCTGCCGCTCGCATCCCGGGCGGGCGAGGCAGGGAGAGAAGGGGAGACGGAGGGGCTCCCTCTCCGGCCTCTGCACCCCTTCAGGCCCGTCTCTGGGAGGCCCGGCGCGGCAGGGAGGCGCTGCTGGCCTACCCGGAGGGCCTCCAGCGGCCGCTTCTCCAAGGTGGGTTGCAGAGCGTGCGCTGCGCCCACGGGAACGCCTGGTCCCTCCGCTCCCTCCAGCTCCGCCAGCAGCGCCGCCCTCCCCGTCCTGCCTCCCGGCAAACCTCCGCCGGCTCCATCCCCCCGCTGCCACCGCCCCAGCCAGGCCCCCTGCGCCACCCTGCCACTCGCGTCCCAGGACGCGGTGCTGTCAGAGGCGGCGCAGGAGCGGCTGCAGGGGCAACGTGTGTGCATGGGAGTCAGCTCCGGGGGTTGCGGGGAGGGGGAGGCTGTGTTTCCCCCCTTTGGGTTGCAAACGGCCTTGCATGTGGGCCTGATCAAAGCCAAAACGCTTTTTTTTTTAAAACTCGGCGCAGGAGCGGCTGCAGGGGCAACGTGTGTGCGGGAGAGTCAGCTCCGGGGGTTGCAGGGAGGGGGAGGCTGTGTTTCCTGCCTTTGGGTTGCAAACGGCCTTGCATTTGGGCCTGATCAAAGCCAAAACACTTTTTTTTTGAAACGCGGCGCAGGAGGGCCTGCAGGGACAACGTGTGTGCGTGAGAGTCAGCTCCGGGGGTTGTGGGGAGGGGGAGGCTGTGTTTCCCTCCTTTGGGTTGCAAACGGCCTTTGCAACCCAAAGGGGGGAAACACAGCCTCCCCCTCCCCGCAACCCCCGGAGCTGACTCTCACGCGCCGCGTCCTGGGCCGCTTTTCAAAAAAAAAAAAAGCGTTTTGGCTTTGATCAGGCCCACATGTAAGGCCGTTTGCAACCCAAAGGGGGGAAACACAGCTTCCCCTCCCCGCAACCCCCGGAGCTGACTCTCACGCACACACGTTGCCCCTGCAGCCGCTCCTGCGCCGCCTCCTACAGCGCCGCATCCTGGGCCAGCAGCGCCTCCCTACCGCGCCGGGCCTCGCTCAGTGCGAGAGCCAGGGGGCAGGGTTTGCGGGCGGGGGCCAATCACGTGGAAGGGGCGGGGGTGAGTTCAGCTGCGGAAGAGCCACACTCAAGGGGCCAAAGAGCCGCATCTGGCTCGTGAGCCGCCATTTCCGACCCTTGTACTAGTGGAATATGTAATCATAATATGAATAGAATATATTGTAGTTTATTAGAAGTAAATAAGGCTTTTATTTGTTATACTAATTGGACTTTATGGAAGAGATAAAAATGCAGTAATGAACATTTAACATTTAATTACTACTTCAAGGAGTGGAAGCCAAAGATGGATTATTGGGAGACAGCAAGAAAGGTGAAACCCATATGAAGATCAGAAGATTGGATTATAGAAATCAAAAGGCATATGACAAAGAAAAGTTCCTGTGTATTGTATGAAAGACTAACATTTAAAATTAATTATTGTACTTTAAGTTCAAAGATAGATTGGAGGACATCTATTTTCTATATTTTCTTTGTTTATTATTTCTTGACTTCACTTTTTCTTTATCTTTTACCTTATTTTGTATTTCTATTTCTATTTCTTTTTTCTATTCTAACTTTTAATATGTATTGTAAAACTTAATAAAATTATTATAAAAAAAAAGGAGGAGACAGAAGCCGATAAGGTTCTCGCCGAGGCTGTGCGCAAGCTGTTAATCGAGATATCTGAGCTTGGAGCCACAGTAAAAGATCCCCACCCGAAAGAAAGCTCTCCGGCCAAAGGGAGCCCGTCAACACCCACGGCCGACCTGATTAGTTTTGAGGGGGAGCTCCATGAGGTGCCTACCTGTAAAACAGCACCAGGGAAACCTACCACCGCCTCAGCCTCTCCACCACTGCTAAGCCCAAAACACACGAGGCAGAACACTCTATTCACTGTAATCGAGGCGCCCTTGAGGCAAGTGCCCGGACCCCAAGGACTATTATATATACTGTACATACCCCTTTCACTACCACAGACCTACATAACTGGCGCAACGGTCTGCCTCCATACCGGGAATCACCTCAGCAATATGTGGATTTGGTGCAACGCATTATGAGCACACACCTTCCTTCTATTCCGGACTTATTCACCTTACTCTCCTCCTTCCTCACTCTGGAAGAAAGAACCCAAGTCCTCAAAGCAGCCATAAAATATTATCATGACAAGAGAATAGGACGGACAAACCAGCATGATGTGGCCGGATGGCCCCCTTCTGATGAGTTGTTCTCCCCTATTACTAATTTGGACCCTAACAACATAAACGACAGGCTTGCCCTGGAAAGAGCTCGTGAAGCCTTTATTATGGGATTTAAAAACGGTGTTCCTAAGTCTGTAAATTACTTAAAGGTACACCAAACTATCCAAGAATCAAAAGAATCACCCACAGAATTCTTGCAACGTCTTAAGGATGCATACAGGAGACACACTGATTTAGACCCCGATGCGGCAGTAAATGAAGCCACCCTCAAAATTGCTTTCACAGGACAAAGCGCTTTCGATATCCTCAGGAAACTGCAACGGCTCCCAGCCCCAGCCGCCCAACCACTAGAAGTCCTGCTACAAACCGCGCAAGTTGTCTTTGCCCAGCGGGAAGACTCAGAAAAGAGACTAGCCCAAACCCAGGCGAGGGACAATGCCAACATAATAGTGACGGCCATTGCGGAGCGGCTGGATGGGGCAGGGAGAGAAGCCTATCCATGCCGAGACAGGGACTTCAGGCCGCCGAGGGACGAAAAGCCATGCAATTTCTGCCATAGGCTAGGGCATTGGTGCAGGAAGTGTCCTGAACTCAATCGCAGGGACCCCCCTGACTACCCTGGCCGCAGTCCCACCTTCAACTGGCGCCCGCAGCCATCCTCCTGGGGGCAAAACAGGGAAGAGCAACACCGCTATCTGGAGCCATGCAGGGTCCGGTTCAACCAGGAATCGGCCTCACCCAGGGACCTTTCCTCCTGGGCCCAGCGCCCTCCTCCAAACCCCATCATGAATGTGCAAGCCCCCGAATTTTACCAGAAGTGCCGGAGCTCTATTGACACGGCTTGAGGGGTCTCCCTGCCTCCCCGGAACCCCTGGTCGAGATGACAGTGGGGGGAAAAACACTTTCCTTCTTAGTGGACACGGGTGCCACGTTCAGTGTTCTCAATGATCCATCAATTCCAATAATTGAGACCATGATCACCCCGGTCGTTGGAGCTACAGGGAGCGAACAGTTTGTTCCAGTTAGCCAGTCCCTCCCTGTTCACCTGAAGCAGGGACCGAAGTTACACCACTCCTTCCTTGTCATGCCTGAATGCCCCATTAATTTACTGGGAAGGGACCTGCTGGGAAAACTCCAGGCGGAAATCCATGTCACAACCCAGGGACTCTCACTCCGCATCCCACCGGAGCGGGCTTATCTCTGTTACCTTACCGCTAAGGCTTCCCCCTTCCCAACAGTTAACATCAGTCCACAAGTGTGGTACCAGGGCACACCCAGCTTCGCCATCTATGCCGTGCCTCACCTGGCACAGCTCAAACCAGAGGCGCAGCCCATCTCCATCCGGCAATACACCATTTCGAGGGAAGCCCGCCTCGGTATTAAGCAGCAAATCAACCTTTTCTTGAAACATGGCCTCCTGGTTCCAATTCAATCGCCATGGTCCACCCCAATTTTTCCAGTTCTGAAACTGTCAGAGTTATTCTATGTAGATTTCAAACAGTATTCTTCACTATGATGTCCTAGCATGTAAAACCAGTGTTTTTCCATTCTCTCTCTGCTGAGTGTTTATCAAAACATTCCACCGATAGACACCAGGTGTCTGGCCTTGGTCACAGCCAAGGCATTGTATCACGTGAGTTATGTTTTGGCTAGCTATTTGGCCGTCCCGTGGGAATGTTTTCCTGGGGGGAGACAATGTGCAACATTGCCATCTCGTGGCAATTTATATTACATGCACCAGACTTTAACAGTAAGTGTATGTAACCAATTTCCTCCAATCAGAATGCTGAAACAAGTGTATATCTCAGCTATGAACTATGCTTCTTGACTTCTGTCTGTCATGTTGCCATGTACTCTATTCCTGAACTGTAACTATGCCTGGCCTTTTGTACCTGGCCATGGTTTTCTTCACATCTGCTGATGGAAATCTGCTTAACCTGGACTAGGCTGCCCCAGGGATACCGCAACAGCCCAACGGCATTTGCTCATGCCTTATCACAAGACCTCAAAACCTTTTCAGCGACTAACGTCTCCCTCCTACATTATGTAGATGATTTACTCATAGCCAGGCAGAGTAGGGACACGGTCCGTAACGCTTCCATCTCTCTCTTAAATCACCTGGCAGCGCATGGCTATGAAGTCTCTCAGCAAAAAGTACAGAGGGTTTCAAACACTGTGCAATACTTAGGCTTTGTTTTGGCCCATGGGAAGCGTCGCCTGCATGAAAGCCGCCTTACGGCTATTGCAAAAATGCCGAAGCCCACTAATCTCAAACAACTGCAAACCTTCCTAGGGGTGGTCGGGTACGCAAGGCTCTGGATACCTGCCTTCTCAAGCACCGCCAAACCCCTTTACACCCTCACTAAGAAAAATGAGCCATGGGAATGGACGGGTCTCCAACGACAAGCTTGGAGATCCCTCAAAACCGCCCTTGCCCAGGCTGCCTCGCTGGCCCTCCCAGACCAATCAAGGGGGTTCAAACTGTTTGTTACCGAGAAAGTTGGCACTGCGCTAGGGGTCCTGCTGCAGAATTTGGGCCCCAAAGAAGTCCCCGTTGCCTACCTGTCAAAAACCCTAGACCCTGTTATGCGCGGATGGCCCACCTGCTTGCGCTCTGTTGCAGCCTCCGCAGTCCTTATCAGCGAAGCCACTAAACTCACACTAGGGGCTCCCGTAACTGTTTATAGTCCGCACTCAGTGCAAACTTTGCTAGAGCAAAAACTACCCTCCTGGGCTACGGCCACGAGGGTCTCAACTTATGCAAGCCAAATTCTAGAAAATAACGCAGTTACTCTCCACTGCTGCGAACGGCTGAACCCGGCCACTCTGCTCCCTGTCACGGACCCATCAGACACATCGGAGCCACACAACTGCTTTCAAACTTTGGACATTGTAGCCGGCATTCGCCCAGACCTCATGGCAACGCCTCTAACAGATGCAGATTTGAATTTCTGGACTGATGGCTCCTCCTTTGTCCAAAACGGCCACCGATTCACGGGTTTCTCGGTTGTTAACCAGAAAGAACCCGTCCTACTCAGGAAGCTCTCCCACAAGTATTCTGCTCAAGCAGCCAAACTCATGGCTGTCATCGCAGCTTGTTATTTGGCAGCTGATAGGCGAGTTAACATCTTCACCGATAGCCGTTACGCCTTCCTAGCCGCCCATTGCCACTCAGCTCTGTGGAAGGCCCAAGGATATGTGGGCATGGATGGTAAGGCCCTGGCCATGAAGCCCCTTTTGGAGGAGCTGGCAAAGGCCATTAGACTACCAATGGCCATAGCTGTGATTCACTGCAGGGGTCATCAGACAGACCAAGGGGACATTACCAAAGGAAATCAGCTGGCTGACCGCTGGGCTAGGGAAGCGGCTCTAACAGGGGAAGAGGCACCCATCGTATGTCCAGCATTGGCCCCGCACCCTGTTGAACAGAACTTAAGCCCCCTCTATGATGCCTACGACAACTTGGACCTGAAGGGTGCATGGACTGATACTGGGTGGTGGCTTGTAGGCGATAAGATCCAGCTCCCTTCCAATCTGTTGTGGCCACTAGTCCGAAGGGCCCATCTGATGTCCCACTCAGGCATAAAAATACTTTATAATTGGCTTTCCAAGCGATACCACAATGCTGGCCTTAGGGCAGCTTGTACAGAAGTCCACAACCGCTGTGAAGTCTGCCAACGACACAACCCAAGGGGGGGGGCTGTTGCCCAGGGCCACCTATGTACCCCTTCTTACCCCAGCGAAATTTGGCAAATAGATTTCACCGAACTACCTAAGAAAGGGAAAAAGACTAACCTCCTGGTACTTGTGGATCTTTTCTCTGGCTGGCCGGAGGCATTCCCAACAGCCACTCAAAAAGCCCATGAGGTTGTCCGTATCCTCTCAGAAGTTATCATACCACGGCACTCCATGCCACAAAGCTTAGAAAGCGATAACGGACCTCATTTTGTTTCCGCCGTTCTCCAACGGGTTAGCAAATTCCTAGACATCCCATTTCACCTACACTGTAGCTATCGGCCACAATCGTCTGGCAAAGTCGAACGAATGAACAGAACCCTTAAATCTCAATTAGGTAAATTATGCCAGGAAACCCAGCTCCCATGGCCAAAGGTCCTTCCCATCGCTCTCACACACATTCGCGCCATGCCGGGGGGCAAGCTAGGGCTCTCCCCCTTTGAAATGATGTATGGCCGACCATTTGTTGCCAGGCCCCTAAGGTCCGCAAACGAGGGGGAACTCAACATGACGGCTTACTTGCAGTCTCTGGTGCATGTTTTGTCTTCTATATCCAAACAGGTCTGTGACGCTCTGCCTCCAGCCCCGGCTCGGCCGCCTCTGGCCAAAATTGGCTCCTGGGTACGCGTCAAGGAAATTAGCCCACTCTGCACCGAGCCTCGCTGGTCTGAGCCCCGACAAGTCCTTCTCAGTACTCCAACAGCTGTCAAAGTTTCCGGTGTCAAGGCGTGGGTCCACGACTCCAGGATTAAACGGGTGCGTGAGCCCACAGAAAGCTGGCAGAGCACGACGCTTGATGGATTGAGACTAAAGCTGACAAAAAACCCTTCTCCTGCGGACCTTGACTCTCTCCTCACCAACTCCCTGCCCACTGTTCCACCGGAAGCAGCCAGTGGCATGGAGGAAAATTCCACAAACCAAGGCTCCCTGCTCCCCGCCCCCCGGAAGCGGGCGGAGTCACGGAGGAAGATCTTCTGGAAGGACTACCCCAACACAGGCCCTTGCTCCCTGCCTCTCCGGATGCAGGTGGGGACACGGGTGAAGAATCTTCCCAAGAAGATATATAGAATCATCATTTTACTGTGGTTGCCAATTTTGTTTTAATGTAAATTGCAAAAGCTCTCTTGCTAAGCTCTCTTTCAGGCTGAATACCAGAGAAGCCCGACCAGGCAACCACAGAACCGGCTGATTCCGGGTAAGCCTCAGCTGCCCCAGACAAAAAGCTGTAAAGTATTTCTCTAATTGCTGTAACTGCTATCCCTGCCTCTCCTTTCTGTCTCTTTTCTGATTAGTAAAAATAAAAAGGGGGGAAGAGGGGGAAGAAGGGTTAGTGGAACACTAGTGCTGACACCTAGTGGGAAAAATGAAAATGTGCCCCTTTAAAAATAAGATTTTCCTCCTGGGGCTTCTGGGGTTCAGCAACATATTTGGACACCCCCTCAACCACCGGACCCTCACATGCAAGCCCACTAGCCCTGATTATATTGAGCAGAGCCTAACCTCTGCTTACAAACTACTTAATCAGACCAGACCTGATTCAACTGAAAATTGCTGGCTCTGCATGTCTACCACTGCCTCCATGCACCAAGCCATCCCAGCTAGCCCCCGTGTTTGGGCCAGTTCTAGAATTGTGATAAATCACAAAACTCCTCCAGCCTTTAAGGAGGGGGAACATCCAGACAGCCAACTCTATGCGGACTTTGAGTCACGACTTAAGACCATGGGCTTGAACCCATCAGTTCCTATCTTCAGTCCAGTGGCCTACTTAGTTCTGCTGATTGGCTCCGCCTCTTTGTGCGTCACTAGAATGCAACCCAAAGGGGGGGGGGGGGTTCGGCTGGGAAAACTTCAGGGACACCAATGCCTAAAGGAGGTAATTATCACTGCCTCTGATACATTTGAGGATTTCTATGTAAGGCCTCCACTGTTCTCAGCAGCTGCTGGAAGATATAGAGGCAAAGTAACATTTTCTGCCCAGCCCACAGTCTCCATCTCTGGGGAAGAGAAGGAGGGACCCTCATGTAACCTGGCAGCGAAGCTTTTGTTAGCTGCCTCTCCACAGGGACCCCTGCTTCCTCCTTGGCTCAGGCTACCCGCTGATACAAAAGGCTCTATGCCAGCTTGGCTTGGCCTGAAAGATGACCAAGATATTCCTTGTGCTCCCTTGCCCTATGCTAAAGGGAATGCCTCTGACTATTTTGTTTTTCCCTCTATTCCCTTAGTCAAGGGTCCACCCCATCTCAACGCCACCGCCCTGCAGCCCCTTACAGGAATGTTTCTGGCAGGGTCAGTTGGGGTCTGGAATCCATGGAAAAGGGAGAAACCCATCTTCTCTATTGATCTAGGCATATGCCTTGAACGGGGTATGTTTTTTCTCTGTGGAACTAATGCTTACCTATGTTTACATGATAACTGGACAGGCACTTGCTCTCTTGTCCATCTTCTACCTCAAATTTCTATCCTTCCAAAGGGGGAAGCACCTCCTGTACCACTCACTTCTCATGTACAGAAGCGTGCAATCTTTCTCATCCCCCTCCTAGTCGCCCTAGGGGTGACCGCCGGCGTGACCACCGGAGTGGCCGGCATTGCTGACGCTGAGGTAAGATTCCATCAGCTATCCCAGGAGTTTCAGGATAGCCTAAATAAGATAGCCCAAAGCCTTGCCAATGTCCAAGATCAGCTGGATTCCTTGGCGTCAGTAGTTATGCAAAACAGGCAAGGCTTGAACCTTAAAGGGGGGCCTTTGTGCCTTCCTCCATGAAGAGTGCTGCTTTTACATGAACAAATCTGGCTTAGTCAGGGAAGCTGTCCAGGATTTAAAAGATCAGGCTACCCAGCTGGGTGCCCAAGCTAACTGGAATACAGACTTGGGCCAACTTTTCTCTTGGATCCCAGGGGCAGCCTGGGTCAAGCAACTAGTTTTTATTTTTGTCTGTGGCCTAACTGGACTTGCTGTTCTGCCCTACCTTATTCCTTTGGTTCGCAAAATTGTATTGTCCTCCCTCAAAGGGTTGACAGTGGTTACCCACTCTGAAGGTAAGCCAGCAAGACTATTGACACTCCACCCAGTCTCTAAGTTAGGCAAAAAGCATTTTGCCATAAGAAATAAAAAGGGAGGATTGAAGGGATCTGAGCAAGCATGGGCCACATACCTTGGCCTAGAGAACACCATGCTGTAGTATTTCCCATAGTGCAACACTGCTAGAGCTTCACTGAACCAAAGATAGTGCCTGAACCAAAGAGTGTTACCCAAGGATGACCTTTGAGATGGGCCTCAGCAAGGCCCCAAAGAATTGTGCATATGTTTATTTATTTATTTATTTATTTACTGGATTTATCACCGCCCAACTCCCCCTAGGGGGACTCTGGGCGGTTTACAACAGATTTAAAATCATTAATATACATTTATAAATAAAATAACATACATAATAAATAATAATTTAAAATATAATAAATAAGATGGAATCCAAAGGCAGAGTATTCTTAAGTTTATAAAAAGGGTTCCTCAGAGCAAATCTAAGGTGCTAGCCATCTCCAGGTATCTCCAATCTCCTTCTGACCCCAAGCATATTGACAAAACCAGGTTTTGAGTCTTTTTCGGAAGTCCAGGAGTGAGGGGGACTGTCTGATCTCCGGGGGCAGAATGTTCCAAAGGGCAGGGACAACAGCAGAGAAAGCACGCTTCCGAGACCCCGTCAGGTGGAACTCCCTAACCGATGGGGTCCGTAGCATGCCCTCTCTGCATGCCCGGGTGGGATGGGATGAAGTGATGGGGATGAGGCGATCCCTTAGGTATCCTGGTCCCATGCCATGTAGGGCTTTAAAGGTGATAACCAACACCTTGAATTGGACCCGGAAGCAAACTGGGACCCAGTGCAGCTCGCGCAGCAAAGGTGTTACGTGGGTCCTCCTTGGGACACCCAAAACAGTCCGTGCAGCTGCATTCTGGATCAGCTGTAGCTTCCGGATATTCTTCAAGGGTAGCCCCATGTAGAGCGCATTACAGTATATGTGAGAGATAACCAGGGCCTGAGTGACTGTTCGAAGGGACTCTTGTTCCAGGAAGGGGCGTAACTGGCGCACAACTCGAAGTTGCGCAAAAGCTCTCCTGGCCACGACTGCCACCTGCTCTTCAAGCAGGAGTCGTGAATCCAGGAGAACTCCCAAGTTATGCACCGGATCTGTCTAGGGTAGTGCAACCCCATCCAGAATTAAAGATGATAATTTCCCAGAAGACAAGGAGCCATTAATCCACAGCCACTCCGTCTTACTAGGGTTCAGCTGAAGCCTGTTTTTCCCCATCCAGGCCCCTACAGCCCCCAGGCACTTGGACAGGACGGTCACTGCATCACTTACTTCACCCGGGATGGAGATATACAACTGGGTATCATCGGCATATTGATGATACCTCACCCCATGGTGTCAGATGATCTCTCCAGCAGTTTCATGTATATGTTAAAAAGGAGCGGAGAGAGTACCGAGCCCTGTGGGACCCCGGAGAGAGTACCGAGCCCTGTGGGACCCCACAAAGAAGGGCCCGTGGGCTGGATCTCTCGCTCCCAATCAACACCGACTGGGCCCGGCCTCGGAGGAAGGAGGCGAACCAGCGTAAAACCACACCACCCACCCCCAACTCCCTAAGCCATTCCAGAAGGATACCGTGGTCGACGGTATCGAATGCCGCTGAGGGGTCAAGAAGAGCGAGAATGGATGCACTACCTCCATCTCGCTCCCGCCAGAGATCATCCATAAGCGTGACCAATGCACTTTCAGTCCCGTAACCCGGCCTGAAACCTGACTGAAAGGGGTCCAGATAATCCGTTTCATCCAGAATCCTCTGGAGTTGCAACGCCACCACCTTCTCAACCACCTTTCCCAAAAAGGGAAGGTGGGAGACTGAACGAAAATTATCCAGTATAGTAGGGTCCAGCGATGGCTTCTTGAGAAGGGGGCGAACCAGCGCCTCCTTAAAAGCCACAGGGAACACCCCCTCTCCCAAGGATGCATTCACCATCGCTTGGACCCAACTACAAGTCCCCTCTCGGGCTGCTTTCACCAGCCAGGAAGGGCATGGATCTAATTGACAGGTGGTGGCATTTACAGTCCGGAGAACTCTGTCCACTTCCTCAGGTCCAACAGGATCAAACTGTTCCCATGTTAAGGGCTGAGTAGTAATTCTACCTTTGTCAGGGATGCATGCCAGCCTGGGGCCCCCCTATCTGGTCAGCATCTTCTTCCTGATTCGAGCTAACCTGTTTACTTGACTTTCCTGTAATAAATCTTTGTTCCCCCTCCTGAGATGTAAATGTGCAAAGATTTGATTTATGGTTTTGACCTCAGTGATATAGTTGTGCTTGTATAACCCAATGTCCCTAAAGTGTTACTGTTATCTGTATAAGATGCAAGTGTTACTCTCTGGCCTCCAGGAAGTGCCCATGGAACAATTGGTGTGAAGATTCACAGGCCCCTCTCATTGTAACTATGTTGATGACCCACGTCACCTCATTGACCTGATGAATCCCAGAATCCTTCAGCCCTGGGAGGGACCCTGATCCCCAAAAGCTAGCCAACCCCAGGGAATGGCCAGAGGACACCTCACCCACACATGGGCATACCATCATCATCCTCATTTCCTGCTTGTAATCTCTGTATAAAAGTTTGTGCACTCTTGTACTTGGGATGGCTGTTCCACTCAGAGGTCACCTGCACGTGACAGCTGTATGGTCGGCCATCCAGCAACCTTTGCTTGGCCAAATAAAACTTGCTGCTGTTCCTTCTCAAAGTCTTCGTTGTGTATTTGGTTTCTGCTAGAGGCGTGTGGTAAGTTTGGTGCCTTATACCTTCCTACCACTATTCTATACATTTCTGTCTACTATAATAAGAATCAAATTAAAAAGCACATAAGTTGTCTGCTATTATACTTAATAGTACAACAATTTTAATAATCCCAATCTTAATAAACCCAAATTACAAAGACAAATCAAAACAGTAATTCCATATCTTTAAAAGGGAATAACATCAATCAAATCCTGAAAGCAAACCAGATAAAACATTATTTAACCCTAATACAACAGTTTTCTGGTCAGAGGTCAGACTAAATACGATCCCTGGGGAAGGTAATGGCAACCCACCCCAGTATTCTTGCCGTGAAAACTAAATGGATCAGTACAACCAGAGATATGTCAGTATACCATCGGAAGATGGGACTCCCAGGTCGGAAGATGGTCATAATGCTACTGGGGAGGAACAGAGGATACGTTCAACTAGCCCCAGATGTGATGACGCAGCTAGCTCAAAGCCGAAAGGACGGCTAGCAGCCGACGGTGCTGGTGGTGAACGACGAATCCGATGTTCTAAAGATCAACACACCATAGGAACCTGGAATGTAAGATCTATGAGCCAGGGCAAATTGTATGTGGTTATTGGTGAGATGTCAAGATTAAATATAGACATTTTAGGTGTCAGTGAACTGAAATGGACTGGGATGGGCCACTTCACATCAGATGACCACCAGATCTACTACTGTGGACAAGACGACCACAGAAGAAATGGAGTAGCCTTCATAATTAATAATAAAGTGGCTAAAGCAGTGCTTGGATACAATCCAAAAAATGATAGAATGATCTCATTTCGAATTCAGGGGAAGCCATTTAACATCACAGTGATCCAAATATACGCCCCAACCACAGATGCTGAAGAAGCAGAAGTAGATCAGTTCTATGAGGATCTGCAGCACCTACTAGATAATACACCAAAAAGAGATGTTATTTTCATTACAGGAGACTGGAATGCTAAGGTGGGTAGTCAGACGACACCTGGAATTACAGGCAAGCATGGTCTGGGAGAACAAAATGAAGCAGGACATAGGCTGATCGAATTTTGCCAAGACAACTCACTGTGCATAACAAACACTCTCTTCCAACAACCTAAAAGACGACTTTATACATGGACTTCACCAGATGGTCGACACCGAAATCAGATTGACTACATCCTTTGCAGCCAAAGGTGGCGGACCTCTCTACAGTCGGTAAAAACAAGACCTGGAGCTGACTGTAGTTCAGATCACGAACTTCTTATTGCAAAATTTAGAATCAGACTAAAGAGAATAGGGAAGACTCACAGATCAGTTAGATATGAGCTCACTAATATTCCTAATGAATATGCAGTGGAGGTGAAGAATAGATTTAAGGGACTAGATTTAGTAGATAGGGTCCCAGAAGAACTATGGACAGAAGTTCGCAACATTGTTCAGGAGGCGGCAACAAAAAACGTCCCAAAGAAAAAGAAAACCAAGAAGGCAAGATGGCTGTCTGCTGAAACACTGGAAGTAGCCCAAGAAAGAAGGAAAGCAAAAGGCAACAGTGATAGGGGGAGATATGCCCAATTAAATGCAAAATTCCAGAGGTTAGCCAGAAGAGATAAGGAATTATTTTTAAACAAGCAATGTGCGGAAGTGGAAGAAGACAATAGAATAGGAAGGACAAGAGACCTCTTCCAGAAAATTAGAAACATTGGAGGTAAATTCCAGGCAAAAATGGGTATGATCAAAAACAAAGATGGCAAGGACCTAACAGAAGCAGAAGAGATCAAGAAAAGGTGGCAAGAATATACGGAAGATCTGTATAGGAAGGATAATAATATTGGAGATAGCTTTGACGGTGTGGTCAGTGAGTTAGAGCCAGACATCCTGAAGAGTGAGGTTGAATGGGCCTTAAGAAGCATTGCTAATAACAAGGCAGCAGGAGGCGACGGTATCCCAGCTGAACTGTTTAAAATCTTGCAAGATGATGCTGTCAAGGTGATGCATGCCATTTGCCAGCAAACTTGGAAAACACAAGAATGGCCATTAGATTGGAAAAAATCAACTTATATCCCCATACCAAAAAAGGGAAGCACTAAAGCAGAGCGTTCCAAACTGTGTGTCACGACACAAAAGTGTGTCGCCACACCCCCCGGAAGCGGCGGTGCACGCGGTGGCAGCGGCGCGGGATCAGTGCTTCCGCATTTTAGCGGAGGCTGCCACCGCCGTGCGTGCGCCGCCGCCGCTGGTGTGTCGCCAGCGGCGGCACTTTGGAAAGCCCTGCACTAAAGAATGTTCAAACTATCGAACAGTGGCACTTATTTCACATGCCAGTAAGGTAATGCTCAAGATCTTGCAAGGTAGACTCCAGCAATTCATGGAGCGAGAATTGCCAGATGTACAATCTGGGTTTAGAAAAGGCAGAGGAACTAGAGACCAAATTGCCAATATCCGCTGGATAATGGAGAAAGCCAGGGAATTTCAGAAAAACATCTATTTCTGTTTTATTGACTATTCTAAAGCCTTTGACTGTGTGGATCATAACAAATTGTGGCAAGTTCTTGGTGGTATGGGGATACCAAGTCATCTTGTCTTCCTCCTGAGGAATCTGTATAACGACCAAGTAGCAACGGTAAGAACAGACCACGGAACAACGGACTGGTTTAAGATTGGGAAAGGAGTACGGCAGGGTTGTATACTCTCACCCTACCTATTCAACCTGTACGCAGAACACATCATGCGACATGCTGGGCTTGAGGAATCCAAGGCTGGAGTTAAAATCGCTGGAAGAAACATTAACAATCTTAGATTTGCAGATGATACCACTTTGATGGCTGAAAGCAAGGAGGAGTTGTGGAGCCTTATGACGAAGGTGAAAGAAGAAAGTGCAAAAGCTGGGTTGCAGTTAAACCTCAAAAAAACCAAGATTATGGCAACGAGCTTGATTGATGACTGGCAAATAGAGGGAGAAAAAGTGGAGGCAGTGACAGACTATGTATTTTTAGGCGCAAAGATTACTGCAGACGCTGACTGCAGCCAGGAAATCAGAAGACGTCTACTTCTTGGGAGGAGAGCAATGGCAAATCTTGATAAAATAGTTAAGAGCAGAGACATCACACTGACAACAAAGGTCTGCATAGTTAAAGCAATGGTATTCCCTGTAGTAACCATTGGCTGCGAGAGCTGGACCATAAGGAAGGCTGAGCGAAGGAAGATAGATGCTTTTGAACTGTGGTGTTGGAGGAAAATTCTGAGAGTGCCTTGGACTGCAAGAAGATCAAACCAGTCCATACTCCAGGAAATAAAGCCAGACTGCTCACTTGAGGGAATGATAATAATGGCAAAACTGAAGTACTTTGGCCACATAATGAGAAGACAGGATACCCTGGAGAAGAAGCTGATTCTAGGGAAAGTGGAAGGCAAAAGGAAGAGGGGCCGACCAAGGGCAAGATGAATGGATGGTATTCTGGAGGTGATGGACTGAACCATTGGGGAGCTGGGGATGGTGACGGCCGACAGAAAACTCTGGCGTGGACTGGTCCATGAAGTCACGAAGAGTCGGAAACAACTGAACAAATAAACAACAAAAACAACAGTTTTAATAATTTTAATCTTAATAAACCCCCCAAAAAACCAAAGCCAATTCAAAATATTAAATCCAAATCTTTAAAGGCATATAGCACCAATCAAATCCTTAAAGCAAGCCAGATGAATATTCTTCAACCCTTATCCCACTTCAAAATAAACCAAAGCAGTTACAAATCCCCACAATGTGCACAGAGCTTTCTTCTTGAAAGTATCAAACAGCCCAACTGCCGCCCTCAAAGATTCCAGGTTCTTTTCATGGCATTCCACCAGGCGATCGCTTTTACTTATGGCTTGCAGATCACTCTCTCCCTTACATTTCTCCAACTCCATTATCCAATCTTCTGTGGGAGGTCCCAGCAATGGCCATCATCTTCATCCAGCATCTCGATAAAAATCCCAATCTCAGTCTTAAAAAAACCCTTTCTATCGCTCTTAAATTCCTCAATTTCATCCACCACATCCCCAACCTGATGGCACATTTAAGATCTCATATTTTCCACAATGTCCTGGATATCTTGCATAAAAGCTTGATAGAAGTCAGAAGAACTCTGTTTAAAATCCTGGTGAAAGTCAGAAAGAATCTGTTTGAAATCCTCCATGTCTCATGCAGTAGATTATGGCACCCCCTAGGAGCTTAACCAGCGAACGTTGATAATATGGAAGAGTTTGCAGTAGGGCTTTCCAAAGTGCCGCCGCTGGCGATACACCAGTGGCGGCAGCGGGGGGGGCGTGCACGGCGGTGGCGCAGGAGGGTGTGCGGCAGCGTGCGCATGCATGGTGGCTGCGCGCGCATGCACGGTGGTGGCGTGGGGGGGCATGCGGCGAAACGCGTGTGCATGGCAGCGGCAGCCTCCACTAAAACACGGAAACACTGATCCTGCGCCACTGCTGCCGCCGCCGTGCACGTGCGCGCCGCCGCTTCCAGGTGGTGTGGCAACACACCATGCTGTGTGTGGCGACACACTTTTGTGTCGCGACACACAGTTTGGAAAGCTCTGGTTTGGGGCTTTATATTTAGCCCACACAGTGTTCATATAAGTACTAAAAGGACTTACACACCAATATTTCACAGAAATAAAAGCCTAATGTGACACTTGGAGGTTAAGGACTCTCTGTGAAAAATAGAGATCAACTTCTTTGTTGGATCATAGGCCTTTTGAGATCCTTAAGGAGGTGAGTTCAATTATGAGACAAGGTTCTGATTTGGTAGCTAGACCTAGGACACCAGAAAAGGAGCATTTCATTTAACTGGACAAGGCAACAGTCAATATCTCCAGAAGGGCTGGCTTTCATTTGCTTAAGGCAGGACAAAGAAGCAAGGAGGACCCAACAACATCCATGCAGAGGCCCAGATGACCTCTTTCCGACCCTTTTCCTCCTAATGATCTCTGAACATCTGCTGAAACCCAAGGTCTTATGCAAGCAATTAGTAGGTAACCAGGCCTTGCCACATTAATTACATTGACTTTATTTGGAGAAATCAGGGCTTAGAAGGAGAAAGTGGAGAAATAGGAAAACAAGGGAAAGAAACATAGAAAAAAAGTAAAGTAAAGTAAAGTGATTGGGGCATGGAAACTGCATTGGTCGTGCTTTTCTACGATCTCTGGCGTGAGCGGGATGGAGGTAGTGCGTCCATCCTCGCTCTACTTGGCCTCTTGGTGGCCTTCAATACCATTGACCATGGTATCCTTCTGGAGCAGATTCTGGGGTTGGGAGTGGGGGCACTGTGTTGTCCTGGTTCACTTCCTTCCTCTGTGGCCGTTCCCAGTCGGTGTTGATAGGGAGCGAGAGGTCCAGCCCTTGCTCCTGTTTGGGGGGGGGGGGGGTTCCTGCAGGGTTTGGTACTTTCTTTACTTCTACATGAACCTGCTGGGTGGGTGAGATCATCCATCACCATGGGGTGAGATATCATCAGTATGCTGATGATACTCAACTGTATATCTCAGCCCATGGGGAGTTAAGCGATGCTGTGACCTCCCTCTCGCAGTGCCTGGAGGCTGTTAAGGTCTGGATGGGGAGCAATGGGTTGAAACTGAACCCTGGCAAGATGGAATGGCTCTGGGTTTGGGGCTCCTTGGTTCATGGAGAATTGCATTTAAGTTCTTGGATGGAGTTGTGCTGCCCCAGACGGACCCAGTGTGTAATTAGGGGGTTCTCCTGGACTTAGGACTCCTGCTCAAGGAGCAGGTGGCAGTCATGGCCAGGAGGGCCTTTGCGTAACTACGGGTTGTGCGCCAGTTACGCCCTTTCCTGGACCAACAGGTCCTGCTCACAGTCACCCACGCCCTAGTCACCTCCCGTCTTGACTACTGTAACACACTCTACATCGGGCTGCCCTTGAGCCAGTTTGGTCTAGTGGTTAAGGCAATGGGCTAGAAACCAGGAGACAGAGAGTTCTAGTCCCACCTTAGGCATGAAAGCCAGCTGGGTGACCTTGGGCCAGTCACTCTCTCTCAGCCCAACTCACCTCACAGGGTTGTTGTTGTGGGGAAAATAGGAGGAGGAAGGAGTATTAGGTATGTTCGCCGCCTTGAGTTATTTACAAAAATAATAAAGGCAGGATAGAAAATAAATAAAATAAAAAATAAAATAAATAAAAGTATCTGGAAGCTTCAGTTGGTTTAAAATGTGGTGACACACATGGTTTTTTGCAAGTCTAGATTTGCACATGTGTCACCTCTCTTGCGGGAGATTCATTGCACCTCAAGATTTTCCATTCATATTTATTTGCTACACCGTTCTCAAACTCAGGTTGGTATAAGAGGTAGCACTTGGTCCATCACTCAGCGCATGACCTAGACCAATATTCAACCTAGCATGTGATACCAAAAGTATGTTGTATTTCAAAAGTAATATTGATCTTTGAAAGCCCGTGTTTAATGGACCATTAAGTGCCTGTGTTTGGACTGAATTGTACAAGAATCGAGTAACTTGCACTGTCCCTCAGTTTTGTTATGCTGGCTCATTTGATGGGGGTAGAAATTTATAAGAAGTGGCACAGAGATGCTTTTACATCTGCAATCGGTTTGGTCATCCCCTCCAACTACCATGGGGGCTTCTCTAAGCTCTTTGACAATTCCTGGGGAGGGGCTGCCACCAGCCACATTTCCCAGAAACATCCATTTTGGTGCTGAATTACACAGCAGCAAATGAAGCGGTGACCTCCTCCACTGATTTCTGTTTGGTTTGGTTGCTTAACCAAGTGGGGAGCACTATGTGCTAAGGTTCAAATCCTTTCAGAAAGAGGGTGCTCATTCATTAAAACTGCCAGTACATCAAAGCTGAGGAAGTAGACAGGAGCTGAAAGAGGAAAGGAGAGGGAGAGAGAGAAAAGGAAATAATAGTGGCTGTTAAAGAGGTAATCCCAGGCATAGCTACTTCACTAGGGACTTGTCAACAATCCTACACAAACTCATAGTCATGAAACAAAGTTTGAACAACATGAATTAAGGGTAAGAATTAAAGGGTCTCAAGAAATTGCAGGAATTGTAACATTGCAGGGCAAAAGCCAGGCATGATGCTGCAGCCACTCTTGTAATGAATGTTAGCCTGCCTTAACTAACTGATTAGTCCTGGAGAATCCAGAAGGGACTTGAACCATGTCACCCTCAAGGCATATGCTCATGCTGCATGCTCATTTGCCCCAGAGAAACGGAGTAATTTATTTATTTATTTATTTATTTATTTATTTATTTATTTAATTTATCCCCGCCCATCTCCCCGAACAGGGGACTCTGGGTGGTTTACAACATATAAATATATAGCAGTATATGAAACTGCTACTGGAAGGGCTTCTGCAAAGAATCTGAGATCTCTATTTTATACCCTCAGTTGCAGGAGAGAAAGAGGAGAGAGGAGAGAGGAGAGAGGGAGAGGGAGAGGGAGAGGGAGACTCTTTATGACCTCATCCTCCCAAACCTGACTTCTGCAGAGCCTTTTCCTGGGAAACAAGCCTTGGTCCTATGCTGATATTAAGTGGTCAAAGATGTTCTTATTTTAAGTAGTATCCCATGTCCTTTGAAAAAAATCAACTTGAGACATGCTTTATGGTCCACTGAAGGGTCTTAGCTGATATTTGAAGTTCTGCTTTGTACTACTTCTCCCCAAGCAACCACATCGGCTGGAAGACCTCAACGGCAAAATAACAACTTCAATAAATAAACAGACAGGAAAGAATGAGAGTGTTTCTGTGTGACTTTATGGCACAATGTGTGGTTGAAGAGCTTAGAATGCCTTCCACACCAAAATGTAAGCAAATAGGTATGCACACACACACACGTATTCACACATTCATGCAGCCACATGAACATGCTGCCCTTGGTCCTTCTTAAAGAAGTCGCACAAGAACTGCGATGCTCATTTAGCTTTATTTCAAAGAAAATCTGCCAAGTTTTACTTCAATGCATACATAGAGGGGCGTGGTGGCTCAGCGGGTAAGACGCCAGGCTTGTTGATCGGAAGATTGCAAGTTCGGAGGTTCGAATCCCTAGCCCTGCGTGCAGAGTGAGCTCCTGCACTAGCTCCAGCTCTTGCCAACCTAGCAATTCGAAAGCATGCAAATGCAAGTAGATGAATAGGTACCACTTCGGTGGGTAGGTAACAGCGTTCCGCGTGCGTCATGCCGGCCACATGACCGCGGAAGCGTCTTCGGACAACGCTGGCTCTTCGGCTAACAAACGGAGATGAGCACCGGCCCCTAGAGTCGGACACGACTGCACAAATGTGCGGGGGGAACCTTTACCTTTACCTATACATTTTTTACAGTCTGATAGATAGCAATTTTGATTTATATAAAGGAAGGCAAAGCAATAGCAGGCAGTGATGTCAAGTCTTTGGCCAGATTTGAAGATATCCAAGGCGGTAGACGGAGATGGCATTATTTTCCAGGATACTGCCATCTATAGAAATGAAATAAAATAATAGGTTGATCAAAGTGGGTTTAAGGTCTCTTCTGCCATCTGAACCCCAAAACTCAATCTCTCCTGCCCTCCTTTCTGCCCTTGAAACACATCTTCCTCTTTGTGTCAATGCCTTGCAATGCTTTGTGAATGCAAACAATATGCAGGCACAGTTTCCCAATCTACATCTGTGGCATCTCAATTAGGGGAGAGTTTTCTTACCTTATACAGCAATTCTGAAGCCATAAACAGTTCTGTCGCCCAATGCTGCTGTAGGGATATTTACAGCTCAGGTATTGGCATTTTCCTCTATTAATAGGACCACATCGTCGTTGGGCATTCCCTGTGAAAAGAAAAACATGAGACAGGTGTATGATGAGTAAAGATACCTTGATATTTAGGTACATTTCTCCTTCCAAGACACCACCTGCTTCTGCAGAATTGCAGAATTCCTGTGGCTTCAGGCAGTTCAGTCTGACCAGAGGAATCCGTTTCTGCTGGTCATTCTGCTGCAGCCCAAATAAATCACATATGAAGCCTAGTCTGAAGCCTGGCCCAGAGTGGGATTGGCTGGCATGCATGTACCTATTACGGCAGTTGGGAGGAAACAATCTGGTTCACACCAAAGGAAGACCTTGCTGTGATCTCTCTCTCTCCCCTATTGCCATGGATTCTTGCTTGCTAGGATATAATCCTGAGTTATAATGGCTGGTTCTGGTGGGTGCTTTGGATGGAGAATCCTTGGGTGAGAATGGTTTACTTCCTTTGAACTTCAGGACCTGATTTTCCTCTGGATTTTCCCCTCTTTTCTTAATGTAGAAAAATTTTCCATCACTGCTCTTCTCTGCTCTTAAAAATCTGCGCATATGAGACCCAGTTATGACCTGCAGGAGGGACCCTCAGGATATCCCAGCATTCAAAAAAGGCTTTTGAGAATATGGCAAGGACACACCACTTCTGCCCTGCCCTGAAAGAGAACTATGTTGGGTTGTTCACATAATCCCCAAGAGTCAAGGTTTTCTTGGGGGAGTGTGTGTAGTTTTGCTTTCTCTATTATTAGATAGGTGGAAAAAAGATAATTCCTCTGCTTCTAGATATTTTGCTGCAAGTCTAGGGAATGCCCCATTTCATCTCTTTTTCCCATGCTAAGTTCAAATACATTCACTAGATGATTACTATCTTGCCTCTTTATTCAAATAGAACATACTTTGGTGAGAATTGGGTGAACCAAAACCAGCCCTAAACCCTACAGCCAACCAACCAACCAACAAAGGAAACCTACAACAACACAAACCCCAGTACAGTTCAGTATGTTTGGAGGCTCACATTGTCAATAGTCCACACTGCTCAAAGCTATTTCTTTAAGGCAAAACTAAAAGGTGGCAATGATTGAGATATTTTTTTAGTGAAGAAAACAAAGCTCTAATTCCAGAAGTCCATTCCTTAAACTTGTGACAAATTCTGGCCCTGGATTGAATAGTAGACCTGACAAAGATGTAGAAGATGATCCTGCTTTCAAAGATGATCATACTTGTTTAGAAAGGAGTGCGTTATCAGTCTTTTCTAAATTATCAGTAATTTAGTTTCTTACCTGGTTCAGACAGGACTGCAAGGACAAGGAATGCGAAGAGCAGATAAAGGATCTTCATGTTGGGATTGGTTCAGGACCGAATCGTGCTTCTGGGATGGGACACAGCTCTCTATTTATAGGGTGATAATAATTGCATCACCCTGACTCAGTGAAATATTGCCACTATTCTTAGGCGTTACTTTTACTGGTCTTTTATAAGGCAATCTTCCTTCTATTGAAACACTCCTGTGGGTTCGCTGTTGCAAAAGTCCTTGGAAGAGCAATGGACTTAGTTGAACGGCCAACCTGCTGTGGTTGCAAAAGATCCCAGCCTCAGTGCTTGCCATGTGCAGGTGGGCAGAGAAAAGCCCTTCCTGAATTGCTGCCAAACCTCTAGCAGGCAAGAAAGATAATGCTCGGCCATATTTGTAGTGGTTGGAGTTTGGAAGAGCCATGATGCAGTTTGGAACCTAAGGATAGAAATCCTGGATTGGCAGTGCTGTCCTTGGAGACACAATTGGATGGGTGGGCTTTGGGAAAACAGATGGCTCTGCCCCTTGGTGGGTGTATCTGGCCCTTGGATGAAGCGGAGGCCGATTCTGCTTTCATTGCAGTCTCCTCGCTCAGCCTGGTGATCCTGTTTCCCTGAAGACTGAGGATATGTGCGGTGATGGAAATATTCCTGTGGCCTTTTTTGTATTCTAGAGTTAGCAGGAGTCCTCCAGGACGCAGAAGGCCAATTGAGGTTGAGGAGGAGAGCTGGGTTTGACAAGCTGTTTATTCTGTCAGTGCTGGGTATATTGGATGTTTCCTACTGCTTCAGCCACAAAGGATTTCACAGGGCAGTACTTTTTATTAGACATCTCTTAACTTTATTTCTGTTCCCAAAATCATATTAGCAATATTAAGAACGTTAAACCAAAGCTCCAGTTGTAAAGTATGGGTGAAAGTCCCCTCCAAGAAGCTACATCTGCAGCACACAGAAGTTGACTTCCAACTTTTCCAGAAATCCACTGAAGTGTCCAGTAAACATGAAAAAGAATCTTTTGTTGAATTAGTCTCATATCAAGAAAATAGGAAGAATATTCCATGTACCTTTAGGCCATTGATTTCTTGAGAGAGGATGTTCCAACTCAATATTCTAGAGAATAAGACTGTCTTATTAAATCTCTTAAAATCTCTATAAAAATAAACTATAGATTTAAAGTCTTCCAAATCACTTTTCAATTTTTTTTAATTGTGGAATTTCAGATTTTGTTAAATTTAAAAATATTAAATTAATCTTTATTTTAGAAGGATATAAAATATTACCAAAATACACTTAAATTACGAAATTAAATGAAAAAATCCCTAAAGTTAAGGAAATGATAAAACCCAGAAACGTAAAGGAAAAAATCCCAAACTAAAAAACCCTTACCTTATATTTTAAGCTTCTAGTCACTGGTTTACTTTTGAATAGCATACAATACCATAGCATGAAACACCCATAATTTCTGAGAGACAGTCAAATTCTAAAGCTTTGGTACTGTATATAATTCAACATGACATGAACTTCTTTAACATGTAAATGTTTTCCCATATATCTACTTATATCCATGAAAATGCTATTCCAAAAAGTGACTAGGATTATAGGACCATACCATACTGGTCAATGAACCCTCAATCTTTTCATACCTCCAATATAGGAAATATGATGTTCATCCTTTTGAGTATATTCTTTGGGGAGTCCAATACACTAAATACCGTTTTTGGTTCTTTCAACTTTAATCTCAAATCTGTCAATACCTTTGTAACATTTTCAAGAACATGAAGCCATTGATGGCATATTATTGATTTTTAAGACCATGATGCCATTGATAGGGCATTATCTATGTGGCCATACTTTTTACTGCTTGTATTAGTTTGAGGTGGTGAGTGGCAGGATTTTGCTTATTCTATTGCACTTCCATGACTATCCACAAGCAATGTTATATGTAAATTTTATATAATAAAGTATTTAAAAAAAAATGTGTTTGCTGTCACTTTGCTATTCATAGGAAAGTATCAATTTCTCTGTTTTGATCACCTCCTTCTGCTTGACTCTGTGACCTTAAATATGGGCTGGCTGGCTGGCTTGCTTGCTTTCCCATAGTATATATTATTTTGGCCTTTTTTTTTTAATAAGTTTTATTGAATTTTAAAATACATATTAAAAGTTAATACAAAAAAAGAAATAGAAATAGAAATACAAAGTAAGAAAAAAGTAAAGAAAAAGTGAAGTCAAAAAATAACAAAGAAAATATAGAAAATAGATGTCCTCCAATTTATCTTTGAACTTTAAGTACAATAATTAACTTTAAATGTTAGTCCTTCATACAATACACAGGAACTTTTCTTTGTCATATACCCTATGATTTCTATAATCCAATCTTCTGTTCTTCATATAGGTTTCACCTTTCTTGATATCTTCCAACAATCCATCTCTGGTTTCTACTCCTTGAAATAGTAATCAAATGTTCATTGCTGCATCAGTTCGATGTTTTTCATTTGCTCTTTCCATTTTTACATCTATATTTATATCTTCAATAAAATCCAATTATTATAACAAATAAAGGCCTTATTTACTTCTAATAAAATACAATATATTCTATTCTTATTATGACTATATATTCCACTAATACATAACCTAACATATTACATAACATAATACATAATATAGCAATTCTTATAATTCTTAAAATATTCATACATACATATTCATACATAATATTGTAAAAATATGTCATCCTATAATAACATTAATTCTAATTCTAATTCCACCTCATCATCCAATTATCTTCTTATATATATATATATCTCCATAAAGGAAAAATAAGCCATATCATCAACCTCCATTTATATTTATAATCCTATATCTCAACCATCCATCTGCAATTTCCACTCCATGGGACAATGTCCATCTAAACTGAATACAAAACCTAACATAACACATAGCCTAATACATAATATACCAATTCTTATAATATTCATACAACATATTCATACATAATATCATCCTGTAATAACCTTCATTCTAATTCCATCTCATCATCTCATTATCTTCTCATAAATGTATCTCCAAAAAAAGTAATCTATAATATCAACTTATATTTTGTGGGTTGATGGTGGCTATTGGGGTTCCAGGCTTGAAGTAATCCAAACAACGTGTTTTAAGGCTAGCAATATCTTTATTGATAGCATAAGACAATAATGGATGTATAGTGCATTATTGCAAAAAGGAAAAAACAAAGCATATGCAGAGTTCCATCACCAGAAGTGAGGAAAGAAAACATCATGGTCTGTGCAAAGACCAGGCATAGTTACAGTTCAGATACAAAGTACATGTAGATAGCAGTCTACATAGAAGAAGCATAGGAAAAACATAAGTGAGATGAGTACCTATGGTTCATAGCTGAATTATACCCATGGTTCATACATTCTGATTGGCTAATATGGGCTTAGGCCACTTTTCAGCTTAACATTGTTGTACTTACTATAAACTGCCATGGGGTGGCGGTGTTGCATATTGGCTTTCCCTCGAGTCTCTATTCTCATGGGAAAAGGACTGATAACTTTCAATTGTTTTGGCTAGATACAAGCACCTGTTGTTTACGAGCCACTTTGTTTTGGGAACCGCTTATGCAACAGAGGGACTTGGAAATTTCCACTTTCCAGGCTAGATTCATAGTGGAGAAATGCCATTCGCTTGATTCCACATAGAATAACTTTACCAAATACTTTAACACCCCTTCCGAATGGATTTTGGAACGCTGTGGGGAAAAATCTGTCATGTTACAAGCACACAGAGACACAAATGATTTTATTTCAAACACATTTGTCCTAGCCCTAACTTGGTAACCATGGCAGCATGTTTATCAAGAGGTAGAGCTTTCCTGAAGATGTCTGCAACATTCAGTTCAGAAGGACAATATTCTAACTGGATAAATCCTTCCTGAATTGCATGTCTTACATTTTTGAATTTTACATTGACATATTTGGTCCTCCCTTTCACGTGTTCAGAGAGAGCAAGTGAAATACATGATTGTGAGTCTTCATACACTGTAATTGGTGAGGTTATATCTACGGAAAGATCTCCAAACAGTTGTTTACACCAGTGTAATTCATTTATTGCCTCACTGAGGGCACTATATTCGGCCTCGCAGGTTGAAACGGCTATTGAACTCTGTTTTCTTGCCCTCCAGGTGATGGGTGTATTGGCAAACAAACAAACAAAACCACTCACAGACTTTCTGTCTCCCTCTTCTGCAAATGAGCTGTCAGCATAAATCACAGGCATTTCGGCTTTAGTAGCTGATACTTTAAGACAATAATCAGCTGTGTCTTTAAGGTAATGTAGGACCCTTTTTAACCCTTGCCAATCTCGCATGGATGGTTTGGCAACCTTACGACTGAGTACTCCAACTGAGTAAGCTAAGTCAGGATGTGTCCATTGTGTTAAGTGTAGCAAGCTTCCCACAGCAGAGTGATACAATTGAGATTGAGGACAAGATTCCTCACACGTGTCACCCTTTAGGAAATCAAGAGTCATTGGTGTTCTGGTAGGTTTTGCATTTGACATTTCAAGTTGACTCAACAATTGATCAATTTTTCTCTTCTGACTCAGATAGAACTCACCACTCTGAGCTCTAGTGACTTCAACACCTAGATAGTATTTCAGCTCACCTAGGTCTTTCAATTGAAAGTACTGTCTTAATTGTGTTGCAAACTCTTGTACAAGGTGCAAAGAACCAGTTGCTAGGCAAAAATCATCAACATACGTTAGCAACACCGTGTAATTACTTCCAGAACCTCTTACGTACACACAAGGATCAGCAATTGACCTTTTAAATTTTAACTCCATCAAAGCTTTATCTAAACATTGATGCCAACAGCGGCCGGCCTGCTTCAATCCGTAAAGCGCTTTGCGCAGCCTGTACACCTTTTGGGAATTGCCACAAGCATAGCCAGGAGCCTGCTTCATGTACACTGTTTCAGGGAGCTCTGCATTCAGATATGCTGTGTCAACATCAAAATGATGGACAACAAGTTCACGCTGTGCAGCCAGAGAAAGTACCATACGTAAAGACTCTGGTCTAGCTGTGGGTGCATATGTGAGATCATAGTTCAAAAACCTCTCTTGTGAAAACCCCTGAGCAACAAGCCTGGCTTTGTACTGCACTGTATTATCAGGAAGAAGCTTCTTTCTGAAAACCCATCTGGAACCAACAGCTTTCTGGGATGGGGGCAAATCAGTGACTTCAAACACCTTTTGACTCACTAATGCCTCAAACTCCTTATCCATCGCTGTGTTCCACTTCTCCTGCTCTTCAACAGGCAGAAGCAACACCTCCTGGAAAGACTGAGGTTCACAGGTAATCTGACACACTCTCACCTGCTGAATCACAAACCTGTCAGGCTTCACACCCTTTGTGGAACGTGCAGATCTACGAGGAATTACCACTGCCTCTTCCTCATCACTGTCCTTTGTCTTTTCACTACCTGATTCCCCCTTCAGGTCCTGAACCTGCACAGGTGAAATGTCCTCTTCCTTCACCTGAGGGGACCCTCTCACCACACTAGGAGACTGGGAACCAGAAGGCAGCTGAACTGGTTGTTGTCCAGCCACAGGAGCATGGACAGTTGGCTGTGCACTAGATTGCAACAATACCTCTGAACTAGCATTCAACCTATCCCAACCAGTAGGGTGCTCAAAATTAGCACTTCTGGAGACTACCACACGACCATAGGCTGCAGAAAAACGGTAACCCTTAGATCTAGAGGAGTAACCAACAAACCTTAAGTGTTGTGCTTTTGGCTGGTTCTTCCTTCGCTGTGAACATACGCAAATGTTCCAAAAACATGCAGATGCTTCAGCGAAGGGCGCTTGCCAAACAAAAGGAAGTAAGGAACTTCATTTACAGCTGAATTCCACACCCTGTTGGTTAGATACACTACAGTCATGGTAGCCTCACCCCAAAAACGGGCTGGCACCTGGGCATCTAACATCAGGCTATTTCTAATGGTATTGACAACACCAATCTTCCTTTCAGCTATTCCATTCTCAGCAGGAACACCAACATTGGCAAGTCTATGGGAGATTCCTTTCCTACGAAGCCAATTCTGGTACTCATGACTTAGGAACTCTCCTCCACAATCCGATTGAAACTGACCTACTTGATAGCCATAGTTTCTCTCCACCATTGCAACAAACTCCTTAAAGCGAGCAAAGGCTTCCGCTTTAGATTTGATCAAATAACAAAACGTAAAGCGAGTATGGTCATCCACCAAAAGAAACATGAAACGTGCCCCCCCTTCACTAGGAGCATTGGGGCCGGCTAAGTCTCCATGAACCAACTGAAAAGGCCTAGTTGACACCCTGCCACTTTTCCTAGCAACACGTGCAGCCTTAATTTTAGATTGTTTGCACACAGTACAATCAAGAAAGTCATCACACTTTTTGGATCCTAGTTCAGGATACACCTTGGCCATTTGGGACAAACTTCCCCACCCGGGATGTCCCAGAACTCTGTGATAATAGTGAATGCATTTGTTATGTGGGGGAACATTGGAAATACAATTTCCTGACACAATCCCCTGCTTAGGAAGCATTTCATACAATTGATTCACTAACTTCCCTCTAGCACATTCAATTCCATCTTTTTCAATAGAACATCCAGTACCCTTGAACACAACAGTATATCCAGATTTTACCAGGGCTGGAACGCTAAGGAGGGAAAAGTCAAGTGTAGGAACACACAACACATTTTGTACACTTATCCCCAAACAAGGAATGTATACTTCACCCTGAAAAGACACATCAGCCATGGATCCATCAGCTAGAGCAACTTGTTGGATTTTAGGCCTGTTCTTTGTTAATAGCAACTGTTCATTGTTTACAATGATTTGGCTACAAGCGGAGTCCAAAAGCCATGTCTCTGGGGAACGTCTACTCACAGCCGTGAGCAAAGCAGACACTTGGGTACGTTGTCTAGGCGCTTGTTTCCCCTTCTTTCGCACGAACCTCTTTCCACTGGCACTACCCGCCGGGCGAGGTGGCTGGGGACAATCTTTCATGAAGTGTTGGGTCGAGTTGCACCGGTAGCATCTCCTCACAGCACACGCAGCCTCTGTTCCAGCTGGAAAACGCTGTGCAGAAGTCTCAGGAACAGCAACAGATGGCTTACCCTGCATCTTCTCCAGGTCACGAGCTTGCTGGATTTCTTGCAGCCGATTTGTAAGATAATCCACAGTGAGGTCTTGGGGCCTCAACGTCTGAGTTGCCTCGATGAGCATGTCAAAGCTCTTGTCCAGGCTTGACAGGATGACACAAGCTCTCTGGGTATCAGGGATTACAACATCCCACTCCTCTAGTTCAAGAAACAAAGTCTTGAGTTTATGGAGGTGGGTCATCACGTTTCCACCGGGCTGCAGCTTCAGGTTGTAAAGCTGACGTGATAGACCAACAATGGCAGCAGAGGTTTGCTTGGAATAAAGGGCTTTAAGAGCTTCCCAACATGCATGTGCAGTGTCCAGATTGCTGATATGCAGTAGCTGTGATGATTCCAATCCCAGAATCAAGTTGCCATACGCACGATCCAAACACAACTGCACTTCTTCAGAAATAACACCAGTTGGAGGTGCGTCTCTCACATACTTCCACAAACCTTCTTTTAGGAAGAAAGACTTGATCTTCACACACCAGGTCCGATAGTTTGTGCCATTCAAACGCTCAAAAGGCAGACTGGTTAGCCCTGCAGCAGCCATGCTGACCACTCAAAAAAAAAAAACACGTTTACTCCAAAATGCAGCCTCAAAAACAAACCCCTTTGTTACAGCCAGATCCAGCGCAGCAGACCATCCAGACTGGGCATCCCATAACCTGTGATGGTGGCTATTGGGGTTCCAGGCTTGAAGTAATCCAAACAACGTTTTTTAAGGCTAACAATATCTTTATTGATAGCATAAGGCAATAATGGATGTATAGTGCATTATTGCAAAAAGGAAAAAACAAAGCATACGCAGAGTTCCATCACCAGAAGTGAGGAAAGAAAACATCATGGTCTGTGCAAAGACCAGGCATAGTTACAGTTCAGATACAAAGTACATGTAGATAGTAGTCTACATAGAAGAAGCATAGGAAAAACATAAGTGAGATGAGTACCTATGGTTCATAGCTGAATTATACCCATGGTTCATACATTCTGATTGGCTAATATGGGCTTAGGCCACTTTTCAGCTTAACATTATTGTACTTACTATAAACCGCCATGGGGTGGCGGTGTTGCATATTGGCTTTCCCTCGAGACTCTATTCTCATGGGAAAAGGACTGATAACTTTCAATTGTTTTGGCTAGATACAAGCACCTGTTGTTTACGAGCCACTTTGTTTTGGGAACCGCTTATGCAACAGAGGGACTTGGAAATTTCCACTTTCCAGGCTAGATTCATAGTGGAGAAATACCATTCGCTTGATTCCACATAGAATAACTTTACCAAATACTTTAACATATTTATATTTATAATCTTATATCTTACACTTAGAATATCACATTTTTATGCATCCATACAGTTTCTCATATCAGCTCTCTCTGTGTACAATCCATATCCGCGTTTTCATTAACCTTGTGTCCCATATCATCATAGTAAATCTCCTGTTTAGGTTATGCCAAGATCACAATATGCAGCTTGTTTTATTCTGTAACTCATGTGGGATGTCAAAATGTTTATTTTACCATATCTATCAATTTGCATGTTAAGATCTTCCTGTCTCAGCTGCCACAATGTGATTATGCCCAAACGTTTAATAGACCACCTCCTGTAAAATATCATAATCTTCTTCTGTACCAATATATTCAAAATCCTCTTTCCCTGTTTCTCTACTGGCTCGAGGGATCTTCCCTCTGTTTCTAAATCTGTCCCTTGTGTCTTCTGTTCCTGAGCCACCAAAACTATAAATATACGTTCTATTGATTTCTTAATTTCCAAAAGAGCTTCACTAATTTCTTTCTTAAAATCCTGAAGTGCTGTAAAAAATGCCATTCTCACCTACACCCCCTTTTCAGGCTGCTGTAATTAGCTGTTGTAGTCAAAACAAGAACACTTTCCCAGGGAATGGGTGGTCAGCTGATCTGTTGTTATCAGCGATGTCTGTTTCTTTAAGTAAATAAAACTTTTAAAATAAAAGATGAAAAATTCCACAGAGCAGTATTTCAAACAGTTTGTAAAAGGAAAAATAAAAATAAATTCCAAGTGAGACAAAGTCCGTTCTAAAAAAAGTAGAAAAATAAGAAGGAAAAAGGGACACATTCTCTGTACTTTATTCTTCAGGCTGCAAGCTGCTTAACCCAAACAAACAGTTTCTCAGAAGTCAATTAGTTTGTCGAATGAAAAATTACCAACAAAATCTCTTAAGTCCCAATTTCTCTGATACAAAAGAAAGGTAAAAAAAATGCAAACTTTTCATTATGTTGCAAAAATAAAATCTATCAAACTTCCACCAAAATTAATTATAGCAAAGAAAACACAAAATTAGCCAACATTTTAAGCAAAGTCCAGAGATAAATTTTAGATAATAAAAACGTTCTAATCTAAAGGAAAAAACTAATATAAAGTGATCTAAAAGCTGGCTGCTGCTCTTATGTCTCCAAAGAGAAATACGTTCCCTGCAGAGCTAGGATCCTCCTTCGGCCATTCCACTGCATTCACCCCCGTTCCTCTCCGTGGTGAAAACTACGAAGAAATACAGGAGTGGGCAATTCCAGTGGCTCTGTGAGCAATCTTCTGGTCCCATCCCCCCTTCAGGGGGAAGCTTCAGTGGTCTTACAAATTCTGTAGACCCCTGCAAACAAGGTAAAGTCAGCCAGGTCTCAGAGCTCTGAGAAGCTCTGACTTATCGAGCTGCCAGCCAGGCTTGGAGTGGAAGTGGAAGTATTTTGGCCTTTGTAAATGAACACATTTTGAACTTGGAATATAGTGGATAATCTGCTCAATTGAGGAAGGCTCAAAATGGATAAAAACAGAACAAAACAAATAAAATAAAATAAAAAGAATAAGCAACATTAAAATGGAAAACCATGGTAACAGAGCAGAGCAACTTTGCCTTTAGTAACAGCTCCGAGATACAATCTCTTTTATTGCCAGTCTATTCTGAGGCTCTTTGGAAAAGCCAGGTTTTAATTGCTTTCTTAAAGAAACAATATGGTGGGAGGCAACCTAAACTCAGGAAGAATCCTGTCCAAAGAAAATGGCCAGCAACTGAGAAGGCTTGTCCCTATAGTTCCTGAATATGACATTCCTTAAGAGATGGGAGAAGGAGAGAGGCCACCCTTCCTTATTTATTTCCTGGGCAGAAGCCACTGGGAGGAGGCAGTCCCATAGATATGGAGGTCCTAAGAGTGAGAAAGCCCCAGACCCAAAGACAGCAAACCAGACTACCACTCTTTTGGGGGAAGGTTGTTGAGAAAATGGACTGCAGCTTCCCTGAAGGAAGCGGATTATCTAGACCCATTTGAGCTGGGTTTCAGGCTGGGATTTGGGATGGAGACAGCTTTGGTCACACTTGTAACCAACCTATGGTGGAGCCAGGATGGAAGTGGAGCATCCGTCTTTGTGCTCTTTGATCTCTCAGCAGCTTTTGATACTGTCAACCATGGTATCCTTCTGGATGAACTCCAGGGGTTGGAAATAGGGGGCAACATTTATAGTGGTTCTCTTAATTTCTCAAGGGCTGGTTCCAGTCAGTGTTGGTAGGGCGGGAGAGGCAATTCCCTAGGTCCCTCCTCTGTGGGGTTCCACAGGGTTTGACTCTCTCTCCCCTCCTATTCAACATCTGATTAAAACCACTGGGGGAAGTAATCCACCTGTCTGGGATTTGGTATCATCATTATGCTGATGATACCCAATTGTATCTTTCAACCTCAGGCCTGTCAGGATGGAGGCTGAGTCCCATGAGTCCGATTTGGAGGTGGAAGGGCCAATAACAATTGGAGTGGGAAAGAATGGGGATGGTGCAAAATTTGAATCAGGTTCTAAGAAGCTGATTGGAGGCAGCCCAGTAGGACACTCGCCTCCACATATTAGCCCACGAGAAAGGAGGTGGGAAAGGCAGATGAAGCAACATGATGCGCGATTGGCTCCCGATCACAAACGGCGCAAAAATCAAATGGATAAAAGACGAGCGCAGTGTGCACGCATTGCCAGAGACAACCATTCTCATTCCCTACTGTGTACTGGAGTGAATCACGATCCTGTCGCCGTGCCAGAATCCCTGCTTGGACCTCGCCCTGCTTCCATGCCAGAGCCTTGCCTTGTAGTTCAGCCAAGCCTCTTGCCAGAAGCTTGCCTCACTGTCCAACTGAGTTTCATGCTGGAGCCTTGCCTTGTCACCCCGCACCAGAACCCTACCTCACAGCACACCTACACTTCGTGCCAGAACCTAGCCTTGCCACTGCACCCTGTTCCACATTGGGATCTTGCCTCGGCATCCAGCCTCGAGCCAGAACCTTGCCTTGCAGCCACCATGCCAAGTCTCATGCTGGAATCGTATCTCGCAGCCACGCCAAGCCCCGCACTGGAATCTTGCCTTTGCCAGATTTCCCACATGAAAATTGTTTTGGCAAATTGGTTTCTATACACAGCGTTCTCATGGTGACGTGAACTGCAGGTGGCCAGATAACAACTGTCACGTGTGTATTGTTATGGCTAGTGCCTACACAAGCAATGGGAACTTTGCATGAGAACAATTCCCCCTGATTCCATCTGTGGGAAGCCCTGGGAGAGCAAGGGAGGGGAGAAATCACGTGCTTGCTTAGATGCAGCATTGCCACCCAATAGCAGGTCATGCTAAGTGCTTTAGGCCTATGCTTTAGGCCTGGTGTGTGTCACACCTAACGTCCAGCCAATCAGAAAGCTGGAAGAACTGAATATCTAACCATGCAAAATGGTGTTCTATGCTTCTTGACTTCTTGACTTCTGTCTGGTTTTTTTAGCCATGTTTGTGCGTGTATTCTACTTCTGAGGGCTGAGCAGTGCGTAGTTATGCCTGCCTTTGTGTCTAGGCCAAGGCATGAGCTCTGGCCCTGGGATCAATACACGGATCTCTGCTTATAGATTTGTTTTTGTTTTTTCCTTTTTTGCAATAATGTACTACATATGCATTTATTGCCTTATGCTACAAGTAAACACTTTTAGCCCTAAACGCTGCACTCTTGTCTGTTTATTCTCAAGCCTTGCTTTTTCCCTTTAAAGCAGTGTACATCCTATCAGGTTATGGGCCCAGAGAGAAATTTGCGTTTTCTTTGCTGCGTTGTTACCTGGTTGAAAAAGGGAGTTTGTTTTTAGAGGCTGATTTCAGAGTAAACGTGTTTTCTTTGAGTGGTCAACAATGGCTGAACAGTGTCTGGTCAGTCTGCCATTTGAGCCTTTAGATGGCACAAACTATCTGACCTGGTGTGTGGAGATGAACTCATTCTTTTTGCAAGAAGGTTTGTGGCAGTATGTGGCAAATCCACCTCCAGAGGATCCCTCCAAAGAAGTGCAAGCGTGTTTGGACCGTGCTTATAGCTTTTTTGCTTTTGGGAATCAAATCCTCTGAACGGAATTCTATCAGCCACTCAAGGACTGCGTAATGAGTGCTGGGAGGCAATACAAAGTAGAACTCTGTTGCCCTTGGTGGACTATTAAGTCAGCTTTATAGTTTGAAGCTGCAACTGGGTGAAAATGTGATGACCCACCTTGGTACGCTCAAGACTTTGTTTGCTGCATTTGAACAAGAAGGCATGTTTTTCTGGGAATATGAAAAAGTGTGCGTGATTTTGTCAAGCTTGGACAGCAGGTTTGATCTACTGATCGAGAAAGCAAAGACGCTATCTTCCTGCGACCTTACTGTGGATTATTTTACAAGCCACCTCCAGAAGCCATCTGTTATTGTTGTTCCTGAGACTTCCAAACAAAGCATTTCAGCTGAAGTGAAACCTGGAATGGAATCTACATTTGCTGTGGTTCGATGTGATTCTTCTTCTCAGAAAATCACTGGAAGGCTGTTCCCTGCCATCATCCAGTGGATGCTGTCAGTGCACAAGAGGACTGATTTACAAAGGGAGGGGAAGCCAGAAGCCAGAAGTCAGCTAAACAACGAATCCAAGTTTTCTACTCTGCCGACTGCTGTATGTAAGCATTTCTCCAGAGACTTGGTTGTTGAATTCGGCTTGCCGTAAAGTTTGTAAACATGAACTGTTATTGTTACAAATGCAAGCCTTGAGTTCAGCAATTTATTTTAGCTGATATTTCTGTGATAAGTGTGTGAAATGTGTATGTTCATGTGTTCCTACACTTGTTTATAGAAAAACACCTGTTTTTTCTCCTCGGTGTTCCAGCCCTGGTCAAGTCTGAGTGTACTTGTTGTGTTCAAAGGTGCTGGATGTTTCATTGAGAAATATGAGGCTGAGTGTGTTAGAGAAAAACCTGTAAAATCACGTGTGTGAGATGCTTCCTAAGAAGGAGATTGTGTGGACAGGACATTGTGTGTTTAATGTTTCCCCACATCATAAATGCATCCATAAAGTTTTCACAAAGTACTGGGGTATCCCGGGATGGGAGAGTGTGTCTCAGATAGCCAAATGCATTCTGAGTTAGAACCCAGGAAATGTGCAAAAGTTCCTTGATTGTGTTGTGTGTAAACTGTGTGTAAACATCTAATATCAGGACTGTATCTGTTGCTAGGCAAAGTGACAGTATGTTAACTAGACCATTTCAGTTGGTTCATAGAGATCTAGTTAGCCCCCATGTCCCAAGTAATGGTGGGGTGTGAGTTTCATGTTCCTTCTGGTTGATCATCATACCTGTTTTGTGTTGTTGCTACTTGTTAAAGTCTAAAGCGAAGGTCTGTGCTTGCTTTCAAGTGTATGGAGCAATAGTAGGAAGAAAATATGGTTATCTAATAGGTCAGTTCCAGTCTGATTGTAGTGGAGAGTTCCTGAGCCATGTGTTCTAGAATTGGCTTTGTAGGAAAATATTCTCCCAAAGACTTGCCAATGTTGGAATTCTAGCTGAGTGTTGGTGTTATGAATACCATTAAAAATACCCTGATGTTAGTTGCTCAGGTGCCATCCCATGTCTGGGGAGAGGCTACCTTGACTGCAGTGTGTTTTCTAACTAACAGGTTGTAGAATTCAACTTTAAAAAGAAGTTCATTATTTTTCTTTGGTTAGGCAAGCGCCCTTCACTGAAGTACCTGCATGTCTGTGGAACATTTGCATGTGTTTACATCCCCAGGTCACAGAGAAGGAAGAACCAACCAAAAGCACAGTGCTTCAGGTTGTTGGTTGTTGATTAAAATCCAAGGCTTACCGTTGTTTCATTAGGCCATGGTCAAATCCAAATCTCCAGAAGTGCTTTATTTTTAAGCAGCCTACTGGTTGGGAAAGGTTGTATGCTAATGTTGCAGAAGTGTTGCTGCATTGCTAGTGTTAAAACCCACTGTCCATGCTTCAGTAGATGGGCAAACACCAGTTCAGGTTTCTTCTGTTCCCCAGTCTCCTAGTGTGTTAAAAGGGCCCCTCAGGTGAAGGAAGTGGAAATTTCACCTGGGCAGGTACAGGGCCTGGAGAGGGAGTCAGGTAGTGGAAAGACGATGGTGATGAGGAAGTACAGTGGTCATTCCTCATGGGTCCTCTTATTCCAGGGTGTGAAGCCTGACAGATTTGTGATTTAGCAGGTGACAGTGTGTCAAGTTACCTGAAAAAACCCAGTCTTTTGAAGAAGTGTTGCTCCTGCCTGTTTATTTATTTATGTTTCAATTTATATACCGCTCCATCTCCCCACAAGGGAACTCTGGGCGGTTTACAAATACAGCAATTAAAATCTAACAATTAAAACAACATAATAAAATACTCTCATATAATAAAATTAAGTATAAAAATCCAAGATGTGATGGTTTGATGTTTAGATGTTTAAAAGGGGCCCTATGGCACCAGCCATCCCCAAGAGGAACTATTCCCCCCCCCACGCAAGGCGGCAGAACCAGGTCTTTAAGTTCTTTCTGAAGGCCAGGAGCGATGAGGCCTGCCTCACCTCTGGGGGTAGCATATTCCAAAGGGTGGGTGCCACTACCGAGAAGGCACGCCTCCTAGACCCCGTCAGGTGACATTCCTTTACGGACGGGATCCGCAGCATGCCCTCTCTGAATGACCGAGTGGGACGGTTCGACGTTATGGGGATGAGACGGTCCCTCAGGTAGCCTGGTCCCATGCCATGTAGGGCTTTAAAGGTGATAACCAACACCTTGAATTGGACCCGGAAGCACACAGGCACCCAGTGCAGCTGTCGCAGCAGAGGTGTCACATGCGCTGATCTTGGCGCACCAATAACTGCGCGAGCAGCCGCATTCTGGACCTATTGAAGCTTCCGGATACTCTTCAAGGGTAGCCCCATGTAGAGCGCATTGCAATAGTCTATATGGGAGATGACCAGGGCATGAGTGACTGTACGGAGGGCTTCCCGATCCAGGAAAGGGCGTAACTGATGCACAACACGAAGTTGTGCAAAAGCCCTTCTGGCCACGGCTGCCACCTGCTCTTCGAGCAGGAGCCGTAAGTCCAGAAGAACCCCCAAATTACGCACTTGGTCTGAATGGGGTAGTGCAACCCCATCCAGAACTAGAGATGACAACTTCCTGGATCCACGGGAGCCATCAATCCACAGCCACTCCGTCTTACCAGGGTTCAGTCGAAGCCTGTTGTTCCCCATCCAGACCCCCACAGCCTCCAGGCACTGAGAAAGGGTAGCCACTGCATCACTTATCTCGCCAGGGATGGAAATATATAATTGAGTATCGTCTGCATATTGATGGTATCTCATCCCATGGTGACGGATGATCTCACCCAGCGGTTTCATGTAGATGTTAAATAGGAGAGGGGAGAGAACCGAACCCTGCGGTACCCCACAGATGAGGGGGCGAGGGTCGGATCTTTCATCTCCTATTACCACCGATTGGGAACGGCCCTGGAGGAAGGAGGTGAACCAGCGCAGAACTACGCCTCCCACCCCCAACTCCCTGAGCCATCCCAAAAGGATACCATGGTCGATGGTAACAAATGCCGCTGAGAGGTCAAGAAGAGCTAGGATGGATGCACTCCCTCCATCCCGCTCCCGCCAGAGATCATCTGTAAGCGCGACCAATGCAGTTTCCACCCCATATCCTGGCCTGAAACCTGACTGAAAGGGGTCTAGATAATCCGTATCATCCAGGATCGTCTGGAGTTGCAACGCCACCGCTTTCTCAACCACCTTCCCTAAAAAGGGGAGGTGGGAGACAGGACGAAAATTGTCCAATATAGTAGGGTCCAGTGATGGTTTCTTGAGGAGGGGGTGCACCAGAGCCTCTTTAAAAGCAGCTGGGAACACCCCCTCCCCCAGAGATGTATTAACCATCACCTGGACCCAACCACATGTCACCTCCCGGGCTGCCTGTACCAGCCAGGAAGGGCATGGGTCCAGATGGCATGTGGTGGCCCTTACAACCCGAAGGATCCTGTACACTTCCTTAGGTACAACAGGATCAACAGATAACCGGGCAAAGACGTTCCCTCGGCATCTCCCCAGACTGTGCTACACGCTTAGAGTCCAACTTAGACCGAATCTGAGCGACTTTATCCTGCAGATGCTCAGAAAATTCTTCCGCATGGCCCTGTAGGTGGGTCACGGACTCCACCTTACCCAACAGAGATCTTGTTATCTTAAACAGGGCCATCGGGCGGCATTCTGCGGACGCAATAAGAGCGGAGAAATATTGACGTTTCTCCGCTCTTACTGCCACAAGGTAGGTCTTAACAGCGACTCTAGCTTGTGTTCCATCAGATTCAGTCTTTGTCTTTCTCCAGCGGCGCTCTAGGCATCTCTTAACCCTCTTCAAGACCCTCAACTCCTCTGTATACCAAGGGGAGTATCGGGTCAAGTGTGGCAAGAGAGGCCCCATAGGCGCAATCCTGTCCAAGGCCCCGGCCGCCTCCCTATTCCAGGCTGCGGCCAGGACCTCCGCTGGAGCGTGCAGTAGATCCTGAGGTACAACCCCCAGCTCCCTCTGAAACCCTATTGGGTCCATTAGTCGCCGGGGGCGGACCAATCGACTGGGTCCTGCCTCCCTGCGGAGTGGGGCGGCATAAGATAATCTCAAGGTCACCAGGGCATGATCTGACCATGACAAAGGGGAAAGATGTAACTCTCCCCTCAGAGCATACTGCCACTGCTCCGACAAGAAAACTAAGTCTGGGGTGAGTCCACTGTCTCGAGTTGGGTCTCGAATAATCTGGAACAGGCCCATGGCTGCCATGGTAGCCATGAACTCCCGAGCCACCTCAGAGGCACGTCCCAGGGACGGCAGATTGAAATCCCCCAGAACCATAAGCCTAGGGAATTCCACTGCCAGCCCCGAGACGGCCTCCAGCAGCTCAGGTAGGGATGTCGCTACACAGCAGGGAGGCTGGTACAGCAGCAACACTCCCAACTGTTCTCAAGAACCCATCTTGAAAAACAGGGTCTCACAACCGGCCACTTGCAGAGCAGTGCCCCTGAAGGCCACTAGAGACTCTCGAATTACAACCGCCACCCCTCCTCCCCTGCCCCGGAGTCTCGGCTGGTGCCACACTTGAAACCCGGCTGGGCATATTTCAGAGAGGGCTACGCCCCCCTCTGAGATCAGCCAGGTCTCGGTGATACATGCCAGGTCTGCCCCCTCCTCCATGATCAAATCACATATGAGGGGGCCCTTGTTGTTAACAGACCTGGCATTAAGCAGCAGCAGCCGGAAACCAGGGCCCTCAAGGATCTGCTGACCAGGACCTGGGTATGAACCTGGAGGGCCGGAACACGCCACCGGTAACAAACACCGGGGGCGTCTTCCCCAATGATGGCCCGCCCTCTGGTTCCCGTCATAATATCCCCGGCCCGTCACCACTTCGATAGGGCAGCCCACTCCGTAGCCCCCAGAGTTTCCAGGTCCAGATGCCTCCACTCCCGGACCTTCAAAGACCGTGGGTTGAAACATGGGTCCCCTCCCCCACGCACAGATCTCTCAAGCTCAATCTTCTAGTGATGGTAGCCCCCCCCCAGCGCACCAGCCTAAGCTCTCGGCGCTGATATGGCCTAACCACCACAAACACACCTGCAATATCCCCCCACAACCACTCTCACTGGTCGCAGAGAGATATCATCCACTCCTGCCCACCACCTGCCTCTCACTCAGGTGTGGGCACTCATACATACTATCACACATTCTTGGACTCCCCCCTGACTCTCTCACATCCAGGGGGGGCACATTCACACTACAGGGACCCTAAAAAGTCTCTGCCGCCTATAAATAGATGTGGGTGTAGATGGGGGCTTCCTCTTAGTTGTTAAACTAAAGTTAAAAGTCCAATAAAAAACCTTCAACAGTTGTTGATTTCATGGGGATATTGTGGCTGGTCCCCCATTCATGAACCCGTCGTCCCCCCTTAGACCCCCTCCCCCCACAGTTAAAGACCACCAGGCCCACCAAGAGTTCATCCAAGTCGGCGTGCCTTAAGGTCTAACACGCTCTGCTGCTCTGCTCTCCCGTCTTGTTGCAGCGCCAAGGTCTCGCAAGCCTCCAGTTTATATTAAATCTCTGGGGCTCGCCAGGTCCATCAACAATTGTGGGGGTTCGTCAAAGTCCGTCCGGGCCCCAAGCTCCCAAAAATATAGTAAAGTGCTTGTCCACAAAGCCCACAGGCTCCTGATTATACTCCACCACTCCGCCGCTTCCTCTACTACACCGGAGGGCCGCCAAGGAACCGAGCGTCTTTGACCAGATAGTAAGGGCTCACCAGGGAATCGTTGAGGCAATTGCCTGTTGAGGCAAGAACATTGGAACACAGCTGTGGATAGTCTGTTTGAGTTTTGGTGAAGTGTTAAAAGTAACCAACCTGTCCTTTGTTTTAGTAAGCTGTAGGTTCCAGATGAGTGTTCAGAAAGACATTTCTTCCTGATAATACTCTGCAGTGTAAAGCCAGCTTTGTTGCCCAGGGATTTGTTTCACAAGAGGAGTTTGTGAACTGTGATCTAATGTATGCACCCACAGCTAGGCCAGAATGTTTATGTGTGGTACTTTTTCTGGTTGTGTAGCGTGAAACAGGTGTCCATTTACATATTGTGATGTTGACACAGCATATTAGAATATAGATCTCCCTGAATCAGTGTGTGTAAGGCAAGCCTGTGGCTATACATGTGTGACAATTCCCAGACAGTCCATTGACTTCACAGGGTGCTTTATGGATCTTAAAGCAGGCCAGTCATTGTTGTGTAGACAAACTGGGATGTGTAGAACAGTCACGTGCTGTTTTCTGTGTGTACATAAGAGAGTGTAGAAGTTTGTATAGGACTTCTTACTTATGTAGTTGTTTTCTGCTTAGAAACTGAATCTTTCCACCTTGTATAAGAATTTGTCAGTCAGCTGAGGTAGTATTTCCAGCTAAGGGAGTTAGGCACAAACTCAAGCATTTATCTTGGTGTTGATTTTGGTTTTCTAAAGCCCAGAACAGAGAATCCTATGGTTCTTGATTTCCTACAGAGTGTCAGTTGTGTAAAGGAAGCTTATCCTTAATTTGTTGTATATCACTCTGCAGTAACACAGTGGATACACCCTAATTTAGTTTACCTAGTTTGTCCAGGCAAAATACCAAGCCTGCAAAATGGTTTAGCCATTTATGCGAGGCTGACAAGGGATGAAAAAAAGTCCTGTGGTTTTTCTTAAAAATCAAAAACACAGCCTTTGCTTCAAACAGAATGCAGCTAGCAAGGTCGGCTTATCTATGCCAGCTGTATTTTTGCAAAGGAGGGAACAGAACATTTGCAGGCAATGTTTTCTGTTTCTATTTGCTGTTTTCTGTTACTGCATAAGTTGTATTATTTGTTGTATTTGTATGTATCTGAATAAAACATTGCATAAAGTGTATATTGTGCATTACATATGTGTAGCAAGTGTTTTTAAACCATTACTAGATTCTAGATGACTATTGGTTGTAAAAACTGAAACTTGTGAATGATTTTCTTGTTTCTGTAAAAATGTATTTTACAGCTTTGAACAACTTCCATCATTGCGACTGTGTGCCGAATACCAATTTGGGATGGGTGTCAGATTTCCCACATGAAAATTGTTTTGGCAAATTGGTTTCTATACAAAGCATTCTCATGGTGACGTGAACTGCAGGTGGCCAGATAACAACTGTCACGTGTGTATTGTTATGGCTAGTGCCTACACAAGCAATGGGAACTTCGCATGAGAACAATTCCCCCTGATTCCGTCTGTGGGAAGCCCTGGGAGAGCAAGGGAGGGGAGAAATCACGTGCTTGCTTAGATGCAGCATTGCCACCCAATAGCAGGTCATGCTAAGTGCTTTAGGCCTATGCTTTAGGCCTGGTGTGTGTCCCACCTAACGTCCAGCCAATCAGAAAGCTGGAAGAACTGAATATCTAACCACGCAAAATGGTGTTCTATGCTTCTTGACTTCTTGACTTCTGTCTGGTCTTTTTAGCCATGTTTGTACGTGTATTCTACTTCTGAGGGCTGAGCAGTGCGTAGTTATGCCTGCCTTTGTGTCTAGGCCAAGGCATGCGCTCTGGCCCTGGGATCAATACACGGATCTCTGCTTATAGATTTGTTTTTGTTTTTTCCTTTTTTGCAATAATGTACTATATATGCATTTATTGCCTTATGCTACAAGTAACTCACTCGCTCGATCGTCACCTTGTTGTGGTGAGTGGGTTTGTGTGTTCCCAATGAAACCTGTGAGCGAAGCCGTCGGGAGTCATGTACTCCTGGCAGGGTCACCCATGGCGGTAAGGTCCAGGGGGAGGAACCAGACAAAGAACGATCCAAGAAAGTCCTCAACGGCAGAACAGGCGGAAGATAACAAGGTGTATTGTTACAACGGCTGCAAAGGCGGATGAAGGCTGCAGCAGACAAAAGGTCACCAATCGTCATGGTATCCATGCCATTGGATTAGAGCCTTTTTCTGTGAAGGTTGTGTGCTGATCGTTGTGCACCGATCTCCACACATAAAACAAATTCACGCACAGGCGTCTTCCAACCACACCAAACCCAAAACAACCAAAAGTCCCATGGCGATTGACGAATGGCAACGGGGGCAGGACTGTGAAATCCGGAAGCTCCTAGTCATGGATCAGCACATGGGCGGTGGATACGGATTCAGTCGCCCTGACTCAAGGATCGAGGCAGTTGAGTAGTTCGGCAGCTGTATCCACGACTGAGCAGCCCTATTTAGGATCCACTCTGCTCACCCCATATGGGGAGGGGGCTAGAAAAGGTGCCCTAAACATAGTCTGCCTCATTTTCTCCCTGACTGGATTACCGCGACCAGTGGGGTCACCATCTAGCGGTCGTAAAAAACACATGAATTTTGGAACATGGAATATACGGACACTGCAAGACAATATGGATAGTGAATGACCTGAACGTAGGACTGCCATTATTGCAAGGGAGCTGAGACGTTTTAATATCGATATAGCAGCACTCCAAGAAACTCGAAGAGCAGGAGAAGGACAGTTGAAGGAAGAAAAAGGAGGTTATACCTTCTTTTGGAAAGGACTGCCTGAACAAGAACGACGAATACATGGGGTAGGCTTTGCTATCAAAAATGACATTGTGAAGCTCTTGTCAGAAGTTCCCACTGGGATTAACGAACAACTCTCAACTCTGCGAATAAAACTCGCCAAAAACCAACAGGCAACTATCCTAAGTGCTTACGCACCAACACTAGATGCAGATGAGGATATCAAGGAAAAATTTTATACCCAGCTGGACACCATCTTATCAGAGATACCAAAGGAGGATAAAATTATCCTCCTGGGCGATTTCAATGCAAGAGTTGGGCGTGATTTTGATTTGTGGCCAGGGATCATTGGGAAAGAAGGAGTTGACAACAGCAACACGAATGGAATCTTACTTCTGACTAAATGTGCAGAGCATAACCTTGTCATTACTAACACACTCTTTCGCCAGAAAAATAAATTTAAAACATCATGGAAGCACCCACGGTCGAAGCACTGGCATCTTTTAGATTATGTAATTGTCCGTGCTAGAGATCGCCGTGATGTACTTCTCACCAGAGCCATGACGAACGCCGATGACTGCTGGACAGACCATCGATTAATTCGATCCACGATGGCCATAAAGATTGTCCCTCATCGTAGGCTCCAAGGAAGAAAACCAAGGCGTAAAATGAATACACTGGCCCTTCAAGATCCTATTAAACGAGCTTGCTTTCAATCAACTCTCAAGGAACATCTGCCTATGGAACTTCCTGAAAATGTTGAGGAACACTGGATTAAATTGAAGACTTCCATTATTTCAGCCTGTGAACAAACTATCGGATACCAGACTAAGAGACATCAGGACTGGTTTGATGAGAACGATAGTGAGATTGAACATATTATTGACAAGAAAAGGAAAGCCTTCCAGATATGGCAAAAAGATATTAACTGTGCCGTTAAGAAAAAAATCTATGCCAGTGCAAAGGCAGAAGTCCAAAGAAGAACTAGAGAACTTAAGAACATATGGTGGATAAAAAAAGCCCAAGAAACCCAACATTTTGCAGATGCTCATGATGCACGGGGCTTTTTTAATGCCATAAAGGCCATCTATGGACCAACAAACCATGGTACAAATCCCTTACACTCAGTAGATGGTGCTAAACTTCTAAAGGACAAAGAGTCTATTGCACTGCGCTGGAAAGAGCATTACTACAATCTCCTTAATCGTCACTCTACTGTGGCTGACGAAGTCTTCTTGCAAATCCCGCAAAAACAAATAAGAAATGAGCTTGCAGTACCCCCTAGTTTGGAGGAAGTCAGCAAAGCCACTAAACAAATGAAAAATAACAAAGCTAGTGGACCTGATGGGATTCCTGCTGAAGTCTTTAAAGAAGGCGGGCCTGAACTTACACAACAACTTCATAAGCTCATCGAAAAAATCTGGATGAGGGAGGAGATTCCAGCAGACTTTAGGGATGCCATAATTATCACTCTCTTTAAAAAGGGTGATAGAACAGACTGTGGAAACTACCGAGGCATCTCCCTTCTAGCCACAGCAGGCAAAATCCTGGCAAAGATCATCACAAACCGTCTCCTATCTGTATCAGAAGACATCCTCCCTGAAACGCAAAATGGCTTCCGCCCTTCCAGGGGAACAGTGGATATGATCTTCACTGCACGACAGCTTCAAGAAAAATGCAAGGAGCAAAACCGCCCTCTGTACATGGCGTTTATTGATCTGACTAAAGCTTTTGATACTGTAAATCGTACTGCTCTCTGGACCATCCTTCTGAAAATCGGATGCCCTGATAAATTTGTGAACATCTTGCGGTTACTCCATGACGACATGATGGCAACAATCCTGAATAACAATGGCTCTCAAAGCGATCCATTTAAAGTGGAATCCGGCGTTAAACAGGGATGTGTTATTGCTCCAACCTTATTCGCTATCTTCATCGCTATGATTATGCACCTTGTTGAAGAGAAACTTCCTACTGGTGTAGAAATTATATATCGAACAGATGGAAAGCTTTTTAATCTTAGTAGGCTGAAAGCAAAAAATAAGGTAATTGCAACTTCTGTTATAGAACTTCAATATGCTGATGATAACGTAGTCTGTGCACACTCCGAGGAAGATCTTCAAACTATCCTAAACATCTTTGCAGAAGCATATGAAAAACTCGGCCTCTCGATTAACATTAAAAAAACCAAAGTGCTTTACCAGCAAGTTCGAACCAATCCCTCCGCAGCGCCATCAATCCAGCTTAAAGGTGTGTCACTAGAAAATGTCGACCACTTTTCTTATCTCGGCAGCCATCTATCTACAAAAGCCGACATCGACGCTGAAATTCAGCATCGCCTGAGCTCTGCGAGTGTAGCTTTCTCCCGAATGAAGCGTAGAGTGTTTGAGGATCGGGACATTCGCAGGGAGACCAAAATGCTTGTTTACAAAGCCATTGTACTACCAACCCTTCTGTACGCCTGTGAAACATGGACCCTCTACAAACGCCACCTCCAACTTCTTGAAAGATTCCATCAACGCTGCCTCCGAAAAATTCTGCAAATTACTTGGGAAGATAGGCGGACTAATGTTAGCATATTAGAAGAAGCGAAAACCACCAGCATTGAAACAATGATCATCCAACATCAACTTCGCTGGACCGGTCATGTTGTTCGAATGCCTGACCATCGTCTTCCAAAGCAGCTACTTTACTCCCAACTTAAGAATCGAAAACGGAATATTGGTGGACAGCAAAAGAGATTCAAAGATACTCTCAAAGCTAATTTAAAAAAATGTAATATCAGCATTGAGAACTGGGAAGCCCTAGCTCATGAGCGTTTCAATTGGAGGTCAGCCTTTATTAATGGCGCTATGGACTTTGAAGAAGCACGAGTACAGGGCGAAAAGGAGAAGAGAGCTAAAAGGAAGGCACGTCAGGCAAACCCTCATCATGACCGTCTCCCACCCGGAAACCTATGCCCTCATTGTCGGAGGTTGTGCGGATCCAGAATTGGCCTTTATAGCCACTTACGGATTCACCGTTAAAATTTTACCTTTGGAAGACAATCTTACTCGGCTACGAGTGATCGCCAATGAGCTACAAGTAAACACTTTTAGCCCTAAACGCTGCACTCTTGTCTGTTTATTCTCAAGCCTTGATTTTTTCCCTTTAAACCAGTGTACGTCCTATCAGCCTTGCCTTCACACCAAGCCTTGAGCCGGTACCTTGCCCTGCAGCCACCGCACCAAGCCTTGTGCCGGAGTTACATCCTGCAGTAGCGCCAAGCCTCATGCTGAGATCGTCCCTCGCCACAGTGCCAAGCCTTGCTCCAGAGCCTCACACCGCAGCCGTGCCAAGCCTTGTGCCCAGATCGTCCCTCACTGCAGCGCCAAGCCTCATGCAGCTGCCTTGCACAGCTGCCGTGCCATGCCTCGCGCCGGGACTTTGCATCGCAGCCACATTGTTTTCTCTAGATCTACTTTGTGTGTCTTGCTTGTAAATAAGAGACTTATTCCACACCTTTCTGCTTCGGGTCTTAGTCGGAACAGGACAAGGCCAGCCAAGTGAGGATATGAGGGTCTGTCCCAGTGCCTGGAGTCTGTGTGGACCTGGATGGGGAGGAACCATCTCTAATTCAATCCTACCAAGACTAAGTGGCTGTGGGTTTTGGGATCACCTGGTTCTGGGGATATTCCATATTTGATCTTGAATGGGGCTGCTCTTCCCCATTCAAGGGTGATGCACCATTTGGGGGTCTTCATGGGCTTACAATTCCAACTCCATGAGCAGGTATCAGCTGTGACCAGGAAGGCATTTGTGCTGCTTTATCTGTTGTGCCAGTTCACAACTTCCTGGATCAGGAGGCTCTTCAGACAGTCACTCATGCCCTACTCACCTCACAGCTTGACTATTGCAACATGGGGCTGCTCTTGAAGACTACTCTCAAACATCAACTGGTCCAGAATGCGGCAGTGCAGGCAGCTATGGGCATGCTTCTTTGTGCTGCACTGCTCTGCAAGGTGCACTGGTTGCCAGTTTACTTCTAGCTGTGATTCAAGACCTTTATGGTCTAACAAGCTATACATGGCATGAGGCCCAGTTATTTGAGGGACTGCCTATCTTCTGTGGTATCTGACCGACTGATGGAAGCTGACAGGGTTGGTGTGTTCCAGCTTCCTTCCATTAAACAATGTCACTGGTCAGGGCCCAGGAAGCACGCCTTCTCTGTCCCAATACCTGCCTTTTGGAATGGGGTTCCCCATGTGACCCCCTTGGCATTCTAGAGAGCCCTAAAGGTCTGGCTCTTCTCCCAGGCCTTGGACTAGGGTGGTTGGTGCCCCTCTGTGGGATGTTAGTAGTTGGTGGGATGTGTGGGCATTTGCTGGGTTCACCATCTTGTTCTTCTTTCTTTTTCTTTGTTTGATTCTGGTTCTGTTGTTTGTTTGGTTCTCTTTGTTATATTTTTTGTTATCAATCTATTCAAATGTAAGTTATTTTCTGCCTGTAAGTCTCTCTGAGGTGAAGCAGATTCCTATAAATATGTTCTGTTGTTTTAAATAAATGCAACTATATTATTACTGCAAAAGTTTATTTTTATTGATCTCTCTATCAAGCTTCTGCAACTCTGCACTTAAAAATAAATATTAAGAACACTCTTATATTGCTTTTATATTGTTTTGGTGTATCGTGAGATGCCCAGAGTTGCTTGGAGTTCGAACTGAATAAAGAAATAAATGGAATTCTTCATGATCGTCATCACAATCATCACGATCATCATCATCATCATCATCATGGGGCCAGGGTGAAATATGGAGATTCTCTTGCAAGCTGCAGCCAGCATTAGAAGAGAGGTTGCCCAAGGCAGGCAGCCTGTGAGAGAAGCAGCTGCAAAAGGAAGTACTGCTGGTGCCCAGAAAAGAAGAACCAAAGGGGATGGCAGAAAAACCAGTCGTTCAGTTGTACACATGTGTCTGAAAGGACATGAGGCCAACCAAGTAGAAAAGAAGTCCAAAAAAGGAAAAGGGCCTTTAATCCCAGGGTGTCGGCTGCAGTGCTGTATATAAAATGGAGACAGAACCAGGGAGGGCCCAAGAAGCTTCAGCATCTGGACCAGACTTCTTCCAATAGCCTAGACTCTTTCTGGCTGACAATAGTTGTAGGGGTTGGGGCTAGTGAATATGGTGTGTGTTTGTGAGTAGGTTTGAGGAGCATAACAGTGCCTTGTTTTAATAAAGCAACTCTCAAATACTGGAAGAACCTCTTGGTATTCATTGGGAACTTTAATGCTTGGGCTGTGGTTGCACAGAGACATAGCAGCCCACTGAATGACAGTATATATGTTTTCCAATAAATCAACCCATTGCACACTGGGAATGGCATCATTCTTTCCTTAGCCACCCTCTGCTCTTTGGCTAGGCAAAAGCCAATGATCTTTAGAGTCAGAAACACAAGGGGGAGAGTTGGCACCCGTGTCTCTATGGCAGGGCTTTCCAAAGTGCCGCTGCTGGCGACACACCCAGCGGCGGCGGCGACACGCGTGCGCACAGCGATGGCACGGGTGTGTGTGCGGCGGCGCGCGCGCACAGTGGCGGCGCGGGGGGGCATGAGGCGGCGCGCGCGTGCACGGCAGCGCACGGGAGGGGCGTGCGGTGGCGCGGGGGTGTGCGGCGGCGCGTGCGTGCATGGCGGCCGCCGTGCACGCGCGCGCCGCCGCTTCCGGGTGGTGTGGCGACACACCATGCTGTGTGTGGCGACACACTTTTGTGTCGCGACACACAGTTTGGAAAGCTCTGCTCTATGGTGAGTAAATGAAGTATGAATGTCTATGAGTGAGACAAAGGAAGAATTTGTAACATGAGTCATGTAGACCTTTAAACTGTGAATGAAAACCAGTGCAACTTTTGTAATAGAAATGTCACATGGGAAAGCCCAGAAGTTCCCATTACTCTATGAGCTCCTGTATTCTGGATCATTGGAACCTTCTGGGTGGTCTGCAAGAGCAGCCTCATGTAGAGTGCATTGCAGTAAGCCAATGGAGAAGTGTGTAAGGCATGAGTGAGGCCCTCTGATCCAGGAAAGTCCAGAACTGGTATACTAAGTGAAGATATGCAAAGGCTATCCTAGCCACAGCTGCTGCCTGCTATTCAAGCAGGAGCTTTGAGTCCAAGAACATTCTCTAGTTATAAAGATAATGCCTCCACTACCAGCCCATGAAGAAAGTAAGATGCCATGATGAACAGTATCAAAAGCCACAGAGAGGTCCAGAAAGACAGGGCAGTTACAGTTCTCTTGTCCCAGTCTCACTACAGGTTATCCACAAGACCAATCAGTATGGTGTCAGTACCATACGTGTTGTAGAAACCTGACTGGAAGAGATTGAGATAATCAGTTTCCTCCAGAACTCAACCTATTCTCCCAGAAATTCCCTAGGTTTTTTCACCCTAGTTTCACTTTGGCCTTGGAGTAATTTTCACTACCACCATTTCCCTTCCAGTGTCATACCATTACCTTTTGTCCTCTTTAACCATGGTGTGAGTAATAGATGAAGATACTACAGACTGTGCTCTTTATTGGAACGTTTTTCTGAAAAGCTTCGAAATAAATTCTATGGCTACATCCTGGCTGTGTTGTAGAAAGCATGTTAATAATGAAAGGACCTCTTACTTTAGGTGGGAGGTCATATTACAAGTTATTAATAAAACCAAACTTAATAAGCACTTAATACCACAGCTAAGGAAAGACTCTGGTGGACGTTGCGTCATTCATCCTTAGATTGGTGGTTACTTTGCCCATTTGGGAGGTTGCATGAAAACACATTTACACAACTGAGATGTGGCAGTAGCAGCCTTCTCTCTGTTGATATCTCAGTTCAGAAAATAATAAAAAAGGGCTGCATTCTGGCCCCTCTTCAGTACTGATGTGAATTCCCTTGTCCTTGTACTGGTAAGCCACGCCCAATGTGTGAGGTCCTTAAAGTTAGGCAAAGCCTGGATTAAAGAGAACATTAGAGCTTAATGTCTTGCAAGGCTGAAGGAGTCCAGGGAAGGAGTTTGTGAGGAAAGCCTGGAAACCAAACATGTCAACACAAGGATTTCATGTGGAGAAATAACGGTGAGATACCAACAGTATCCAGTAAACCTCATGTCCTCTGATGTAACGTGTGTGAAAGTGTGGAAATAGGGAGAAACCAGAAGGCCTCAACTGACTTGGAATGTAGCAACCACAATTTCTAAGCTAAATAATCAACATACCATTAGAAGAGGGAATTAGTTTTCAAATGAAGTCCAATCTCAAGTTGTGTTTGCAAATAGTTTTTGCAGTGAAAACTAAATGGATCAGTACAACCAGAGATATGGCGGTATACCATCGGAAGATGGGACTCCCAGGACGGAAGATGGTCAAAATGCTACTGGGGAGGAACAGAGGATACGTTCAAATAGCCCCAGATGTGATGACGCAGCTAGCTCAAAGCCGAAAGGACGGCTAGCAGCCGACGGTGCTGGTGGTGAACGACGAATCCGATGTTCTAAAGATCAACACACCATAGGAACCTGGAATGTAAGATCTATGAGCCAGGGCAAATTGGATGTGGTTATTGGTGAGATGTCAAGATTAAATATAGACATTTTAGGTGTCAGTGAAATGAAATGGACTGGAATGGGCCACTTCACATCAGATGACCACCAGATCTACTACTGTGGACAAGACGACCACAGAAGAAATGGAGTAGCCTTCATAATTAATAATAAAGTGGCTAAAGCATTACTTGGATACAATCCAAAAAATGATAGAATTATCTCAATTTGAATTCAGGGTAAGCCATTTAACATCACAGTGATCCAAATATAGGCCCCAACCACAGATGCTGAAGAAGCAGAAGTAGATCAGTTCTATGAGGATCTGCAGCACCTACTGGATAATACACCAAAAAGAGATATTATTTTCATTACAGGAGACTGGAATGCTAAGGTGGGTAGACAGACGACACCTGGAATTACAGGCAAGCATGGTCTGGGAGAACAAAATGAAGCAGGACATAGGCTGATAGAATCTTGCCAAGACAACTCACTGTGCATAACAAACACTCTCTTCCAACAACCTAAAAGACGGCATTATACATGGACTTCACCAGATGGTCGACACCGAAATCAGATTGACTACATCCTTTGCAGCCAAAGGTGGCGGACATCTATACAGTCGGTAAAAACAAGACCTGGAGCTGACTGTAGTTCAGATCACGAACTTCTTATTGCAAAATTTAGAATCAGACTAAAGAGAATAGGGAAGACCCACAGATCAGTTAGATATGAGTTCACTAATATTCCTAAGGAATATGCAGTGGAGGTGAAGAATAGATTTAAGGGACTAGATTTAGTAGATAGGGTCCCGGAAGAACTATGGACAGAAGTTCGCAACATTGTTCAGGAGGCGGCAACAAAAAACGTCCCAAAGAAAAAGAAAACCAGGAAGGCAAGATGGCTGTCTGCTGAGACACTGGAAGTAGCCCAAGAAAGAAGGAAAGCAAAAGGCAACAGTGATAGGGGGAGATATGCCCAATTAAATGCAAAATTCCAGAGGTTAGCCAGAAGAGATAAGGAATTATTTTTAAACAAGCAATGTGCGGAAGTGGAAGAAGACAATAGAATAGGAAGGACAAGAGACCTCTTCCAGAAAATTAGAAACATTGGAGGTAAATTCCAGGCAAAAATGGGTATGATCAAAAACAAAGATGGTAAGGACCTAACAGAAGCAGAAGAGATCAAGAAAAGGTGGCAAGAATATACGGAAGATCTGTATAGGAAGGATAATAATATTGGAGATAGCTTTGACGGTGTGGTCAGTGAGTTAGAGCCAGACATCCTGAAGAGTGAGGTTGAATGGGCCTTAAGAAGCATTGCTAATAACAAGGCAGCAGGAGACGACGGTATCCCAGCTGAACTGTTTAAAATCTTGCAAGATGATGCTGTCAAGGTGATGCATGCCATTTGCCAGTAAATTTGGAAAACACAAGAATGGCCATCAGAATGGACAAAATCAACTTGTATCCCCATACCAAAAAAGGGAAGCACTAAAGAATGTTCAAACTATTGAACAGTGGCACTTATTTCACATGCCAGTAAGGTAATGCTCAAGATCTTGCAAGGTAGACTCCAGCAATTCATGGAGCGAGAATTGCCAGATGTACAAGCTGGGTTTAGAAAAGGCAGAGGAACTAGAGACCAAATTGCCAATATCCGCTGGATAATGGAGAAAGCCAGGGAATTTCAGAAAAACATCTATTTCTGTTTTATTGACTATTCTAAAGCCTTTGACTGTGTGGATCATAACAAATTGTGGCAAGTTCTTGGTGGTATGGGGATACCAAGTCATCTTGTCTTCCTCCTGAGGAATCTGTATAACGACCAAGTAGCAACAGTAAGAACAGACCACGGAACAACGGACTGGTTTAAGATTGGGAAAGGAGTACGGCAGGGTTGTATACTCTCACCCTATCTATTCAACCTGTGAACCCATCATGCGACATGCTGGGCTTGAGGAATCCAAGGCTGGAGTTAAAATCGCTGGAAGAAACATTAACAATCTTAGATTTGCAGATGATACCACTTTGATGGCTGAAAGCGAGGAGGAGTTGAGGAGCCTTATAACGAAGGTGAAAGAAGAAAGTGCAAAAGCTGGGTTGCAGTTAAACCTCAAAAAAAACCAAGATTATGGCAACCAGCTTGATTGATAACTGGCAAATAGAGGGAGAAAAAGTGGAGGCAGTGACAGACTTTGTATTTCTAGGCGCAAAGATTACTGCAGAAGCTGACTGCAGCCAGGAAATCAGAAGACGTTTACTTCTTGGGAGGAGAGCAATGGCAAATCTTGATAAAATAGTTAAGAGCAGAGACATCACACTGACGACAAAGGTCCGCATAGTTAAAGCAATGGTATTCCCTGTAGTAACCTATGTCTTCAAACCACCAAAATGATGCCTCCATACATTGATACCACCAGATGGAGTATAGAGAAATCAAATTGACTATATTATTGCTAAAAGTGGTGGAGGAGCTGAATTATAGCATCGAAGATGTGGGCAGGTGCTGACTGCGGAACAGATCATAAACTGCTCATGTGCAAGTTCCAAGTTCAGCTAAAGATGAAGAAAGCCTGTCAGTTTCCACAATATGATCTTGAACGTATACCCACCATTTTTAAGGAGAACACCAGGAATCACTTTGAAGTCCTGGACCTCAGTGATAGAGAACCGGAGGAATTTATTTATTTATTTATTCGATTTATCACCACCCAACTCCCTCAAAGGGACTCTGGGCAGTTTACAATCAAACATAATTAACTGTAATACAAATATAAGTAAAATTAAATAAAAATAAAAATAAACAATTCAAGAATATAATAAATATAATAAAATCCAGATGGTAGTACCTTCTTTAAAACCATGGAAAGGTCATTCTAGGGCCACTCTAAGGCATTAGCCATCCCCAAGAGTGTACACTCTTCTTCCCGCCCCAGGCCTGTTGACAGAACCAGGTCTTGAGTTTTTTTCCGGAAGTCCAGGAGCGAAGGGGGCTGTCTTATCTCCGGGGGGAGAATGTTCCACAGAGCAGGCACTACTGCAGAGAAGGCACGCTTCCGTGACCCCGTTAGATGGAATTCTTTAACCGATGGGGTCCATGCACTGCCTCCATCTCACTCCCGCCAAAGATCATCCATAAGCTCGACCAATGCAGTTTCAGTCCCATGACCAGGCCTGAAACCTGACTGAAAGGGGTCCAGATAATCCATTTAGTCCAGAATCCTCTGGAGCTGCAACGCCACCACCTTCTCAACCACCTTCCCCCAAAAGGGAAGGTGGGAGACTGGACGAAAATTATCCAGTACAGTAGGGTCCAGTGATGGTTTCTTGAGGAGGGGGTGCACCAGCGCTTCCTTAAAAGCTACTGGAAACACCCCCTCCCTCAAGTATGTATTAACCATTGTCTGTACCCAACTACAAGTCACCTACCAAGCTGCTTTCACCAGCCAGGAGGGGCATGGATCTAACTGACAGGTGGTGGCATTTACAGTCTGGAGAACTCTGTCCACTTCCTTGGGTCCAACAGGCTCGAACCGTTCCCAGTTAACAAGGTAAGTACGTTCCCTGGGTATCTCTTCACTCTGTCTCACACTCGGAGTCCAACCCAGAGCGAATCCGAGTGACTTTATCCAGTAAATGCCCAGAAAATTCTTCCACACGGCCCTGGAGATGGATTTCCGATTCCCCTTTCCCCAAAAGGGATCACGTAATCTTAAATGTAATAATTTGCAATAAGAGTGGAGAAATATTGAAATTTTGCTGCTCTTACCGCCACAAGGTAGACCTTAATAGCGGCTCTAGCTTGTGTTCGGTCGGATTCTCTCTTTGTCTTCCTCCAGTGGTGCTCTAGGCATCTCTTAATCCACTTCAGAACCCTCAGTAAACCAGGGGAAGCATCGGGTTCACCTGGACAAGAGAGGCTGCATAGGCGCGATCCTGTCCAAGGCCCCAGCTGCCTCTCTATTCCAGGCAGCAGCCAGAGCCTCCGTTGGACCATGCAGCAGCTCTTCGGGTATAACCCCCAGCTCCCTCTTGAAGCCTAATGGGTCCATCAGTCACCAGGAGTGGACCAATCAAATAGGTCCGGCCTCCCTGCAGAGGGGGGTGGCATAGGAGAATCTCAAGGTCACCAGGGCGTGATCTGACCATGACAAAGGGGAAAGATGTAGCTCTCTCCTCAGATCACATTGCCACTACTCAGACAAGAAAACTAAATCCAGGGTGAGGCCACTGTCTCGAGTCAGGTCCTGGATGATCTGGACAGGCCCATGGTCGTCATGGTGACCATGAACTCCTGAGCCGCTTCCAAGGTCCACCCCAAGGAAGGCAGGAAGTCCCCCAGGACCATAAGCCTGGGGAACTCAACCGCCACCCTTGAGACAGCCTCCAGCAGGGAACACAAACACACACTAGTGGAGAAAGACGGCTTAGGGTGGAAAGATGACAAAGCTTATGTCCCAGAGCCCTTAAGGCAAAAAGTCCTGAGCAGGCACCATGATCACAAAACGGCAGGGCATTTCGGATTCGTTAAAACACTACATTTAGTCTGGCGCAAATTCTGGTGGCCATCGTTGTGCACAGACGTTAAAGATTATGTGCGCTCGTGCCCAGTATGCGCAATAGCCAAAAGAAAAATGGGAAAACCTACAGGGAAATTGCAGGAAGTAGCAAACCCCACACAGCCATGGAAGCAGATTGCCATGGATTTTATAATGGATTTACCGATGAGCAAAAAGAACACGGCCATTTGGGTGGTCACAGACTTATTTTCTAAACAGGCACACTTCATTGCGTGCAAGGGAATACCGAATGCCCAGAAACTAGCTAGGATGTTCATTCAACACATCTATAGAGCTCACGGAATGCCAGAACACATAATTAGCGATCGCGGCAGCACTTTTACTTGCAAGTTTTGGCGGGCATTTTTGAAGTTAATTGGATCGGAACAGGGGCTCAGTAGTGCGTTCCATCCATGCACAGATGGGGCGAGTGAATGCCTTAATGCCACATTGGAGCAGTACCTTAGATGCTACATTAATTACCAACAAAACGATTGGGCTGAACTGTTTCCGTTCGCAGAGGTTGCTTACAACAACGTGCTTCACCAAAGCACGGGATTCTCGCCATTCAAAGTAGCTACAGGGCAGGAATTTGTGACTATCCCCGAATTGGCCATGTCCCACAACACAGAACTAGAGCAACCCTTGAAAGTGGACGAATGGATAGCAAAGATAACCAGTAATTGGCCAATCATGGTGGAAACATTGCGGGAAGCCAAGGAAAATTACAAAAAACATGCCGACTGCAAACGGGCGGAAGAATGGGAATTGAGGGTAGGGGACAAGGTGTACTTGTCAACAAAAAACCTGAGGGCAACACAACCATCACGGAAACTGGCACCAAAATTCATAGGTCCATTTCCAATCATTGAGGTGATCAATCCAATAACGGCAAAATTGCAATTGCCAAAGGCACTAAGAAAGGTGCACCCAGTTTTCCACATTAGCTTGTTGAAACAACACCACAGTTCACAACAATGGCACCCAGAACCAGAGGAACCCACCCCATTACTGGTAGAGGGAGAACCACACTTCGAGATTGATAGGATTCTGGATTCCAGATGGCACAAGGGGCAGTTGCAGTACCTAGTGAAGTGGCACCATCTACCAATTGGAGACAGGGAATGGGTTAGTGCAAAACACACACGCGCCCCCAAATTAGTAAAAACTTTTCACAGGGAGTTCCCAGACAAACCGCATTGACACGGGAGCTTAAACAGGGCAACTAAACTAAAATACTTTTGTACTCTCTCCTACAGGACATGTATGATATTGATTCACAATTGCTTAATTAGTTAGTACTGTACTGAACGTAGAAAGGGGGGTGGGGGGAGAGTCTTGGGGCGGGAGCATGTCAGAGCTCAGCAGACCTCTGCCATTGTGCTAGACGATAAGGAATGCAGAGACGTTGTAACTGACATGAAAGAGACGCCTGCCTTTGAAGTAGACCGGATCGCACCTAGGCGGGAAGTGCGAATACACATCCCAGCGAACTGATGTCGGAGCAGCCAGAGACACGTAGTACACGTGTCAACATCAAAGGACCTCGGGGGGGGGGAGGTTTAAATGTACATGACATGCTTTGTTCGTTCATTCAAGTCTTTGTCAGTGTTAACTTCTGTATACTATAATAAACTCTTTTGCTTCTAAGAACCCGTGCGTTTGTGGGTTACTCGACAGCAGGGAGATTATAGATATTGGATGGAGCGCCTTACACTGACTCACTGCGCCCACCCCGACTTCTCTCACTGGTCAACAGGGGGTGCTCCATACACTACCCCTCACCCCCTGCCTGTCACTCAGGGGGATGAGAGTTCTCACACTGTACATACAAACTCGTACCCCCTCTCACGTCTCTCACACATGAGAGGGAGTAGCAGTCACTTCAAAGGAATCCCGATGGCCTATATTATATTAGGGCAGTCAGAGGGGGGATGGCTCGGCTGACTTCCACAGTGGCCTCTGCCCTGGTGATCTGTAGCCCACACAGCATCGGAGATGGTTGTTGTGTTCCCGCCAGTCGCCCAAGATTGTCTTGGTGTTACCGTGCCCGCAGTCCAGTTCTTGAAAGTCTGCCAGGCACTGGGCCAGTCCACTTATCCAGGGCCTGCCCCACTTCCACTGTCCCATGAGGAAATGCTGGGCTAGCCAGACCAGTCGGGCTGCCGAACCCAGGGTGTCCAGCCAGTGCCCCAAGCTCTGTGTTGCCTCGTTAAAGCCCAATTTCCAGGAGGCTTCTCCCGTCATCTGTTGGTCTGCAAAAACCTCTGCACTGCTAAAAAGGCCCCCAGCTCCCAAAGTTTGTATACTCTGGGTTTGCTGTGTTGCCAGCATCTGCCACGTCCCACCGTCGCCAGAATGACTCAAGTCCCCCACTCCACACAGGGGATCAGCAAACGCTTCCACAGCAACGGCCCCAGCAGCAGCCCCAGCTGAGGCTCCAGCTCCGCTCACAACCACCACACCACGCCGCCGCCTAAAAGCAGCAGCATCTGGGTGGCTCTGGCTCCGGTGCCTCCAGCTGTTCCTGCCGTAGCTCTAATCTCATCCAGGGGGCTCTGACAGCAACCCAAGCTGTTACAGCCATTCCAGCCACAGTTCTTAGCTATTCGGCAGTCCGACAAACCCGGTGCCGGGAGGCTGCAAACCAGACCCACTATCTTCCGCTGCTCATCCAGGGGGGCTCCGCCCACACCCCAAGCTTGCCAGGTATGGGGATTATACATCCCAGAAGACGTTAACAGTGCCACGGTTGGGATGGGGGGGTCGAAAATATCTTAAAACTAACGTTTAGAAGCTCACCCCTTAGGGCGGCAAACAGCATTCCTTTGTGGTCGCCATCTTGGATTTTAGTTTTTAGGAATTATGGAATGAACTTAAAGAAATAATTAAGGATGAATGTGAAAAGAGAGAGCCAAAAATGAAGAAAGACAAGAAAGCAAACTGGATGTGAGAACAAACCATGGAAATTACTAAGAAGAGAAGAGACACCAAAGCCAAGAAAGACAAAAAATGGAGGAAGGAACTCAATAAAGTTTCAGAGAGCTGTTAGAAGAGACAAGAAACAATATTACAACAACATCTGTAAAGATATCAAAGTGGTGGACAGCTTCTGTCTTTTAGGATCAACCATGAATGGTAATGGAATAAGTAGTCAAGAATAATCAATCAATCAATCAATTTGTTACATGCAACCGTAGCTTCCTTATGCCTATCAGTTCAGTTGCATGTCCACCAGCTGGGTATTTTCAATATGTGAAAATATTCACTGAAACCTTTTAATTGTTTTTGTCAGAAGGATGATAGAATGAAAGAACTGGAAAAGGCCATCTGGACCATTGAGTGCAAATCTTTCCCTAGTGCAGGAAATGGATTGACAAAGGGGAAGGGGGGTGACTTTTGAAGAATTGGGTACATTTGGCTGGAATTACTCTCTCTAGAATAACAATGTACAGGCACTTCTAAAGTATCCATTGTTGCTATTTTGTTAATTTAACCATATAGTTTGAATCTATATGAACAGAATTGGAACTGACCTCAGTATTTTTCTTCACAGTAGTACTTTTATTGTTAGGCCTGGCTGTATTTTGAGTTCTTTTAATTTATTTTTGTATACTTTTGGTCAGATTGTATTTAACATGCATCTTGTTCCCTCTCTCCCTGTGTCCTTTCCCTGGTGGGTGCTGGAAAGTAGCATTGCCTGAAACCTTTCTAATCGATGTAAGATAGGAAATCTGGTTGTGTTTAGGACTGAAGGATTAGTTTTACAGAGTTGATTACTGAAAAAGGATAAAGTTGTGTCAGAAGGTAATGTCCTGCTGATGTTCTTATGGCCTTCTCCTGTGGCCTGTAACATAAATAAGCTGGAATAATGTATCTCAGGAAAGAAGGAGCGATAAGGAGCCCGGCTAAGGTCAACGGGGGGCAGAGGCATTTGCAGGGCTGGGCTGCTCCAAAATGTAAAGATGGTGGGTGCAACTGTATGATTGAAGCCCCACCCCTTTTTATATCCTTGCGGTACATGCAAGACATGGTTAAAAGGGGAAGGGATTCAATGCACAATTGCACTTGCCATCTTGACTCTTTTGATCTTTCAGTGGGTGCTGCTGACAGTGAGCTAATGGGCTGAGGTCGAGAGGACATGTGCTTGTCCTGATCAAATAACAGGAATGTAGCTTCTTCTTTTCCAGTCAGAAAAACCAAAGTGGAGCATTGCCCAAGGGAGCCAGTGCCAAGCTGAGCTGAGCTTACTTGGCAGAAGGGTTTTGCCACCTATCCCTTGGCACATGCCCTGCCCTCTCTCTGTGCCCTGCTTATAGCTAAAAGATTTTGGAATGATAAATATGTGGCCCCTACTCAATGGTCTGCAGAGATGACGTAATTAGCAACTTTCAAACGAATTACTAATCAGTGTAGATTAGCTATGGTTGAAAGTTGCTAATTACGTCATCTATTATAATGAAGTATGGCTACCATTTATTAATATGCTGACCAAGAACTCAGTCTCTCTCCCTCTCTTTCTCATCCATCATCATCTATCATCATTTATCATCACCATCTCTATCTCTATCCCCCCCCCTATCCCCCCCCCGTATGTTTTGGTTCTTTTTTCTGGCTTTCTTTCTTTCCCTTTCCCTTTTCTTTCTTCAGAACTTTGTGTAACATTTACTCTTCTTTCTGGTTTTTATTTTTCTATTCAATTAATAAACATGAAAAAAAATTAAAGGGCAAAAAATAAAGAGCCTAAATTGGTGCATTGCCTGTAGGAGCCAATCCCAGGCTGAGCCAAAAAACCGGGGTCCCATTCAAAGTACCCAAATAGAAAAGATGAGGCTGGACCACAGCCAATCAAAGCCAAGATGTCTTGAAGGGAAAAAGGGCTTTTGAGGAATTCAAAGTACGGTATTTCCCCCTGTCTGGCAAGGGACTTCACTGTTATACCTGCATTACTGACGGCAATAAGGTTCTAGTCTTAATGAAGTGCTACTGACTGAGCAACAATGTTATGTCACCATATAGCAATTCTGTAACCTCTATCGCACCCAGAGTTACACTATCCCAAGGACACAGATTGCAATAGCCATTTCTACACTTAATCTTGCACTAAAAAGAAACCGTTGATAGTCCTTGAGTAACCTTGAGTAACACTTTGTGGAAAGAACACAGTTGGAATACGAATTTGAAACCTCCTCATATCTATGTTCCATTCTCCTTCCAGAGGGAAGGGGCTATCCACTCTGTTTTTGCATATTTGCCTCACATTTCTTGGCTGCAGCCAGTGCCATCTGACCGTACCAATTTCCTTACACTGATCATCCTGATTGATTGAGGGATTATGTGCCATCAAGTCAGTGTTGACTCTTAGCACTGACATAGATCTTCTCCATGAGGATCTGTGCCTAACCTGGTCCTTCAGCTCTTCTAACGGTGCATCACCATTGTAACTGAATCAATGTCCTTTGCAGCTGGTTGTCCTCTCCTCTTTCCTTCTACCTTTCCCAGCATTAGAGCCTTCTCCAGAGAGCGAGGTCTTCATGTAATGTGCACTTTGTAGCAATTTGAAAAAAGAGCCGTGTTTTTTTCTAAGTTGCCAGGTGGCTTCTGCTGCCAGGTGGCTTGTGTTGTAGCTACCTGAGGCTGAAACAGACACTGCTGCTTTAATGAGTCACTGAGAGGGGCTGGACTTGCCCTCCTGCATCCCCTGCTTTGCAATCCAATTGGAAGCATTGCACAGCCCTGCTAATTGGCCCCTGATGTAACCAGTGTAATGAGCTCATTGTTTTATTGCAGTTTTACTCTTTCTATTCATTGAGCTTGTGGTACTCTCTCTGCTCCCTCCAAACCCGGACCAATGAACGGGTGGCCATAGGCTACCAGCTAGCAACTGGGGTCCTAGCAAATCGTATCGTTGACACCCACAAACATATCTGCATTTTATTCAAAACTTTTAACTGAAATAAATATACCCCTTTGTACTATTTCCTTTGATAGTTTGTCTCTTGCTTGCTTTCTGAAATGAAATGAATGAATTAATTGAAGTAATATAAATAAGTAATGATATGAAACTATTTTCTGCAGTTTTTCTGAAAGAATATTTGTTTTCTGCCTAAGGTCGTCACGGTTTAAGGGATACTTAGTTCCTTTTCCTTTTTTTGTATAGTCTCCATTCTCTTTCTCTTGTGGAGGAACTCAGAATCACCTTGGATTGTAATTTGCAAAAGGAAAGGGGTTGCATTAACAGCAGAGAAAGAGATCCGGGGAGGGAGGAGGAAACAAACAGCTAACAATGTAACAGAGTCACATTCGTGAGATTGGCGGCTATATAAATTTGATAAATAAATAAACAAACAAGCTTTTTGTCTTCCTTTCCCTATATTGAGGCCTTGGAGAATTTGTTTTCTGCCCCTCCAAGGATCCAATACGTGTACAGAGACAATAGGAGAGCAAATCCTCCCTGTTTCCTGCTTTTAAAAAGAGGAAGCCCAGCAGGAGATCCTGTCCATAGATATCCTTCCTAAAGCCCCCAGATTGCTTTCACCAGCCTTCACCCTTTCAGGGCTGGACTCACACCCAATGGCTGCCCAAGATATCCTGCTGGAAATGGCTGAGGGCGCTGCTGCTGGTTTTGTGGGTTTCTCTTACCTAACTTTCCATCACTCTGAAGCCTCCCTGGGTGCCCCTTCTGCCCAGTGTGAGAAGTCCCTTGGGAGGAGGCCCCTCACGTTACCTCACTTGGGATGCGACTGAAGTCTCAGCTGCCATGGAGGATATAGAGATGGAGAGATGATTTCCCAGTGAAACACACGACATTCTCCCACACCCACGGTGACCTGATAACATAATGTCTGTCTTCACACAACATGATAATCTGACTTAGTTATGCAGTCAACCTAGTCCTATATCCAAACTAAATATGGCTGTTCAACATTTGCCTGGGACACCTCTAGTTGTGGGCTGCCAGCTGAGGGAGGTATGTATTTACCTGGCGTAGCAACAGACGTGGTTACCTGAATCATCAGAGAGATCCAGTAGGTGTAAGAACTCCACCCTCTGCCCATGGACAATTTTATTCAACTGAAAGAGAACTGCTAGAGAAAAGTGAGAACATTCCTGGGCATATTAGACTCACCCATCTCCTTTCTCCTCCCTGCCTGCAATGCAATTGCTCTGAGAAAGGATCCTAAGAGTGAGGGATGAGGACAAAAATGGAAAAAGGAACCCTAGTCGAAAAACAAATGCAACGATTTCTGTGTTCCATGTGCCCTGCCTATAAAACTGGTCTGAGCAATCAAGTTACAAAGAACTGCTGCAGTGAGAAAAACATCCTGAGAAGGTCCTTCGTGATGTCAAGTATTGAGCCTGGGTGGTGATGGGCAATGGGTAGGAAGTGGCCGGAGGACGCATTCAAGGCAACGAGTGGAAAAGGTGCTGATTCAGCCACATCTCCCAAGCTTTGCCTTGAGGGTGGAGCCCGTTTCTGTGGACTACGGATGATCCCCTCCCCCCAGCCTTGCTACAGGCCCTCATGAAAGGTGCATATGCAGAAACAGAAGTCAATTAACAACTGTTACACTAAATCAGGGCTTTCCAAAGTGCCGCCGCTGGCAACACACCCGGCGGCGGCGGCACGTGCGCGCACGGTGACGGCGCACGCACGCAGTGGCGGCGCGGGGGGTGTGCGGCGGCGCACGCGCACACAGTGGCGGCGCGGGGGGCGTGCGGCGGCGCAGGAGGGGCGTGCGGCGGCACGGGGGCGTGTGGCGGCGTGCGCGTGCATGGCGGCCGCCGTGCGCACGCGCGCCGCCGCTTCCGGGTGGTGTGGCGACACACCACGCTGTGTGTGGCGACACACTTTTGTGTCGCGACACACAGTTTGGAAAGCTCTGCACTAAATATTAGCAGACAAGTAAGACTGAAAATTGTAAAATTGGCAGCTCTGGAAAGAAGAAAAGAAAAGAAAAGCAAGTGTTGAATTATGTGGTTCTTTGCTGAAGAGCTACAGGAAGCAGGTGATGAGGAAACTCTGGTAGCCAACTGTATCCCTAAAAGTGCCTTGAAGCCTAGCAATACCGTTGAGCTCCTGCTATTATCCAAGAAACGGCCGATTATCTTGTGTAATGAGTGTGTGCAGAAAGGGTAACGAGGAAACCTCAGGGCCAAACTGACTTGTTGGTTTGTAATCAAGTGAAATAAGGTAAAGAATAAAATGGAATAAGTGAAGACTAGCACTGACATCTAGGTCTAGAAATGATTGAGGTGCACTGTTTGAAAAGAATAGGATGGAAGCTGCCGAAGTTACTGTGGGAACAAGTTCAGCAGTTGTTATAGGCAGAGCAAGAGACCAGGACTTTGATTTATTATTTATTGTTGTGGCATTTCGTTACTTGGGATCAAAGGTTAGGCTTGGGAGAAGGACCCTTTTAAGGTCAGTTATCTCAGTAAATTTGCCACATGGAAACTGAAGCTATGATAAAACATGCCACAATGTTTGGATAATTTCCTTCTGTACCAGGCCCCACATTCCATATATTTTACTGGAGAGACAGATTGTTTTAGTGCTGGCAATCCCTTCCTAGGGAATCTGGCTTGGTAACTGTACTGATGTCTTGTAGGCAACAGATGAAGGTACAGTATTTCAAGAAATACTTTTGTGCTTTTAGCATTTGTATCATCTTGTGTCTTTTGTCATTCATTCAAAAGATGGAACTGAGTGTAAACTATCAAGAGGACACTTCCAGACATCCTTTTTCCACCCCACAATCCCTCAAAAACATTTTTAGATGTTTTATCCCACCTTTATTATTATTATTTTTATAAATAACTCAAGGCAGGGAACATACCTAATACTCCTTCCTCCTCCAATTTTCCCCACAACAACCACCTTGGGAAGTGAGTTGGGCTGAGAGAGAGTGACTGGCCCAAAGTCTCCTGCTTTCTAGCCTGGTCCCTTGACTGATTCTGCAGTTCTGAGAAGTTGTCCATCAGAAGTTTTCCATCAGACATTTTTTTCGAAACCACTAAAAATAATGTTCTCTCCTGTTGGTCAACTGGATGGAGAAAGTTTGAGCACTTATAGGTTCATGGGGTCTCTTCATGTTCTCTGCATTTCAGGAATTTTCTAATACACCCTGAAATGTTCTCCCTTTTCTCTAGCAGTTCTCATTCACTTGAATAAAAGAGTCCATGGTCAGAGGGTGGAATTCTTACACCTACTGGATCTCTCTGATGATTCAACTGAAAGAGAACTGCTAGAGAAAAGGGAGAACATTTCAGGGCATATTAGAGTGAGGGATGAGGACAAGAATGGGAAAAGGAACCCTAGTTGAAAAACTAACTCAACGATTTCTGTGTTCTATGCACCCTGCCTATAGACTTGGGCTGAGCAATCAGGTTACAAAGAACGGCTGCAGTGAGAAAGACATCCTGAGAAGGTCCTTCATGGAGTCAAGTATTGAGCCTGGTGGACTTGTGGGAAGGACATGAAATTTTTGGCGCAAATATGTTCTATAATTCAAATGATCCTTAAAGTGAATGTACAGTTGAAACCAGAACTGTTTCTTTTGGGCTTGATGGACCAACAACTTGAAAGAAAATATGGGACTTTGGTTCTGTATATGATAACAGCAGCAAGACTTTTGTATGCACAAAGATGGAAAGATGCACAAATTCCCACATTGGAGGGATGGATAGTGAATTTAATGGATTTGATGCAGATGGCAAAACTGACAGCACTGAAAAGACAAAATACCATGACTGGATTTGTTTCTATTTGGAAACCTCTTTTGGACTATTTGCATGTAACTGAAAAAAATGAAGTTTTGATTTTGGGATTTGACAATTAAATTGCTATTTTTCTATAGAAATGATGTTAGTTAAGGTTTAATTAAGAGTAAGAGATCAAGTTATTACAATGTGCATTTATATCTGTGTTGGAGAAGGTAGGAAGTCACTTTCTCCTTATTTCTTCTTTCTATTCTTGCACTTTTTAGGTTTCTTTAGTTCTTTATTCAAGCTTTTCTGTTCTTTGTATTTTAACTGTATTCTGAAACTTTAATAAAGTTCTTATTAAAAAAACAGTATTGAGCCTGGGTGGTGGTGGGCAATGGGTAGGAAGTGGGGGGAGGACGCATTCAAGGCAATGAGTGGAAAAGGTGCTTATTCAGCCACATCTCCCAAGCTTTGCCTTCAGGGTGGAGGCCGTTTCTGTGGACTACGGATGATCCCCCATAGCCTTGCTACAGGCCCTCATGAAAGGTGCACATGCAGAAACAGAAGTCAATTAACAACAGGTAGATGAAATATTAGCAGACCAGTGAGGCTGAAAGTGGTAAAACTGGCAGCTCTGGAAAGAAAGAAAAAGAAAGAAAGAATAAAGTGTTGAATTATGTGGTTCTTTGCTCAAGAGCTACAGGAAGCAGGTGATGAGGAAACTCTGGAAGCCAACTGTATCCCTAAAAGTGCCTTGCAGCCTAGCAATACCGTTGAGCTCCTGCTATTATCCAAGAAACGGCTGATTATCTTGTGTAATGAGTGTGTGCAGAAAGGGTAACGAGGAAACCTCAGGGCCAAACTGACTTGGTGGTTTGTAATCAAGTGAAATAAGGTAAAGAATAAAACAAAATAAGTGAAAACTAGTGCTGACATCTAGGTCTAGAAATGATTAAGAAGCGCTGTTTGAAACGAATGGGATGGAAGCTGCCAAAGTCACTGTGTGAACAACTTCAGCAGTTGTTTCAAAGGAAGAGGAAGAGACCAGGACTTTTATTTATTATTTATTGTTGTGGCATTTTGTTACTTGGGATCAAAGGTTAGGCTTGGGAGAAGGACCCTTTTAAGGTCAGTTATCTCAGTAAATTTGCCACATGAAAACTGAAGCTATGATAAAACATGCCACAATGTTTGGATGGTTTGCAAAAAAATGTGTGATGGAAAACTATGTGACAGGAAGTTGATTACCAAAACCCTCACAAAACAAACAAACAAATAGACCAGACCAGACAAGACCAAACCTCCAGCCTTAGCATTATTTCGTTTAAAAACTCATGTGGCTTCTGAAGGTGCAATGATAGCATGGTGATAAGTTTGCAGAAGGGCACTTTCTCAGCTTTCAGCATGGCTGCCTAACCTTCAGTGATCTGAAAGGCTAGTTCGACTTGACTCTGATTAGGACTTGGATGGTAGACTGTATCTTGGGGTACACCCAGGCACACTTGGCTCTGGCAAACTCTTTCTGAATATATGATGAAAAACTCTGTGGATGTGTTCAGTTTGTTGGAGGTTCCAGCAAATCAGCATGCCTCATTAGCATATGGGTCATTGCTCCAGGAGGCAAACTCTAGATCAAGGACTAATTTTTCTCAATTGTGAGAGGCCAGACATGGCGCGCGTGGCCAGTCACCAAAGAAAGGAGGATTCGAGTGCAATTCTCCAAATGAAGAGAAATGAATTGGCAGGAAGTTTGGAAAACAAGGACTCTGGTAAGTCTGATGCAAGGTACAAAACCTGCAAAGAGGGAAAGGACACGAGACCTGCAATTCCAAGACGAAGCACCAGGAGCTCTAGACAGCCCCTTGAGCTGCTTCACACTTACCAGTGTGGGCCAATTCAAGCATCTGTTGGGGGTAACATTCCAAAAAAGAAAAGAATCAAATTGGATTCCAGAGCAAAGGAAGGAATCTTATTGGGGTACCCACCAGGAAGCAAGGGATATCGAGATTCAGATCCTAAGACTGGCTGAATCCATACTTTTTTATTTATTTTTATTTATTCAATTTATCCCCCACCCATCTCCCGGGGCATTTTGATGAAACAGAGCCAAATCAAAATCCTCTAGCCAATAGCACTGCAGAAGGGGGAGGTGAAGAAGGATTGTTCGAAGTACCTTACCCGGTGTTTCCAGATGCAGCAAGCAGGCAAGCCCAGAGAGAGGACTTAGAGACGGAAACTCCGCCCGTGTCAGACGATGAGGAACCAGGAGGGACAGAAGGGGCAGAGATGCTGTACGATCCAGACCTGAGTCTTGTTCTGGACCTGAGACGCTCATCACGACCCAACAAGGGACTTCCGGCCAAGTGACTGTCCTACCTCGCAGGAGTGGCGTTGCCGAAAGAGCCTGCATCATGGAAGGAAGTGCAGCAGCTGCCACCAGCTGAAGCAAGTAAGTGGAAAAAAGCAGCACAAGAGGAATTTGAGGCTCTGCAACACAACAACACTTGGACACTCACAAAGTTACCTGTTGGCAAAAAGGCAATAGGTTGCAAATGGGTCTTTAAGGCCAAACAGAATGAAAAGGGAGAAGTACAAAGGTACAAAGCTAGACTGGTAGCCAAGGGCTATTGACAAAAGTATGGCAAAGATTACAACCAAACTTTTGCACCTGTTGTGACTCACACCAAAATTCAACTTCTTTTAAGTCTAGCAGCCAGCAGAAACATACAAATAGAGCATATTGACATCAAGACAGCATTCTTGCATGGTGAAATTCAGGAGGAGTTGTACATGCAACAACCTGCAGAATTCACTGTTCCAAAGAAAAGGCATTTAGTGTGTAAGCTTCAGAAGGGGATCTATGGGCTGCAACAAGCAACAAGGACCTGGAATGTGAAATTAAACCAGATGCTAATAAAGCAAGGTTTCACTCAAGGCAAAGCTGATCCCTGCCTTTACACACGACACAAGAATGGCAGAGACATGTTCATTCTGACATATGTGGACAATTTGATTCTCTGTTATGAGGATCAAAAGGACATTAATGAAGTTGTATCCAACTTGAACCAATCACATTATAGGTCAAACAAATTATCTGCCACACCCATCTTAAACTATATCTATATAAACTATATTCTACTTAATTTATAATAATAATTAATTGTATATTGTATTTTTATGTGTTTTTACAATAGAATTTTAACCTCTATGTGTGTAAACCGCCCAGAGTCCCCTTGTGGGAGATGGCGCGGTGATAGAAATCGAAATATAAATAAATAAAAATAAATAAATATCAGCTGCAGTATGTGTCACCACTTACTTTAACAATGGCTGCTAATTGAATGACTTGCAGAAAGTATTACCTTTAACCTATTTACTTCTCCTGTCTAATTAACCTACTTGTAAATTCTGGGTATTTATTCAAACCCCAACACAAGCAGACTATATTAGCATGATCAAGCACTGAAGCAGAGTATGTTTCAGCAACTAAGACATGCGATGAGGTGCCATGGCTCAAGTATTTACTTGAGGATCTGGGGGTTAGTGATCCTGCTCCAATAAGAGTCTTGAGGACAACCAAAGTTGTATAAGACTCTATCAAAGAAGGTGGGAGGGCAGACAAAGCACATGGATGTTCGCAACCAAATGATTAGAGAGGCACAGGAGACAGGACTAATACATTTGGAGTATTGCCCCTCAGAAAGGATGATTGCAGACATCCTGACAAAGCCACTCACAAGGGGTGTCTATCAAGGCCTATAAAGTAAGTTAAATCTTGTGTAGGCATGATTCATGACTAGATTTGAGAAGGGGTGTTGGAGGTTCCAGCAAATCAGCATGCCTCATTAGCATATGTGCTTCTAGAGGAAGCTGCTTGTTGCCCCTCCCACTTCCTCTCTCTCTCTCTTGCTTTCTACCACCAGAGAAGAAGGACCATGCGGCTGGGAGAAGGAAACTTTTAAGGTCAGTTATCTCAGTAAACTTGCAACATGGAAACTGAAGATATGATAAAACATGCCACAATGTTTGGATGGTTTCCAAGAACCATGTGTGATGGAAAATTATGTGACAGGAAGTTGATTACCAAAAACCTCACAAAGCAAACAAACAAACAACCAGACCAGACCAGACCAGACCAGACCAGACCAGACCAGACCAGACCAGACCAGACCAGACCAAACCAAACCAAACCAAACCAAACCAAACCAAACCAAACCAAACCAAACCAAACCAAACCACCCAGGTACACTTGGCTCTGGCAAACTCTTTCTGAATATATGATGAAAAACTCTGTGGATGTGTTCAGTTTGTTGGAGGTTCCAGCAAATCAGCATGCCTCATTAGTATATATTATATATTAGTATATAGTCATTGTTCTAAGAGGCAAACTCTATGTGCTTCTAAAGGAAGCTGCTTGTTGCCCCTCCCACTTCCTCTCTCTCTCTCTCTTGCTTTCTTCCGCCGGAGAAGGACCATGCAGCTGCTAGTCCTTCCATGGAGAGTCCATGCGCTAGGCCTCAACTCCAGGATTTTCCCCTTTTCTCCACGCAGCCTTCACCAGCTATGAGGGGTGAGGGTAAATTAAGTTTAGGGACAAAAGAAGAACAAGAAGTCATCTTTCCTGAACGAAAATGTAACTGGACCAAATAAACAGTAAGAACTCTTTTTGTAACCTACGTTGTCTAAGCGTGTGATTCTTTATGCTTGGGTGGGCTATGTGCTCAAGATCAATAGCCTATATTTCTCTACTGTGCTCTACTGTGCTCATTAATGCTATTAAGATAAAACCTCCTTTCTGTGTGTGCGTGTTTCTTTGCTGTTATACGCTCTGCTCCATTCAGTGGTACTAGCTGCCCACTAATGGTCTTCACAGTTTGTGTCCAGTAAAGCCATTTTATTTTTTTACATCACTTACTCAAAGAAATGAAGATAAGGTGAGCCTCCAGTAGAGCTAGGAGAGAGTAATGACTGGCTCTTGGCCAGGAGTGAGGTGAGCTTCAGTTCCTCTAATGGGAAAATGGATGGTCCAGAAGATGAGCAGAGCCACAGCAACTGAAAAGAAATTAACTGCTTTTCTGCCATTTCAAAGAAAGCAGAACAGAGTCCGAAATAAAAAAAATCATTTCCAATAATGGTCCTGAGATTCACCGGGTCAGAGCAAATCCTGAAGGAATGCTAACCCCTTTGATTGCTTGCCATGTACTCTGAATTCCTCTTTCCTGCCTCTTTTTGGGGAGATGGGATAGAGATGGGTGGGGGAATCTGTGTGGGAGAAAATAAGGATAGGTGATGTTGCTTTCTCTTTCCTGTGCTTGACGGACCCATTTCATACTTTATAGGGGGATCTTGCCAAGAAAACTGCAGGGACTTGTGCAGGCAGTCGCCAGGAGTTAAGGACACGAAAGCACAAACAACAGCAACAACAGTGTGGAAAGGAAAAAAATTACACAAGAGTATAAACCAATCAAACAGTATAACATTTAATATAAAACCTGATCTAGTCTCAAGCACTATCATAATTAATCTGTATCCAGTACTTCCTCTGAAGGGAAAACTTCTTCCAGCCTCATAAAAATCCTGGAACAAAAAGCTGAAGAAGCTCCTTGGATAAGGAGTGAAACGTTTCTACTGAGAAAATAGAAATCCAGTTGACATGATTCAAGCCACAGCCGGGAACAAAAAGTATTTTAAGGACCTTTTTAAGTTGTTAGGAGCTCAGAATCCAAATGCAGTTGGAGGATGAGTCTGTTTCAAACAGTAGAAGCTCTTAAACTGAAAAGTAAAAGAAGCAGGAGGGGAGACAGAGAGAGAGAAAAAAGATGTTGAGATAAAAAAAAACAGTAAGCTTGGCCTTTTCAAAACTTAATTGATGGTTGTGGGAACACATCCAACTAGGAATCCCAGGAAGGCAACTGGAGAGGAAGCAGAAGCAGACCTCATACCCACGGCCAGGCAGACGAATGCACCAGAATGTCACCAGCATAAATGGACTAGTTAGCGAAGAAAAGAAATCAGAGAACCCAGGACAGAGTATATGAAGTAAAAAAAAGTGGTCCTACGACTGCATGTTGAGACATGTCCTTAGATGAACCGAAGGATTTAGAAGACTACTGTAAAACTTACTCTGTGTATTGTCTGTAGCTTGAATCATGTCAACTGGGTTTCTATTTTCTCAGTGGAAACGTTTCGCTCCTTATCCAAGGAGCTTCTTCAGTCTGAGCAAAGTTAGTAAGGGAATCCTTAAATATGTTTCTAGCTGGCTGTGTGACCTTACCCCTGGGGCTAGGTCATGGTTATTTTGAGATGTTATTTCTAAGTCTCTTTATCATCTAAAGGAGGATCGTTAAGATCACCATGCTGCTGTTGAGCTTGCGAAATGGTCTTAATCTTCCTAGGCACAGAAGACAAAGCAGGAAGGAAAATAGGGGAAAGGTTGTGCCTGAGGCCTCCACCTCTATTCAAGGAAGGATTTTCCAAGTTGGCATAAATGGATTCCTTGACCCCTCTCTCAAACCACCTATCTTCTCTGTCTAAAATGTGAACATTAATGTCCTCAAACGAGTGTCCTTTTTCTTTTAGATGAAGATAAACTGCTGACTCTGGTCCTGTAGTGTTACTTCTCCTGTGTTGGGCCATCCTCCTGTGCAAAGGTTGTTTGGTTTCTCCAATGTAGAGTTCAGAGCACTCCTCACTGCACTGGATTGCATACACTACATTGCTTTCCTTGTGTTTTGGAGTTTGATCTTTGGGGTGTACAAGCCTCTGTCTCAGTGTGTTGGTGGGTTTGAAATATACAGGTATGTGGTGTTTGCCAAATATTCGTTTTATCTTTTCAGACACGCCAGCCATGTAGGGAATGACCAGGTTCTTTCGTTTACTCTGCGTCTCAGCCCTATCTGTCGCTGTTTTAGGTCTGGTAGACTTAGATTTAGTGAAGGCCCAATTTGGATATCCACAGGCCTTCAGGGCTGTTCTCAGGTGCTGATTTTCATTCTTTTTGGAATCCATGGAGGTGGGGATGGTTTCTGCTCTGTGTGACAATGTCCTGATGACTCCTAGTTTGTGCTGCAGTGGATGGTGGGAGTCAAACATCAGATATTGATCTGTGTGTGTGGGTTTCCTGTAGAAACTCTGTGTATCCAAACTGCTTGACTGAATCTGTCATAGTAATCCAGAGAGACTCATTGTGTGCAGCCACTGTGGCCTACTGGCTGGAGCCAAGGTTGTGAAAGTGATGCCGTTTGCTCTTCAGTAAAAACTTGATCTGGGTCTGATGCTTCCCTCTCCCTGTCCTGTTTCATGGAGTGGAAAGGCAAGTACATTTTTTCTTATAAGGCAAGTACATTTTGCAACTGAACCTCTCTGGGCTGATTGCTCTGAGCGGTTCATTGGCCTCACCTTGCCCCGACCACCACACGGCCTGGAGGGTGCCCTCCCTCTTAGCACCTCTGCCAGAGGGGGAAGAAGGAATTCTTAACATCTGGAGCTGCTTGGTTGTGCCTTGGAGATGTACGAAGGACTCCTTTTCTTTTCTTGTTGCTGTTGTGATTCCATTCCATTTGGCTGTGCAAGAAATGTGTATCAATCCGTTTTGGACTCTTATTCTAAGTGAAAAAAAGGACAGACAAACTCTGTTCTGACTTCCTGGTAAGTCAAACAATCGACCTTCACCCCTTAGCTGCACATTTAGGGCTTTAAATCATTTTCCGACATTCTGCATTCTGAATTCTTGTCACCACCCACGAGTAGCTGCTGCTTAAACTATACACTCCACTTACAGTGCATAAGCATGTGTGAGAGCATCTGGTTTTGTTTGGCTGTCAAACTGGAGGGCAAATGCATGGAGGGCAGAGCAGAGTTATGAACCTTGGCCACATTTGAAGACATTAAACCAGAGCTTTCCAAACTGTGTGTCGCAACACGTTAGTGTGTCGGCTGCAGTGTCTGGGTGTGTCGCGGCTCCTGCCGCCTCCTAATCCTGCCAGGATTCCACGCAGGTCCTAGTGCCTGCCTTGTGCCTGGCTGCCTCCAAACCTGCTGTGATTCCACACAGGTCCTAGTGCCTGCCTTGTGCCCTGCTGTAAGAGTGCGTCGCGAAATGATGCCCTGCTGTAAGAGTGTGTCACCAACATGAAAAGTTTGGAAAGCTCTGCGTTAGTGTGTCGGCTGCAGTGTGTAGGTGTGTCGTGCGAACGTAATGAGAAACCTCTGAGTCTGTGTGAAATAAACAATACCAACTTACATGCATCTTTACACAGCAAGTGAGCTCAGCAGCAATGATCCAGCTCTACTGCTGCTGCACTGCGCTGTCACCGCTGCCTCCAAAGCTTGCTGGCTTCCGCGTAGGTCCTAGTGGCTGACATGTGTCTGACTGCTTCAGGGAATTCCGTGGCTGAGTCTGCCTTGACCTTGCTTGCTGTCTTGTAAGTACTCAGCTCTCCAACCTCACTGGCAGCCACGCAGGTACTCCTTGCCGAGCCTTGCCTTGTACCCAGTGCGAACTCTGCCGAGCCTTGCCTTGTACCCAGTGCGAACTCTGCCGAGCCTTGCCTTGTACCCAGTGCGAACTCTGCCGAGCCTTGCCTTGTACCCAGTGCGAACTCTGCCGAGCCTTGCCTTGTACCCAGTGCGAACTCTGCCGAGCCTTGCCTTGTACCCAGTGCGAACTCTGCCGAGCCTTGCCTTGTACCCAGTGCGAACTCTGCCGAGCCTTGCCTTGTACCCAGTGCGAACTCTGCCGAGCCTTGACTTGTACCCAGTGCGAACTCTGCCGAGCCTTGACTTGTACCCAGTGCGAACTCTGCCGAGCCTTGCCTTGTACCCAGTGCGAACTCTGCCGAGCCTTGCCTTGTACCCAGTGCGAACTCTGCCGAGCCTTGCCTTGTACCCAGTGCGAACTCTGCCGAGCCTTGCCTTGTACCCAGTGCGAACTCTGCCGAGCCTTGCCTTGTACCCAGTGCGAACTCTGCCGAGCCTTGCCTTGTACCCAGTGCGAACTCTGCCGAGCCTTGCCTTGTACCCAGTGCGAACTCTGCCGAGCCTTGCCTTGTACCCAGTGCGAACTCTGCCGAGCCTTGCCTTGTACCCAGTGCGAACTCTGCCGAGCCTTGACTTGTACCCAGTGCGAACTCTGCCGAGCCTTGACTTGTACCCAGTGCGAACTCTGCCGAGCCTTGCCTTGTACCCAGTGCGAACTCTGCCGAGCCTTGCCTTGTACCCAGTGCGAACTCTGCCGAGCCTTGCCTTGTACCCAGTGCGAACTCTGCCGAGCCTTGCCTTGTACCCAGTGCGAACTCTGCCGAGCCTTGCCTTGTACCCAGTGCGAACTCTGCCGAGCCTTGACTTGTACCCAGTGCGAACTCTGCCGAGCCTTGCCTTGTACCCAGTGCGAACTCTGCCGAGCCTTGCCTTGTACCCAGTGCGAACTCTGCCGAGCCTTGCCTTGTACCCAGTGCGAACTCTGCCGAGCCTTGCCTTGTACCCAGTGCGAACTCTGCCGAGCCTTGACTTGTACCCAGTGCGAACTCTGCCGAGCCTTGACTTGTACCCAGTGCGAACTCTGCCGAGCCTTGACTTGTACCCAGTGCGAACTCTGCCGAGCCTTGACTTGTACCCAGTGCGAACTCTGCCGAGCCTTGACTTGTACCCAGTGCGAACTCTGCCGAGCCTTGACTTGTACCCAGTGCGAACTCTGCCGAGCCTTGACTTGTACCCAGTGCGAACTCTGCCGAGCCTTGCCTTGTACCCAGTGCGAACTCTGCCGAGTCTTGCCTTGTACCCAGTGTGAACTCTGCCGAGCCTTGACTTGTACCCAGTGTGAACTCTGCCAAGCCTTGCCTTGTACCCAGTGCGAACTCTGCCAAGCCTTGACTTGTAACCAATTGCAGTTGAATTACCCCTAAAATGGATAAGTTTCTAATTAAGAAAAGAAAAGCTGGTGAAGATGACGTTTGCGATGAACAAAATGTAGCGGCTATAGAGGAAACTATGCTAGAATCAACTGTTGAACGGTCCGGTACAAATAGAAAAACATTTCTTTAGAATAATACAGTATATGATCACAGCAGCAAGACTCTTATATGCACAAAACTGGAAAAATCAAAGTGTTCCAACAATACAGGATTGGATGTTGAAACTATTAGAGATGGCAGAAAATGATAAATTGACTTGCTTATTAAAAGATAATTCAAATTGTTACTTTCTTAAAGAGTGGAAACCATTGATGGACTATTTGCAAAAAGCAGGAGGAGTAAAGCTAACATGGGGATTTGATGATTAGATTATATATAAATAGTATATAGTATAATAGACAAGAAAAGTATATGAATGTCATATGAATAACCAGCATGTAAAAACAAACTATCTATCTTATTCTTATGACCATAGTTGGATCGGAGGTCATCCAATTTCTTTGTCTGTGTTTTTCTTTCTTTTTTTTCCTTTACTGCACTTTTCTTTTTCTCTTAATTTGTAGTTCTATTTTCATTTCATTCTTAACTTTTAGCTTTGTATATTTAAAATCCAATAAAATTTTTTTAAAAAAACCTGTTGAACGGTCTGTATTAGTATGTAAGAAGTGTAAAGGAAAAATTTCCAAGCCTCGTTTATACAATAAAGGTTATATGAAATGGGGGTTCACATTTTCTGGTAATGAAAACAATCCTTGTCTGAAGTGTTTAGTTTGTGGGGATACTTGCAAATGAAAGTATGGTACCAAAAAATTAAAGCGCCATTTAACCTCAAAACACAGTCATTTGTCAGGAAAACCAGTAGAATACTTTATTGAGCTTTCAAAATCTATAAAGAAGCAGTCTGCATCATTCACAAAGAGAATGAAGACATCAGAGAAAGTTCAAAAGGCAAGTTACTTGGTTGCTCAAATAACTGCCAAAAACAAGGACCCACACACGATTGCCGAAACCACCATAAAGGAATCTTGCTGTGCTATTGTTCGAACAATGTTTGGGCCTGAATTTGAGAGAGAAGTTAATAAAATCCCTTTGGCAGATAACACGATTGGAAGACGTATTCAAGACATGTCTGATTACATTAAGCTGCAAATGAAGGATATATTTCTAGACGATAATATGATCTTTACATTGCAATTAGACGAATCAACAGATGTCAGTGGGTTAGCACAATTATTGGTTTTTATACGTTTCATTCATACTGACAGAATTATTGAGCAATTCTTGTGTTATCTAGAACGTCCAATGAGAACTAGAGGTGAAGATATATTTAAAACTTTAGATTGCTTCATGAAGGAAAATAATTTGCAATGGTTAAATTGTGTAGGAATATACACAGATGGCGCACACTCAATGGTTGGTTCAACAAAAGGTTTTATAGCTTTAGCAAAGAAAGAGAATGAAAATATTATAATTACTCATTGCTTTTTACATCGCGAAGCACTAGTTGCGCAAACCATTGGAAATGCATTAAGAAAACTTTAAAATCTTTTATTTTAAAATGTACTTTCTGTTTACTTTTTTCTACTGTCTGCCTGTATATTTTTCTGTTGGTTAATTTTGGATTAATTCATTAACCTCTATTTTTGTGAGTTAACTTTTTAGGGTGTGCTATAATTTACTGTTTGCATAATGGAAGAGTTTAAAGAAGATCTAAGAAAATTATGTTGTCAGCAAGAAAATATCATTTCAAAGGGCTGTCAAACCATCATACAGACCATTCGGGAGATTTTGGTTAAAATGAAACAATTATATGAAAATACTATGATGGAACAAGAAGAAGACATGGGAAAAGATGGTGTTTTTGTTGTTGTGGGTGAAAATGAAAAGCTCTCGGCTGAGAACTTTGGACTGGTGTTTAATTTTAAGATTACAGAAGAAGCTGCCAAGTGGTGGAAATGTTATGACTATTTTTGTCAATGTTTTGGGAAAGAATAATGTTTTGTGTGGGAGTTTTTTTTCTCTTTCGCTGGAAACTGTATTTTCTGAAGCTATTGTAGATTTCTGTAAAAAAAAAAAAGGTGCTGTTGGTGTGGTGTTGAAATGTCTTGCCCTGGTATATTTTGAGGAGGGGTAAAAAATTAAGAAATATATAATTGGATTGATAAAGAGATTAATATGATTGTTTTATAGGGTTATAGATTTGTAAAACTTAAAGGATATTGATAAGATATAATGTTTCATATTGTCTTTGAGATCTAATAGAGTTAAGATTGTTTATTATAAAGGCAGAAAATGTATTTGTTTCTATAACTTGATGTGTATTGTATAGACAGAAGTATTTAGAATGGTAGCAGAACGGGAAAAATTATAAAATGGATTATTTTTTAAGAAGAAGGGAAGTTTGAAGCAAAAAATTAAATATATGTGTGTGTGTATATATATATATATATATATATATATATATATATATATATATATATATTACGTACGGGGAAGGAGCAATTCTATTAGAGATTTACATATGTGATAATGGAAGGATGTTTTTAATGTTTTTCTTTGTGTATATAGTGTTTTTTCTTTTTTGTAGTTTTTTTATTTTTGTTCTAAAAAATAATAAAAAACTTTAAAAAAAACCAGTCATTTGTCAGGAAAACCAGTCGAATACTTTATTGATCTTTCAAAATCTATAAAGAAGCAGTCTGCATCATTCACAAAGAGAATGAAGACATCAGAGAAAGCTCAAAAGGCAAGTTACTTGGTTGCTCAAATAATTGCCAAAAACAAGGACCCACACACTATTGCCAAAACCACCATAAAGGAATCTTGCTGTGCTATTGTTCAAACAATGTTTGGGCCCGAATTTGAGATAAAAGTTAATAAAATCTCTTTGGCAGATAACACGATTGGAAGACGTATTCAAGACATGTCTGATGACATTAAGCTGCAAATGAAGGATATTTTTCAAGACTATAATATGATCTTTACATTGCAATTAGATGAATCAACAGATGTCAGTGGGTTAGCACAATTATTGATTTTTATACGTTTCATTCATACTGACAGAATTTTTTTCCCCATAAATTTTATTAAATTTTAAAATACATATTAAAAGTTCAAAATAAGAAAAGAAATAGGAATACAAAGTAAAAAAAGGAGAAAAAAAAAAGAAAAAGTGAATTAAAGTAAGAAACAAAAAAGAGTATAGAAAATAGATGACTTCCAATCTATCTTTGGTCATTAAGTACAATATTTATTTATTTATTTATTTAATTTATATAACCGCCCATCTCCCCCAACGGGGAACTCTAGGCGGTTTACAATAAATAAAATTAGATAAAAGCATAAAATATAAAATATATAAACCAACAATTTATACAATTAATATAATATAAAATAAAAATCCAAGTGGGAGATAGTATTAATAAAAGAAGGGCAGTATAAAATTACGGGATTAACCACCCACATGAGGAACTATTGTTTCCTCCCTCCCATGCCAGGCGGCAGAACCAGGTCTTCAGTTCTTTTCTAAAGGTCGGGAGGGAGGGGACCTGTCTCAACTCTGGGGGCAAGATGTTCCATAGTGTGGGTGCTGCTACAGAGAAGGCCCGCCTCCTAGCCCCCATCAGATGACATTCTTTAATTGATGGGGCTCGTAGCAGGCCCTCTCTGAACGATCGGGTGGGGCGGGTCGATAATATGGGGATAAGACGGTCTGGTCCCATGCCATGTAGGGCTTTAAAGGTGATAACCAACACCTTGAATTGTACCCGGAAGCAGACTGGCACCCAATGCAGCTCGCGGAGCAAAGGTGTTATATGTGCGGATCTTGGCGCACCTAAAATCGCCCGCGCGGCTGCATTCTGCACCAGCTGTAGCTTCCGGATAGTCTTCAAGGGTAGCCCCATGTAGAGCGCATTGCAATAATCTACATGGGAGATGACAAGAGCGTGAGTGACTGTTCGTAGGGCATCGCGATCCAGGAATGGGCGCAACTGGCGCACAAGCCGAAGCTGTGCAAAAGCCCTTCTAGCCACAACTGCCACTGCTCTTCGAGCAGGAGTCGTGAGTCTAGAAGGACCCCCAAGTTGCGCACCGGTTCCGAATGGGGCAGTGCTACCCCATCAAGAACCAAAGATGATAATTTCCTAGAAGATGCTAAGCCATCAATCCACAGCCACTCGGTCTTGCCAGGGTTCAATTGGAGCCTGTTGTTCCTCATCCAGGCCCTCACAGCCCCCAGGCACTGGGACAGGGTGGTCACTGCATCACTTACTTCACCTGGGATGGAGATATACAGTTGAGTATCATCTGCATACTGATGATACCTCATCCCATGGTGTCGGATGACCTCGCCCAGCGGTTTCATGTAGATGTTGAATAGGAGAGGAGAGAGAACCGAACCCTGCGGCACCCCACACAGGAGTGGTCGTGGGCTGGATCTCTCCTCCCCTACCAGCACCGACTGGGAATGGCCCTGGAGGAAGGAGGTGAACCAGCGCAAAACTACGCTGCCCACCCCCAACTCCCTAAGCCGTCCCAAAAGGATACCATGGTCGAAGGTATCGAACGCTGCTGAGAGATCTAAGAGAACCAGGATGGATGCACTACCTCCATCCCGCTCCCGCCAGAGGTCATCCGTAAGCGTGACCAATGCAGTTTCCGTCCCAAATCCCGGCCTGAAACCTGACTGGAAAGGGTCTAGATAATCCGCTTCATCCAGGGTCCTCTGAAGCTGCAACGCCACCACCTTCTCAACCACCTTTCCCAAAAAGGGAAGGTGGGAGACTGGACGAAAATTGTCCAGAATGGTAGGATCCAGGGATGGCTTCTTGAGGAGGGGGTGCACCAACGCCTCCTTGAAGGCCGCTGGAAACACCCCCTCCAACAAGGATGTATTAATCATTGCCTGGACCCATCCACATGTCACTTCCCTGGCTGATTTTACTAGCCAGGAATGACAGGGATCTAACTGACATGTGGTGGAATTAACAGTTCGGAGGATCTTGTCCACTTCCTTAGGTCCAACAGGATCAAATTGTTCCCAGATAATAGGGCAAGACCATTCTCCCGGCATCTCCCCAGACTGCATTTCACGCATGGAGTCCAACTTAGACCGAATCCGAGCGATTTTATCCTGCAGATGCTCAGAAAATTCTTCCGCACGGCCCTGTAGGTGGGTGGTCAACTCCACCCTACCTAAGAGAGATCGAGTAATCTTAAACAGGGCCGTCGGGCGGCATTCTGCGGATGCAATAAGAGCGGAGAAATATTCACGTTTCGCCGCTCTTACCGCCACAAGGTAGGCCTTAATAGCAGCTCTAGATTGTGTTCGGTCCGATTCCGCCTTCGTCTTTCTCCAGCGACGCTCTAGACATCTCTTCACCCTCTTCAAGACCCTCAACTCCTCCGTATACCATGGGGAGTGACGGGTCGAATGGGGTTGGAGAGGTCGCATCGGTGCGGTCCTGTCCAAGGCTCCGGCCGCCTCCCTATTCCAGGAAGCGGCCAGTGCCTCCACTGGACCGTGCAGCAGATCATCGGGTATTACCCCCAGCTCCCTCTGAAACCTCATTGGGTCCATAAGTCGCCGGGGGCGGACCAATCGAATAGGTCCTGCCTCCCTGCGGAGTGGGGCGGCGTAAGAGAATCTTAGGGATATCAGGACGTGATCTGACCATGACAACGGGGATAGTTCTAACTTTCCCCTCAGGTCACTTTGCCATTGCTCAGACAAGAAAATCAAATCCGGAGTGAGTCCACTGTCTCGAGTTGGGTCCCGAATAATCTGGGCCAGGCCCATGGCTGCCATGGTAGTCATGAACTCCCGAGCCACTTCCGAGGCACGTCCCAGGGATGGCAAGTTAAAATCCCCCAGAACCATCAGCCTGGGGAACTCCACTGCCAACCCCGAGACAGCCTTCAGCAGCTCAGGCAGGGAGGTTGCTACGCAGCAGGGAGGCTGGTACAATAGCAACACTCCCAACTGTTCCCGGGCACCCAACTTGAAGAACAGGGTCTCACATCCGGCCACTTGTGGAGCAAGGCCCCTGAAAGCCACCAAAGACTCTCTGATGATAACTGCCACCCCTCCTCCCCTACCCCGGTATCTCGGCTGGTGCCACACCTGGAACCCAGCCGGGCACATTTCCGAGAGGGCTACCCCTCCCTCTGGGCCCAGTCAGGTCTCAGTAATATTCTGCTTTAAATGTTGGTCTTTCATACAATACACAAAAACATTTCTTTGTCTAATACATTTTAGTTTCTATATTCCAATCTTCTGATCTTCATGTAAACTTCGCCCTTCTTGCAGTTCTCCAATAGTCCATCTGTGGTTTCTGCTCCTTGAAGTGATAGTGATAGCGATTTAAGTTTTCTTTTCATTTAAACATATCAATTTAACATTTTTTGATCAGTCTTTCCATTTTTGCATCTATATTTATATCCTTGGTAAAATCCAATTTTCTTGAATTATGCATAAAAAAAGAAAAAAAATTCTTATTGCTATAACCATATGTTATCTATTTCTAATAAGATAAATTTCTATATATATATATCCATAAAAATAATTCTAGTTTAAACATAATCTATATTTGTACTATGTTTATACTATATTCTACATCTACATGCATGTTTTTATTATGTTTCACATCAATATATTTGAAATGATAATTCATCTTATAACTCAATCTGCATTTATATTTTATAATACATTTTCACATTGAAATATATATTTAAATCCCCATTTTCTTTACATCCTTATACACCCAATTCTAATAAAATAGAGATAATTCTAATTTAAATTTAATCTATAACATCAACGTGCATTTATATATCTGATTTTAACACCTTATATCCTTCATTTAAAATATCAAATTTTTATACATATCTTCAACACATTTTCTCATACCAATTTTTTAATATTTAATATTCCCAACAATTATATTGCTAGTTTAAACTTGATTTACATTTATAAAATAATCAATTTCCAGTTAGAATCCATGGTTTCATTATAGCCTTATGACCCATCATATATCTTCTTTTGGAATCTTCTGTTTCAAGTTATGCCAAAGTTGTAATATATAATCTGTTTTATTATCTGTCTCATGTTGAGACTACATTTATTCTGACTTTTCTTTGTCTGGCACTAAATAGGTCAATTCTAAAATATTTGTCAGTTTCTAAATTCAAATCTCTTTCTCTTTCTCTGAGGTGTAACAAGATATTTAAAATATCTTTCTCCGTATTCTCCTCTATCATTTCAATGGCATCCCCTTTTCATTGAATATATGTCACAACCTCTTCTGATTCAAATTCTGTCTTTTGTATCTGACCCAGCATATTCTCAATATCAAATAAGAGACTTTTCAGTGTTTCCCTAGTTTCTTGAAATGCTTCTCTAATCTCCTGTTTAAAATCCTGAATCAACTCTCCTATTGAATTTGCCATTCCCCCCCCCCACTAACTCAGTTCTGTAAATTTCCGTGACATCTCTTCTATATTCCAATATGTACAGTAGGCTCTGTAAAAAAAAACAAGGGTGGGTGGGTGAGGGAAGGATTATAGACACAACAGAAAAATTTCCCAGAAGAAAAGTAAACAGCTGCTCCAGTCCAATGGAAAATTACCAACAAGATCTAATAAGTTCCAAATATACAAAAGGGGATTATTGCCAAAATGCAAAAGTTTCTTAGAAGAGAAAAAAAACAAAGTATAAATATACAAAAAATAGGAAAAAGAGAAGTATTTCAATCAATTTATATTCAATAAAAAATTCAGCCACTACAAAAAAAATAGATTCATTAATCATTAATCCAATGAAATATATTCAATAAAACTCAGCCACTGTATATAAAAGATTTCCAAGTCACTAGTCATTAATCCAATAAAGGTTTTGAACAAAATTGATACTTCCAAGTGAGAGGCGAATCACTCTAGTAAGATAGAAGGGTGAAGACGTTTCACTATATTTCAAAAGCAAAGTCCATTTCAATCTTCCACCACAAATAACACAGCAAAGAAAGCAAAGACTTTACCAGCATTTTCAGCATTTCCCAAGGATAGACTTTAGATAATAATGAGGCACTATAAACTAAAAAGAAAAGTAAAATAAAGTGATCTAAGAGACAGTTTCTTGCGCTTGCATCTCTATTAAGAGACTTACGGTTCCCTGCAGAGCCGGCTGGCTTCTCATGCCATTTTCACTGCTTCCACCCCCCTCTCCTTCTGTGGTGGAAAACAGCCGAAAGAGCAGAGGGGAGTAGTTTTAACAGCTTGGTGAGAAATCTTCTGGCCCCTCCTCTTAGGGGGGAGACTCCGGTGGTCCTTCACCTTCTGGGGACCACTGCAAACAGGGAAATGTTAGCTGGGTCTTCAGCGCTCTGAAAAACTCCAACTTATCGCGCCGCCATTCCGACCGGAAGCTCATACAGACAGAATTATTGAGCAATTCTTGTATTGTCTAGAACAGAGCTTTCCAAACTGTGTGTCACGACACAAAAGTGTGTCACCTGCGGGGCCCAGATGTGTCGCATCAAAACCCGGCAGCGCTGATGGCCATCAGCGCTTCTGGGTTTTCCCACGGCAACACACTAATGGCGGCGCGTGAAAATCTGAAAGCGGCAGCAGCACTTCTGGGTTTTTGCACGCTGCTGCAATGGCGGCACTTCCAGGTTTTCTCACGACGACACACCAACGGCGGTTGGTGTGTCACCGCGGGAAAACTTTGGAAAGCCCTGGTCTAGAACTTCCAATGAGAACTAGAGGTGAAGATATATTTAAAACTTTAGATCGCTTCATGAAGGAAAATAATTTGCAATGGTTAAATTGTGTAAGAATATACACAGATGGTGCACCCTCAATGTTCAACAAAAGGTTTTATAGGTTTAGCAAAGAAAGAGAATGAAAATATAATTACTCATTGCTTTTTACATCGCAAAGCACTAGTTGCGCAAACCATTGGAAATGAATTAAGAAAAGTTATGGACAATGTGGTTCAAATGGTCAATTACATTAAAAGTAGACCTCCTAAATCAAGATTATTTGCTTATATTTGTGAAGAAATGGGGGCAAGGTTTAAAAAGCTTCTACTACACACAGAGATTCGTTGGCTCTCAAGAGGTCAAGTGCTTTGTCATGTAAACGAATTGAGGGAAATGATGCTTGAACTTTTTGAGGAAAATCAGCAAAATGAATTCTGCAATCTAATTCAAAACAAACTTTGGTGCACAAAATTGGCATATCTTGCTGACATATTTGAACATTTGAATAAAATGAACACCAGTATGAAAGGAAAAGGAGAAAATATCTTAACAGTGGTAGATAAAATTTGTGCTATGAGAGACAAAATAGCAATTTGGAAAAGGAAAGTGAAAGAAGGAAATTTTGAAATGTTTTCCAAAACTGCTGAGTGTGAGCTAAAATGTGATATCAGCTCACTAATTGTTGACCATTTAATATTGCTCGGAGAGAAAGTTCATCATTACTTCCCAAATGTTGAAGTCCAAGACCATGATTGGATCAGAAATCCATTTCTTTCAACTGCAACGAGGAACTTTTCACTTAGTGAAGAAGAAGAATTAGCTGAAATAAAAAATGATCGAAGTCTGTTAATGATGTATGAAGAGGGTGACTTAGACAGCTTTTGGATTCGCATTTCAAAATTGCGTCCAAACATAGGTAAAAATGCATTAAAAATTCTTCTCCAGTTTTCTACTACATACATTTGTGAAGTATTCTTTTCAACGATGACAAACATAAAGACACTGAAACGTGGAAGCTTAAAAATGCTTGATGATGAAATGTGGGTGTCTTTATCAAATATTCCACCAAATATTCAAAAGCTGTGTTCATAGCATCAACCTCATACATCTCATTAAAATGGTACGCAGTTATTGGTGTTATTCAATTTTTTTTATTTCTTGCACATATTTACATATTATGTCTATGAAGGTTCTCAGTCATCCAGGTGGAATTGTCTGTAGCTTGAATCATGTCAACTGGATTTCTATTTTCTTAGTGGAAACGTTTCGCTCCTTATCCAAGGAGCTTCTTCAGTCTGAGCAAAGTTGGTAAGGGAATCCTAAATATGTTCCTAGGTAGCTGTGTGACCTTACACCTGGGGCTAGGTCATGGTTATATTGAGATGTAATTTTTAAGTTCTTTTATCATCTAATGGAGGGTCGTTAAAATCACCATGCTGCTGTTGAGCTTCTGAAATGGTCTTAATCTTCCTAGGCACAGAAGACAACACGGGGAGGAAGATGGGGGAGAGTTTGTGCCTGAGGCCCCCACCTCTATTCAAGGAAGGATTTTCCAAGTTGGCATAAATTGATTCCTTGACCCCTCTCTCAAACCACCTATCTTCTCTGTCTAAAATGTGAACATTAATGTCCTCAAATGAGTGTCCTTTTTCTTTTAGATGAAGATAAACTGCTGACTCTGGTCCTGTGGTGTTACTTCTCCTGTGTTGGGCCATCCTCCTGTACAAAAGTTGTTTAGTTTCTCCAATGTAGAGTTCAGAGCACTCCTCACTGCACTGGATTGCATAAACTACGTTGCTTTCCTTGTGTTTTGGAGTTTGATCTTTGGGGTGTACAAGCCTCTGTCTCAGTGTGTTGGTGGGTTTGAAATATACAGGTATGTGGTGTTTGCCAAATATCAATTTTATCTTTTCAGACACGCCAGCCATGTAAGGAATGACCAGGTTCTTCCGTTTACTCTGAGTCTCAGCCCTATCTGTCGCTGTTTTAGGTCTGGTAGATCTAGATTTAGTAAAGGCCAAATTTGGATATCCACAGGCCTTCAGAGCTGTTCTCAGGTGCTGATTTTCATTCTTTTTGGAATCCATGGAGGTGGGGATGGTTTCTGCTCTGTGTGACAATTGCTTTGGAAACAAATTCTTCCAAATTATGGATGTGGTGTTCAGAGTGTCCAACTAGAGGTGCTAGTATGGTAGAGAGGTGTTTGGCAATGTTGTACGTTACCAAAGAGGAAAGATATTGTTTAATAACGGTCAAGGAGCCCTAGCAAGGATGGAAGGAAGTTCCTAATATGGAGTGAAGGAAGGAAATTCCTAATATGGAATGAGGGTAAGGTGGAGTATGGGTAACTGAGTAAGGGGTGGTCTTCTAAAGGAGGAGTTGAATGGAATCTATATAATGTGCTGTAGGAAGGGGGTCCTGCGCAGCCGCCCACCTAACAGCTTTCTGTCATTGCTTTTGCTCTTGGGTGAATAAACTCCTAACTTCATGCAATTGGTCAGTTTCTTTACTCCCGGCTCAGGAACGAACTTGGTAAGATAAAAGTTATCATTGGAAAGTACACTTTATTCTATGGGCACAGCTATCTATCAAGGCCTGCTAGAAAGGAAGGGTGTCAACAAAACTCTTCAAGGAAATACAGCATGGTTTCAGAGCCATAATACAAGTGCATATGTTTCTAATATATGAATATGAAATATATTTGTATTTATATATACAGAAATGTAAGAATATGTTTACAATCCAACAATCCCCCCTCTGTGCATGGGAAAGCGTATTCCCATAGCACACCTAGGAATGGTCCAGTCAGTAGTTGTGGTTGAGGAAGCAAAGGGAATAGCGACTGGATTCCCTTTAGAAACCTCTAGTAGGAGGGTCCACAGCATTAGAAGCCAAGACATTCTTTCAAACCCCAAATGTCAGAATCCGGATCCCTAACAAGCTTGATGGGAGGCCGAGGCAGGAAGGGGGCTGTGATCTTGGACTGCTGGTTTGACGTGTGTCCAATGAAGCCAGGTGTTTCGTTCAGCAACCCGAACTGCTGTTTGTGTTGTCAAAAGGATATCCACACCCAATCACCTGGTTCAAAAGGATGAAGAGTTTCTTCCAGTGGCAAGGTCTGGAGTAGAGCACTTCATTTCCATAGAGATCGCAAGTACCTGCACATAGAGAGGAGATAAGAAAATAACATAGAATCCCCCCCCCTCTAGGTGAAGGGAGTGGTGGTCCAGGCCTTTTGAAACATCTGGTGGCCTGCCAAAAAGCAACTCAAATGGAGACAATCCCACATCTTTTCGAGGTCAGGTACATAAGTGAAATAAAGCGATAGGCAATACCTGGGGCCACTTTAAATGCGTCTCCTGGCATAATTTTCCTAGCAATGTCTTGAGTTCCCTGTTAGCCCATTTCACACACACACCCCCAAAGATTGAGGATGATAATGGGCATGTAAGTTCTGTGTGATGCCTAAAGCTTGCAGGATGTGAGTAATCACGTGTGCCGCAAAGTGTTGGCCGCGGTCCATATCTAAGACAGAGGATGCCGTATCGGGGAACGATGTGCTTCAGCAGGTGTCTTGCAGTTTCAATTGCAGTAGCATGCTGACAAGGGAAGGCTTCAATCCACTGTGTAAGTGGGTCTCTGCAAACAAGTACATGTTCGAAGCCATTTGCCTTAGGTAATTGAATATAGTCTAGATGTAATTTTTTTTTTCTTCAAGAGGTCTTTGGGCCCAGGGTCTCCCTCCCTTATGGATCTTTTGTCTTGAGGAAGCATTGTTAGCTTGGCAAGTGAGACATGTACGTGCTACTTTTTCAGCTTCCATGTAAACCCCAGGCGCATACCATACCCATCGCACGATATCCACAATGGCCTGGTCCCACAGTGGCCCTTTGCATGAATCTGTTGACAAAGAAGGTGTAACAAACATCTAGGGGCTAAGGGTCTTCCATCCGGTACCCTCCAGAATCCATCAGAAAAAGGTGCCTCATAGTTTGCCTGCCACTGTTCCACCTCCCCCCTCTCAACGAAATTGTCGTATGGAAGAGACAATTGAAGATGAAACTCTGCAGCTGTGACAGAGAGAGATAGAGGCTGCAGGGCGGCCCATTTCGCTGTAGCATCAGCGAAAGCATTTCCCTTTGTAACCAGGGAGACGCCCTGTTGATGTGCAAGGCAGTGCACTACGGCCAGAGCCTTAGGGAGCATAATGGCTTTGAAAAGGGAGGCTATGAGGGTAGCATGAGCAATGGGGCACCAGAAGAAGTAAGGAAGCCCCGCTGTTTCCACAGGGCTCCTGTAGCATGGCAAACCCCAAAGGCATATTTAGAGTCCATGTAGATCGTCACACAGAGGGTGCGGGCAGCCTTGCAAGCCTCGGTCAGGGCAATGAGTTCTGCGGCTTGGGCATCGTGGGAAGGGGAAAGTCCAAAATCAATCCATTGGGAGTACATTTAATAGTGGCCCCGAGTTTACAGAGTAAATCACGACCTAGGAGAAAAACAGGAGATTCAGAACAAACAGTAAAAGCATGTTCAACAGTGAGAGGACCCACCTCTACTGTTAAGGGGTCAGTAACATTTACAGGAATGATCCCCCAACCCCAATAATATGATCAGAAATCCGAGAAAGAACAGTAGGGGAAGAGGGAGGGTGAGTTAGTAAGGATGCAGTGGCCCCAGTATCAACCAGGCAGTGATACTGTTGACCACCTATAGTTAAAGGAAGAAAAGGTTCTCCTCCAGGTCCAGAATGTATAGGTAACATGAGTGCACTCAAGGGTAAGGTCGCTTGTAGAGCCAGCTGGTTGAGAAGAATCAGCGACAGGCAAAACTGGATACACATGAGAAGGTTCTGGAGGGAAAGGTGTGTTGGTCAAAACGTATCTCTCAAGGGCTCTAAGATATGTGTTTGCAAACACAAAAATATATGGGGTGGTTCCCAAATGTATAACATTATGTTTGTGCAGCAGGATCTCCACTATTTTCATCCTGCTACTTTATTAGTTGGTCCAGGTGTTGGGGTCACAGCAACAAAGCAAGTGGAAACATAACAATTCCCTTTCCTTTTCCCCTCTGTGATTCACTCCACATCAACTCTCTCCCAAGCCATCTCAACATCACAAATACATTCCTGTATCTCCATCTTCACTTCATTCAACTTACTCTCACCCAACTTCAACTTACTCTTACCCAACTTACAATATTCTTTCCTCACATTCCCATCTCTTACTTCCATACAGATCAAATTGGTTACCTACTTACAGCAGAAGTAACATGCAAAGAGGCAAACAATAGATCTGCAAACAACAAATTCTTTTCCAACACCCTCCCAAAGTCTGTCTTTAAATTGAAAAAACAAAAATAAGTTGAAACAGCATTTCGGTGTTTTGGCAGAGCTCCATCAGGTTTTATCTGGGAGCAGGCAGCAGACACAGCATAGGAGCTGATTTCTTCTTCGCCTCTTCTGTCCTTCGGTAGCAAACAGTCAGTGAAACAGTCAGTGGGAGGGGGAACCTCAAGGAGAGTAGGCACACAGAAAAAAATGACAGGAGAAAGCTATGTAGATGTCAGGAACAGAAGGCTGTCCTTGCAGGGTCTCCTCTCTTTCTAAACACTTTTCTGGAGAGACAGCAGCCAGCCAACCACTCACAAGGGACATACCTCAAGTTAGCAGAAAGGATTTCCAAGCTGAGTGAAAGAGAGCTTACAACTGATTAGTTTACACACTTTTTCAAACATCAAACACCATACCACACAATCAGGGCACACACAAGCCTTTCCCATGACATTCATCAGTTTAATTCATGCTTTACTTATTGTAAAAGGAAAGGAGAAAAGTTAGGATCCCATGTCAGTCAGAACACACACTCCTTCTCCCAAGTCCCATCAAGCACAGCTTACCAGGGCACATACAGTCTTCAGTTCCTTACTTGCAACTAGGAAATCAGACAAACAGCCCTGATCAGCAAACAGGAGATTTATACAAACTTACACACACATAAGTGTAGCCCAGTTGGAGTTAAAAAAAACATAATGAAAACCAAACCAGGGGAGATAGAAACACACACAGATAAAAAGAGCTTCTCATGTATACACACACAACCTTTCACAGGAAATCAATTTTCTTCCCCCTTTCCCTTTCCAAAGGTGGCAAACATTCAAGATGGCATGTACATATCATACAATAAAGATTATATGGTAAACAACAAAACCTCACCTTTCTTCTTGTATGTACTCAACTTAGAAAACAAACACAAAACTTACACAACTACAGGAAGTGCAAATAACTGGACACATGGCACAATCAAATCCCATGTCCAACTATTCACAGTAAATAACAGAAAGGGTTGCATAGCCAAAAAGTTGGAAGAGCCACAGCCTGGCCAGAGCTATGGATCTCCAAAAATTCGAAGCATTCCCTTACTGTGGAGAAATTTAGTTCCATAAAGGGACAGACTCACATTTAACTCCTAAAGGGACAAACTGACACACATACATACATACAGTACGTACATACATACATACATATATATTTTCACAGACTTTCCCTCTTCAGCCCAAGACAGATGTTCATGTTATATGTATACACACATACATAGACATACACAAATATAAAACCTGCACCACTTCCCTCAACAAATATAGATAGAAATGTACAGACTAATACTTAACAAACAGAAAACATTTTGGTTACAGATACTTACATAAAGAAACCTCTCAACAATACAAATATTTGAGCTAACTGGCATGATCATGTTGTAAGTGTTGTTTTAAAAGTTTAAGTTTCTCATAGTGGAAAGTACCCAAGCTTGACCAGGGTTCACCTGACCACCTGGAGACTTCCTAACGAAGGTTGGGAATCAGGAGCACTGGCAATTGAGGGTGGGTCTGCAAGCTCATTCCAGCAATGCCAATAGGATAATTGATCAGGGTTATTTCTTTTCAGCTGAAGTTTAAGAAGCTTCCATTTCTCACAGTGAAATGTACCCATAGGAGGCCAGATTGCATTACCGCTTGTGTCTAAATATTGAGTCCATTCTATACATAGCTCACGTGCACGTCTTTTCTTCATTCCTGGCTGGGTGGGCAAAATCCCCTTATCCCAAGCCTTCAACAACGCCCCTAAGGGGGAAGATGGGGGTACCGTCGACTTAGTATTCCCCATAACCACTCGTGTCCCTAAGCATGGCACCGGTGCCCGTCGGATTTGGGGTGTGTCTAAACACCCAGAGACTCCCTATTAGAGTACCGACCCTCTGCGCGCTTCCAAGTCTTCAATTACTTATCCACCTTTTTCTACTTTTAGCTCACAAGCGGTAATTGCCCAGTTATAGTTCATTCATGCATTCAATCGCAACCTGTCCGGGCACGCGTATCGCCCTGGTCCCACTGGCTATCCGAGTTACTCTGGTCAATGCCCAAAAGAGCTAGCAGAGGCCCGGGGGCGTCTTGAACCAGTTTGACACACAGCCCTGGTCGACAGTCGGGTTTTATAAAAGGAATCAAGCACACACATTCACTGGGCTTATAAAAGGAATAAAATTTTCAGGTACTCACCCACTGTGGAGTTGTCCTAGGTTCATGCAATCGGCTGGCATAAAAAACCCAAAGTTCCCTTAACTACCCTCTGGGCGGTCCCACAGGAAAATTAAAACCCTCTGGGCAAATGGCCCAGTGCCGGCAGGGCGTGTTATCCCCCTGGGACCCACTCCATTGAGTTAGCTCAGTAAAACATCTGGGGTGCCAAAATGTTAGAAGTAAATTTTATCTTACCAAGTTCGTTCCTGAGCCGGGAGTAAAGAAACTGACCAATTGCATGAAGTTAGGAGTTTATTCACCCAAGAGCAAAAGCAATGACAGCAAGCTGTTAGGTAGGCGGCCGCGCAGGACCCCCTTCCTACAGCACATTATATAGATTCCATTCAACTCCTCCTTTAGAAGACCACCCCTTACTCAGTTACCCATACTCCACCTTACCTTCATTCCATATTAGGAATTTCCTTCCTTCACTCCATATGAGGAACTTCCTTCCATCCTTGCTAGGGCTCCTTGACCGTTATTAAACAATATATTTCCCCTGGAGAAGCTATCCTTGGAAAGTACACTTTATCTTTCTATGGGCACAGCTATCTATCAAGGCCTGCTAGAAAGGAAGGGTAAGAAAGTTAACAAAACTCTTCAAGGAAATACAAAATGGTTTCAGAGCCATAATACAAGTGCATATGTTTCCAATATATGAATATGAAATATATTTGTATTTATATATACAGAAATGTAAGAATATATTTACAATCCAACAATATCTATGGGACTGCCTTCTCCCAGTGGCTTCTGCCCAGGAAATAAATAAGGAAGGGTGGCCTCTCTCCTTCTCCCGTCTCCTAAGGAATGTCATATTCAGGAACTATAGGGGCAAGCCTTCTCAGTTGCTGGCCATTTTCTTTGGACAGGATTGTCGATGAAGGTTCTCAGTCATCCAGGTGGAACAGTCTGTGGCTTTTGAATCATGTCAACTGGACTTCTATTTTCTCAGTAGAAACGTTTCACTCCTTATCCAAGGAGCTTCTTCAGTCTGAGTAAAGTTAGTAAGGGAATCCTTAAATATGTTTCTAGAGTGGCTGTGTGACCTTGCACCTGGGGCTAGGTCATGGTTATTTTGAGATGTTTATTTCTAAGTCCCTTTATCATCTAAAGGAGGATCGTTAAGATTACCCTGCAGCTGTTGAGCTTGCGAAATGGACTTAATCTTCCTAGGCACAGAAGACAAAGCAGGAAGGAAGATAGGGGAAAGGTTATGCCTGAGGCCCCCACCTCTATTCAAGGAAGGATTTTCCAAGTTGGCATAAATGGATTCCTTGACCCCTCTCTCAAACCACCTATCTTCTCTGTCTAAAATGTGAACATGAATGTCCTCAAATGAGTGTCCTTTTTCCTTTAGATGAAGATAAACTGCTGACTCTGGTTCTGTGGTGTTACTTCTCCTGTGTTGGGCCATCCTCCTGTACAAGGGTTGTTTGGTTTCTCCAATGTAGAGTTCAGAGCACTCCTCACTGCACTGGATTGCATACACTACATTGCTTTCCTTGTTTTGGAGTTTGATCTTTGGGGTGTACAAGCCTCTGTCTCAGTGTGTTGGTGGGTTTGAAATATACAGGTATGTGGTGTTTGCCAAATATCCATTTTATCTTTTCAGACACGCCAGCCATGTAGGGAATGACCAGGTTCTTCCGTTTACTCTGAGTCTCAGCCCTATCTGTCTTTTCCTGTATTTCCTGTATTTGGACAGGATTCTTCCTGAGTTTAGGTTGCCTCCCACCATATTGTTTCTTTAAGAAAGCAGTTAAAACCTGGCTTTTCCAAAGAGCCTCAGAATAGACTGGCAATAAAAGAGATTGGATCTCAGAGCTGTTCCTAAAGGGAACGTTGCTCTGCTCTGTTACAATGGTTTTCCATTTTAATATTGCTTATTCATTTTCTTTTATTTGTTTTGTTCTGTTTTTATCCATTTTGAGCCTTCCTCAATTGAGCAGATTATCCACTATATTCCAAGTTCAAAATGTGTTCATTTACAAGACCAAAATAATATTTACTATGGGAAAACAAGCAAGCAAGCCAGCCAGCCAGCCAGCCAGCCCATAATTAAGGTCACAGAGTCAAGCAGAAGGAGGTAATCAAAACAGAGAAATTCATACTTTCCTATGAATAGTAAAGTGGCAGCGAACACATTTTTATTTTTGAGGCCCTCAGCAGGTGAAAGTTGCTTGTGGATAGTCATGGAAGTGCAATTGAATAAGCAAAATACAGCCACTCACCACCTCAAACTAATACAAACAGTAAAAAGTATGGCCACATAGATAATGCCCTATCAATGGCATCATGGTCTTAAAAATCAATAATATCCCATCAATGGCTTCATGTTCTTGAAAATGTTAAAATGGTATTGACAGATCTGAGATTAAAATTGAAAGATCCAACAACTGTATTTAGTTTATTGGACTCCCCAAAGAATGTACTAAGGATGAACATCATATTTCCTATATTGGACTTATAAAAAGACTGAGGGTTTATTGACCAGTATGCTATGGTCCTATAATCCTAGTCACTTTTTGGAATAGTATTTTCATGGATATAAGTAGATTTATGGGAAAGCCTTTACATGTTAAAGAAGTTCATGTCATGTTGAATTATATACAGTACCAAAGCTTTAGAATTTGACTGTCTCTCAGAAATTATGGGTGTTTCATGCTATGGTATTGTATGGTATTCATAAGTAAACCAGTGACTATAAGCTTAAAATATAAGGTAAGGGTTTTTTAGTTTGGGATTTTTTCCTTTACGTTTCTGGGTTTTATCATTTTCTTAACTTTAGGGATTTTTTCATTTAATTTTGTTATTTTAGTATATTTTGGTAATATTTTATATTCTTCTAAAATAAAGATTAATTTAATATTTTTAAATGTTAACAAAATCTGAAATTCCACAGTTAAAAAAATATTGAAAAGTGTTTTGGAAGACTTTAAATCTATAGTTTAGTTCAGGGTTTTCAAAGAGCTTGTTGATAATGCCCAGCCACCTTTCGCCGCTCAATCTGCAGTTTCCCGCAGGGCCACAGGAATATTTCCATCACTGCACATATCCTCAGTCTTCAGGGAAACAGGATCACCAGGCTGAGCAAGGAGACTGCAATGAAAGCAGAATCGGCCTCCGCTTCATCCGAGGGCCAGATACACCCACCAAGGGGCAGAGCCGGCTGTTTTCCCAAAGCCCACCCATCCAATTGTGTCTCCAAGGACAGCACTGCCAATCCAGGATTTCTATCCTTAGGTTCCAAACTGCATCATGGCTCTTCCAAACTCCAACCACTACGAATATGGCCGAGCATTATCTTTCTTGCCTGCTAGAGGTTTGGCAGCAATTCAGGAAGGGATTTTCTCTGCCCACCTGCACATGGCAAGCACTGAGGCTGTGATCTTTTGCAACCACAGCAGGTTGGCCGTTCAACTAAGTCCCTTGCTCTTCCAAGGACTTTTGCAACAGCGAACCCACAGGAGTGTTTCAATAGAAGGAAGATTGCCTTATAAAAGACCAGTAAAAGTAACGCCTAAGAATAGTGGCAATATTTCACTGAGTCAGGGTGATGCAATTATTATCACCCTATAAATAGAGAGCTGTGTCCCATCCCAGAAGCACGATTCGGTCCTGAACCAATCCCAACATGAAGATCCTTTATCTGCTCTTCGCATTCCTTGTCCTTGCAGTCCTGCCTGAACCAGGTAAGAAACTAAATTACTGATAATTTAGAAAAGACTGATAACGCACTCCTTTCTAAATAAGTATGATCATCTTTGAAAGCAGGATCATCTTCTACATCTTTGTCAGGTCTACTATTCAATCCAGGGCCAGAATTTTTCACAAGTTTAAGGAATGGACTTCTGGAATTAGAGCTTTGTTTTTTTCACTAAAAAAGTATCTCAATCATTGCCACCTTTTAGTTTTGCCTTAAAGAAATAGCTTTGAGCAGTGTGGACTATTTACAATGTGAGCCTCCAAACATACTGAACTGTACTGGGGTTTGTGTTGTTATAGGTTTCCTTTGTTGGTTGGTTGGTTGTAGGGTTTAGAGCTGGTTTTGGTTCACCAAATTCTCACCAAAGTATGTTCTATTTGAATAAAGAGGGAAGATAGTAATCATCTAGTGAATGTATTTGAACTTAGCATGGGAAAAAGAGATGAAATGGGGCATTCCCTAGACTTGCAGCAAAATACCTAGAGGCAGAGAAATTATCTTCTTTCCACCTATCTAATAATAGAGAAAGCGAAACTGCACACACTCCCACAAGAAAACCTTGACTCTTGGGGATTATGTGAACCACCCAACATAGTTCTCTTTCAAAGCAGTGCAGAAGTGGTGTGTCCTTGCCATATTCTCAAAAGCTTTTTTGAATGCTGGGATATCCTGAGGGCCCCTCATACCAGTCATAACTGGTTCTCACATGTGTAGCTTTTCAAGAGCATAGAAGAGAAATGATGGAATTTTTTTCTCCATTAAGAAAAGAGGGAGAAATCCGGAGGAAAATCAGGTCCTGAAGTTCAAAGGAAATTAACCATTCTCACCCAAGGATTCTCCATCCAAAACACCCAGCAGAACCAGCCATTGTAGCTCAGGATTCCTTCCTAGCAAGCAAGGATCCATGGCAATAGGGGGGAGAGACATACATCACAGCAAGGTCTTCCCTTGGTGTGAACCAGATTGTTTCCTCCCAACTGCCATAATAGGCATGCCAGCCAATTCCACTCTGGGTCTTGCTTCAGACTTGGCTTCATATGTGATTTATTTGGGCAGCTGTAGGGAGACCAGCAGAAACAGATTCCTCTGGTCAGACTGAACTGCCTGAAGCCATAGAAATACTGCAATTCTGCAGATTCAGGTGGTGTCTTGGAAGGAGAAATGTATCTAAATATCAAGGTATCTTTACTCATCATACAGTTTCTCCTCTTTTTCGTTTCACAGGGAATGCCCAAAGGCGGTGTCGTCAACAAGGAGGATACTGCCGTTTCCCTCCCTGTCCTCATGGGCACTGGAACCAAGGGCCACTCGACTGTAGAAGGAGATTGACATGCTGTAGAGGGTAAGAAAACTCTCCCCTAATTGAGATGCCACAGATGTAGATTGGGAAACTGTGCCTGCATATTGTTTGCATTCACAAAGCATTGCAAGGCATTGACATGAAGAGGAAGAGGTGTTTCAAGGGCAGAAAGGAGGGCAGGAGAGATTGAGTTTTGGGGTTCAGATGGCAGAAGAGACCTTAAACCCACTTTGATCAACCTATTCTTTAATTTCATTTCTATAGCGGGCAGTATCCTGGAAAATAATGCCATCTCCGTCTACCGCCTTGGATATCTTCAAATCTGGCCAAAGACTTGACATCACTGCCTGCTATTGCTTTGCCTTCCTTTATATAAATCAAAACTGCTATCTATCAGACTAAAAAAATGTATGCATTGAAGTAAAACTTGGCAGATTTTCTTTGAAATAAAGCTAAATGAGCATCGCAGTTCTTGTGCGACTTCTTTAAGAAGGACTAAGGGCAGTATCTTCATGTGGCTGCATGAATGTGTGAATGCGTGGGTGTGTGCATATCTGGTTGCTTACTTTTTGGTGTGGAAGGCATTTCCTGTTCTCCAGCCACACATTGTGCCATAAAGTCACACAGAAACAGTCTCGTTCTTTCCCCGTCTGTTTATTTATTGAAGTTGTTATTTTGCCGTTGAGGTCTTCCAGCCGATGTGGTTGCATGGGGAGAAGTAGTACAAAGCAGAACTTCAAATATCAGCTAAGACCCTTCAGTGGACCATAAAGCATGTCTCAACTTGATTTTTTTCAAGCTAAAGGACATGGGATACTACTTAAAATAAGAACATCTTTGACCACTTAATATCAGCATAGGACCAAGGCTTGTTTCCCAGGAAAAGGCTCTGCAGAAGTCAGGTTTGGGAGGATGAGGTCATAAAGAGTCTCTCTCTCTCTCTCTCTCTCTCTCTCTCTCTCTCTCTCTCTCTCTCCCTCCCTCCCTCCCTCCCTCCCTCCCTCCTCCAACTGAGGGTATAAAATAGAGATCTCAGATTCTTTGCAGAAGCCCTTCCAGTAGCAGTTTCATATACTGCTATATATTTATATGTTGTAAACCGCCCAGAGTCCCCTGTTCGGGGAGATGGGCGGGGATAAATTAAATAAATAAATAAATAAATGAATAAAATACTCAGTTTCCCTGGGGCAAATGAGCATACAGCATGAGCATAAGCCTTGAGGGTGACACGGTTCAAGTCTCTTCTGGATTCTCCAGGACTAATCAGTTAGTTAAGGCAGGCTAACATTCATTACAAGAGTGGCTGCAGCATCATGCCTGGCTTTTGCCCTGCAATGTTACAATTCCTGCAATTTCTTGAGACCCTTTAATTCTTATACCTTCATTCATGTTGTTCAAACTTTGTTTTATGACTTTGAGTTTGTTTAGGATTGTAGACAAGTCCCTAGTGAAGTAGCAATTCCTGGGATTACCTCTTTAACAGCCACTATTATTTCCTTTTCTCTCTCTCTCTCTCTCTCTCTCTCTCTCTCTCTCTCTCTCTCTCTCTCTCTCTCTCTCTCTCTCTCTCTCTCCTTTCCTCTTTCAGCTCCTGTCTACTTCCTCAGCTTTGATGTACCAGCAGTTTTACTGAATGAGCACCCTCTTTCTGAAAGGATTTCAACCTTAGCACATAGAGCTCCCCAATTGGTTAAGCAACCAAACCAAGCAGAAGTCAACGGAGGAGGTCATGCACTGAGTGATGGACCAAGTGCTACCTCTTATACCAACCTGAGTTTGAGAACGATGTAGCAAATAAATATGAATGGAAGATCTTGAGGTGCAATGAATCTCCCGCAAGAGAGGTGACACATGTGCAAATCTAGACTTGCAAAAAAACCATGTGTGCCACCACATTTTAAACCAACTGAAGCTTCCAGATACTTTTATTTATTTTATTTATTTTATTTTATTTATTTTCTATCCTGCCTTTATTATTTTTGTAAATAACTCAAGGTGGCGAACATACCTTCTACTCCTTCCTCCTCCTATTTTCCCCACAACAACAACCATGTGAGGTGAGTTGGGCTCAGAGAGAGTGACAGGCCCAAGGTCATCCAGCCGGCTTTCATGCTTAAGGCGGGACTAGAACTCTCAGTCTCCTGGTTTCCTATTGGCTCCTTCCCAGGGCTGAGAGTGAGTGACTGGCCCAAGGTCATCCAGCCGGCTTTCATGCCTAAGGCAGGACTAGAACTCTCTGTCTCCTGGTTTCTAGCCCATTGCCTTAACCACTAGACCAAACTGGCTCAAGGGCAGCCCGATGTAGAGTGCATTACAGTAGTCAAGATGGGAGGTGACTAGGGCGTGGGTGACTGTGAGCAGGACCTGTTGGTCCAGGAAAGGGCATAACTGGCGCACAACCCGTAGTTATGCAAAGGCCGTCCTTGCCATGACTGCCACCTGCTCCTTGAGCAGGAGTCGTAAGTCCAGGAGAACCCCCAAACTACACATCAGGTCCTTCTAGGGCAGCACAACCCCATCCAAGACCCTGAATGCAATTCTCCATGAACAAAGGAGCCCCAAACCCAGAGCCATTCCATCTTGCCACGATTCGGTTTCAACCCATTGCTCCCCATCCAGACCTTAACAGCCTCCAGGCACTGCGAGAGGGAGGTCACAGCATCGCTTAGCTTCCCATGGGCTGAGATATACAGTTGAGTATCATCAGCATACTGATGCTATCTCACCCCATGGTGATAGATGATCTCACCCACCCAGCAGCTTCCTGTAGATGTTAAACAGAAGCAGAGAAAGTACTGAACCCTGCGGGACCCCCAAAGCAGGACCAGAGGGCCAGACCTCTTGCTCCCTATCAATACTGACTGGGAACAGCCACAGAGGAAGGAAGTGGACCAGAACAACACAGTGCCCCCCACTCCCAACCCCCAAAGCTGCTCCAGAAGGATACCATGGTCAATGGTATAGAATGCTGGCAAGAGGCCAAGTAGAGTGAGGATGGACGCACTCCCTCCATCCTGCTCCCGCCAGAGATCATAGAAAAGCACGACCAATGCTATTTCTGTGCACCAATCATTTTACTTTTTCTTTCTTTGTGTGTTTCTTTCCCTTGTGTTCCTATTTCCTCACTTACTCCTTCTAAGCCCTGATTTATCCAAATAAAATCAATGCAATTAATGTGGCAAGGCCTAGTTCCCTACTAATTGCTTGCATAAGACCTTGGGTTTCAGCAGATGTTCAGAGATCAGTAGGAAGAAAAGGGTTGGAAAGAGGTCATCTGGGCCTCTGCATGGATGTTGTTCGGTCCTCCTTGCTTCTTTGTCCTGCCTTGAACAAATGAAAGCCAGCCCTTCTGGGGATATTGACTCTTGCCTTGTCCAGTTTATTATTATTATTATTATTATTATTATTATTATTATTATTATTATTAAATTTATATTACCACCCATCTCCCCCGTCGGGGACCCTGGGCGGTTCACAATAAAACATAGTTAAAACATAAATATAAAATTACAATATAATAAATAATATAAAATCCAAGTATAAAAGATGTTAAAAATGTTAATACTGGGAGGCTTCATGGAAGCAGCCATCCCCAAGAGGAACTGTTGGCATTTCCCTCCCAGGCAAGCCAGCAGAACCAGGTCTTTAAGTCTTTCCGAAAGGTCAGGAGTGAGGAAACCTGCCTCAGCTCTGGGGGTAAGGTATTCCAAAGGGCGGGCACAACTGCAGAGAAGGCCCGCCTCCTGGACCCCGCTAGATGGAAGTCTTTAGTCGATGGGGTCCGCAGCAAGCCCTCTCTGGCTGATCAGGTGGGACGGGTCGATGTTCTGGGGATGAGACGGTCCCTCAGGTAACCTGGCCCTATGCCATGTAGGGCTTTAAAGGTGATAACCAACATCTTGAATTGTTCCCGGAAGCAAACTGGTACCCAATGCAGCTTGCACAGCAGAGGTGTCACATGTGCCGATCTTCTGGCCCCAATACCTGTCTGCACAGTGGCATTCTGGACCAGTTGAAGCTTCCGAATACTCCTCAACGGTAGCCCCATGTAGAGCACATTACAATAGTGTATATGGGAGATGAAAAGGACATAAGTGACTGTTCGGAGGGCATCTCGGTCCAGGAATGGGCATAACTGGTGCACAATCTGAAGTTGTGCAAAGGCCCTCCTGGCCACGGTTGCCACCTGCTCTTCAAGCAGGAGTCGTGAGTCCAGGAGAACCCCCAAATTCCTCACTGGCTGTGAATGGGGCAGTGCCACCCCATGCAGAACCAAAGATGACAACTTCCTAGATCCTGAGCGGCCATCAATCCACAGCCACTCTGACTTACTAGGGTTCAGCCATCCCCATCCAGGCCCCCACAGCCTCCAGGCACTGAGATAGGGCAGCAACTGCATCACTTACTTCACCCGGAATGGATATATACAGCTGAGTATCATAAGCATATAGATGGTACTTCATCCCATAGTGACGGATGATCTCGCCCAGCGGCTTCATATAGATGTTAAACAGGAGAGGGGAGAGCACCAAACCCTGTGGCACCCCAAACAAGAGGGGCATGGGTCAGATATCTCCTCCCCTATCATCCCTGATTTGGAATGGCCCCAGAGGAAGGAGGTGAACCAGAGCAAAACTACACCACCCACCCCCACCTCCCTAAGCCGCCCAAGAAGGATACCATGGTTGATGGTATCAAAAGCCGCTGAGAGAATTAAGAGAGCAAGGATGGATGCATTCCCTCCATCCTGCCCTCGCCAGAGATCATCCATAAGTGTGACCAATGCAGTCTCCGTCCCATATCCCGGCCTGAAAGCTGACTGAAAGGGGTCTAGGTAATCAATTTCCTACAGAATCCTCTGGAGTTGTGACACCACCACTTTCTAAACCACCTTCCCTAGAAAGGGGAGGTGGGAGAGTGGACGAAAGTTGTTCAAAATAGTGGGGTCCAGGGATGATTTATTGAGGAGGGGGTGCACCAGCACCTCCTTAAAGGCTGCCAGGAACACTCCCTCCCCAAGAGGTGTATTAATCATCACCTGGACCCAGCCACAAGTCACCTCCCGGGCCGATTTTACTAGCCAGGAAGGAAACGGATCTAAATGACATGTGGTGGCCTTCACAATCTCAAGGATTCTGTCCACTTCCTCAGGTCCAACAGGATCGAACCATTCCCAAATTACAGGGTAAGTATGTTCCTCCGGCATCTCCCCAGACTGTGTATCACGCTTAGAGTCCAACTTAGAATGGATCTGAGTGATATTCTCCTGCAGATGCTCTGAAAACTCCTCTGAATGACCCTGTAAATGGGTCACTGATTGTGTTTGACCCAGAAGAGATCTCATAATCTTAAACAGGGTCGTCAGGTGGCATTCAGGAGAGGCAATAAGAGCAGAGAAATATTCATGTTTCGCTGCTCTTACCGCCACAAGGTAGGCCTTAACAGTGGCTCTAGATTGTGTCTGGTCAGATTCAGTCTTCATATTTCTCCAGCGGCGCTTCAGAAGTCTCTTAACCCTCTTCAAAACCCTCAACTCCTCCGTAAACCATGGAGAGTGATGGGCTGAATGAGGCAAGAGAGGTTTCACAGGCGTGATCCTATCCAGGGCTCTAGGGGCCTCCCTAATCCAGGCTGCCACCAGGGTCTCTGCTGGACCATGCAACAGATCCTCGGGTATACCCCCCAGCTCCCTCTAAAACCTCCTCGGTCCCATAAGTCACTGGGGGAGGACCAATCAAATGGGTCCAGCCTCCCTGTGGAGTGGGGTGATGCAAGAGAGTCTCAAGGTCACCAGGGCGTGGTCTGACCATGACAATGGGGACAGATCTAACTCTCCCCTCAGATCACTTTGCTACCGCTCCGACAAGAAAACCAAGTCCGGGGTGAGGCCACTGTTTCGAGTCGGGCCCATAATTATCTGGGACAGGCCCATGGCTGCCATGGTAGCCATGAACTCCTGGGCCGCTTTGGAGGTCCGTCCCAGGGATGGCAGATTGAAGTCCCCCAGAACCATAAGTCTGGGGAACTCCACTGCCAACCCTGAGATGGCCTCCAGCAGCTCAGGCAGGGAGGTTGCTACACAGTGGGGAGGGTGGTACAGCAGCAACTCTCCCAACTGTTCTAAGAAACCCAACTTAAAAAACAGGGTCTCACAGCCATGCCCCTGTGAGCCATTAGAGACTCTCGGATGACAACCACCACCCTTCCTCCCATGCCCTGCTGTCTTGGCTGGTGTCACACCTGAAACCTGACTGGGCACATTTCCAAGAGGGCAACCCCCCCCCCCTCAGGGCCCAGCCAGGTCTCGGTGATACAAGCCAGGTCTGCCCCCTTCTCTGTGATCAAATCACATTTGAGGGGGGCCTTGTTGTTCACTGACCTAGCATTGAGAAGCAGCACCTGGAGACCATGGCCCTCAAGGATCTGTCGTCCAGGGCCTGGGTTTGAACTTGGAGGGGCAGAACACGCCACCGGTACCAAACACCGGGGGTGTCTCCCCCAAAGATGGCCTGCCCTCCAGTTCCCATCATAACATCCCCAACCTGTCACCACTTCAATCGGGTGGCCCACCCTGCAGCCCCCAGAGTTTCCTAGGTCAGTAACCTCCACTCCCGAACCACTGGAAATCCTGAGTTTAAGCATAGGTCCCTTATCCCACACAATCATCATCTCAACCACATTCAACCCTGAGTGGTGGTGGGCCCTTCCAATGCACCAGCTCCCGCTCTCGGCACTCTTGGGTTCCCAACTACCACCCTCACCCACACTATAATTCCACTTTTACTGTGCTCCCCCCTCAACTTCTCTCAGTGGTAGAGGAGGGGCACCTCAATCACTCTTACCATTCTGACCTATGCTCAGGGGGAACTCTTACACACAATCAAACACTCCTGGCCCTCACGCCGTATCTCTCACCTATAGGGAGGTACCTCACACACTAAGGAACCCAACCCACTGCCGTTCACTCAAGGTCTCTATGTTATAAAAAGACCACCAGTACTCTGTGTTGGTGATCCTTTCTGGCACAAGGTATTAAGGCCAGCACTGTTGGATAAATGGTGGCTAATAGGGAGGAAGCTAGAGAAGAGTAAACAGACACAGAGTGCAGCTTTTCAAAGCTATAAAATCTTTACTATAGATAAAAGCAGAGTTGTATATACATGTTACAGCGTTGCAAAAGTAAAAAACAGCTTACAAGCAGAAAACCACAGATACATAGTTCACGTGTTGCTTCCACTGACAGACGTGAAGGAGCACAAACCCTTGGCAATACCCTCAGCCAGGTATAGCTACACACTTCACAGTCCTCAGGAGCAGAACACATGATGATGGCTACTAGACAAGCAGAAGCCAAGAAGCAAAGGAACCATTGTTCACAGTCTTTCTGCAGAGGATCCCCACTGGAGTTGAAATATCTGGCTTCGTGGTGGTGGACAGATATAACAGCTTCCCAATGGCCTCCCTGTAGCCATTGTTCTGAGGCAACAGTTCACTAGTGTCCTTGACTTTGTGAAAGTCTGGTTCCATTGGAGTTGGGACTGTATTTGCATTTTCCAGTCCCAGGCTATCCAATAACTCTAGAATCTTTTGCCTCTGACTGAGGAGAAAACTTCCATTCTCTTCTCTGTCAATTTGTATCCCCAAGTAGTAGGTTGCCTTCCCAAGGCAGGGTTTTCTGTGAAAATGCAAATTGCTTTCTTTACTTTCTGTTTCTCAAAACAACTTCACTGATAAACAGGTGGGCAGCCTTGGTCAGCCAAGGCATCACGTGATGTTATGTCTCAGTTCGAAATACCTATCTCATGGGAACAAAAGCCCTAACAATACTCGGGGGGAGACAATATGCTTGCTTAAGATGCAACACCGCCATCTCATGGCGGTTGATATTATGTGCAATTCTGAACGCTTTAGGCTTTGTTAATCTGAAAAGCTTTGTGACCCATGACTCTAAAATTCCACCTATCAGAAAGCTGAAACAAGTGTATATCTCAGCTGTGAACTATGGGTCTATGCTTCTTGACTTCTGTCCGGTCTTTTAGCCATGTTTGTGTGTATGTTCTCTTCCTGTGGACTGAGAAGTGCGTAGCTATGCGTGGCTGTGTGTGTAGGCCATGGCATGGGCTCCTTCATTTCTGTCAATGGAACCAGTACACGAAACTCTGCTTGTAAGTTTGTTTTTCCTTTTTGCAATAATGTAACTGTATATACATTTATTGCCTTTTACTACAAGTAAACATTTTAGCCATAAACGCTGCACTCTGTCTGTTACTCTGTGCCTTAACCCCATAAGCCAGCATTATCCCACACTTCAGTGTTCAAATTGGATACAATTTCATCAATGTCCCTTTGATCCTCATAACAGAGAATCAAATAATCCACAAATGTTAGGATGAATACGTCTTTGCCAATCCTGTGTTGTGTGTAAAGGCAGGGATCAGCTTTGTCCTGTGAAACTTTGCTCTATTAGCATCTGGTTTAGTTTCACATTCTAGGCCCTTGCTGCTTGTTTAAGCCCACAGATCCCCTTCTGAAGCCTGCACACTAAACGTCAGTTCTTTGGATCAGTGAAGCCTTCAGGTTGTTGCATATACAACTCCTCCTAAATTTCTCCATGCAAGAACACTGTTTTAATGTCTATATGTTCCACTTGCATGTTTCTGCTTGCAGCTAGACTTAGAAGAATCTATTTCTTTCTTCTCGTTTGCTGTAACTACTCATCGCTGTATCATTTGTTACCCGTGTGGATGTATTCTGTAATACATATGTATATATACCTTAGTAAATAGGATATTTTATCTAATCTGTGCTTTAGTGTCTATTTACTGCATAGAACGTGAATCACTGGTGTCTTGGAAAAAGGAGCAGGCTGCTCCACTCCGCGCACTCTGACATCTTTTCTATTTGGGCACTTTGAATGGGACCCCTGTTGCTTGACTCAGCCTGAGATTGGCTCCTACAGGCAGTGCACCAATTTAGGCTCTTTATTTTTTGCCCTTTAATTTTTTTCCATGTTTATTAATTGAATAGAAAAATAAAAACCAGAAAGAAGAGTAAATGTTACACAAAGTTATGAAGAAAGAAAAGAGAAAGGGAAAGAAAGAAAGCCAGAAAAAAGAACCAAAACATATGGGGGGGGGGATAGAGATGGTGATGATAAATGATGATAGATGATGATGGATGAGAAAGAGAGAGAGAGAGAGACTGACTTCTTGGTTAGCAGATTAATAAATGGTAGGCATACTTCATTATAATCATGCATAGCTAATCTACACTGATTAGCAATTCGTTTGCAAGTTGCTAATTACATCAGCTCTGCAGACCATTGAGTAGGGGCCACATATTTATCATTCCAAAATCTTGTAGCTATAAGCAGGGCACAGAGAGAGGGCAGGTCATGTGCCAAGGGATAGGTGGCAAAACCCTTCTGCCAAGTAAGCTCAGCTCACCTTGGGACTGGCTCCCTTGGGCAATGCTCCAACTTTGGTCTTTCTGATTGGAAAAGAAGAAGCTGCATTCCTGTTATTTGATCAGGACAAGCACATGTCCTCTGGGCTTCAGCCCATTAGCCTGCTGTCAGGAGCATCCACAGGAAGGTCAAAACAGTCAAGGTGGCAAGTTCAATTGTGCAGTTGAATCTCTACCCCTTTTTAACATGTGTTGCATGGGCCTCATGGACATAAAAAGGGGCGGGGCTTCAATCATACAGTTGCACCCACCATCTTTACATTTTGGACCAGACCAGACCAGCCCTGCAAATGCCTCTGCCCCCCGATGACCTCAGCCGGGCTCCTTATTGCTCCTTCTTTCCTGAGAAACATTATTCCAGCTTGTCTGTAGCTTGAATCGTGTCAACTGGATTTCTATTTTCTCAGTGGAAACGTTTCGCTCCTTATCCAAGGAGCTTCTTCAGTCTGAGCAAAGTTGGTAAGGGAATCCTAAATATGTTTCTAGGTAGCTGTGTGACCTTACACCTGGGGCTAGGTCATGGTTATATTGAGATGTTATTTTTAAGTCCTTTTATCATCTAAAGGAGGATCGTTAAGATCACCATGCTGCTGTTGAGCTTGTGAAATGGTCTTAATCTTCCTAGGCACAGAAGACAAAGCAGGGAGGAAGATGGGGGAGAGTTTGTGCCTGAGGCCCCCACCTCTATTCAAGGAAGATTTTCCAAGTTGGCATAAATGGATTCCTTGACCCCTCTCTCAAACCACCTATCTTCTCTGTCTAAAATGTGAACATTAATGTCCTCAAATGAGTGTCCTTTTTCCTTTAGATGAAGATAAACTGCTGACTCTGGTCCTGTAGTGTTACTTCTCCTGTGTTGGGCCATCCTCCTGTAGAAAAGTTGTTTGGTTTCTCCAATGTAGAGTTCAGAGCACTCCTCACTGCACTGGAGCTCAGAGTTGAGTGCTGCTGCTGAACGCCAGGTCGGTGAACAACAAAGCCCCCCTTATAGGTGACTTGATCACGGATGAGGGGGCCAACCTGGTGTGTATTACTGAGACCTGGCTGGGTCCAGAGGGGGGAGTGGCCCTCTCGGAAATGTGCCCAGCCAGGTTTCAGGTTTGGCATCAGCCGAGACACCGGGGCAGAGGAGGAGGGGTGGCAGTGGTCATCCAAGAGTCGCTTGTGGCCTTCAGGGGCGCTGCTCAACAAGTGGCCGGGTGTGAGACCTTGTTTTTCAAGTTGGGTTCACGAGAACAGTTGGGAGTGTTGCTGCTGTACGAGCCTCCCTGCTGCGTAGCAAAAACATGAACCCTGACACTCCCTGCCTGAGCTGCTCGAGGCTGTCTCGGGGTTGGCAGTGGAGTTCCCCAGACTTATGGTTCTGGGGGACTTCAATCTGCCATCTCTGGGACGGGCCTTGGAGACGGCTCGGGAGTTCATGGCTACCATGGCAGCTTTGGGCCTGTCTCAGATTATACGTGACCCGACTCGTGACAGTGGTCTCACCCCAGACTTAGTTTTCTTGTCTGAGCAGTGGCAATGTGATCTGAGGGGAGAGTTACATCTTTCCCCATTGTCATGGTCAGACCACGCCCTGGTGACCCTGAGACTCTCTTGTGCTGCCCCACTCCAAAGGGAGGCAGGACCTATTCGATTGGTCCACCCCCGGCGACTGATGGACCCAGTGAGGTTTCAGAAGGAGCTGGGGGTTATTCCCGAGGACTTGCTTCACAGTCCAGTGGAGGTCCTGGCCACAGCCTGGAATAAGGCCGCGGCCAGAGCCCTGGACAAGATCGTGCCTATGCGACCTCTCCGGCCCTGCTCTGCCCGCCACTCTCTGTGGTTTACGGAAGAGTTAAGGGCTTTGAAGAGGGTTAAGAGATGCCTAGAGCACCGCTGGAGAAAGACAAAGACTGAATCTGACCAAACACAATCTAGAGCCGCAGTTAAGGCCTACCTTGTGTCGGTAAGAGCAGCGAAACGTGAATATTTCTCCGCTCTTATTGCATTCGCAGAATGCTGCCCGACAGTCCTTTTTAAGATTACAAGATCGCTTTTGGGTCAGGAGCAGGGGGAGACCCACTTACAGGGCCAATTGGAGGAGTTTTCTGAGCATCTGCAGGACAAAATCGCTCAGATTCATTCCAAGTTAGACTCCAAGCGTGATACAAGATCTGGGGAGATGCCGGAGGCTCGTACTTACCATGTTATCTGGGAACAGTTTGATCCTGTTGCGCCTGATGAAGTAGACAGGATCCTCCGGATTGTAAATGCCACCACATGCCAGCTTGACCCATGTCCCTCCTGGCTGGTGAAATCAGCTAGTGAGGTGACATGTGGCTGGGTCCAGGTGATGATTAATTCTTCCTTGAGTGAGGGGGTGTTCCCGGCTGCCTTTAAGGAGGCGCTGGTGCACCCCCTCCTCAAGAAACCATCCCTGGACCCCACCATCCTGGGCAATTTTCGCCCAGTCTCCCACCTTCCCTTTTTGGGAAAGGTGGTTGAGAAGGTGGTGGCGTTGCAACTCCAGAGGATTCTGGAGGAAACAGATTATCTGGACCCCTTCCAGTCAGGTTTCAGACTGGGATAAGGGACGGAGACTGCATTGGTCGCGCTTATGGATGATCTCTGGCGAGAGCAGGATGGAGGGAGTGTGTCCATCCTTGCTCTCTTAGATCTCTCAGCAGCTTTTGATACCGTCGACCAAGGTATACTCTTGGGGCGGCTCAGGGAGTTGGGGGTGGGCGATGTGGTTTTACGCTGGTTCACCTCCTTCCTCCAGGGCCATTCCCAGTCAGTGTTGATAGGGGAAGAGAGAGCTGACCCGCGACCCTCGATTTGTGGGGTGCTGCAGGGGTCGGTTCTCTCTCCTCTCCTATTCAACATCTACATGAAGCCGCTGGTCGAGATCATCTGTCACCATGGGATGAGGTATCATCAATATGCCGATGATACCCAATTATACATCTCCATCCTTGGTGAAGTAGGTGATGCGGTCGATGCCTTATCTTAGTGCCTGGAGGCTGTGGGGGTCTGGATGGGGAACAACAGGCTTCAGCTGAACCCTGGTAAGACGGAGTGGCTGTGGATTGATGGCCCCCCTGTATCCGGGAAGTTATCATCTTTGGTTCTGGGTGGGGTTGCACTACCCCACTCGGATCCAGTGCGGAATCTGGGGGTCCTCCTGGACTCACGACTCCTGCTCGAAGAGCAGGTGGCAGTCGTGGCCAGGAGGGCCTTTGCACAGCTTCGTGTTGTGCACCAGTTACGCCCTTTCCGGGATCGGGAGGCTCTCCAAACAGTCACTCATGCCCTTGTCATCTCCCACATAGATTATTGTAATGTGTTCTACATGGGGCTACCCAGTATCCGGAAGCTTCAGCTGGTGCAGAATGCGGCGGCACGAGCAGTTATGGGTGCTAAGAGATCGGCACATGTGACACCTCTGCTTTGCAAGCTGCATTGGGTGCCAGTTTGCTTCCAGGTCCAATTCAAGGTGTTGGTGATTACCTTTAAAGCCCTACATGGCATAGGACCAGGGTACCTGAGGGACCATCTCGTCCTGATAACGTCGGCCTGCCCCACCCGTGCATGCAGAGAGGGCATGCTTCGGACCCCCTCAACAAGAGATTTCCATCTAGCGGGGTCCAGGAGGCATGCCTTCTCTGTGATAGCGCCCGCCTTATGGAATATCTTGCCCCCGGAGGTGAGACTGGCCCCCTCACTCCTGGCCTTTCGGAAGGCTCTCAAGACCTGGTTCTGCCGCCGGGCCTGGGATGACGGAGGTGGCAGTGCCTCCTGGGGTTGGCTGGCCCCATAGCACCATGATCTATTCTGCGGTTCTAACCCATCTTGGACTTTACTTATTTTATCTTTGGTATGTTTTTTAGAAATTTTGTATAGTTTTTAAATTTTTACTTGTTGTAACCTGCCCAGAGTCCCTTGTATGGGAGATGGGTGGGGGATAAATTAAACAAACAAATAAATAAATAAATAAATAATTTCCATGGTTTGTTCTCACATCCAGTTTGCTTTCTTCTCTTTCTTCATTTTTGGCTCTCTCTTTTCACATTCATCCTTAATTACTTCTTTAAGTTCATTCCATAATTCCTAAAAACTAAAATCCAAGATGGTGACCGCGAAGGAATGCTGTTCGCCGCTCTAAGGGGTGAGCTTCTAAACTTTAGTTTTAAGAACATTTCAAACCCCCCCCCATCCCAACCATGGCACTGTTAACGTCTTCTGTGGTGTATAATCCCCATACCTGGCGAGCTTGGGGTGTGGGCGGAGCCCCCTGGATGAGCAACGGAAGATAGTGGGTCCGGTTTGCAGCCTCCCGGCACCGGGTTTGTCGGACTGCCGAATAGCTAAGAACTGTGGCTGGAATTGCTGGAACAGCTTGGGTTGCTGTCAGAGCCCCCTGGATGAGATTAGAGCTACGGCGGGAACGGCTGGAGCCACCGGAGCCAGAGCCCCCCTGAACGCTGTTGCTTTTAGGCGGCGGCGTGGTGTGGTGGGTGTGAGTGGAGCTGGAGCCTCAGCTTTGGCTGCTGGTGGGGCCATTGTTGTGGGAGCGTTTGCTGATCCCCTGTGTGGAGTGGGGGACTTGAGTCATTCTGGCGACAGTGGGACGTGGCAGATGCTGGTGACACAGCAAACCCAGAGTATACAAACTTTGGGGGATGGGGGCCCTTTTAGTAGCACAGAGGTTTTTGCAGACTGACAGATGACGGGAGAAGCCTCCTGGAAATTGGGCTTTAACGAGGCGACACAGAGCTTGGGGCACTGGCTGGACACCCTGGGTTCAGCAGCCTGACTGGTCTGGCTAGCCCAGCGTTTCCTCATGGGACAGTGGAATTGGGGCAGGCCCAGTGCCTGGCAGACTTTCAAGAACTGGACTGCAGGCACGGTAACACCAAGACAATCTTGGGCGACTGGCGGGAACACAACAACCATCTCCGGTGCTGTGTGGGCTACAGATCACCAGGGCAGAGGCCACTGTGTTAGTTAGCCGAGCCATCCCCCCTCTGACTGCCCTAATATAATATAGGCCATCGGGATTCCTTTGAAGTGACTGCTACTCCCTCTCACGTGTGAGAGACATGAGAGGGGGTACGAGTTTGTATGTAGAGTGTGAGAACACTCATCCCCCTGAGTGACAGGCAGGGGGTGAGGGGTAGTGTATGGAGCACCCCCTGTTGACCAGTGAGAGAAGTCGGGGTGGGTGCAGTGAGTCAGTGTAAGGCGCTCCATCCAATATCTATAATCTCCCTGCTGTCGAGTAACCCACAAACGCACGGGTTCTTAGAAGCAAAAGAGTTTATTATAGTATACAGAAGTTAACACTGACAAAGACTTGAATGAACGAACAAAGCATGTCATGTACATTTAAACCTTCCCCCTCCCCCGAGGTCCTTTGATGTTGACACGTGTACTACGTGTCTCTGGCTGCTCCGACATCAGTTCGCTGGGATGTGTATTCGCACTTCCCACCTAGGTGCGATCCGGTCTACTTCAAAGGCAGGCGTCTCTTTCATGTCAGTTACAACGTCTCTGCATTCCTTATCGTCTAGCACAATGGCAGAGGTCTGCTGAGCTCTGACATGCTCCCGCCCCAAGACTCTCCCCCCACCCCCCTTTCTACGTTCAGTACAGTACTAACTAATTAAGCAATTGTGAATCAATATCATACATGTCCTGTAGGAGAGAGTACAAAAGTATTTTAGTTTAGTTGCCCTGTTTAAGCTCCCGTGTCAATGCGGTTTGTCGGGGAACTCCCTGTGAAAAGTTTTTACTAATTTGGGGGCGCGTGTGTGTTTTGCACTAACCCATTCCCTGTCTCCAATTGGTAGATGGTGCCACTTCACTAGGTACTGCAACTGCCCCTTGTGCCATCTGGAATCCAGAATCCTATCAATCTCAAAGTGTGGTTCTCCCTCTACCAGTAATGGGGTGGGTTCCTCTGGTTCTGGGTGCCATTGTTGTGAACTGTGGTGTTGTTTCAACAAGCTAATGTGGAAAACTGGGTGCACCTTTCTTAGTGCCTTTGGCAATTGCAATTTTGCCGTTACTGGATTGATCACCTCAATGATTGGAAATGGACCTATGAATTTTGGTGCCAGTTTCCGTGATGGTTGTGTTGCCCTCAGGTTTTTTGTTGACAAGTACACCTTGTCCCCTACTCTCAATTCCCATTCTTCCGCCCGTTTGCAGTCGGCATGTTTTTTGTAATTTTCCTTGGCTTCCCGCAATGTTTCCACCATGATTGGCCAATTACTGGTTATCTTTGCTATCCATTCGTCCACTTTCAAGGGTTGCTCTAGTTCTGTGTTGTGGGACATGGCCAATTCGGGGATAGTCACAAATTCCTGCTCTGTAGCTTCTTTGAATGGCGAGAATCCCGTGCTTTGGTGAAGCGCGTTGTTGTAAGCAACCTCTGCGAACGGAAACAGTTCAGCCCAATCGTTTTGTTGGTAATTAATGTAGCATCTAATGCTCCAATGTGGCATTAAGGCATTCACTCGCCCCATCTGTTCACGGATGGAACGCACTACTGAGCCCCTGTTCTGATCCAATTAACTTCAAAAATGCCCGCCAAAATTTGCAAGTAAAAGTGCTGCCGCGATCGCTGATTATGTGTTCCGGCATTCCGTGAGCTCTATAGATGTGTTGAATGAACATCCTAGCTAGTTTCTGGGGATTCGGTATTCCCTTGCACGCAATGAAGTGTGCCTGTTTAGAAAATAAGTCTGTGACCACCCAAATGGCCGTGTTCTTTTTGCTCATCGGTAAATCCATTATAAAATCCATGGCAATCTGCTTCCATGGCTGTGTGGGGTTTGCTACTTCCTGCAATTTCCCTGTAGGTTTTCCCATTTTCCTTTTGGCTATTGCGCATACTGGGCACGAGCGCACATAATCTTTAATGTCTGTGCACAACAATGGCCACCAGAATTTGCGCCGGACTAAATGTAGTGTTTTAACGAATCCGAAATGCCCTGCCATTTTGTGATCATGGTGCCTGCTCAGGACTTTTTGCCTTAAGGGCTCTGGGACATAAGCTTTGTCGTATTTCCACCCTAAGCCGTCTTTCTCCACTAGTGTGTGTTTGTGTTCCCCCCACCATGCGTCTGTCACTGTTGCTGCCCGTAGTTCGTCTGTTAACGGGTCGCTTTCAGCCGTGCGCTTCGCGTTGCTGCGGGTGATTGCCATGTTGCCCTCCCCCCTCTCTTCTGTTGCCACTTGGCTCTGAGCCGCCGCTGGCTGTGAAGGGATGAGTGGCTCAATGACCTCCTCCATCCTGCTTTCATGTTGCGGCAGTCGTGACAACGCGTCTGCCAAGTAGTTTTTCCCCCCAGGGAAGTACTTCAATGTAAAATTGAATCTACTAAGGAACTCTGCCCACCTGAGGTGTTTTGGATTTAGTTTTCTGGGGGATTTGAGAGCTTCAAAGTTTTTGTGGTCCGTCCACACTTGGAACGCCTCTGCTGTCCCTTCCAAGAGGTGTCACCATGTGCTCAGGGCATGTTTAACAGCGAACGCCTCTTTCTCCCAAATATGCCATCGTTTCTCCGTTTCATTAAATTTCCGGGAAATGTATGCACAGGGTCTTACTTTCCCACTGTCATCTGCCTGCAGCAATATGGCCCCAACTGCGCTAAATGATGCGTCCGTGTGTATAATGAATGGCTTGTCTGTCTCTGGGTGTTTGAGGATGGGCTCGTTAGTGAATTTCGCCTTTAGCTTGTCAAAGCCTTCCTGGCATTCTTGGGTCCACACAAGTTTCGTACTTGGTGGTGGGACTTTTGTGTTCGCACCCTTGCCTTTCGTTTTTAATAAGTCAGTAAGAGGTAACGCAATTTGCGTGAAATCCTGAATAAATTGCCTGTAAAAACCCGCAAACCCGAGGAACACTTGCAGCTGTCTGCGCGTTCAGGGGGGCTGCCAGCCTAAGACTGCTTTGACCTTCTCAGGATCCATTTCGATGCCCTCATGCAATATGCAGTATCCCAGGAAGTCTAGCTTATCTTTGTGGAATTCACATTTCTCAAGTTTTACATACAGCTTCGCCTCAAGTAATTTCCCTAGAACCCTCTTGACTAGTTCCATATGTTCCTCTAAATTTTCGGAAAAAATCAGTATATCATCCAAATATACAATTACTCCTTTGTACAGAAATTCATACAGTACTTCATTTATAAACCTCATGAAAATTCCCGGTCCCCCCGCAATCCCAAACGGGAGCACTCGGTATTGAAAAGATCCCAGTGGGCAATTGAATGCAGTTTTCCACTCGTCCCCCTCCCTTATGCGAACATGATAGTAAGCCTCCCTGACATCTAGTTTAGTGAAGATTTTCCCTTTAGATAGTTGGGCTAACATGTCTTTCAGCAACGGGAGAGGGTACTGTCTCGTAACCGAGATTGCGTTAAGACCCCTGTAGTCAGTGCAAAGCCGGAGGGACCCGTCTTTTTTCTTCCTGAACAATACCGGGGCTGCAAGGGGGGAGTTGGCTGGTTCAATAAACCCGTGTGCCAAATTTTTGTCTATGAATTTGCGCAATTCTTGTAATTCTTTTTGCATCATGGCATACATTTTGGGCTTGGGAAAAGGTGCCCCAGGGATGAGGTCAATCGTTGCGTCTGACTGCCTGTGGGGGGGTTCTTGCTCACATTCCTTCTTGTCAAATACTTCCACCACAGGGAGGTATTTCTCCGGTATTGTGTTTGTGAGTGTGCCACCCCCTTGGTCCTGGTTCCCCTCCTCCAGTTCCGTCCCGGTTGCCCCCAGTTCAAGACTGTTAGGCGTGCTGCCATTGTCCATCTCAAGATAAGTCCCGTCCATAAAGTCCAGTTCGCCCGAAACCCAGTCCACCTTGGGGTTTCTTGCCCTCAGCCATTTCAATCCTAACACGATGGGTCGTGTTGCAATGGGAGCCACTAAGAACCGCAAAGTCTCTACATGGGTCCCCAAAGTCATTTGCACTTCTTCAGTGTAAAACTCTACTGGCCCCCCCTTCAGTTCTGACCCATTCAATTGGCAGAATGTGATGGGTGTTTTCAGTTTACAAAGGTTCAGTCCCATCTTTTCAGCTACGTTCGGGTGCATCAGGTATCTGGAGCAACCCGAGTCTAGCATTGCAACTCCCGCATATTTTTTCCTCCCACCCAAAGTCCTCAACTGTACCTTTAGGTGCATTGTTGGGTTGTTGCGACCATTTCCGTTGCGCCCTTTTGTAGAGGTCTGTCCTGTGGCGCACATTAGAACAGACCTTTCTCGTTTCCCGCCTGCTGGAATTCGAACTCGGAGTCCTCGCTGATGCTGTCGTCTTCCATGTGTGGGGGGTGTTTCCATTTCGCTGTGGCTGCCGCTACGCCTTTGTCCTTGTCCCCAGCCTCCTTTTCTCCCTTCTTCTCCGAGAGATTCCTCAGTTGCATCTTTCCTTTTGTCGTCGGTCCGTTCTGTGGGCAGTTACTGATGAGGTGTCCCCGTTGTCCACATCTGAAGCACACGCCAGCTCTCATTCTCCGATTTTTCTCCTCTTCCCAATATTTCTGCTTGGGGTCCCTTCGGGTGGGGTGCAGGGTGGTCTCCGGCTTTTTCCGCAGGTGTTTGAACTTTTTAATAGTCAGCAGTTGTGTCTGACTTTGTTCAATACATCTGCCATTTGGATCCATCCTTCTAGAGTTTTTGGTTCTTCCCTCCCCACTATGAGCTCAAGCAAGTCTTGTCTAAGTCCATATTGAAAATATTCAATCTGGAATTCTTCCGGCCATTGCGGTAATTCACTAAGAATTCTTTTGAATTCCATGGCATATTCCGCCACAGTACTTTTGCCCTGATCAAGGTTTCGGAGACGGACTCTGGCCGACACTTTTGCCAATGTGTCTTCGAAGCGTTTACGTAAGGCATGCATAAAGTTATTAAAGTCCCGAAGCGTGCTTGCATTGACATCATGCAATTTCACGAGCCAGCTCGCCGCCTCTCCTTCCAGGAAGCTGGAGACATATCTCACTTTCGCCTCCTCCGTATAAAAGTTATTCTCAAATTCCTCCATAAACCCCTTCACATGTGTCATAAAACATGCCAGTTTTTTGGGGTCTCCATCAAATTTCATTTTCAACTCACTCACCCCTATTGGCGCATTCGCAGCTCCCAAAGTTCTCCGCTGCTGGCTGGATGGGGTTGTTCGTGGCTGGTAATGTACGTTGAGACCCTCTTCCTCTTCCTCCTCCTCCTCCTCAAAGTCCTCATCGGATTCCGCTGATCCGCTCCCTTCTTCGGGGGAGGATGGGCATGCCTTAGAGCTTTGTCTCTCTCTCCCTTCCAGGAGTGTAACAATCGCATTTAATCTCTCGCTTATTGCTTCCACCTTATAGTCCAAACGAGACAACTTTTCCTCTACTGCCCCAATCCATTGCGTTTGGGTGACATGCTTTTTGGTTTTCTGCTCTCGTTTCTCGCCCATCCCTTCGCCCACTCCAAGTGACCAATCTGCTACCCTGGTTCTGTGGGTTGTGGGGTGGGGGGTGTTTTAAATGTCTCTATCCCTTTAGTTTTCATGAGCTTCTTGCCCCCCTTTGTTTGTACCTTTGTTTGCGCGGGGGCTGTGCTGGGTCCGGGTTCGCTTGTTGCAGCCATTTCTGCTTCTTCCCGGGACTGGTCGCTTGCCATGGATGCCTGAGGCTCTTCTATCGTCTCTTGCTCCATTTGGCCGTCTTAGGTTTTGGGTGCTGCCTTCACTGTTGAAGTCGTTGGGGTTTTTTGCCAAGTACTCCTCAGGACAGGTAGCAAAAAATTTTTTTCTGATTCAAGTCTTTATGTAAGGCGCTCCATCCAATATCTATAATCTCCCTGCTCTTGAGTAACCCACAAACGCGCAGGATCTTAGAAGCAAAAGAGTTTATTATAGTATACAGAAGTTAACACTGACAAAGACTTGAATGAACGAACAAAGCATGGCATGTACATTTAAACCTTCCCCCCCCCCCGAGGTCCTTTGAGAAATCCTGTATTTCTTTCTTCTCAGTTTACCTCTCATATGCTATATTGTTGGTTTATCATTTGTTACCTGTGTGGAAGTGATCTGTAAATACGTATGTATATAAGTAAATAGGATATTTGATATAACTTCTGTTTGGAGTCTATTTACTGCATAGTACTTGGGTCGCTGGTGCCTAGGAGAGAAGCAGGCTGCTCCATCCACTCGCCCTGACACGGACGATTTTGAGAGTCCCTTATCGGACAAATGTAACACCTTTGTTACACGAGCTGCACTGGGTTCCAGTTTGCTTCCGGGTCCTATTCAAGGTGTTGGTTATGACCTTTAAAGCCCTTCATGGCATGGGACCAGGTTACCTAAGGGACCGTCTTTTCCCCATTACATCATCCCGTCCAATCCGGTCATGCAGGGAGGGCATGCTACGGACCCCCTCGGTTAAAGAATTCCATCTAACGGGGTCACGGAAGCGTGCCTTCTCTGCAGTAGTGCCTGCTCTGTGGAACATTCTCCCCCCCGGAGATAAGACAGCCCCCTTCGCTCCTGGACTTCCGGAAAAAAACTCAAGACCTGGTTCTGTCAACAGGCCTCGGGCGGGAAGAAGAGTGTACACTCTTGGGGATGGCTAATGCCTTAGAGTGGCCCTAGAATGACCTTTCCATGGTTTTAAAGAAGGTACTACCATCTGGATTTTATTATATTTATTATATTCTTGAATTGTTTATTTTTATGTTTATTTAATTTTACTTATATTTGTATTACAGTTAATTATGTTTGATTGTAAACCGCCCAGAGTCCCTTTGAGGGAGTTGGGTGGTGATAAATCGAATAAATAAATAAATTCCTCCGGTTCTCTATCACTGAGGTCCAGGACTTCAAAGTGATTCCTGGTGTTCTCCTTAAAAATGGTGGGTATACGTTCAAGATCATATTGTGGAAACTGATAGGCTTTCTTCATCTTTAGCTGAACTTGGAACTTGCACATGAGCAGTTTATGATCTGTTCCGCAGTCAGCACCTGCCCACATCTTTGATGCTATAATTCAGCTCCTCCACCTCTTTTAGCAATAATATAGTCAATTTGATTTCTGTATACTCCATCTGGTGGTATCAATGTATGGAGGCATCATTTTGGTGGTTTGAAGACAGTGTTTGCTGCGAAGAATTCATTGGAGTGGCAGTTGTTGATCTGCTGCTTCATTTTGGTTTCCTAAGCCATACAATCCAACTACATTTTCCTCTTTAATGTTTCCAACTTTCGCATTCAAGCCTCCAATCACAAGGAGCACATCTTGTTTGCATACTCTCTCGATTTCAAATTGAACTTGATCATAAAAATAGTCAAACCTCCTTTTCTTCTGACTCGGTGGTTGGAGCACGAACTTGAATGATCATCATATTAAAGATCATATTGCTCAGACTGAAGAAGCTCCTTGGATAAGGAGCGAAACGTTTCCACTAAGAAAATAGAAATCCAGTTGACATGATTCAAGCTACAGACAATTCCACCTGGATGACTGAGAACCTTCATAGACATATTGCCATACATTTTGGGGATGAAACCCTGAAGTTGGTAAGGAAATTCGAGAAGACAGCAAGAAAGGTGGCAGACTATAGAAACCACCTACGTTTTAACCTCAGATGCAGACAACAGAGACTCATCCCGACAAGCCTACGCCTGCAATCTACAGTTAAGGGTCACAGAGCAGATCAGATCCTGCAGCAGGCACAAAGACATCTTCTAAATGAAAGAATAAGGCAAGTCCACTTCACCATTGATGCCCTGCAATACAATTTTGAAAACCTTCACCAGGAACTCACAGCCACCCTTCCTGACCCAATCCTGGATAGAGTTATTCAGCTTGGCAATAAAGTACAGCTGGCCCAGCATCACAAGACAAAGGAGAGGCAAACTAAGAAATTTGACATTCTTCTTTCTCGCAGCAAGCAGAAACAAGGAACTGGAGAAACCACTGGGAGGAACAACAACAACAGGACCACAGAGGACAAAAAGAACATGTGGGTGAAAAATCTCTCAGACAGAGAACTTCCCCAACCAGAGAGAGATGTCCTAGCCAAAGGTCTTAATTTTGCCATCACTCCCAAGCAAGTTCCGGTTGTGGAGCTCATTACAGCCACAGAATCTGCCATCCACAACAACCACCTACCTTTTGAAGAAGCAGAACAACTCCGGCTTAAAATATCTGCAGCTCTGTCCAGAGCTCAACCTCCTCCCCCCAACCTTACTGTCTAAGAGAGGAGAGCCCTGACAGCCCTCAGCAAAGATGAAACCATCACCATTTTACCTGCTGACAAAGGAAGATGTACAGTGGTTCTAAACACTGCAGACTACCACAATAAAATTACCTCACTTTTGGAGGATCACCATACATATGAAAAACTGAAAAGAGACCCCACCAACAATTACAAGAAAAAGGCAATAGACAGTTTGAAACAATTGGAACATGATGGCTCCATCGATAGGATTACCTACCACCGTCTGTATCCTGGAGAAGCCATCCCCTGCATCTACGGACTTCCTAAGATCCACAAGGAAGGAACACCCCTCCGACCCATAGTCAGCAGCATCAATTCGGTAACATACAACATTGCCAAACACCTCTCTACCATACTAGCACCTCTAGTTGGACACTCTGAACACCACATCCATAATTCGGAAGAATTTGTTTCCAAAGCAAAGATCCTGAAACTGGATACAGATGAAACTATGGTCTCCTTTGATGTGTCCTCCCTTTTCACCAGCATCCCCACCACTCATGCTCTATCCGCTGTCAGGAAGAGACTAGAAGAGGACAGCACCCTGGAAAGGAGAAGCCATCTCAACCCAAACCAGATCTGCCATCTTCTGGACCTGTGTCTTAACACCACTTATTTCACATACAGAGGTGACTTTTACAGACAAAAACACGGCTGTGCCATGGGTTCTCCTGTGTCACCCATTGTGGCCAATTTATACATGGAAGAAGTGGAGAAGAAAGCACTCAACACATTCCAGGGAACGGTGCCCACCCACTGGTTTAGGTATGTGGATGACACCTGGGTCAAAATCAAGGCCCAGGAAGTACAGGCCTTCACGGACCATATAAACACTATAGATGCCAACATTAGCTTCACCAGAGAAGACACCAAGGACAACAGACTGGCATTCCTAGACTGTGAAGTCCTCATTGGGACCGGTGGCAAGCTAGAAATAGGGATCTACAGGAAACCCACACACACAGATCAATATCTGATGTTTGACTCCCACCATCCACTGCAGCACAAACTAGGAGTCATCAGGACATTGTCACACAGAGCAGAAACCATCCCCACCTCCATGGATTCCAAAAAGAATGAAAATCAGCACCTGAGAACAGTCCTGAAGGCCTGTGGATATCCAAATTGGGCCTTCACCAAATCTAAATCTACCAGACCTAAAACAGCGACAGATAGGGCTGAGACTCAGAGTAAACGAAAGAACCTGGTCATTCCCTACATGGCTGGCGTGTCTGAAAAGATAAAACGGATATTTGGCAAACACCACATACCTGTATATTTCAAACCCACCAACACACTGAGACAGAGGCTTGTACACCCCAAAGATCAAACTCCAAAACATAAGAAAAGCAATGTAGTTTATGCAATCCAGTGCAGTGAGGAGTGCTCTGAACTCTACATTGGAGAAACCAAACAACCTATGTACAGGAGGATGGCCCAACACAGGAGAAAAAACACCACAGGACCAGAGTCAGCAGTTTATCTTCATCTAAAAGAAAAAGGACACTCATTTGAGGACATTAATGTTCACATTTTAGACAGAGAAGATAGGTGGTTTGAGAGAGGGGTCAAGGAATCCATTTATGCCAACTTGGAAAATCCTTCCTTGAATAGAGGTGGGGGCCTCAGGCACAAACTCTCCCCCATCTTCCTCCCCGTGTTGTCTTCTGTGCCTAGGAAGATTAAGACCATTTCAGAAGCTCAACAGCAGCATGGTGATTTTAACGACCCTCCATTAGATGATAAAAGAACTTAAAAATTACATCTCAATATAACCATGACCTAGCCCCAGGTGTAAGGTCACACAGCTACCTAGGAACATATTTAGGATTCCCTTACCAACTTTGCTCAGACTGAAGAAGCTCCTTGGATAAGGAGCGAAACGTTTCCACTAAGAAAATAGAAATCCAGTTGACATGATTCAAGCTACAGACAATTCCACCTGGATGACTGAGAACCTTCATAGACATCATATTAAAGAGTTCTCCACAAAGTCTAATCAATATTATTTGGTCATTGATTGCATTGTAACCAAGTACTGTCTTTACTCTATCCTTCCTAATTATGAAAGCAATGCCATTCCTTCTTTCTTTTCATGTCCTGAATAGTAAGCAATATGATCTTTGAACTGAAAGTGATCAGTTCCAGTCCAGATGTCAAGATGACAATGTGTAGTCAATTCATTTAATCTTTCACTTCCTTGAACTTCCCACATTCCTGCTTCTTAAATTACAAGTTTCCACTGTAATTCTGTCTTTGCAACTTCAGATTTTCTTTTCCTACATGGCAACTTCAGCAACTAGATGTCGCAAAGGCTTTAATCTAACCACGTCATAAACACCTTTAGTACTCCAGAAGATCCTCAGCTCTTCCACGTAGCATGCTGAATGCCATCTGATCTGAGAGGCCCAGCATCTGGCATTATACCATCCACCACTTTATATTTTCTATCCATCTGGTGTTCTTTGTAAACTATAGGAGGGGTTTACCATTGCATTCTCCGGTGCAGTATGAAATGATCCTTTTGTAATTGTCACTGAAGTGATCATCTGCCTCCAGCATCTCCCTATATGACTGCTGCCCACTAAAGGTTTCTGCTTGCTTTAGCTGGGCAGAAGGTATGACCTTGGGTGACCCTGCTGGGATTATATACTCTTGGCATCCACCCCCTTCTTCTTCACTCCCCCTTCCCAGGAGAATCCCCCTCCCCTTCCTTGATGAGGCATCACAGCAGGACTTGGGGGGGGGGTAAAAGGGTTACAGAGGTCAAACAAGGATACATAAAAATAAAAATAAAATGGAACTAATATCTGTTAATAACCAATGGATACCAAACACGATCCATTTAGAACAATACACTGAAAAGATGCCACCGTATCTGGAAAACACCTCTTTGGGAAGGATGACTTCAACAGTAAAGGAGTAAGAAGTGGCTTAATTACTATCATTCTTGGTCTGGATACGAGTTACGTGAGGTCACTGAACTTGGAAGAATTCACGCATTAATGGACATTCCAGGTTAGCTCCACATTAACTCTTGTGTTATTCATTTCCATTGGTTCTGATCGGTAATTCCATTCACATCAAGTTTTGAATGCCACGATGAAATATAATGAGGGAAGATGTAAATTCTACCTAACTCAATATACCTCCTACCACTGATTTTCAAATTTTCTAGACCTTGAACACAACTTGAGATTGGACTTCATTTGAAAACTAATTCCCTCTTCTAATGGTATGTTGATTATTTAGCTTAGAAATTGTGGTTGCTACATTCCAAGTCAGTTGAGGCCTTCTGGTTTCTCTCTATTTCCACACTTTCACACACGTTATATCAGAGGACATGAGGTTTGTTGGATACTGTTGGTATCTCACCGTTATTTCTGCACATGAAATCCTTGTGTTGACATGCTTGGTTTCCAGGCTTTCCTCACAAACTCCTTCCCTGGATTCCTTCAGCCTTGCAAGACATTAAGCTCTAATGTTCTCTTTAATCCAGGCTTTGCCTAACTTTAAGGACCTCGCACATTGGGCGTGGCTTACCAGTACAAGGACAAGGGAATTCACATCAGTACTGAAGAGGGGCCAGAATGCAGCCCTTTTTTACTACTTTCTGAACTGATATATGAGCAGAGAAAAGGCTGCTACTGTCTCATCTCAGTTGTGTAAATGTGTTTTCATGCAACCTCCTAATTGGGCAAAGTAACCACCAATCTATGGATCAATGACACAACGTCCACCAGAGTCTTTCTCTAGGTGTGGTATTAAAAGCTTATTAAGTTTGGTTTTATTAATAACTTGTAATATGACCTCCAACATAAAGTAAGAGGGGGAGTCCTTTCATTATTAACATGCTTTCTACAACACAGCCAGGATGTAGCCATAGAATTTATTTCCCAGCTTTTCAGAAAAACGTTCCAATAAAGAGCACAGTCTGTAGTATCTTCATCTATTACTCACACCATGGTTAAAGAGGACGAAAGATAATGGTATGCCACTGGAAGGTAGATGGTGCTAGTGAAAATTACTCCAAGTCCAAAGTGAAACTAGGGTGAAAAAACCTAGGGAATTTCTGGGAGAATAGGTTGAGTTCTGGAGGAAACTGATTATCTGGATCTCTTCCAGTCAGGTTTCTACAGCATGTATGGTACTGACACCATACTGATTGGTCTTGTGGATAATCTGTAGTGAGACTGGGACAGGAGAACTGTAACTGCCCTGTCTTTCTGGACCTCTCTGTGGCTTTTGATACTGTTCATCATGGCATCTTACTTCCTTCATGGGCTGGTAGTGGAGGCATTATCTTTATAACTAGAGAATATTCTTGGACTCAAAGCTCCTGCTTGAATAGCAGGCAGCAGCTGTGGCTAGGATAGCCTTTGCATATCTTCACTTAGTATACCAGTTCTGGACTTTCCTGGATCAGAGGGCCCTTCTCACAGTCACTCAGGTCTTACACACTTCTCCATTGGCTTACTGCAATGCACTCTACATGGGGCTGCTCTTGAAGACCACTCAGAAGGTTCCAATGATCCAGAATACAGGAGCTCATAGGGTAATGGGAACTTCTGGGCTTTCCTGTGTTACATCTCTATTACAAAAGGTGCCCTGGTTTTCATTCACAGTTTAAAGGTCTACATGACTCATGTTACAAATTCTTCCTTTGTCCCACCCCTAGACATTCATACTTCATTTACTCACCATAGAGACATGGGTGCCAACTCTCCCCCTTGCGTTTCTGACTCTAAGGATCATTGGCTTTTCCCTAGCCAAAGAGCAGAGGGTGGCTAAGGAAAGAATGATGCCATTCCCAGTGTGCAATGGGTTAATTTATTGGAAAACATATATACTGTCATTCAGTGGGCTCCTATGTCTCTGTGCAACCACAGCCCAAGCATTAAAGTTCCCAATGAATACCAAGAGGTTCTTCCAGTATTTGAGAGTTGCTTTATTAAAACAAGGCACCGTTATGCTCCTCAAACCTACTCACAAACACACACCATATTCACTAGCCCCACCCCCCTACAACTATTATCAGCCGGAAAGAGTCTAGGGTATTAGAAGAATCTGGACAGCATCTGGTCCAGATGCTGAAGCTTCTTAGGCCCTCCCTGGTTCTGTCTCCATTTTATATACAGCACTGCAGCCCACACCCTGGGATTAAAGGCCTTTTTCCTTTTTTGCACTTCTTTTCTACTTGGTTGGCCTCATGTCCTTTCAGACACACGTGTAAAACTGAACGACTGGTTTTTCATGCCATCCCCTTTGGTTCTTCTTTTCTGGGCTCCAGCAGTACTTCCTTTTGCAGCTGCTTCTCCTCTCACGCTGCCTGCCTTGGGCAACCTCTCTTCTAATGCTGGCTGCAGCTTGCAAGAGAATCTCCATATTTCACCCTAGCCCCATGATGATGATGATGATGATGATGATGATCATGATCATGATCATGATGATCGTGATGATGATAATGAAGAATTCCATTTGTTTCTTTATTCAATTCAAACTCCAAGCAACTCTGGGCATCTCACGATACACCAAAACAATATAAAAGCAATATAAGAGTGTTCTTAATATTTATTTTTAAGTGCAGAGTTGCAGAAGCTTGATAGAGAGATCAATAAAAACAAACTTTTGCAGTAAAAATATAGTTGCATTTATTTAAAACAACATGGTGCGAGCGGATGGAGCGGCCGGCTTCTCTCCTAGGCACCAGCGATCCAAGTACTATGCAGTAAATAGACTTCAAACAGAAGTTATATCAAATATCCTATTTACTTATATACATACGTATTTACAGATCACTTCCACAGGTAACAAATGATACACCAACGATACAGCATTCACGAGGTAAAATGGGAATAAAATGGAATACAGAATGTCTCTGCTTATGTAGTCAAACTGACCAATCACATTATAGGTCAATCTCGTTAACTACCACACCCAACTTAACTCTTAGCACCTGTTGTATGAGTCACACATTGACACATCATCCCTACAACAATGGCTGCTAATTGGGTGACACTGAAGAATATTTCCCCTTTCACCTGAATATCAAGCCTCTCTGTATAATTTATATCTAGAAGTAAATTCCTGGGTTTATCAAACCCCAACACAACAGAACATATTTATAGGAATCTGCTTCACCTCAGAGAGGCTTACAGGCAGAAAATAACTTGCATTTGAACAGGTTGATAATAAATAAAAAATATAACAAAGAGAACCAAACAAACAACAGAACCAGAATCAAACAAAGAAAGAAGAACAAGATGGAGAACGCAGCAAATGCCCACACATCCTGCCAACTACTTACAACCCACAGAGGGGCACTTCACGTCACCATGAGAAGGCTGTGCTTTGTATAGGAATAATTCGCCAGGGCAACACAAGAACTCTAACACCACCCTAGCCCAAGGCCTGGGAGAAGAGCCAGATCTTTAGGGCTCTCTGGAATGCCAACAGGGTCACATGGGGAACCCCATTCCAAAAGGCAGGTATTGAGACAGAGAAGACGTGCTTCCTGGGCCCTGACCAGTGACATTGTTTAATGGAAGGAAGCTGGAGCACACCAACCCTGTCAGCTTCCACTGGTCGGTCAGATACCACAGAAGATAGGCACTCCCTCAAATAACTGGGCCTCATGCCATGTATAGCTTGTTAGACCATAAAGGTCTTGAATCACACCTAGAAGTGAACTGGCAACCAGTGCAGCTTGCGGAGCAGTGCAGCACAAAGAAGCATGCCCATAGCTGCCTGCACCGCCGCATTCTGGACCAGTTGATGTTTGTGAGTAGTCTTCAAGAGCAGCCCCATGTTGCAATAGTCAAGCTGTGAGGTGAGTAGGGCATGAGTGACTGTCTGAAGAGCCTCCTGATCCAGGAAGTTGTGAACTGGCACAACAGATAAAGCAGCACAAATGCCTTCCTGGTCACAGCTGATACCTGCTCATGGAGTAGGAATTGTAAGCCCATGAAGACCCCCAAATGGTTCATCACCCTTGAATGGGGAAGAGCAGCCCCATTCAATATCAAATGTGGAATATCCCCAGAACCAGGTGATCCCAAGACCCACAGCCACTTATTCTTGGTAGGATTGAGTTAGAGATGGTTCCTCCCCATCCAGGTCCACACAGCCTCCAGGCACTGGGAAAGACCCTCATATCCTCACTTGGCTGGCCTTGTCCTGTTACAACAAAGACCCGAAGCAGAAATGTGTGGAATAAGTATTTTATTTACAAGCAAGACACACAAAGTAGATCTAGAAAAAACAATGTGGCTGCGATGCAAGGTCCTGTTGCGAGGCATGGCACGGCTGCTGTGCGAGGCTGCTGCATGAGGCTTGGCGCTGCAGTGAGGGATGATCTGGGCACAAGGCTTGGCGCAACTGCAAGATGTCACTCTGGCACAAGGCTTGGTGCGGCAGCTGCAGGGCAAGGTACCGGCTCAAGGCTTGGTGTGAAGGCAAGGCAAGATTCCAGTGCGGGGCTTGGCGTGGCTGCAAGATACGATTCCGGCACAAGACTTGGCACGGAGACTGCAAGGCGAGGTCCTGGCTCGAGGCTGGACACGGAGGCTGCAAGGCAAGGTCCTTGCTCGAGGCTAGATGTGGAGGCAGGGCAATATCACGATGCGGAATGGGGTGCAGCGGCAAGTCTAGGTTCTGGCACGAAGCGCGGCTGTGCTGCAAGGTAGGGTTCTGGTGTTGGACGCATTGGGGCGACAAGGCAAGGCTCTGGCATGAAACTCATGAAGCTGGACAGTGAGGCAAGGTTCTGGCGTGAGGCTTGGCTGAACTACAAGGCAAGGCTGTGGCGTGGAAGCAGGGCAAGGTCCAAGCAGGGATTCTGGCACAGCGACGGAATCTTGATTCACTCCAGGACGCAGTATGGAATGAGAACGGTTGTCTCTGGCAATGGGTGCATGCTGCACTCGTCTTTTATCCATTTGATTTTTGCACCGTTTCTGAGCGGGAGCCAATAGCGCTTCGTGTTGCTTCATCTGCCTTTCCCACCTCCTTTTTGCTGGCTAATATGTGGAGGCGAGTGTCCTACTGGGCTGCTTGCAATCAGCTGCTCAGAACCTGATTCAAATTTCGCGCCATCCCCGTTCTTTCCCGCTTCAATTGTTATTGGCCGCTCCACCTCCAAATCGGACTCCATCCTGACAGGCCTGAGGTTGAACGATACAATTAGGTATCATCAGCATAATGATGATACCAAATCCCAGACAGGTGGATTACTTCCCCCAGTGGTTTTAATCAGATGTTGAATAGGAGGGGAGAGAGAGTCAAACCCTGTGGCACCCCACAGAAGAGGGACCTAGGGAATTGCCTCTCCCGCCCAACCAACACTGACTGGAACCAGCCCTTGAGAAATTAAGAGAACCACTATAAATGTTGCCCCCTATTTCCAACCCCTGGAGTTCGTCCAGAAGGATACCATGGTTGACGGTATCAAAAGCCGCTGAGAGATCAAGGACCACAAAGATGGATGCTCCACTTCCATCCTGGCTCCACAATAGGTTGGTTACAAGTGTGACCAAAGCTGTCTCCATCCAAAATCCCAGCCTGAAACCCAGCTGACATGGGTCTAGATAATTCGCTTCCTGCAGGGAAGCTGCAGTCCACTTTCTCAACAACCTTGCCCCAAAAGAGTGGTAGTCTGGTTTGCTGTCTTAGGGTCTGGGGCTTTCTCACGCTTAGGACCTCCATATCTATGGGACTGCCTCCTCCCAGTGGCTTCTGCCCAGGAAATAAATAAGGAAGCCTGGCCTCTCTCCTTCTCCCATCTCTTAAGGAATGTCATATTCAGGAACTATAGGGACAAGCCTTCTCAGTTGCTGGCCATTTTCTTTGGACAGGATTCTTCCTAAGTTTAGGTTGCCTCCCACCATATTGTTTCTTTAAGAAAGCAATTAAAACCTGGCTTTTCCAAATAGCCTCAGAATAGACTGGCGATAAAAGAGATTGGATCTCGGAGCTGTTCCTAAAGGCAAAGTTGCTCTGCTCTGTTACCATGGTTTTCCATTTTAATGTTGCTTATTCATTTTATTTCATTTGTTTTGTTCTGTTTTTATGCATTTTGAGCCTTCCTCAATTGATCAGTTTATCCACTATATTCCAAGTTCAAAATGTGTTCATTTACAAAGGCCAAAATAATATATACTATGGGAAAGCAAGCAAGCCAGCCAGCCCGCCTGCCCATATTTAAGGTCACAGAGTCAAGCAGAAGGAGGTGATCAAAACAGAGAAATCCATACTTTCCTATGAATAGCAAAGTGGCAGCAAATGCATTTTTATTTTTGAGGCCCTGAGCAGGTGAAAGTTGCTTGTGGATAGTCATGGAAGTGCAATTGAATAAGCAAAATACTGCCGCTCACCACCTCAAACTAATACAAGCAGTAAAAAGTATGGCTACGTAGACAATGCCCTATCAATGGCATCATGGTCTTAAAATGTTATCAATAATATCCCATCAATGGCTTCATGTTCTTGAAAATGTTAAAATGGTATTGACAGAACTGAGATTAAAGTTGAAAGATCCAAAAACTATATTTAGTGTATTGGACTCCCATTCCAAAAGGCAGGTATTGAGACAGAGAAGATGTGCTTCCTGGGCCCTGACCAGTGACATTGTTTAATGGAAGGAAGCTGGAGCACACCAACCCTGTCAGCTTCCACTGGTCGGTCAGATACCACAGAAGATAGGCACTCCCTCAAATAACTGGGCCTCATGCCATGTATAGCTTGTTAGACCATAAAGGTCTTGAATCACACCTAGAAGTGAACTGGCAACCAGTGCAGCTTGCGGAGCAGTGCAGCACAAAGAAGCATGCCCATAGCTGCCTGCACCGCCGCATTCTGGACCAGTTGATGTTTGTGAGTAGTCTTCAAGAGCAGCCCCATGTTGCAATAGTCAAGCTGTGAGGTGAGTAGGGCATGAGTGACTGTCTGAAGAGCCTCCTGATCCAGGAAGTTGTGAACTGGCACAACAGATAAAGCAGCACAAATGCCTTCCTGGTCACAGCTGATACCTGCTCATGGAGTAGGAATTGTAAGCCCATGAAGACCCCCAAATGGTTCATCACCCTTGAATGGGGAAGAGCAGCCCCATTCAATATCAAATGTGGAATATCCCCAGAACCAGGTGATCCCAAGACCCACAGCCACTTATTCTTGGTAGGATTGAGTTAGAGATGGTTCCTCCCCATCCAGGTCCACACAGCCTCCAGGCACTGGGAGATTAAAGTTGAAAGATCCAAAAACTATATTTAGTGTATTGGACTCCCCAAAGAATGTACTCAAAAGGATGAACATCATATTTCCTATATTGGAGGTATGAAAAGATTGAGGTTCATTGACCAGTATAACATGGTCCTATAATCCTAGTCACTTTTTGGAATAGCATTTTCAAGGATATAAGTAGATTTATGGGAAAACCTTTACATGTTAAAGAAGTTCATGTCCTGTTGAATTATATACAGTACCAAAGCTTTAGAATTTGACTGTCTCTCAGAAATTATGGGTGTTTCATGCTATGGTATTGTATGGTATTCATAAGTAAACCAGTGACTATAAACTTAAAATATAAGGTAAGGGTTTTTTAGTTTGGGATTTTTTCCTTTACGTTTCTGGGTTTTATCATTTTCTTAACTTTAGGGATTTTTTCATTTAATTTTGTTATTTTAGTATATTTTGGTAATATTTTATATTCTTCTAAAATAAAGATTAATTTAATATTTTTAAATGTTAACAAAATCTGAAATTCCACAATTAAAAAAATATTGAAAAGTGTTTTGGAAGACTTCATATCTATAGTTTATTTTTATAGATATTTTAAGAGATTTAAGAAGACAGTCTTATTCTTTAGAATATTGAGTTGGAACATCCTCTCTCAAGAAATCAATGGTCTAAAGGTATGTGGGATATTCTTCCTATTTTTTTGATATGAGACTAATTCAACAAAAGATTCTTTTTCATGTTTACTGGACACTTCAGTGGATTTTTGGAAAAGTTGGATGTCAACTTCTGTGTGCTGCAGATGTAGCTTCTTGGAGGGGACTTTGACCTATACTTTACGACTGGAGCTTTGGTTTAACGTTCTAAATATTGCTAATATGATTTTGGGAACAGAAATAAAGTTAAGAGATGTCTAATAAAAAGTACTGCCCTATGAAATCCTTTGTGGCTGAAGCAGTAGGAAACATCCAATATACCCATCCAATATACATAGATAAAAGGTTGAAAAGGAAAAAGAAATAGAAATACAAATCAAAGAAAGAAAGAAAAAAGTGTAGTAAAGTAACTAGAAAAAGAGAAAGATGAAACATAGAAATTAGAACTTCCGATTTATCTCTGGTCATAGTGATTTAAAAAATAGTCTCTTACATGCTAGGTCTATATATAACATTGTAGAGCATTTCCTGTGTAATATATCAATTTATGTATATTTTAATCTTCAAAACCTCATATAAGCTTTACCCCTTCTGCATTTTGTAAATAGTCCATTAATGGTTTCCACTCTTTAAGAAAATAATAATTTGTATTTTCTTTTAATAAACATGTCAATTTATCGTTTTCTGCCATTTCCATTACTTTTAACATCCAGTCCTGTATTGTAGGTATAGTCTGGTTTTTCCAATTTTGTGCATATATAAGTCTTGCTGCTGTAACCATATATTGCACCTGTCTATGAAGGTTCTCAGTCATCCAGGTGGAATTGTCTGTAGCTTGAATCATGTCAACTGGATTTCTATTTTCTTAGTGGAAACGTTTCGCTCCTTATCCAAGGAGCTTCTTCAGTCTGAGCAAAGTTGGTAAGGGAGATTGTGCATATATTGCACAATTCTTGTAAATTTCTTTCCTATTTGTTCTTCTGTTATTCCCAATAAAAATAATTCTGGTTTATATGGAACTTGAATTTGTAAAATATTTTGCATCAATGAATGTATCTGAGTCCAAAATTTCTTAGCAATCTCACAAGTCCACCACATATGATAAAATGACCCCTCTTTTTTTTTACATTTCCAACATAAGTTGGGTACATTCCCATACATTTTAGCTAACTTTTGTGGGGTCATATACCATCTGTACATCATTTTGTAGAAATTTTCCTTCAAATTATAACACAGAGTAAATTTTAATCCTTTAGTCCACATATCTTCCCATTGTTGGATTTGAATATTATGACCAATATTTTTTGCCCATTTAATCATACAATCTTTAACTTGTTCCTCTACCATTTCACCTTTTAACAATAATTTATACATTTTGGCAATTAAATGGTCATCTGTCTCACATAGTTGTATCTCAAATTCCGATTTATTTTGTTCAAATTCAAGGTCTTTTTTGTCTGATTTAAATTTTTCTACAAGTTGCATATATGAAAGCCATTGGAAAGTATATCCTTCAGAGGCCAATTCTTCTTTTGATTTAGTTTTATATTGTCCTTGTTCTTTTTTTAAAAGATCTTTGTAAGTCAACCATTTATCTTTAACTCTTACTTCTGTTCTATAAAATGCTTCTTGTGTAGAAATCCATAAAGGTCTTTTGTAACATAAAATTAATTTATATTTATTCCAAATTCTTAATAAAGATCTTCTAATATAATGATTTTTAAAATCCACATTAACTTTCACTTTGTCGTACCACAAATATCCATGCCATCCGTATCTTAATTCATGTCCCTCCAAATTCAATAATTTTTCATTTTTCAAAACTATCCATTCTTTTATCCATACCAAACAGCAAGGAGCATAATATAATTTCAGATCCGGTAAACCCAGTCCACCTCTTTCCTTTGAATCTTGCAAGACTTTATATTTTATCCTTGGTTTTTTCCCTTGCCAAATAAACTTAGAAATATCTCGCTGCCATTGTTTGAAAGGTTCTTCTGATGCCAATATAGGTAGTGTTTGAAAAAGATATAAAATTCTTGGCAAAACATTCATTTTGATTGCTGAAATTCTACCTAATAATGATAATTGCAGTTTTTCCCAATGTTCCAAATCTTTCTTAATATCCATCCAAAGTGGAATATAGTTATTCTTGAACAATTTAACATTTTTAGTTGTTAAGTATACTCCCAAATATTTTACTTTTTCTTCCATTGAATATCCTGTTATTTCTTTCAATTTCTCTTGTTGGTGGTAATCCATATTTTTAGTCAAAACTTTTGTCTTCTGTAAATTCACTTTAAACCCTGCTAGCGACCCAAAGTCTTTTAATTTCTGTATTAATATTTCAATTCCTTCTAGTGGATTTTCCAAGGTAATGACTAGGTTGTCAGCAAAGGCTCTTAATTTATAATCTTCTTTTTTAACTTTGATACCATGGATACCATCATCCTGTCTAATATCTCTAAGTAAAACCTCTAATACCAGTATAAATAAAAGTGGAGATAATGGACAACCTTGTCTAGTACCTTTTTGGATTTCACATGGCTTACTAAATTCTCCATTAACAATTATTTTGGCAAATTGTGGAGTATATATTGATTTAATCCATTTTATAAAATTTCCTCCAAAATTCATATTTTCCAGTACTTTAAACATAAAAAGCCAATTTAAGTTGTCTAAAGCTTTTTCCGCATCAATAAATATCAAGGCAGCTTGTTTATCATAGTGTTGTTCCAAATATTCAATTACATCTAATATATTTCGAACATTGTCTCGTATTTGCCTCTTGGGTAGAAAACCAGCTTGGTCTTGATGAATAAAATCCTTAAGTATATTCTTCATTCTTTCTGCTAATATCGTTGTGAATATCTTATAATCATTATTCAATAAAGATATTGGTCTGTAATTTTTAGTTAATGTTAAATCCTGTTGTTCTTTGGGGATCAAAGTTATGTGTGCTTCTTTCCAGGTTTCAGGCATAGTTCCTGTTTCCAAAATAGAATTCATAGTCTTCTGCAAAGGTAGACATAAATCCTCTTCAAAACATTTATAATAGGCTGCTGACAATCCATCTGGTCCAGGAGCTTTTCCACTACTAATTTTCTTAAAAGCTTTTGTCAATTCTTCTTTTGTTATAACATTGTTTAATGTCAATCTTTGTTGGTCATTAAGAACAGTTAATTTTTGTTTGTTCAAATATTCTTCAATCTCATCCAAGTTGACATCTTGTTTTTTATATAATTTAGAATAATAGTCATGAAAGGCTTTTTGAATATCCATATTATTCACCAAAATTTTTCCTTCATGTTGAATATTAGTAATCAAATTCTTTTGTCTTTGTTTCCTCAATTTATAAGCCAGCCATCTACCTGGTTTATTTGCATGTTCAAAATATTTTTGTTTTGTAAATTTCATTTGAGTCTCTATCTCTTGAGTTAATATCATTGATATTTGCTTTTGTAAGAATTTAATTTGAGTGAGCAAAGTGTCATCCATTGGTTTATCTCTCAAATCTAACTCTTTACTTGTAATTTCATCTAAAATCAATTGAATTCTTTTTTGTTTTTTCTTCCTCATTTGAGCATTGTATTGAATAAAATAACCCCTCATATATGCTTTGCTGGCTTCCCATACAGTTTGAATATTAGTCCCTTTGTTCAAATTAAATTGAAAATATTCTCTTAATTTTTTTTTGCATACATCAACTACATCATTATTCCGTAGTAGCGACTCATTCAATCTCCATCTAAATACATTCCGTTTCCCTTTAAGAGTCAACATTACTGGATTATGATCTGATAAAGTCTTAGGTAATATATCAACTTTGTTAATATCCATCATCAAATTTTTAGATATCGAGATCATATCTATTCTAGAATGTGATTTAAATCTCTCTGAATAATATGTAAATTCTCTGGAAGTCCCATTCATACATCTCCAAATGTCTTGTAAATCCAACATCTCTTTCAAGTCGAAAAATGTTTGTGGCAATTTTCCCTGTGTTTGCTTCACTTCTTTTTGTGACTTTCTATCCAGTCTGGGGTAAATTACCCCATTCCAATCCCCCATGAAACACCAATTGTCATACGTTAAGTCCAAAAGTTTATCCATCAGGTTTTTAGAAAATACTCCTTTATCCATATTCGGTGCATAAAGTCCAACTATCAGTGTTTTAGTTCCTTGTATGTTAGTTTCTACTACAATGTATCAACCCTCTTCATCAGCTAATATCAATTTTGGGTTTAACTTTGGTTGTACATATAAGACTACCCCTTTAGTTTTTTTATATCCAGCTGAAATAAATTTTTCTCCAAGCTGTTTTTGAATCAAATATTTAGTATCTTTTTTACAAATATGAGTCTCTTGTAAACAACTTATGTCCAATTTCTGTTTTTTCAAAAAATGAAATATCTTTCTTCTTTTCTGTGGAGCATTAGCTCCATTAATGTTCCATGTCAGATATTTAAGTTCCATTGGTGTTTTATTCTTTAAAATCCCTTTGTTAAGTCCACACCTGTAGCTCCTTTCTCAGATAGATCTTCAGTCTTCTCTTTGTCTTTCGATGTTTCTCCTCCTTTTGTCAATTCTCCTTCTGGTAAACCCATTTCTTTCTTGTATTTCTCTAAAAAAGCTTTTGCTTTTAAAATGGAAGTTATTTTGAATCTCTGTCCTTTGAACTCAAACGATACGCCTTCCAATTTTTCCCATCTGAATGAAATACTATGTTGCCTTAATTTGTCTGTAAGGAAAGAATAGTCTTTTCTTTTCCTTAATATTCTCAAGGGAATTTCTTTTAATATAATTATTTCCTTCCCTTCTATGTTTAATCTAGTATTATAATGTTTCCTTAAGATTTGCTCTTTTGTCACTTTTCTTACAAAATATATCAATATGTCTCTAGGGACTTTTCTTTCCTTAGCGTAACGTGAGTTTACTCTGAATATCTTGTCTATCTCCAAATCTAAATCTTGTTCTCTTGTCTCCAGAAATTTAGCCAATTCAAAAATCATCCTTTCTCTCACATTTTCATCTACTTGTTCTGGAACTGCTCTAAATCTCAAGATGTGCTCTTTCTCTCTCACTTCTGCTAAAGCTGTGATATCTAGATTTTGTTCAATCTCTTTAATAGCATATTCTGATTTATCTTCTAATTTTTGCATCTGGCTTTGCGTATCTTTAAGTTCTCCTGACAGAGAATTGACCACTTCCTTGACTGTTTGAATTTCTTTTTTAAAGTCTTGTTTAATCTCTCGGGTTATTTCTTTCTTCATATCGTCCATTTTTTTGTCTAATGCTGTAATCTGATCTTCCATCTGCTTCGTGGAGTCATCCATTTTCTTATTTATTGCTGTATTCTGATCATCCATTTTCTTATTTAGTGCTGCAACAGCTTCTAATATCTTTTTCATTTCTGGTAATAAAATTTCTGAGGCAGATGTAGCAGGTGTAGCAGAATCAATAGGTGATCCTCCAGTCTCCTTCTTCTTCTCCTTCTCCGCCCGTCTCGTTCCCAAAGACGCCATAGCCCTGCAAAAAAGAAGAAAAAGGGGAGAAAAGGGGAAAAAAGCACCATATAACAATATAACAATAATTATTTAAAAAAAGGGAAAAAATTAATTTTTTTTTTACAGGTAATAAAAAGAAAAAAGAAAAGGTGAAAAAACAAATATCCAAAAGGTTAAGAAAAAAAAAAAGAAAGAACTAGAAAAAAATTTCAAATAGGCTCCTTTAAAATTTTTCCTCTTAGTTCATTTATAATCCCTTATATATAAAAGTCCACAGTGTTTCAAACACCCAAGATAAAAGCCTAGGACTTTTTGTTCTCCTGTAGTCAAAATCAAAGATAAGAATAGTAAATATTCCCAGGATTTCTCCTTCCCACTTGTAATTCTTCAATCCAACCACAAGTCAAAAAGGAAAGATGTTGATAGAAACATATAAAAAAGCCTCTACTTTCCATATCATAATCCAATAATCCAAATTAAATGTTAAATAACTTGACTTTTTCAGAAAAATAAATCCAAACAGAGTTCAAAGTTCAGAAAGAAAAAGAGGAACTTGTATATATAAAAGAATATTTAATAGGGTTCTTTTTTTTCTTTTTCAGGCAGCAATCTCAACATCAAGGTCTTAAAAAATAAAGTATTATTCATTCCATTTAAATCCAGGCTTTCATATAGTATTCCAAAGAACAAAAAAGAGAAGTACCAATAATTGTCCATATGTAAGAAACTCAAGCCAAACTGAAATAGTAGTAAAAGTCACTTTCACTTCTCTTTCCCAACAATCTTCACCAAGAAGAATAGAAGGCAGAATATTGATTATTCCATGTAGAAACAAAATTAAAATAGAATATTCCCAAAGTAATATATATATATATATATAGTAGCCAATAAGTAGAAACTTTAAATCCAAGTAAAAGTGAGAATAATAGGCAGATCACCTTCCTTCTTGGTAAAGTCAATTAACTTTTCTTCCCACTTTTTAACAGTCTTTGACAGGAAAGAAAAAACCACTTCTAGCAATTATTTAACAAGTCCAGAGATAAATCTTAGCGCTTAATTAGGCAATTAACATTTAAAAGAAAACTAAATAGTGCAACTAAAAGGTCGAGTAGAGAGATACTTAACTTTCCAGCTTCAGGGTTTTCAAAGAGCTTGTTGATAATGCCCAGCCACCTTTCGCCGCTCAATCTGCAGTTTCCCGCAGGGCCACAGGAATATTTCCATCACTGCACATATCCTCAGTCTTCAGGGAAACAGGATCACCAGGCTGCGCAAGGAGACTGCAATGAAAGCAGAATCGGCCTCCGCTTCATCCGAGGGCCAGATACACCCACCAAGGGGCAGAGCCGGCTGTTTTCCCAAAGCCCACCCATCCAATTGTGTCTCCAAGGACAGCACTGCCAATCCAGGATTTCTATCCTTAGGTTCCAAACTGCATCATGGCTCTTCCAAACTCCAACCACTACGAATATGGCCGAGCATTATCTTTCTTGCCTGCTAGAGGTTTGGCAGCAATTCAGGAAGGGATTTTCTCTGCCCACCTGCACATGGCAAGCACTGAGGCTGTGATCTTTTGCAACCACAGCAGGTTGGCCGTTCAACTAAGTCCATTGCTCTTCCAAGGACTTTTGCAACAGCGAACCCACAGGAGTGTTTCAATAGAAGGAAGATTGCCTTATAAAAGACCAGTAAAAGTAATGCCTAAGAATAGTGGCAATATTTCACTGAGTCAGGGTGATGCAATTATTATCACCCTATAAATAGAGAGCTGTGTCCCATCCCAGAAGCACGATTCGGTCCTGAACCAATCCCAACATGAAGATCCTTTATCTGCTCTTCGCATTCCTTGTCCTTGCAGTCCTGCCTGAACCAGGTAAGAAACTAAATTACTGATAATTTAGAAAAGACTGATAACGCACTCCTTTCTAAACAAGTATGATCATCTTTGAAAGCAGGATCGTCTTCTACATCTTTGTCAGGTCTACTATTCAATCCAGGGCCAGAATTTTTCACAAGTTTAAGGAATGGACTTCTGGAATTAGAGCTTTGTTTTTTTCACTAAAAAAGTATCTCAATCATTGCCACCTTTTAGTTTTGCCTTAAAGAAATAGCTTTGAGCAGTGTGGACTATTTACAATGTGAGCCTCCAAACATACTGAACTGTACTGGGGTTTGTGTTGTTATAGGTTTCCTTTGTTGGTTGGTTGGTTGTAGGGTTTAGAGCTGGTTTTGGTTCACCAAATTCTCACCAAAGTATGTTCTATTTGAATAAAGAGGGAAGATAGTAATCATCTAGTGAATGTATTTGAACTTAGCATGGGGAAAAGAGATGAAATGGGGCATTCCCTAGACTTGCAGGAAAATACCTAGAAGCAGAGAAATTATCTTCTTTCCACCTATCTAATAATAGAGAAAGCAAAACTGCACACACTCCCACAAGAAAACCTTGACTCTTGGGGATTATGTGAACCACCCAACATAGTTCTCTTTCAGAGCAGTGCAGAAGTGGTGTGTCCTTGCCATATTCTCAAAAGCTTTTTTGAATGCTGGGATATCCTGAGGGCCCCTCATACCAGTCATAACTGGTTCTCACATGTGTAGCTTTTCAAGAGCATAGAAGAGAAATGATGGAATTTTTTTCTCCATTAAGAAAAGAGGGAGAAATCCAGAGGAAAATCAGGTCCTGAAGTTCAAAGGAAATTAACCATTCTCACCCAAGGATTCTCCATCCAAAACACCCAGCAGAACCAGCCATTGTAGCTCAGGATTCCTTCCTAGCAAGCAAGGATCCATGGCAATAGGGGGGAGAGACATACATCACAGCAAGGTCTTCCCTTGGTGTGAACCAGATTGTTTCCTCCCAACTGCCATAATAGGCATGCCAGCCAATTCCACTCTGGGTCTTGCTTCAGACTTGGCTTCATATGTGATTTATTTGGGCTGCTGTAGGGAGACCAGCAGAAACAGATTCCTCTGCTCAGGTTGAACTGCCTGAAGCCATAGAAATACTGCAATTCTGCAGATTCAGGTGGTGTCTTGGAAGGAGAAATGTATCTAAATATCAAGGTATCTTTACTCATCATACAGTTTCTCCTCTTTTTCGTTTCACAGGGAATGCCCAAAGGTGGTGTCATCAACAAGGAGGATACTGCCGTTTCCCTCCCTGTCATCATGGGCAAAATGACCTTGGGGCACTCGACTGTCGAAGGAGTTTGACATGCTGTAGACGGTAAGAAAACTCTCCCCTAATTGAGATGCCACAGATGTAGATTGGGAAACTGTGCCTGCATATTGTTTGCATTCACAAAGCATTGCAAGGCATTGACATGAAGAGGAAGAGGTGTTTCAAGGGCAGAAAGGAGGGCAGGAAAGATTGAGTTTTGGGGTTCAGATGGCAGAAGAGACCTTAAACCCACTTTGATCAACCTATTCTTTTATTTCATTTCTATAGCGGGCAGTATCCTGGAAAATAATGCCATCTCTGTCTACCGCCTTGGATATCTTCAAATCTGGCCAAAGACTTGACATCACTGCCTGCTATTGCTTTTCCTTCCTTTATATAAATCAAAATTGCTATCTATCAGACTAAAAAAATGTATGCATTGAAGTAAAACTTGGCAGATTTTCTTTGAAATAAAGCTAAATGAGCATCGCAGTTCTTGTGCGACTTCTTTAAGAAGGACTAAGGGCAGTATCTTCATCTGGCTGCATGAATGTGTGAATGCGTGTGTGTGTGTGCATATCTGGTTGCTTACTTTTTGGTGTGGAAGGCATTTCCTGCTCTCCAACCACACATTGTGCCATAAAGTCACACAGAAACAGTCTCGTTCTTTCCCCGTCTGTTTATTTATTGAAGTTGTTATTTTGCCGTTGAGGTCTTCCAGCCGATGTGGTTGTTTGGGGAGAAGTAGTACAAAGCAGAACTTCAAATATCAGCTAAGACCCTTCAGTGGACCATAAAGCATGTCTCAACTTGATTTTTTTCAAGCTAAAGGACATGGGATACTACTTAAAATAAGAACATCTTTGACCACTTAATATCAGCATAGGACCCAGGCTTGTTTCCCAGGAAAAGGCTCAGCAGAAGTCAGGTTTGGGAGGATGAGGTCATAAAGAGTCTCTCTCTCTCCCTCCCTCCCTCCCTCCCTCCCTCCTCCAACTGAGGGTATAAAATAGAGATCTCAGATTCTTTGCAGAAGCCCTTCCAGTAGCAGTTTCATATACTGCTATATATTTATATGTTGTAAACTGCCCAGAGTCCCCTGTTCGGGGAGATGGGCGGGGATAAATTAAATAAATAAATAAATAAATAAATAAATTACTCCGTTTCCCTGGGGCAAATGAGCATGCAGCATGAGCATATGCCTTGAGGGTGACATGGTTCAAGTCCCTTCTGGATTCTCCAGGACTAATCAGTTAGTTAAGGCAGGCTAACATTCATTACAAGAGTGGCTGCAGCATCATGCCTGGCTTTTGCCATGCAATATGTCTATGAAGGTTCTCAGTCATCCAGGTGGAATTGTCTGTAGCTTGAATCATGTCAACTGGATTTCTATTTTCTCAGTGGAAACGATTCGCTCCTTATCCAAGGAGCTTCTTCAGTCTGAGCTCAGACTGAAGAAGCTCCTTGGATAAGGAGCGAAACGTTTCCACTGAGAAAATAGAAATCCAGTTGACATGATTCAAGCTACAGACAATTTGCCATGCAATGTTACAATTCCTGCAATTTCTTGAGACCCTTTAATTCTTATCCTGCATTCATGTTGTTCAAACTTTGTTTTATGACTTTGAGTTTGTTTAGGATTGTAGACAAGTCCCTAGTGAAGTAGCAATGCCTGGGATTACCTCTTTAACAGCCACTATTATTTCCTTTTCTCTCTCTCTCTCTCCTTTCCTCTTTCAGCTCCTGTCTACTTCCTCAGCTTTGATGTACCAGCAGTTTTACTGAATGAGCACCCTCTTTCTGAAAGGATTTCAACCTTAGCACATAGAGCTCCCCAATTGGTTAAGCAACCAAACCAAGCAGAAGTCAACGGAGGAGGTCATGCACTGAGTGATGGACCAAGTGCTACCTCTTATACCAACCTGAGTTTGAGAACGATGTAGCAAATAAATATGAATGGAAGATCTTGAGGTGCAATGAATCTCCCGCAAGAGAGTTGATACATGTGCAAATCTAGACTTGCAAAAAACCATGTGTGCCACCACATTTTAAACCAACTGAAGCTTCCAGATACTTTTATTTATTTTATTTTTTTATTTTATCTATTTTCTATCCTGCCTTTATTATTTTTGTAAATAACTCAAGGTGGCGAACATACCTTCTACTCCTTCCTCCTCCTATTTTCCCCACAACAACAACCATGTGAGGTGAGTTGGGCTCAGAGAGAGTGACAGGCCCAAGGTCATCCAGCCGGCTTTCATGCTTAAGGCGGGACTAGAACTCTCAGTCTCCTGGTTTCCTATTGGCTCCTTCCCAGGGCTGAGAGTGAGTGACTGGCCCAAGGTCATCCAGCCGGCTTTCATGCCTAAGGCAGGACTAGAACTCTCTGTCTCCTGGTTTCTAGCCCATTGCCTTAACCACTAGACCAAACTGGCTCAAGGGCAGCCCGATGTAGAGTGCATTACAGTAGTCAAGATGGGAGGTGACTAGGGCGTGGGTGACTGTGAGCAGGACCTGTTGGTCCAGGAAAGGGCATAACTGGCGCACAACCCGTAGTTATGCAAAGGCCGTCCTTGCCATGACTGCCACCTGCTCCTTGAGCAGGAGTCGTAAGTCCAGGAGAACCCCCAAACTACACATCGGGTCCTTCTAGGGCAGCACAACCCCATCCAAGACCCTGAATGCAATTCTCCATGAACAAAGGAGCCCCAAACCCAGAGCCATTCCATCTTGCCACGATTCGGTTTCAACCCATTGCTCCCCATCCAGACCTTAACAGCCTCCAGGCACTGCGAGAGGGAGGTCACAGCATCGCTTAGCTTCCCATGGGCTGAGATATACAGTTGAGTATCATCAGCATACTGATGCTATCTCACCCCATGGTGATAGATGATCTCACCCACCCAGCAGCTTCATGTAGATGTTAAACAGAAGCAGAGAAAGTACTGAACCCTGCGGGACCCCCAAAGCAGGACCAGAGGGCCAGACCTCTTGCTCCCTATCAATACTGACTGGGAACAGCCACAGAGGAAGGAAGTGGACCAGAACAACACAGTGCCCCCCACTCCCAACCCCCAAAGCTGCTCCAGAAGGATACCATGGTCAATGGTATAGAATGCTGGCAAGAGGCCAAGTAGAGTGAGGATGGACGCACTCCCTCCATCCTGCTCCCGCCAGAGATCATAGAAAAGCACGACCAATGCTATTTCTGTGCACCAATCATTTTACTTTTTCTTTCTTTGTGTGTTTCTTTCCCTTGTGTTCCTATTTCCTCACTTACTCCTTCTAAGCCCTGATTTATCCAAATAAAATCAATGCAATTAATGTGGCAAGGCCTAGTTCCCTACTAATTGCTTGCATAAGACCTTGGGTTTCAGCAGATGTTCAGAGATCAGTAGGAAGAAAAGGGTTGGAAAGAGGTCATCTGGGCCTCTGCATGGATGTTGTTCGGTCCTCCTTGCTTCTTTGTCCTGCCTTGAACAAATGAAAGCCAGCCCTTCTGGGGATATTGACTCTTGCCTTGTCCAGTTTATTATTATTATTATTATTATTATTATTATTATTATTATTATTAAATTTATATTACCACCCATCTCCCCCGTCGGGGACCCTGGGCGGTTCACAATAAAACATAGTTAAAACATAAATATAAAATTACAATATAATAAATAATATAAAATCCAAGTATAAAAGATGTTAAAAATGTTAATACTGGGAGGCTTCATGGAAGCAGCCATCCCCAAGAGGAACTGTTGGCATTTCCCTCCCAGGCAAGCCAGCAGAACCAGGTCTTTAAGTCTTTCCGAAAGGTCAGGAGTGAGGAAACCTGCCTCAGCTCTGGGGGTAAGGTATTCCAAAGGGCGGGCACAACTGCAGAGAAGGCCCGCCTCCTGGACCCCGCTAGATGGAAGTCTTTAGTCGATGGGGTCCGCAGCAAGCCCTCTCTGGCTGATCAGGTGGGACGGGTCGATGTTCTGGGGATGAGACGGTCCCTCAGGTAACCTGGCCCTATGCCATGTAGGGCTTTAAAGGTGATAACCAACATCTTGAATTGTTCCCGGAAGCAAACTGGTACCCAATGCAGCTTGCACAGCAGAGGTGTCACATGTGCCGATCTTCTGGCCCCAATACCTGTCTGCACAGTGGCATTCTGGACCAGTTGAAGCTTCCGAATACTCCTCAACGGTAGCCCCATGTAGAGCACATTACAATAGTGTATATGGGAGATGAAAAGGACATAAGTGACTGTTCGGAGGGCATCTCGGTCCAGGAATGGGCATAACTGGTGCACAATCTGAAGTTGTGCAAAGGCCCTCCTGGCCACGGTTGCCACCTGCTCTTCAAGCAGGAGTCGTGAGTCCAGGAGAACCCCCAAATTCCTCACTGGCTGTGAATGGGGCAGTGCCACCCCATGCAGAACCAAAGATGACAACTTCCTAGATCCTGAGCGGCCATCAATCCACAGCCACTCTGACTTACTAGGGTTCAGCCATCCCCATCCAGGCCCCCACAGCCTCCAGGCACTGAGATAGGGCAGCAACTGCATCACTTACTTCACCCGGAATGGATATATACAGCTGAGTATCATAAGCATATAGATGGTACTTCATCCCATAGTGACGGATGATCTCGCCCAGCGGCTTCATATAGATGTTAAACAGGAGAGGGGAGAGCACCAAACCCTGTGGCACCCCAAACAAGAGGGGCATGGGTCAGATATCTCCTCCCCTATCATCCCTGATTTGGAATGGCCCCAGAGGAAGGAGGTGAACCAGAGCAAAACTACACCACCCACCCCCACCTCCCTAAGCCGCCCAAGAAGGATACCATGGTTGATGGTATCAAAAGCCGCTGAGAGAATTAAGAGAGCAAGGATGGATGCATTCCCTCCATCCTGCCCTCGCCAGAGATCATCCATAAGTGTGACCAATGCAGTCTCCGTCCCATATCCCGGCCTGAAAGCTGACTGAAAGGGGTCTAGGTAATCAATTTCCTACAGAATCCTCTGGAGTTGTGACACCACCACTTTCTAAACCACCTTCCCTAGAAAGGGGAGGTGGGAGAGTGGACGAAAGTTGTTCAAAATAGTGGGGTCCAGGGATGATTTATTGAGGAGGGGGTGCACCAGCACCTCCTTAAAGGCTGCCAGGAACACTCCCTCCCCAAGAGGTGTATTAATCATCACCTGGACCCAGCCACAAGTCACCTCCCGGGCCGATTTTACTAGCCAGGAAGGAAACGGATCTAAATGACATGTGGTGGCCTTCACAATCTCAAGGATTCTGTCCACTTCCTCAGGTCCAACAGGATCGAACCATTCCCAAATTACAGGGTAAGTATGTTCCTCCGGCATCTCCCCAGACTGTGTATCACGCTTAGAGTCCAACTTAGAATGGATCTGAGTGATATTCTCCTGCAGATGCTCTGAAAACTCCTCTGAATGACCCTGTAAATGGGTCACTGATTGTGTTTGACCCAGAAGAGATCTCATAATCTTAAACAGGGTCGTCAGGTGGCATTCAGGAGAGGCAATAAGAGCAGAGAAATATTCATGTTTCGCTGCTCTTACCGCCACAAGGTAGGCCTTAACAGTGGCTCTAGATTGTGTCTGGTCAGATTCAGTCTTCATATTTCTCCAGCGGCGCTTCAGAAGTCTCTTAACCCTCTTCAAAACCCTCAACTCCTCCGTAAACCATGGAGAGTGATGGGCTGAATGAGGCAAGAGAGGTTTCACAGGCGTGATCCTATCCAGGGCTCTAGGGGCCTCCCTAATCCAGGCTGCCACCAGGGTCTCTGCTGGACCATGCAACAGATCCTCGGGTATACCCCCCAGCTCCCTCTAAAACCTCCTCGGTCCCATAAGTCACTGGGGGAGGACCAATCAAATGGGTCCAGCCTCCCTGTGGAGTGGGGTGATGCAAGAGAGTCTCAAGGTCACCAGGGCGTGGTCTGACCATGACAATGGGGACAGATCTAACTCTCCCCTCAGATCACTTTGCTACCGCTCCGACAAGAAAACCAAGTCCGGGGTGAGGCCACTGTTTCGAGTCGGGCCCATAATTATCTGGGACAGGCCCATGGCTGCCATGGTAGCCATGAACTCCTGGGCCGCTTTGGAGGTCCGTCCCAGGGATGGCAGATTGAAGTCCCCCAGAACCATAAGTCTGGGGAACTCCACTGCCAACCCTGAGATGGCCTCCAGCAGCTCAGGCAGGGAGGTTGCTACACAGTGGGGAGGGTGGTACAGCAGCAACTCTCCCAACTGTTCTAAGAAACCCAACTTAAAAAACAGGGTCTCACAGCCATGCCCCTGTGAGCCATTAGAGACTCTCGGATGACAACCACCACCCTTCCTCCCATGCCCTGCTGTCTTGGCTGGTGTCACACCTGAAACCCGACTGGGCACATTTCCAAGAGGGCAACCCCCCCCCCTCAGGGCCCAGCCAGGTCTCGGTGATACAAGCCAGGTCTGCCCCCTTCTCTGTGATCAAATCACATTTGAGGGGGGCCTTGTTGTTCACTGACCTAGCATTGAGAAGCAGCACCTGGAGACCAGGGCCCTCAAGGATCTGTCGTCCAGGGCCTGGGTTTGAACTTGGAGGGGCAGAACACGCCACCGGTACCAAACACCGGGGGTGTCTCCCCCAAAGATGGCCTGCCCTCCAGTTCCCATCATAACATCCCCAACCTGTCACCACTTCAATCGGGTGGCCCACCCTGCAGCCCCCAGAGTTTCCTAGGTCAGTAACCTCCACTCCCGAACCACTGGAAATCCTGAGTTTAAGCATAGGTCCCTTATCCCACACAATCATCATCTCAACCACATTCAACCCTGAGTGGTGGTGGGCCCTTCCAATGCACCAGCTCCCGCTCTCGGCACTCTTGGGTTCCCAACTACCACCCTCACCCACACTATAATTCCACTTTTACTGTGCTCCCCCCTCAACTTCTCTCAGTGGTAGAGGAGGGGCACCTCAATCACTCTTACCATTCTGACCTACGCTCAGGGGGAACTCTTACACACAATCAAACACTCCTGGCCCTCACGCCGTATCTCTCACCTATAGGGAGGTACCTCACACACTAAGGAACCCAACCCACTGCCGTTCACTCAAGGTCTCTATGTTATAAAAAGACCACCAGTACTCTGTGTTGGTGATCCTTTCTGGCACAAGGTATTAAGGCCAGCACTGTTGGATAAATGGTGGCTAATAGGGAGGAAGCTAGAGAAGAGTAAACAGACACAGAGTGCAGCTTTTCAAAGCTATAAAATCTTTACTATAGATAAAAGCAGAGTTGTATATACATGTTACAGCGTTGCAAAAGTAAAAAACAGCTTACAAGCAGAAAACCACAGATACATAGTTCACGTGTTGCTTCCACTGACAGACGTGAAGGAGCACAAACCCTTGGCAATACCCTCAGCCAGGTATAGCTACACACTTCACAGTCCTCAGGAGCAGAACACATGATGATGGCTACTAGACAAGCAGAAGCCAAGAAGCAAAGGAACCATTGTTCACAGCCAAGATATACACTTACCAATTTTCTGATTGGCTGAAACTTAGGTGTGAAAACACCAAGCACAAAGCATAGAACATTGCACATAGTATAACCTGCCAAAGGGTGGCAGTGCTGCATCTAAGCAAGCATGCTGTCTCCCCCCTCCCGACTTTCCCAGGACACCTCTTCCCACGAAAGTTTCAGGGGCTAGACATAACAAGACACACGTGACAGTTTCACTAGCCACCTGGCTTCATATCTATGAAAGATATGAAGAAAGCCATTCAAAGCTATGAGAAAGCTTTGTTTTGTGCAGAAAGTGATTTGCCATTTCACATGAGAAATCTGACAGATGAGGCATGCTGGATTTGCTGTGCTCCCCCCTCAACTTCTCTCAGTGGTAGAGGAGGGGCACCTCAATCACTCTGACCACTCTGACCTACGCTCAGGGGGAACTCTTACACACAATCAAACACTCCTGGCCCCCACCCCATATCTCTCACTTACGAGGGTGAGAGGGGTCCGTCGTACCAAGGCTCACTGCCACTGCCATGCCCAAAGCTGTGCTGGAAGTCCTCTGGAAGTTTGCTGTGGGGGCCAAAGGGTCTACTGTGCTGAAGGCTGTGCGCCAGAAGCTGCTGAGGGCCACCAAGGCCACGCTACTCCACCAATCCTCCACCCATTGCAGTGCCGGGCCCGCCACGTCCTCGGGGTCCCCCCAAATGCAAATGCCGGTCTCAGGCTCACAGTGCTCCTCCCACACCCCCAGCCAGATGAGTTCAAGAAAAGGGGAATGCCCCTGGCCCTCACACGCATGCCAGGACCCGCCACACCACTGAGCTCCACATTCCAAATGTAGACACCTCCACCGAGCCCCACTACACTACTCCATCCCAGCTCCTCCGCTGTCTCCCCTACCAGTTGGTAAGTAGGTGTGGGGGTCTGGACTCTGAGTCTGCACCCCAGTCTGCGCCCCAGTTCTCCGTCCGGTAGCTGCAGCTGCCGTTTCTACTGTCTCTGCCCAGGAGAGCTCTATCTGTTCTGTTCTCCATTCTCTGGCATAAGATATTAAAGCTGGGGCAGGATTCTGATGTCCGGAAACTGTTAGGTGATGGTGGCCTTTGGGGTTTCAGGCTTGAAGTAATCCAAACAACGTGTTGTAAGGCTAACAATATCTTTATTGATAGCATAAGGCAATAATGGATGTATGGTGCATTATTGCAAAAAGGATAAATCAAAGCATAAGCAGAGTTCCATCACCAGAATGGAAAGAAAACATCATGGTCTGTGCAAAGACCAGGCATAGTTACAGTTCAGATACAAAGTACATGTAGATAGCAGTCTACATAGAGAAAGCATAGGAAGAACATAAGTGAGATGAATAATCATGGTTCATAGCTGTGTTATACCCATGGTTCAGAATTCTGATTGGTTCATATGGGCACCTCTTTTAGCCTAGCATTTTGGTAGCAATTGTACTTACTATAAACCATCACACGATGGCAGTGTGGCGCATTGGCTTTCCCTCGAGATACTTTTCACATGGGAAAAAGGCTGATAAGATTTTTTTTTGACTAGATAGAAAGGACATCTGTTGTTTACGAGCTACTGTGTTATGGAAACGTGCTTGCAACAGAGAGACTTGTAGATTTCCACTTTCAGGCCAGATTCAGTGAAGAAAATGCCATGCGTTTGATTCTGCATAGCATGACTTTACCAAATAACTTTAACTGGATCCACCTCTTGGTCAATCTTGAAGGGCCGGTGGATATTGGACGGTAGCCCTTTGCCGGTACCCTTTACCAGCAGTTTATGGACCTTGCTGGAATTCGAATGGGGACTGGGGTCTATTTGTATTAATTTTTAAGATCATACTAACACAGCTATCGAAATCTGAATTTAACGACTTTTTAACATCTTTTCCCGACTGCTCGAAATCTCTGTCAACCTGTCTGAGGTGTTTAAGATCCCTCTAGAGTGAATCTACTACCCCCTTACTATTGTGAGAGAATGGGAGGGAGTAAGGTATGAATGGGATGTAAGAAATTGAGTATGGAAGAGCACCCCCTGAGTGAGAGGCAGGTGGGACAGGAGTGATTGTGGTGAATGTTGGTACCTCTCCCTGACCAGTGAGAGAAGTTGGGGGAGAGGTACAGGGTGTGAGTCGGGTGGTGCTAGACCCTACCAGTGCCGAGAGCAGAAGCTGGTGCACTGGGGGGTCTTACCACCGCCCAAGAGTGTATGGGAATGTGTGTTGGATAGTTTGGAGAAGGGATTCTTGATTAACCCTGAGAATTCCGGAGGCCTGGGAGTGGAGGCTACTGGGCCAGAACTGGGAATCTCCGGGGGATATATGGCGGGCCATCTGATTCGGGTGGTGACGGGCAGAGGACGGTATGATGGGAACCGGAGGGCATGCCATCTCTGGGGAAGGCGCCCCCGGTGTTTGTTACCGGTGGTGCGTTCCTCCCCCCCGTGTTCATACCCAGGCCCTGGTAGGCAGATACTCGGGGGCTCCGGTCTCCGGCTGCTGCTATTGAATGCCAGGTCGGTGAACAACAAAGCCCCCCTTATAAGTGACTTGATCACGGATGAGGGGGCCGACCTGGTATGTATTACCGAGACCTGGCTGGCACCAGAGGGGGGAGTGGCCCTCTCGGAAATGTGTCCAGCCGGGTTTCAGGTCTGGCATCAGCAGGGGAGGAGGGGTGGCAGTGGTCATTCGAGAGTCTCTTGTGGCCTTCAGGGGCGCTGCTCCACAAGTGGCCGGGTGTGAGACCCTGTTTTTCAAGTTGGGTTCACGAGAACAGTTGGGAGTGTTGCTGCTGTACCAGCCTCCCTGCTGCGTAGCAACCTCCCTGCCTGAGCTGCTCGAGGCTGTCTCGGGGCTGGCAGTGGAGTTCCCCAGACTTATGGTTCTGGGGGACTTTAATCTGCCATCTATGGGACGGGACTCGGAGGCAGCTCGGGAGTTCATGGCTACCATGGCAGCTATGGGCCTGTCTCAGATTATTCGTGACCCGACTCGGGACAGTGGCCTCACCCCGGACTTAGTTTTCTTGTCTGAGCAGTGGCAATGTGATCTGAGGGGAGAGCTACATCTTTCCCCATTGTCATGGTCGGACCACGCCCTGGTGACCCTTAGACTCTCTTGTGCTGCCCCACTCCGCAGGGAGGCGGGACCTATTCGATTGGTCCGCTCCCGGCGACTGATGGACCCAGTGAGGTTTCAGAAGGAGCTGGGAGTTGTTCCCGAGGACATGCTTCACGGTCCAGTGGAGCTCCTGGCCGCGGCCTGGAACAGGGCCGCGGCTGGAGCCCTGGACAAGATCGCGCCTATGCGACCTCTCCGGCCCTACTTGGCCCGCCGCTCTCCGTGGTTTACCGAAGAGTTAAGGGCCTTGAAAAGGGTTAAGAGACGTCTAGAGCGCCGCTGGAGAAAGACGAAGAATGAATCTGACCGAACACAATCTAGAGCCGCAGTTAAGGCCTACCTTGTGGCGGTAAGAGCGGCGAAACGTGAATATTTCTCCTTTCTTATTGCGTCCGCAGAATGCCGCCCGACGGCCCTTTTTAAAATTATAAGATCATTGTTGGGTCGGGAGCAGGGGGAGACCCACTTACAGGGCCGATCGGAGGAGTTTGCTGAGCATCTGCAGGATAAAATCGCCCAGATTCATTCCAAGTTGGACTCCAAGCATGAGACAGGATCTGTGGAGATGCCAGGGGCTCATACTTACCATGTTATCTGGGAACAGTTTGATCCTGTTGCGCCTGAGGAAGTGGACAGGATCCTCCGGACTGTGAACGCCACCACATGCCAGCTTGACCCTTGTCCCTCCTGGCTGGTGAAATCGGCCAGTGAGGTGACATGTGGATGGGTCCAGGCAATGATTAATCTGTCCTTGAGTGAGGGGGTGTTCCCAGAGGTCTTTAAGGAGGCGCTGGTGCACCCCCTCCTCAAGAAGCCGTCCCTGGACCCTACTATCCTGGGCAATTTTCGCCCAGTCTCCCACCTTCCCTTCTTGGGAAAGGTGGTTGAGAAGGTGGTGGCTTGGCAACTCCAGAGGATTCTGGAGGAAACGGATTATCTAGACCCCTTCCAGTCAGGTTTCAGGCCGGGATATGGGACGGAGACCGCATTGGTCGCGCTTATGGATGATCTTTGGCGAGAGCGGGACGGAGGGAGTGCGTCCATCCTAGCTCTCTTAGATCTCTCAGCGGCTTTCGATACCGTCGACCACGGTATACTTTTGGGACGGCTCAGGGAGTTGGGGGTGGGCGGCGTAGTTTTGCGCTGGTTCACCTCCTTCCTCCGGGGCCGTTCCCAGTCGGTGTTGATGGGGGAGGAGAGGGCTGACCCGCGCCCCCTGACTTGTGGGGTGCCGCAGGGGTCGGTTCTCTCTCCTCTCCTGTTCAACATCTACATGAAACCGCTGGGCGAGATCATCCGTCACCATGGGATGAGGTATCACCAATATGCTGATGATACCCAGGTGTACATCTCCATCCCAGGTGAAGTAAGTGATGCGGTCGATGCCTTATCTCAGTGTCTGGAGGCTGTGGGGGCCTGGATGGGGAACAACAGGCTTCAGCTGAACCCGGGTAAGATGGAGTGGCTGTGGATTGATGGCCCCCCTAGATCCGGGAAGTTGTCATCTTTGGTTCTGGGTGAGGTGGCACTACCTCGCTCGGATCCAGTGCGGAATCTGGGGGTCCTCCTGGACTCGCGACTCTTGCTCGAAGAGCAGGTGGCAGTCACGGCCAGGAGGGCCTTTGCACAACTTTGTGTTGTGCGCCAGTTACGCCCTTTCCTGGATCGGGAGGCCCTCCGAACAGTCACTCCCGCCCTTGTCATCTCCCGTATAGATTACTGTAATGCGCTCTACATGGGGCTACCCCTGAAGAGTATCCGGAAGCTTCAGCTGGTTCAGAATGCTGCGGCGCGAGCAGTTATGGGTGCCATGAGATCGGCACATGTAACACCTCTGCTACGCGAGCTGCATTGGCTACCAGTTTGCTTCCGGGTCCAATTCAAGGTGTTGGTGATTACCTTTAAAGCCCTATATGGCATAGGACCAGGGTACCTGAGGGACCGTCTCGTCCCGATAATGTCGGCCCGCCCCACCCGTGCATGCAGGGAGGGCATGCTTCGGACCCCCTCAACAAGAGAATTCCACCTGGCGGGGTCCAGGAAACGTGCCTTCTCTGCGATAGCACCCGCCTTATGGAACATCTTGCCCCCGGAGGTGAGACTCGCCCCCTCGCTCCTGGCCTTCCGGAAGGCCCTCAAGACCTGGCTCTGCCATCGAGCCTGGGATGACAGAGGTGGCAGTGCCTCCTGGGGTTGGCTGGCCCCGTAGGAATACGATCTACACTACGGTCTCCAATCCATCTTGGATTTAGATAATTTATTACTGTATATTATTATTTTATTATTATTGTATTTTTAGATGATATTTTATAGTTTTTAACTTTCAATTGTTGTAACCCGCCCAGAGTCCCTTGCAAGGGAGATGGGCGGGGAATAAATTGAAATAATAAATAAATAAAAAAAATAAAATTAACAGAAACTTGGGGTTCCTCTACTGACTCCCCACCAGTTGGTATGTTGATATGTAGGGGTGGGGGTCTGGACTCCAAATCTGAGCCCTAAAAACCCCTCTCAAAGCAGCTCACAGTGTCCATGTCCGCTCCCTATCGCCATCAAACAATTAACCATTGTTTCCTTTGTTTTATATAATAATTTTATTAAGTTTTACAATACATATTAAAAGTTAGAATAAGAAAAGAAATAGAATAGAAATATTAAATAAGAAAAAAGGTAAAGAAAAAGTGAAGTTAAGTAATAATAAACAAAGAAAGTATAGAAAATAGATGTCCTCCAATCTATCTTTGAACTTAAGGTACAATAATTAATTTTAAATGTTGGACCTTCATATAATACACAGGAACTTTTCTTTGTCATATGCCTTTTGATTTCTATAATCCAATCTTCTGATCTTCATATGGGTTTCACCTTTCTTACTATCTCCCAATAATCCATCTTTGGCTTCCACTCTTTGAAGTAGTAATTAAGTGTTGAATGTTCATTAGTGCCTTTTTATCTCTTCCATAAAGTCCAATAAGTATAACAAATACAAGCCTTATTTACTTCTAATAAACAAAACTACAATATATTCTATTCATATTATGATTATATATTCCATTAGTACATAACCTAACATAATACGTAACTTAATACATAATATATACTCAATGGCAAATTCGCAATATACACCATCTCATCATATCATTATCTTAAACAATAATCTATAATATCAACTTATATTTGTGTTTAGCCTTATATCTTACATTTAGAATATCACTTATACTCAATGGCAAGCTCACAAGTATACAATCCAAATCCATGTTTTCATTAACCTTATATCCCAATCATGATACTGAATCTTCTATTTAGGTTATGCCAAGTTCATAATATGCAAAGTCAAGTTTACAATATACAGCCTGCTTTTTTCTATGTCTCATATAGAGTATCAGAGCAATTTGTATTTCACAGTATCTATCCAATTGCATACTCAGGTTTTCTCCCTGTCTCCACAATGATAACATTTTTATATCAAAATTGTAATGTATAGCCTTCCGAATGTTTTTCTGAGCTAATACATCCAAAATTCCCTCCTCCTGTTTCTCTTCTACTTCAAAAACATTTTTCTTTCCTGTTTCAAATTCTATTTTTTGTTTTTCTTTCTCTTGGTCTTGCAAAGATATCAATAATAATTCCAGTGACCTTCTAATCCCTGAAAAGTAGAATTGCAGCTGCAAAAACCATCTCACTTCTATGACCTTCAGATTTTTCTAGTCAAAACAATAGTTAGACTGTTCATGGAATATTACCAGCAAAGTCTATCAAATGAAATTAAAAAAAACCATTCCAATAATCCAAAATACAGGAGGGAGCAATATTTCAAACAGTTCATAAAAAGGGAAATAAAATATAAATTCCAAGTATAACAAAATCCACTCTATAGGAATATAGAGAAAAAAAGGAAAAAGGAATTTACAGACGTTCCCCTGTGCTTTTGTTCTTCAAGCTGCAGGCTGCTTAATCCAAACAGACAGTTTCTCAAAAAGTAGATTGTCTTTCTTGATATCTTCCAACAATCCATCTCTGGTTTCTACTCCTTGGAATAGTAATCAAATGTTCATTGTTGCATCAATTAAATGTTTTCCATTTGCTCTTTCCATTTTTACATCTATATTTATATCTTCAATAAAATCCAATTAGTGTAACAGATAGCAAGTTCCACTCCCTTTTCGCACTGAAGATGTTGCCTAGCCTGGCAATGAAACGTCTGCATGAAAACAACAAGGCTGCTTTTGTTCTTCAAGCTGCAGGCTGCTTAATCCAAACAAACAGTTTCTCAAAAAGTAGATTGTCGATTAGTTTATCAAGCAAAGAATTACAAACACAGTCTCTTAAATCCCTCTAATACAAAAGAAAGGTAAAAAAAAATACAGACGTTTCATTATGTTGCAAATGTAGAATCCATCAGACTTCCACCAGAATCAGTTATAGCAAAGAAAGCACAGAATTAGCCAACATTTTCAACAAAGTCTAAAAGATAGATCTTAGATTTCAAAAATATTCTAATCTAAAAAAAACATTCCTAAGGTGATCTAAAAGTGGCTGGACGCTCTTGTGTCTCTTCAAAGAGACTTGTTTTCCCTGCGAGAGCCAGATATCTCTCGGCCATCTTCCCTTGCACTTACCCTGTTCTTTCCGCGGTGGAAAACTACAGAAAAAACAAGGGTAGGCAATTCCAATGGCTCCACGAGCAATCTTCTGGTTTCCCCTTCTCCAGGGGAAAAGAACTTCAGTGGTCCACAATTTCTGCAATCCACTGCAAGCAAGGAAATTCAGTCAGTTCTCAGCTTCTCTGAGAAATCCGACTGGTCGAGCTGGCAGCCAAGCCTGGAGCCCATACTCAATTAACCATTGTTTCCAATCCCAGATAGTTTAACTCATTGTTGAATGGGCCTCTGCATGGATGTTGTTAGGTCCTCCTTGCTTCTTTCTCCTGCCTTGAACAAATGAAAGCCAGCCCTTCTGGGGATATTGACTGTTGCCTTGTCCAGTTAAATGAAATGCTCCTTTTCTGGTGTCCTAGGTCTAGCTACCAAATCAGAACCTTATCTCATAATTGAACTCATAATTGAAAGGGGCGCGGTGGCTCAGCGGGTTAAACCACTGAGCCGTTAGACTGCCGACCACAAGGTTGGCAGTTCGAAACCATGTGGCGGGGTGAGCTCTCGTCACTAGCCCTAGCTCTCTGCCAACCCAGCGATTCGAAAGCTAATATAGCAAGTAGATAAATGGGTACCACTCACGTGGGGCAATTTATGGGCGTCCATCAGAGGGTCGTCCTCAATCCAAGAAAGACCTGGAGAACGGTGATGGTGGCGGAGGACGACGGATCCAGAAATAACAGCTTCCTGGACGTCAGCAGCCGGCGCGGAGCGAGGCATTCTGGGGCATGTAGTCCGATGCCTGCAGCTGAAGAGCCGGTTCCCTTCCCCTCTCCCTATCGCGTGGTAAAAATTGTAATGATGTATAATTGATATGTAATTGAATGTTGTAAGCCGCCTAGAGTCCTCCAGTAGGGAGGGGATAGGCGGGGTATAAATAAGACAAATAAATAAATAAATAAACTCACCTCCTTAAGGATCTCAAAAGGCCTATGATCCAACAAAGAAGTTGATCTCTATTTTTCACACAGATTCCTTAAGCTCCAAGTGTCACATTAGGCTTTTATTTCTGTGAAATATTGGTGCGTAAGTCCTTTTAGTACTTATATGAACACGGTGTAGGCTAAATATAAAGCCCCAAACTCTTCCACTGGTTAAGGTCCTAGGGGCACCATAATCTACTGTGTGAGACATCGAGGATTTCAAACAGATTCTTTCTGACTTTCACCAGGATTTTAAACAGATTTCTTCTGACTTCTATCAAGCTTTTATGCAAGATATCCAGGACATTGTGGAAAATATGAGATCTAAAATGTGCCATCAGGTTGGGGATGTGGTGGATAAAACTGAGGAATTTAAGAGCAATAGAAAGGTTTTTTTTAAGACTGAGATTGAGAATTTTATTGAGATGCTGGATGAAAATGATGGCCATTGCTGGGACCTCCCACAGAAGATTGGATAATGGAGTTGGAGAAATCTAAGGGAGAGAGTGATCTGCAAGCCATAAGTAAAATCGATCTCCTGGTGGAATGCCATGAAAAGAACCTGGAATCTTTGAGGGGGGCAGTTGGGCTGTTTGATTCTTTCAAGAGGAAAGCTCTGTGCACATTGTGGGGATATGTAACTGCTTTGGTTTATTTTGAAGTGGGATAAGGGTTGAAGAATGTTCATTTGGTTTGCTTTAAGTATTTGATTGATGCTATTTGTCTTTAAAGATTTGGATTTACTGTTTTGAATTGGCTTTGTTTTTTGGGTTTATTAAGATTAAAATTATTAAAACTGTTGTATTAGGGTTAAAGAATGTTTTATCTGGTTTGCTTTAAGGATTTGATTGATGTTATTCCCTTTTAATGATATGGAATTACTATTTTGAATTGTCTTTGTTTTTTGGGTTTAAGATTGGGATTATTAAAATTGTTGTACTATTAAGTATAATAGTGGATAACTTATGTGCTTTTTAATTTGATTCTTATTATAGTAGACAGAAATGTATAGAATAGTGGTAGGAATGGAATAATTAAAAATGTTTTATCTTTTGGAGGGGAGAAAGATGTTTAGGTGGTTTATTTATGTTGGGATTATCAGGAATCAACTCAGCATTGTCTCACAAGCATAAAGGAGGGTCTTTTCTAGTAAAACGTATCTCTACTGTGTTTGTGGGATGTTCCTGAGTCACCTGATTTCCGCTTCCTGCTTCTTCTAAGTCTTGGAGATTCAGTCTCCATCTTTTCCTCTTCCAGCACACATGAAATCAGGAGGGCCGCTATAATGCGGGTCTCATCTGAATATATTGCTTGCATGCACAGAGATGATTAAGTGGTTTTGTACAATGAATCTACTTGTAACCAGTTCTACAGAATAAATGTAAGCTATCTTTATCTTTCTTCATCTAACTAATGTGTGAAGACTGGATTTATTTCTGAATGCAATTAAGTTTTATGTGCAAGTCTTCCTTGGGTACACACTTGTAAGGCCCTGGCTTACATTGTTTTACCCAAGTTACTGAGGTTACCAATAATAGTTTTGAGTCGAGGCTTGGAGATTTAAAATAACAGCATTTATTTGGCCAAGCAAAGCTGGGTGGGATTTCTACAGACAGACATCATGACAGTGAAATGTCTGGGAGGAAACCCACACACACAAATTGCAAGTTCAATGCTTATATAGGTTTTGCAAAGCTAGTAAAGAAGTATGAATGAACTCTTCTCCTAGTGAGAGGGCAAGGTTGTAAGGATACTGTATCTGCATTTCTAACTGGCTTTCTGCCGCCTGGCATTGTAAACAATCCTTGCCATGCATTATCTAAATGAACTCTCTCCTAAACAGCATGCAAGGTCCCTGCGTCTTCTTTCACCTAATTCTCATTTCACAAGTAGTTTTCAAAAGCAGAATGGCATTGGTTAAGCTAAGCTAACCCTTACATTCCTCCCTTTATTTTTACCAGCGAAATGCTTTTCGCTAGAGGCCATCCCACCAAAGGGGTATATTCAGAAGGAACACACCTGAGTACCATCACTTTGGAAGGCTGGGTTTCAGTGTTAACCTAGCGATGTGAGGCAATAACAGTCATCCCATCAATGGAAGATATAATAAATCATTTGATCAGGGGTATGAAACAAAAAAGAAAAAGAAGGTCCCACAGAGCAAGGAAAACCAGAAAAACAATGCATTCCCAATCAGTGAAAATATTACTGAACCAGTCCAAATAGCTTGCAGTCTAATAATGCGTTTAAGCGTGTTACAGAAGCAAAAAATAGCTCAGGGTATGCTAAATTCCTTCATCTCCCACCCTTTACTTTAGGGGGAGTGAAATGCATTTCACTCAACTATTCTATAGGAATATATCTTAGAACCATTACCTTGGGTTCTGGGGATGGTTGAGCAACTGGAATGGGAGGAAAAAGCTACTATAGTTAAAGCAGTTGCAGTTTCAATAATTTCTAACACAGCCTGTCTCAGGCCCATCGTGGGGACTGGGCACATATAGTCTTTAAGCGTATGAAGTTACATTCTGTTGTCTTCTTCTTTTAGCACATGGGTCCTTAGGTCCTCAGTAACTGCACAAAAATATGACAATCTAATTACATCAATTCACTAACTGTTGGTATCATAAACAACAGTAGGTACCTATATTCTTTCTAACATCATCAATCTACATTGAGCTTTCAACATAATATAGCCACTAAAGTTATTACAATATTATTATCTTGCTATAAAAGCTTCCAATTGTCATTTCTCTAGCATCTGCACAAAAGCTGAGCATGAAACATAACCCGTAATATTCTCTAAACATGTATCACCAACTAAATATTCTCTAAACATGTATCACCAACTATTTTCAAATACACATTCCATAGCTCACCCCGTTATCTCCTTCTCTGTCCATAAGTTGCAAGCTTAGGCACAGAGAATCTAACTCTCTCCAGTGATATTTCCAGCTTGACACATTTCAAAGTGACATCTACAGAACAATAGGGCATTTAACATCACTATCTCTTGTTCAATTACACATTGAATTCAAAAGACTATTCAACACACAATTATCACATTGGCACTCTTCAACTCAGTTCTTATCCCTCCTGTTGTCATCATTTTCTCCCATATGAGTTGTTGTGATTTGAACTCAGATCCTAAAGAAAAACCTTTAACATAGCACACTTGGGAGTGACTAAACACAATAAAAGACAATAAACAGGGCAATAACAACAATTTAAAAAGAAAAGAAGCAAACAAAATTAGGTAACTAATTAGTTAACCAGGCAAACATACCATCATTCCATTTCTAAACTGGGTTGTGGGCAAGGTCACGAATGTCTTTGGTAATAGTTTTAATTGCTTCCCCATTATCATCAATGAGGATGCAGCAGTTGGAGGTGTTCTCCAGCCAATTACAAAACCCTCCTTCTGCAGCCAACAAATACATTCTGTATTTATACATTCTGGCCCCCGAACATGAGGCTTGAAGGCTTTGTTCCTTTGGGTCAGCCGCCCACGGTGTAACTCCCTTTGTGAGTTATGGCCTTCACAAAGGCAGACAGAAGAAACCAACACAGATCTCCTTCAATGTTGAGAGCGCTCCCGGTGTGATTTCACCGGCAACCTTGACTGGATCTGAGATGTCGGCAAACTCTGTTCTAGCTGAACCTGAATGCCCAGTGTTAGAGGCTTCAAGTACTTTTGTGTGGTGCCTTAGGAAATTGGAAATTGGAAAAGTGCACTTGAAAGACTGGTGAGTATAGTTTTCTTAGGAGGGGAGTGTTGCCCTGTGTGTGTGTATGTATGAGAGAAATTTCCACTAGGAATTTGCTGTGAAGTGAATGTTTGAGACCTGGTCGTGTGGAAGAGTGTGTGTGTGTTTGAATATTTGATAGGTTTAGTGGTTCCTAAATATGGGAGGGTAGTGAAAACTAACCCTGAGGTCTAAGGAAAAAGCCCAAGAAATCCCTAGGGAACCACTGTAGGCAACAAAGTAAAGTAATAAAGAATTTCGGCTCCCTGTGATGGGAGGGTGATTGATCACACCCTGAGTCAAAGACCCAAGAAATCCCTAGGGGCCATGGGTAACAGTAAGCATGTAAACTGTGCACTCCCTTAGCATGTGTTTTAACACATTGGGAAGCACTGAAACTTCAAGGGGCAGTAAAAATCTCTTTTAAAAAGAGAAAATTAAAGACCCTCTGTAGCAAGATATGGCCTACCTATTTTTATTGGCTCAGAAATAGGATTTTGGCTGCCGGAGGGCACTATTAATGATGTTTTTATTAGCACCTTCACGAACTTCCTAGCTGCAGGTAGTTTTGCCCCCAGCTTCCGGATGTGGTGAAGGGGAAGAAAACTTTCCCCCTCTTCTCCTCACCACCTCTTCCACAAAACAACTCTAACTCCCCCATCTCACTTTTGCACATACCAATTCTTTCTTTGTCACTTACTTTCTATCTTACTCAAGCCATTTCAATATCATGAACCTATTCCAGTTTCTGTCCTATCAGGGAGGCAGACAGCTGGTACAGCAGAGAAGCAAAAAGAAGCATTTTAATTGCAGCAGCCTCCACGGCCCTTGTGGGTTTACCTCCCCCCCTTTCATCCCTCTTCTCTGTGACCTTCAAGCAAGAAGCAGACCAAAGGAGGGAGGAGGGGGGCCTTGGGCGAGTCTTTCCTAAAGAGTCTTTAGTCTTTAGTCTCTTTTCCTAAAAAGACTTATGCATTGGTAGGGAAATATTTGATGAGGCTCTGGAAGAGCAGGTGATCCATTTCTTTGGAGAGCTTCCAGGTAGTAAACAAAATAAGATATAATCAAGCTAGACAATTTACAAGGCAGTCACTGTTAGATGCATAACAATAGAGCCTCTGCCTGCCTGTGGGGCCACTAACCCTAGAGCTTTTAGAGCTGGGGCCAGAATGGGACCCCCCCAAGAATTCAGGGCATGTACAGGTTTCGTTATGCCTTGGGACCATCAGGAAACAGGAGGAATATTAAAGTAACATCCAAAATCCTCAACAGCTGGAGGGCTGAGGAATAAGTTTTTTTGTGTTGTTTTATGTATGAAATGTTGTCCCCTAGACCATGCTGCCTAAGGCAAGAGGGGATACTTTGCCCCCTCTCAATATAATTCTTTTCAAAATCAGGGGAGCTCCTAAAAAGAAAAGAGTTTTTGTGTTTTGTCAATGTTTAGGCACTTGTGTGTGTTTTCTGTTTGTAAGTATTTGTCCATCTGGATTTGTGTGTGCATGTAAGGTTAAGAAACTGTTTTGAGTTGTGAAGAGGAAGTTTTAAAATTATGTGTGTCTGTCTATGGTAAGAATGAATGCAGTTTCTGTTTTGTGCAGTGTGTTTTGTGTATTGTGATTTGTGTAACTTGAATGCAAGAAAGTTGAGAGGTTTCTGTTAATTCTTTGCCATTTGCTTAGTCTCGCCCAAGGCCCCCCTCCTCCCTCCTTCGGTCTGCTTCTTGCTTGAAGGTCACAGAGAGGAGGGAGGAAAGGGGGGGAGATAAACCCACAAGGGCGGTGGAGGTTGCTGAAATTAAAATGCTTCTTTTTGCTTCTCTGCTGTACCGGCTGTCTGCCTCCCTGATAGGACAGAAACTGGAATAGGTTCATGATATTGAAATGGCTTGAGTAAGAGATAGAAAGTAAGTGACAAAGAAAGAATTGGTATGTGCAAAAGTGAGATGGGGGAGTTAGAGTTGTTTTGTGGAAGAGGTGGTGAGGAGAAGAGGGGGAAAGTTTTTTGGGGGAAAAAGGGGGGGGCTAAACTTTGAGCCCCTTCATTGGAATCCTATCTGAGTTTTAACATTTTATAAAGGAAAAAAATTTTTTGGCTGTTATTAGAGAACAGAGGTTGCATTTTTTTTTCAGGCAGTAAAGGGGGGCCACCCTCTTGCTGCCTTGCTCAATTGTTTTTATGCTGCTGCTGATCCTTTCAACAAAGAAACATAGGGAATGTGAATGTGTGTTTGTTTGTGTGTCTTCAGTTTGTCAAACTGTATAACACATGATTAACAGGTAGGAAATTTTTTTTTTAATGAAATCTGGCTGAAGTAGAGCCTCCATGGATTGACATAATCTATTTGATGACTTTGTGTTGTTTCTTTTTGAAGGAATTTTACTGCAAAAGCAGTCTACTCATTAAAATACACTATGCCAATGCTCAGTTTTTTTATAGGCTCGTTTTTGGAAATTCATTGGGAATTTTATAGTTTTATGTGTCAATGCTTTTGCTCAACTTGGCTGTGCTACTTGGCCACAGAGATGATTGTCACTGTTTAATTGCCTTTCAATTTTTTTTTCCTTTGGAATATTCTGCATGGTTTTCAAATTCCTTGCCTGTTAGTGGCAGTGCCAAGTCCCAATAGTTTTTTTATGCATGTTCCAACTCACACATCAGAAGTTGCTGGAGTGGTGAGTGCATGCGTGGGGGGAAAGGAAACATGTACTGGGAGTCTTTGTGGTGTAGAAACTTGTGAGTCCAAGTGCCTATTAGGATCCCTGGAGAGTGCTCCAGGGGACACAATTTGGTTATACAATAACCCCTGCAACTGCGGGGCACCCCACCCCCCACCAGGTTGCTTCTAGGATGAGCATAAACCCTGGGAGGTTTTTTTTTTTTTTGGAGGTGGCTTTCACAAAGCTCCTCTAACTCTTATGTGTTCAGGCTCCCATCATTGAGCCAATATAGCAGTTGTCTGCGCAAGCTTTGTCCTTATCATCCTTTCTGCAGGAATCCCAACCTTGGCAGGTGGACCACCCAGTACCCCATTCCAGGCTGAGGAACTGGGGCTGGTGACGGCTTGGTGCCAGGACGGAGGGGTACAGCCTACATGCACGAGGCTGCTCTGAGTCCTGCTGACCACAACTGCTGCCAAGGTCACCTGCATACCTTACACGAGGCTGCCATAGATCTCAGTGCCAGAGGACCCCCCCCCCCGACGCCTGGACTGTGCAATAACTTGATGCTTGAACTGTGGCGCAGCCTGCCTACTTTGGACTGAGACTTTTGTTTAAAAGAGAAAAAGAACTTTTGCCTAAAAAAACATGACTAAAAATAAAAAACACAAGGGGGGAGGAGCAGTGTAAAAACTCAGCATACAGTTCCATGAGACTTTGTTTGTTCCTTTTTTTTTTCTCAGATAAGCAATGCAGGATTAAAGATCTACTTTCAGGACCAGCGAAGGATTTGGCCGTATCATCTGACCTGCGTTTTTATTTCACTGACATTGACTAAGGATTTTTTGTTTTTTTCTAGGACTTGTTGATTTTCAAATGTAAGCTTATGCTTTGTGTCCTGGGAGAGGTGGATGGGCCCTGGAGCATATTGGCCCTGGACTGCAGTTTTCTGCTTTTTTTTCCTTTTTAGGCTGTTTTAACTCTTGCTGTTAACTCTTGATTTTTATTATGTGTTAAAGTGGAATGACTTATAGAAATAATGTGGTGTTTTGGTTTAATATAGAGTAAGAGATCGAGTATGGAAATTTTTGTATATCCTTGCTATTAAAATTCGGAAGCCACATCTTTTTGTAAATTTGAAAAAAAAATCTATTGTGTTTCTGCACTTTTTAGTTTTTTTCTTTCTTTGTAGTTTTTTTTTTTGGGGGGGTGTAGTTTTTATTCTTCTCTTGAAACCTAATAAAATTTACTGTAGATATACAGCACATCAAATGTTAAGGTTGTTTCTACCTACTATGATGAAAAACAACTGGATGAATATTTACTATAATAAAAAAAATGGAATTTTCAAGAGGAGGGCAACTGATTCTCTGGGAATCCAAAGAAGTACTAATAAAAACCTTGTGGGGGCAAAACTACAACCCTGTGAATGAACATAGGCTTCATACCCAAAAGATCCCAGGATCAACACACTCAGAAACTACTCCAGACAAAAATCTCTTTGGTAACTGTGCTGTTCAGATTGGGAAACTCTCTGAAAGCTACAGCCAGTCCAACAAGATCACACTGGCTACAGTATATTATCAACTGTCCATCTCAGCTTCATATTGTTATGGGTTTGAAAACTAGTCAAGCTATCCACTTAAGTCTCTCCTAACTGTATTTATTCTTAGATCAAAGTGTTTAGGTAAAGCTATCAAGCCAGGGGGGGTTGAAGTAATGTCTCTTAACACTTCACAAGCACTAAGTAGCCATGTGTTTCCTCACTTGTCTATAAGTGTGGCCAAACATGCCCTAGCAACAACTTTGTTCTGCTGTGTCCTTATTTTGCCTTCACCTGATCCACAGATCATATCTAAGGCAGCCTTAAGTCATCTTTAGTCATCCACCAGTGTTAAAGTAGCATTTTCCTCCTTATCCTGACAGTTTTTGCCATAGATGCACTCTGACGGGCTTCACCAACTACTGTCTCAGTGGTACAGTCAGATGACCCACCCAGGGAGTGGGACAAGCCAGGAACCTATTGGCCACTTTAGGCTGGTGGAGGCAAATCCCCTCCCCTCTAGTCCCTTGGCATTGTTGTCCAGGGCCATTCTGCTTTGGGCAGTGGATTCTCTCAAACTGGGCTCTCCCTTGTGCTGCCAAGTTCCCAAGTTGATCTCCAAAGTCCTGAATTCTGCCTGAGCAGCAGAACACTAGCAGTAGTATGTGGGTGTGCATGATGGAGTGGGAGAAAGAGAGGGGTGACTCACTCTCTGCTGCTTCACAGTGCCACTGTTCCCTGCCTGTCAGCTGTTGTTCAGGCTTCTTTCAAGCATGGGTTTAGCACTCTTCTGCAATAGCAGTAAACCCATGTCCAAAAGAAGCCCAACTGTCAAGTTATCTTAGTTGAGAGCCAGGCTCCTTTTGCACCTGTCCAGAGCAAGTACATTGACTGTTGAATATTTTCCCCCCAGCTGGTTCTGTTAGATGAGAGGGAGGGACGCAAACCTGGGGACCCACCAATCCCTGCCCTTAATTAGGGCATCCTCAATATGGTTAGCACCATTTGGTGCAATGTGCCTGGGGATTGTCATTGGGGGCCGCAAATGATGTGATGTGATGTGATGTGATGTGATTGATGTGATGATGTCATGTCATGTCATGTCATGTCATGTGATGAGGATGTGATGTTCTGCTGGCTCAAGGGCTATTAAATAGCATTTTAACTCAGCAGTGAAGATGAGCCCTATGTTTTCAGATAGGAACAGGAAGCAAAGAGTAAGTTTGCTTTCTGTGGGAACTCTTGTACAACTATAGGTTCTTATATGTCTATGAAGGTTCTCAGTCATCCAGGTGGAATTGTCTGTAGCTTGAATCATGTCAACTGGATTTCTATTTTCTCAGTGGAAACGTTTCGCTCCTTATCCAAGGAGCTTCTTCAGTCTGAGCAAAGTTGGTAACTATATATATATATATAGTTACCAACTTTGCTCAGACTGAAGAAGCTCCTTGGATAAGGAGCGAAACGTTTCTTATAGAAATTCAAAAGGAAGCTGGATTCTGTTGCCATGTTGTGCTATGTCCTTCTCTAGAACAAGGGAAGCATACTTGTAAAAATGAGCTTCAATTTCACTTGAGGCATACCAGCCAAAATATGCCACAGTGACCAATACTGTGTCTTACTATTGGCAAGGAAGGCTACTTGTGACATGGATGCAATTAAGACACATAACCTAGTCTGCTCTTTGTCAAATTAGAACATTATCATTCATTGGCGATCACTCGTAGCTGAGTAAGATTGTCTTCCAAGGGTAAAATCTTAACAGTGGATCCGTAAGAGGCTGTAAAGCCCAATTCTGGATCTGCACAACCTCCCACAATGAGGGCATAGGTTTCCTGGTGGGAGACGGTCATGATGAGGGTTGTTCTTGATGTGCCTTCCTTTTAGCTCATTTCTCCCTTTCGCCCTGTACTCGTGCTTCTTCAAAGTCCATAGCGCCTTTAATAAAGGCTGACCTCCAATTGAAACGCTCATGAGTTAGGGCTTCCCAGTTCTCAATGCTGATATTACATTTTTTAAAATTAATTTATTTATTTATTTATTTATTTATTTATTTATTTATTTATTTTCTATAACCGCCCATCTCCCCCCATGGGGAACTCTGGGCAGTTCACAATAAATAAGTTAAAATAAGGTTAAAATTTCAAGTATACAATAAAAATATATTGAAAAATCCAGATGGTAATGGAATTATTAAAGAAGGACAGTTATAAAATTAGGGGATTAGCCACCCCCACGAGGAACTATCCCTCCCTCCTTCCCATGCCAGGCGGCAGAACCAGGTCTTCAGCTATTTCCTAAAGGTCGGGAGGGAGGAGATCTGTCTGAACTCTGGGGGCAGGATGTTCCATAGAGTGGGCGCTGTCACAGAGAAGGCCCACTTCCTAGACCCCATCAGATGACACTCTTTAATTGATGGGGTTCGCAGCAGGCCCTCTCTGAATGACCGGGTGGGGCGGGTCGATAACATGGGGATAAGACGGTCCCTCAGGTATTCTGGCCCAATGCCATGTAGGGCTTTAAAGGTGATAACCAACACCTTGAATTGTACCCAGAAGCAAACCGGCACCCAATGCAGCTCGCAGAGCAGCGGTGTTACATGTGCGGATCTTGACGCACCCAAAACTGCCCGCGCGGCCGCATTCCGCACCAGCTGTAGCTTCCGGATAGTCTTCAAGGGTAGCCCCATGTAGTGGCCATTGCAATAATCTATATGGGAGATGACGAGAGCATGAGTGACTGTACGGAGGGTGTCGCGATCCAGGAATGGGCGTAACTGACGCACTAACCGAAGTTGTGCAAAACCCCTCCTAGCCATGACTGCCACCTGCTCTTCGAGCAGGAGTCGTGAGTCTAGAAGGACCCCCAGATTACGCGCCAGTTCCGAACGGGGTAGTGCTACCCCATCAAGAACCAAAGATGATAATTTCCCAGAAGACGCTAAGCCATCAAGCCACAGCCACTCGGTCTTACCAGGGTTCAATTGAAGCCTGTTGTTCCCCATCCAGGCCCTTACAGCCCCCAGGCACTGGGAGAGGGTGGATACTGCATCACTTACCTCACCAGAGATGGAGATATACAATTGGGTATCATCTGCATACTGATGATACCTCATCCCATGGTGACGGATGATCTCGCCCAGCGGTTTCATGTAGATGTTAAATAAGAGAGGAGAGAGAACTGATGCCTGCGGCACCCCACAAAGGAGCGGTCGCGGGCCGGATCTCTCCTCTCCTATCAGCACCGACTGGGAGCGGCCCCGGAGGAAGGAGGTGAACCAGTGCAAAACTACGCCACCCACCCCCAACTCCCTGAGCCGCCCCAAAAGGATACCATGGTCGATGGTATAAAAAGCCGCTGAGAGATCTAAGAGCCAGGATGGATGCACTACCTTCATCCCGCTCCCGCCAGAGATCATCCGTAAGCGGGACCAATGCAGAATTAGCTTTGAGAGTATCTTTGAATCTCTTTTGCTGTCCACCAATATTCTGTTTTCCATTCTTAAGTTGGGAGTAAAGTAGCTGCTTTGGAAGACGATGGTCAGGCATTCGAACAACATGGCCGGTCCAGCGAAGTTGATGTTGGATGATCATTGTTTCAATGCTGGTGGTTTTCGCTTCTTCTAATACACTAACATTGGTCCGCCTATCTTCCCAAGTAATTTGCAGAATTTTTCGGAGGCAGCATTGATGGAATCTTTCAACAAGTTGGAGGTGGCGTTTGTAGAGGGTCCATGTTTCACAGGCATACAAAAGAGTTGGTAGCACAATGGCTTTGTAAACAAGCATTTTGGTCTCCCTGCGAATGTCCCGATCCTCAAACACTCTACGCTTCATTCGGGAGAAAGCTACATTCGCAGAGCTCAGGCAATGCTGAATTTTAGCGTCGATGTCGGCTTTTGTAGATAGATGGCTGCCAAGATAAGAAAAGTGGTTAACATTTTCTAGTAACACACCTTTAAGCTGGATTGATGGCACTGCGGAGGGATTGGTTCGAACTTGCTGGTAAAGCACTTCGGGTTTTTTTAATGTTAATTGAGAGGCCGAGCTTTTCATATGCTTCTGCAAAGATGTTTAGGATAGTTTGAAGATCTTCCTCTGAGTGTGCACAGACTACGTTATCATCAGCATATTGAAGTTCTATAACAGAAGTTGTAATTACCTTATTTTTTGCTTTCAGCCTACTAAGATTAAAAAGCTTTCCATCTGTTCGATATATAATTTCTACATAACCTAGTCTGCTCTTTGTCAAATTAGAACATTATATGAAAGCCTCAATTGATTAAAGCCACGATGAGCAACTGAGATCAATATCAACCCATCTGATGACAACCATGGACTATGCAAGATTGTGACTTAGGATATAAGAGGAGTAAATGGTAAAGAGCATTAATTAAGAAATGTAATGAAGAAAGAATAATAGATATGTTGTGCATTAGTGAAACTAAGAGAAAGTGGAAAGATTAATAGATTTGAATGATCTTATGATTTTCCTGATCTTATGATGTAGAGCTGATGAGTAAATGCATGGAAGTGAAGGTGTAGATTTAATAATGAAAAGGCTAAAAACTGGGTCAGAAAGTACTAATTGGTGTCATTTAGATTCTTCTGGGTATGCATGAAAGTAGGAATTCATGATACAGTAGTTGCATGTTACACTTCAGGGAATAGTGATAAGGAAAGTGCCAAGGATACGTTTGGGGAAAACGTATGCAACATCCTGAATTAATATGATCAAAGGAATGTTACTCAGTGAGGTGGCTGATTATTGGGAATAAGACAAGAGAGTATAGAAAAAATGATGAGGCCATTCAGAGACCCAAGAATGAAAGAGAATTGAGATTGTTTATAGGGGCATCTGTGGGGGTGGTCAAAAAAGTCAAGCTGCAACCACACAATTGAAGCCCTCCCCCTTTGTTACATGCATGAAAGCCACATTAGAAAGGAGTGAGGTTTCGATCATGCAGTTGCACCCACCTTGACTTTTTTTAATCCCCCCCCAAGAAATACCTTTGGTTGTTTACTAGGTACCTGCTTAGGTAAAAGGTCTGTTATTTTAAAATAAGTGGTCTCACCATTCTATTCATGCATGTATGTGGATGGATGGATACATATAACACAGGAATAAATATTTATTTATTTATTTGTTTGTTTATTAAATTTCTATGACCGCCCATCTCCCCCTCAAGGAGGGACTCTGAGCGGTTTACAACTACAATAAAAGATGGTTAAAATACAATAACTATAACAATAAAAATACAAATACAATAAAATCCAAGTGGCAGGTGGTTCTTATAGTGAGTATAAAAGTATTTAAAATATTTGAGGCGGCTCTAAGAGATCAGCGATCCCCAAGCATGACCACTTTCCTTCTTGCCCCAGGTGAGATCACAGAGCCAAGTTTTTAATTTTTTCCTGAAGTCCAGGAGTGAGAGGGGCTGTCTTATCTCTGGGGGGAGATTGTTCCATAGGGCAGGTGCCGCTGCAGAGAAGGCTCACCTCGGAGACCCCTCTAGATGGAATTCTTTCATAGAGGGGGTCCGCAGCATGCCCTCTCTGCAAGATCGGGTGGGATGGGACGATGTAATGGGGATGAGGCGGTCCCTCAAATAACCTGGGCCCATGCCATGTAGGGCTTTAAAGGTAATAACCAACACCTTGAATTGGACCCAGAAACAAACTGGCACCCAATGCAGCTCACGGAGCAGAGGTGTTATGTGTGTCGATCTTGGTGCACCTAAAACTGCCCACGCAGCTGCTTTCTGTACCAGCTGTAGCTTCCGGATATTCTTCAAGGGTAGCCCCATGTAGAGTGTGTTACAGTAATCTATATTGGAGACAACCAGGGCACGAGTGACAGTTCGAAGGGACTCTCAGTCTAGGAAAGGGCGTATCTGGCGCGCAACATGGTCGAGCAAAGGCCCTCCAGGCCACAACTGCCACCTGCTCATCAAGCAGGAGTCGTGAGTCCAAGTGGACCCCCAAGTTACGCACCGGGTCTGTCTGGGGCAGTGCAACCCCATCCAGAACTAAAGATGACAAATTCCCAGAAACTGAGGGGCCATTAATTTACAGCCACTCCGTCTTACCAGGGTTCAGTTGAAGCCTGTTTTTCCCCATCCAGACCCCTACAGCCCCCAGGCACTTGGACAGAGTGGTCACTGCATCACTTACTTCACCCGGGATGGAGATGTATAACTGGGTATCATCCGCATATTGATGATACCTCAGCCTGTGGTGATGGATGATCTCACCCAGCAGTTTCATGTAGATGTTAAAAAGGAGCGGCGAGAGAACCGAGCCCTGTGGGACCCCACAAAGAAGGGCCCGTGGGCTGGATCTCATGCATTACAGATTTGATTGTTTCTGTTTAAAAATGAGACAATTCTGGAAGAGTACAAGGGTGACAAGAGGTTCTGAATGTGGGTCTGAGCAGTATTTGGTAGTGTGAAGGGGGGATCTTGGGAAAAATGGACATGGGAGAAAAAGAAACAAGTGAAAGAAACAATAATTAAAGTAGGATGAATACAGGATGAGAAAGTACAAGTCCAGAACAAAGAAATATTACAAGACAAATTAATGTCCTAAGAAAATAAATGTAAAGTAGAGGTAAAGAAAGGTGGTAGGGAAACTTCTTAGAACAGAGTGAAAAGAATTATGTTTGTTGTTGTTTATTCGTTCAGTCGCTTCCGACTCTTCGTGACTTCATGGACCAGCCCACGCCAGAGCTTCCTGTCGGCCGTCACCATCCCCAGCTCCCCCATGGTTGAGTCTGTCACCTCCAGAATATCTTCCATCCATCTTGCCCTTGGTCGGCCCCTCTTCCTTTTGCCTTCCACTTTCCCTAGCATCAGCTTGTCTTCTCATTATGTGGCCAAAGTACTTCAGTTTTGCCTTTAATATCATTCCCTCAAGTGAGCAGTCTGGCTTTATTTCCTGGAGTATGGACTGGTTTGATCTTCTTGCAGTCCAAGGCACTCTCAGAATTTTCCTCCAACACCACAGTTCAAAAGCATCTATCTTCCTTCGCTCAGCCTTCCTTATGGTCCAGCTCTCACAGCCATAGGTTACTACAGGGAATACCATTGCTTTAACTATGCGGACCTTTGTTGTCAGTGTGATGTCTCTGCTCTTAACTATTTTATCAAGGTTTGCCATTGCTGTCCTCCCAAGAAGTAGACGTCTTCTGATTTCCTGGCTGCAGTCAGCATCTGCAGTTATCTTTGCGCCTAGAAATACAAAGTCTGTCACTGCCTCCACTTTTTCTCCCTCTACTTGCCACTTATCAATCAAGCTGGTTGCCATAATCTTGGTTTTTTTGAGGTTTAACTGCAACCCAGTTTTTGCACTTTCTTCTTTCACCTTTGTCATAAGGCTCCTCAACTCCTCCTCGCTTTCAGCCATCAAAGTGGTATCATCTGCATATCTAAGATTGTTAATGTTTCTTCCAGCGATTTTAACTCCAGCCTTGGATTCCTCAAGCCCAGCACGTTGCATGATGTGTTCTACGTACAGGTTGAATAGGTAGGGTGAGAGTATACAGCCCTGCCGTACTCCTTTCCCAATCTTAAACCAGTCTGTTGTTCCGTGCTCTGTTCTTACCGTTGCTACTTGGTCGTTATACAGATTCCTCAGGAGGCAGACAAGATGACTTGGTATCCCCATACCACCAAAAACTTGCCACAATTTGTTATGATCCACACAGTCAAAGGCTTTAGAATAGTCAATAAAACAGAAATAGATGTTTTTCTGAAACTCCCTGGCTTTCTCCATTATCCAGTGGATGTTGGCAATTTGGTCTCTAGTTCCTCTGCCTTTTCTAAACCCAGCTTGTACATCTGGCAATTCTCACTCCATGAATTGCTGGAGTCTACCTTGCAAGATCTTGAGCATTACCTTACTGGCATGTGAAATAAGTGCCACTGTTTGATAGTTTGAACATTCTTTAGTGCTTCCCTTTTTTGGTATGGGGATATAAGTTGATTTTTTCCAATCTGATGGCCATTCTTGTGTTTTCCAAATTTGCTGGCATATGGCATGCATCACCTTGACAGCATCATCTCGCAAGATTTTAAACAGTTCAGCTGGGATACTGTCATCTCCTGCTGCCTTGTTATTAGCAATGCTTAAGGCCCATTCAACCTCACTCTTCAGGATGTCTGGCTCTAACTCACTGACCACACCGTCAAAGCTATCTCCAATATTATTATCCTTCCTATACAGATCTTCCGTATATTCTTGCCACCTTTTCTTGATCTCTTCTGCTTCTGTTAGGTCCTCACCATCTTTGTTTTTGATCATACCCATTTTTGCTTGGAATTTACCTCCGATGTTTCTAATTTTCTGGAAGAGGTCTCTTGTCCTTCCTATTCTATTGTCTTCTTCCACTTCCGCACATTGCTTATTTAAAAATAATTCCTTATCTCTTCTGGCTAACCTCTGGAATTTTGCATTTAATTGGGCATATCTCCCCCTATCACTGTTGCCTTTTGCTTTCCTTCTTTCTTGGGCTACTTCCAGTGTCTCAGCAGACAGCCATCTTCCCTTCTTGGTTTTCTTTTTCTTTGGGCCTTTTTTTGTTGCCGCCTCCTGCACAATGTTGCGAACTTCTGTCCATAGTTCTTCCGGGACCCTATCTACTAAATCTAGTCCCTTAAATCTATTCTTCACCTCCACTGCATATTCCTTAGGAATATTAGTGAGCTCATATCTAACTGATCTGTGGGTCTTCCCTATTCTCTTTAGTCTGATTCTAAATTTTGCAATAAGAAGTTCATGATCTGAACTACAGTCAGCTCCAGGTCTTGTTTTTACCGACTGTATAGATATCCGCCACCTTTGGCTGCAAAGGATGTAGCCAATCTGATTTCGGTGTCGACCATCTGGTGAAGTCCATGTATAAAGTCGTCTTTTAGGTTGTTGGAAGAGAGTGTTTGTTATACACAGCGAGTTGTCTTGGCAAAATTCTATCAGCCTATGTCCTGCTTCATTTTGTTCTCCCAGACCATGCTTGCCTGTAATTCCAGGTGTCGTCTGACTACCCACCTTAGCTTTCCAGTCTCCTGTAATGAAAATAACATCTCTTTTTGGCGTATTATCCAGTAGGTGCTGCAGATCCTAATAGAACTGATTTACTTCTGCTTCTTCAGCATCTGTGGTTGGGGCATATATTTGGATCACTGTGATGTTAAATGGCTTACCCTGAATTCAAATTGAGATCATTCTATCGTTTTTTGGATTGTATCCAAGCACTGCTTTAGCCACTTTATTATTAATTATGAAAGCTACTCCATTTCTTCTGTGGTCCTATTGTCCACAGTAGTAGATCTGGTGGTCAGATGTGAAGTAGCCCATTCCAGTCCATTTCAGTTCACTGACACCTAATATGTCTATATTTAATCTTGACATCTCACCAATAACCACATCCAATTTGCCCTGGCTCATAGATCTTACATTCCAGGTTCCTATGGTGTGTTGATCTTTAGAACATCGGATTCGTCGTTCACCACCAGCACCGTCGGCTGCTAGCTGTCCTTTCGGCTTTGAGCTAGCTGCGTCATCACATCTGGGGCTAGTTGAATTTATCCTCTGTTCCTCCCCAGTAGCATTTTGACCATCTTCCGACCTGGGAGTCCCATCTTCCGATGGTATACCGACATATCTCTGGTTGTACTGATCCATTTAGTTTTCACGGCAAGAATACTGGGGTGGGTTGCCATTACCTTCCCCAGGGATCGTATTTAGTCTGACCTCTCTGCCACGACCTTCCCGCCTTGGGTGTCCCTTCACGGTTTAGCTCATGGTTTCATTGAGGTGCTCAAGCTCCATCACCACGACAAGGTAACGATCTCCTTTGCTGGAGATCTTCTTAGAACAGAGTGAAAAGAATTATGTTTAGGCTGACCATATTTCCTTGATACAAAAACGGGACATTGGGATGGCAAAAATGGGATGGGGTTAAACTTGTGTAATATTCCGTATTCATGAAAAAGTAAGACAATAAAATAAAAAATTTTAAAGAGTTTTTAAGATCCATTTGCTGGTCCTTAAACATATTACTGTATATATAAAAATATTCTTATTTTCATTAAAATGAAAATGTTTTATTACATGAACATATTGAGCTAACAATATGACAGAACTCATACAAAATTTTAGGTAGACGTAGAGGGGGACTGTTTTTGGCAGGAGGCGAATGGGGAAAGCACAGCTCTTTGTAACATCATGGATCGCAGGAAGGAGGGGAGGGGGAGAGAAGAGAGGCAGGGAAGGGAGGATTCAAAAACTCCATGCCCGGCGAGGTTTCTCTTCCTTCTGCCTTCCCTCCTCCTTTTCCTGCTTTTTTTCCTCCCTCTTTCTCTCCCACAATCCCAAACGAAAGACTCTCTCTTGCCGAGCTGGAGAAATAATCAGTTTCACTCTTGAAAAACGGGGGTGGGATCACATCCCAAACGCATTTTAATAAAACAAACAGAGAGCACAGAGCAACCAGCTAAGAGCAGAGCAGAGCCGGTGGCAAAGTTCTCTGTCTCTCTCTGTCTCCTCTCTCTCTTTCTCTTTCCACCTTCCTTGCCCCCCTCTAGTCTCACCCAACATCAGGCACCTCAATCAAGCACTTTTTAAATGATAATTGCATCTTGGCTGAATCAATCTTGCCATGCCTGACATTTTGCTAATTAAAAAAAAAACAGGACAAAATTGACATTTATATTAAAACGATGGGATGGTCGGGAAATGTGAAAAAAACGGTACTGTCCCATTTAAAACGGTACATATGGTCAGCCTAATTATGTTCCAATGGCCAAGGACAAGTGTAAATCATGCTCAAGAGAAGTATGAGAAAGGAAACTTGGTGGAATGCTGAGGGAAAACGGCTGGGGGTTAGGAGAACTGCATATACAGTAAGAGTGTGGCGGTGGCAAAGATATGGCTTTGTTGAGGTTCATGATGAAATTGGGTTAGTGAGGTGGTGAGTTTTTATCATTACTGGCATTGTTTTGTTCCTGTTACTGCACAGACTGCCTGTGGGGGTAAAAAAACAAGTTGAGGGGGAAAATTGTTGGCCTAAGGGTGACATTGAGGGTTAAGGTTACACGTCAGTGAGCTCCGGGGTTCCACTTGGTGCCAGGATTTGCTTCAAGGCAACTTTTAAGGATCAGTGACAGTCTAGCTCTTGGTAAGGTTAGCTGTCCTGACTTTGAGTGAAGGAACACGCTGAGACTTGGTGTAAAAGCTCTAGTGTTTTATTGTTCTACTCTGCTAGACAGAACCCAGCTAAAATGAAATGTATTAGTGATGCTCAGAGAAAAGGCCCATGAAACTAGGGTGGGGCCTTCTTTAGCCTCTTGGGAGGAAAACAAAGCGATTCAGTACTGCGCATGTGTTTATCACTCTGGAGGGAGCCCTTCTTCACCAGTTATCTCCCTGAAACCAGCCCTTGAATGAGTTTTATCATTACTACTTTTTATCATTTATCATTACTACTGTGGTAGTATAGATTGCCTGCCAGGGCACATTTTAGGGTAGAAGAATTCCCCTGGTGGTAGGGTGAACTTTGAGTTTGGGTTGGACTTCCTTCAGCGCTGTGCTTCAGCTGATGCAAGGATCAGCTGGCATAAATTGTAAAGGCTGGTGGCACTTTAAGATTGATGTTGTGTGGGAAGCGTTTGCCAGGCTAACTGTTCAGGAGAAAATGGACCTCAGGGACCCCTACCTTCCCTCCTCGGCTCACAGAAACTTTTCACCTTAACAACAACACCCGCAAGACATCGATCTAAGACTGCCACTAACCCTAACAACTCAGTTGAAGCAAACCCTGGCATCAGATTGAACCACAGAGCCCATCAGAGCTTAACCCCAACCCTCTGGTCACTGTGGTGCCCACAGAGGTTTTTGGTATTTTTCTTTTTAATTCCAGAAGTTACCCCTGGCAGGAAATCCATACAGTAACAGAACCTAAGATTACTATCAGTGATAAAATCTTGCCCTAGAGCTATCCTTAGGATTAAATTGATCCCCCCACCCCAGTTTGAAGAGTAATAGCAACAGTTTCAGTAGCAGAGCATGTATAGAAGAGCATTACAGTAATCAGTAAATCATGTAGCACATTAGTTTGCAAATATCAGGACAGTTCATGAGCTTGTAGACTCAAGTGCCAAATCTCTGTAAAATATTGCCTCTGTGTTTGTGTGTGTGTGTGTGTGTGTGTGTGTGTGTGGTTTCCAGGATGATAGTGATAAGGGTGACATTTAGTGAATGGCAGAGAGAGTGCTACTGCTGAAAGAACGTGTATATTTAGCTCTGAAGATTTCTGTCTATTTGCAGTTGGGGAAAACAGGATTTGCACTGACACACCATCCCTCCCTCCCTCCCTCCCTCCCTCCCTCCCTCCTTCCTTCCTTCCTTCCTTCCTTCCTTCCTTCCTTCCTTCCTTCCTTCCTTCCTTCCTTCCTTCCCTGCCTAACTTTTATTTTTTGTATTTTTTTTTTACCTTTCCCCTTTTCAGCTTCCCAAATTTGCACCCCTTGCAGAAGGGAAAGATTGCTTAAACAAGCTATCTCTTCCTGAGCTGCTCTTCAGCACAGCACTTCCCTAAAAGGTGCTTTGTTGTTGTGTTCAGTCATTTAGTCGTGTCCAACTCTTCATGACCTCATGGACCATAGCACGCCAGGCCTTCCTGTCCTGCACTGTCTCCCCGAGTTTACTCAAATTCATGTTCATTACACTGGTGATGCTATCTAAACATCTCATCCTCTGCCATCCCCTTCTCCTTTTGCCTTCAGTCTTTTCCAGCATCAGGATCTTTTCCAGTGAGTCCTCTCTTCGCATTAGGTGGCCAAAGTATTTGAGCTTCAGCTTCAGTATCTGTCCTTCCAATGAGCAGTCAGGGTTGATTTCCTTTAGGATCGACTGACTTGACCTCCTTGCAGTCCAAGGGACTCTTAAGAGTCTTCTCCAGCACCACAGTTCGAAAGTATCAATTCTTCGGCACTCAGCCTTCCTTATGGTCAAGCTCTCACAGCCATACATTACTACTGGGAAAACCATAGCTTTAATTATACGGACCTTTGTCGGCAAGGTGATGTCTCTGCTTTTTAATATGCTGTCTAGGTCTGCCATAGCTTTCCTCTCAAGGAGCAAGCATCTTTTATTTTCATGGCTGCAGTCACCGTCTGCGGTAATCTTGGAGCCCAAGAAAATAAAATCTGTCACTGCTTTCATTTCTTCCCCTTCTATTTGCCAGGAAGTGATGGGACCAGATGCCATGATCTGAGTTTTTTTAATGTTGAGTTTCAAGCCAGCTTTTGCAACTCTCCTTTTGCTTTTGCTCTTTAGTTCCTCTTCACTTTCTGCCATTAGGGTGGTATCGTCTGCATATCTGAGGTTGTTGATATTTCTCCCGGCAATCTTAACTCTGGCTTGTGATTTATCCAGCCTGGCATTTCTCATGATGTACTCTGCATATAACTTAAATAAGCAGGGTGATAATATACAGCCTCGTCATACTCCTTTCCCAATTTTGAACCAATCGGTTGTTCCATGTCCGGTTCTAACTGTTGCTTCTTGACCCGCATACAGGTTTCTCAGGAGACAGGTAAGGTGGTCTGGTACTCCCATCTCTTTAAGAATTTGCCACAGTTTGTTGTGATCCACACAATCAAAGGCTTTAGCATAGTCAATGAAGCAGAAGTAGATGTTTTTTTGGAACTCTCTTGCTTTTTCCATGATCCAGCAAATATTGGCAATCTGATCCCTAGTTCCTCTGCCTCTTCGAAACCCAGCTTGCACTTCTGGTAGTTCTCGGTTCACATACTGCTGAAGCCTAGCTTGTAGGATTTTGAGCATAACCTTGCTAGCATGTGAAATGAGCACAACTGTAGGGTAGTTTGAACATTCTTTGGCATTGCCCTTCTTTGGAATTGGAATGTAAACTGACCTTTTCCTTTTTTTTTTTAATTTTAATTTTAATTTTTTATTATTATTACATCAAGAACATAAACTGCCATCACATAACATAACAAAAATGACATGACAATACAAAAATAACATTACATTGCAAACATAACGTTACTTACACATTAATATGACATCAACCCTCTTTCGAGACAATCTATTATTTCTCCTTCCTAACTTGCTTAATTCTCCCTTCTTTCTTCTCTCTACTCTATCTCTCACTATCCCTTTGGAACTTACAGCGACAACTTATTTTTCTTCTTTCACTTTAACTTCTATCTCCTCTCTTCTCACTATCCTCTTCACCTTCTCCTCTTCCTCCTCATACCTTCTCTACTTCCTAATTCCCCTCTTCTCTACCCTACTTTCACCTATTTAAAAAAAAACAGACAAAAAACAACTACAAAAACAGGACTTCCTACTTTCTCATCATAATTTTCTTCAACTATTTATAAACAACTATAATCTCTAACATTTATTTACATTATAATTCCAATTGGTCTTTTTGAGTCTTTTCTATGAATTTGTAGAAAGGGCTCCAACAAAAGCTGAATATCCTCCATATTCTGACCTTTTCCAATCCTGTGGCCACTGTTGAGTTTTCCAAATTTGTTGACATATTGAGTGCAGCCCTTTAACAGCATCATCTTTTAGGATTTTAAATAGCTGGGATACTGTCTTCTCTGCTAGCTTTGTTGTTAGTAATGCTTCCTAAGGCCCACTTGACTTCACTCTCTAGGATGTCCGGCTCAAGGTCAGTGACCACACCATCGTATTTATCAGGGATATTAAGTTCTTTCTTGTATAGTTCTTCTGTGTATTCTTGCCACCTCTTCTTAATCTCTTCTGCTTCTGTTAGGTCCCTGCCTTTTTTGTCCTTTATCATGCCCATCTTTGCACAAAACCTTCCCTTGATATCTCAAATTTTCTTGAAGAGATCTCTAGTCTTCCCCATTCTATTGTTTTCCTCAATTTCTTTGCATTGTTCATTTAAGAAGGCCGCCTTATCTCTCCTTGCTATTCTCTGGAAATCTGCATTCAGTTGGTTATCTCTTTCCCTTTCTCCCTTGCCTTTTGCTTTCCTTCTTTCCTCAGCTATTTGTAAAGCCTCATCAGACAGCCACTTTGCTTTCTTGCATTTCTTTTTCTTTGGGATGGTTTTAGTTGTTGCTTCCTGTACAATGTTATGAACCTCCATCCATAGTTCTTCAGGCACTCTGTCTACCAGATCTAATCCTTTATATCAATTTCTCACCTCCACTGTATATTCATAAGGGATATGATTTAGGTCATACCTGAATGGTCTAGTGGTTTTCCCTACGTTCTTCAATTTAAGCCTAAATTTTGTGATAAGAAGCTCATGATCTGAGCCACAGTCAGCTCCATGTCTTGTTTTTGCTGATTGTATAGAGCTTCTCCATCTGTCCTGTTTGACTAGGTCAGACCCAGAAGAGGTGTAATATAATTATTTTTATTGAACACAACAATACTGAAACAATTTCCTTTAATGTATTAATGAGATTAATGACAATTACTAAAACAATTCAAACTTTAGAGTGACTCTAATTATAACAAAACAGTTCAAGGTTAAATTTAATTAACTTACTGCATTAATTTTTTGATTTAAAATTAAACTCAATTACTTTGAAAGGTGTGATATCATTTCCCCAAGCTTCCCTTAATTACCAATAGAAAAAACTTGAGCGAGACTTGGATGTAGAAAAAAGAATAAAGCAGTTTTTATTTGATCAAATATAAAGCTGGATGGAATTTCCTGATGGGCGCCGTGACAGGCAAACACCTATAGGAAAAACCATGACCACAAGGGGGTCTACAGGCATTTTATACCCTGCAACTAGAACAAGGTCGCAAACAAGCACAAATCAAATGACATAGACAACATAGAACATAGGTGCTTTCTAGTGCTCTGCTCAGCATTTCTTATCTCTGTCTTGTTCTCACTACAGAATGTTACATTCTGTACTGAATAGCCCTCCTAGTCCTGGATACGTGTACTTTCTTAGCTGAAGCGTGTTTACAGAAGCAAAGAGCAGTTATGTTAACACAGCATAATTCTAAAAGGCTTATACATCAGTAATTGTGAGGTTTCCTCCACTTACCTGGCTGCCGACCGACATGCCGGACTCCGAGTCGGAGGAGGAGCCAATCACAGGAGACAGCAGGCTTGGCGCGAAAGTGACTGGAGACCCGGAAACGCTGATTGGTAGAGGCTCAGAAAGAAAGACGCTTCCACCAATCAGCGCGCGCCAAAGGAGAGCAGAAAGGCAGGCTGAACAATGCGAAGCCCGATTGGCCCCTGCTCTCCAAAGGCACGAAAAACGGAATAAAAGGCCGGCGCAACTTACCTCAGGTGCCAGAGACAACCGATCCTACTCACGACCTGGACCCGTGCCTTCGACTGATCCTCCTGCCACGCACACCAACCAGACCGAACCTAGCCAAGAGCTTTGCAACAACGGAAGCCCCCCAAACCGCCTGATAGCTGCTGAGGAGACCGAGCGAAGGGAAAGTTTCACAGACCTGTCGCCGCCGAGCGCCAAGCCTTCTCCTGCCGCCGCACCTTCGTCCAGAGAGCTTTCCGTTCCAGGGCATCTTCCAGAGCACTCCTTGTTCCCTGTGGAAGAAGCCATCACCGGGGTAAGCACCACTGCCTTGCCTGTTCCCGTCCCGACTGCCCACGCCAAAGATTCTCTGTGGTTTCCCGAACCTGAGTCAACTGAAGCCGGCCAGCAGTGGGTTGCTTTCGTCGGGCCCTGGTCTACCCATCTAACCACCAGCCACGATCCTCAGCCAAACCCAGCTGGCGCCGGACATCAGTGGGCTGCTTTCGTTGGGCCCCGTTCTGCCCATACCCAAACCAGCCAAGATCCTCAGCTGGGTCAAGCCGACACCGGTAACCAGTGGGCTGCTTTTGTTGGGCCCCGGTCTACCTCAAGTCCCACCTGCCAAGCTAATGAGACGCCCGCTGTCACCTTGCCTGTTATCTCCGGATCGATCGTAGAGCCTGCAACCCCTCTGGTCCTCCCTGCCCGGCCAGGAGAATCCACTGGACCTGTTGTTATCCAGCCTGTAGAAGAAGAAGAGGACTGTGTAAACTGGGCTGCTTGTGTAACTGTATAAATAAAGCTAATTTCAGTAACGCTTCCGAGTCAGTCTTAGTCGGAACAGGACAGTAATACAAAATACATTTCATTATACTAGGGTATACATTAGTAATACAAAATACAGCTCTTAAATCCCTTCATTCCTCCCTTATAATAGAAAAGGAGGGAAATGCTTTTCACTCAAGTATTGGAGCATACTCTTTTGGAATATGTCGCAAAACCATCATGTTAGCAGCTGGGAATAGACCATACATTCCTTTACCACTGCATGCCGACTCATCTGCTGTAGATGGGACATCCTCTCTCTCCTTTCCCTGTGTGCTGTTACATTTATTGCTAAATGGTGTTCCTGGCCCAAGCGAAAACAGAAGCAAAAATGGGTCAGGTTATGCTAAACCTATTCATTCCGAAGAAGCTACTACGGTTAAAGCAGTTGCAGTTTTATGGCTGTTGTGGGTCTTCCGGGCTGTCATTGAACTCCGGCCGTGAAAGCCTTCGACAATGCAAGTTGCAGTTTTGTTAATAATAATTTCTAACACAGCCTGTAAGCGAATACTGTGATTAAGCATATATGTATATAGGAGCGCGATATCCCCAGGTAGCATCCTCCAGTTCTACTATAGTTTCCAACACAGCCCCTCACAGGTGTATCGTGGGGACTGGGCACATATAGTCTTTAAGTTTATTTAGTTATGTTTTATTTTATGTTCTGTTGTCTTTTTCTTTTAGCACTGGGTCGTTAGGAGCCCAGTAACTGCACAAAAATATGACAATCTAGTTACACCAATTCACTAACTGTTGGTGTTAGTATCATAAACAACATTAGGTACCTATGTTAATTGCCATCTTGCAATAAAAGGTTCTCAGTAGTCATTTCTCTAGCATCTGCACAAAAGCTGAACATGAAACATAACCCATAATATTCTCTAAACATGTATCGCTAACTGTTTTCAAATCCACATTTCATAGCTCACCCCTTTATCTCCTTCTCTGCACATAAGTTGCAAGCTTAGGCACAGAGCATTTTAAAATAACAGCTACAGAACAATAGGGCATTAACATCACTATCACTTGTTCAATTACACATTTAATTCAAAAGCCTATTTAACACACAATTATTACATTGGCACTCTGCAATCAAATTCAGTTTCCCCCCCCCTTGCCATCCTTTCCCCCATTTGAGTTTTTGAAGATTTGAACTCAGATCCTGAGGAAAACCTTCAACAGAGCACACTTGGGGAAAAACTGGATAAAACCATCTGGCAATTAAATGTGGCTTTTACAGCGTGAGTGACTAAACACAATAAAAGGCAATAAACAGGGCAATAACAGCAATGTAAAAAGAAAATAAGAAAACCAACAAACAAGCTTGTTAATCAACCAAGCTAATTAGTTAACCAATCAAACATCCCATCATTCCATTTCTGAACTGGTTTGTGGGCAAGGTCACGAATGTCTTTGGTAATAGTTTTAATTGCTTCTCGATTATTATCGATGAGGATGCAGCAGTTGGAGGTGTTCTCAAGCCAATTATAAAACCCTCCCTCTGCAGCCAACAGATAATCCAAAACTAATGTATGTCATAACAGTAAGGTGGGCATTTGGGTAATCTGGGTGGCTACCAAATCTAAAGCATTTGCGTTTTATTGGTAATTATTTCCAAAACTGCCAGAAGCCTAATAATTCTATTTGTTAAATATGGGGATGGTCGGGTGAGAAAGTTTGGCTTCCAGGTGGCAGGCCCCACCCATTTGATGATGTGTTTGGGCGGCAGTCTTTTATAGGCCCACCCTCCACAGACCCACCAAGGAGTCTGTTCACCCCTCTGAAGCAGTGACCCAATTTGAAACTCTGCTAGAACTGATGAGGAGAGATGAAAAACCTGTATCCTGGGCGTTCCATACCTCTGATGGTAATTTGATGCCTTCAGTGTTTTAAAGTGGAAGTGCCATTCTGTTAGGCTGTCTGCCCTGTACAGACTTACATTCCCACATCCCAAGCTACTTCATCATTAACTGGATAAATACAAGTATTAACAGGGTTGTTAATGTCCTTTGAAAACAGATTAGGGCATTGGAGTGATTATGCATAATAATGAAATCAAATGTAGTAATGTGATTTACCCACAAATCAGTACTTAGAGCACAGGGGGAAAAAAGGTTATCCCTTACCTCCATGGAGTCTGTAAGGAGGAAATCCAACAATTTTATTTTACAGGCCAGCATTTTTGATCGCATGCAGCCTGGGCTGAACAAGAGTTTGTGCTTTTCCAATTTGTCCCTCTCCCATTTGTAGCATAAAAATATTATAAAAGATACAAAAGTCCAACAGAAATCATGGTTGCTTAGTAATGTGGCTTTGGGTAGTCAGCAAAATCTGGAATGGGCCCTCTCAGGTTGGATCGAGAGTCTTGCGGTGGAACTTTTAAGCAACACAAATTCTCCCGGCTGGAATGGATGGATCTGGTCACTCAGAGGAACTGTAGCCCTCACCGCCTTCCAGAGCTCTCTGTGCTGCTTCTGGAAGGATAGAAACTGTTTGGCAGTTAGTTTATCCCCCCTGCCAACCATAGAAGCACTGAGATGGCAGGAAGCCCCCCCCCCCTCTTTGTGAGTCCTTGGCCTAGAAGAAGCTCCTGGAAGTTTCCACATAGGCTCCAGTCTACAATAGCTTGAGTACCACAATGTCCAAGAAGCATCATAGAGGCATTGCAAGTAGCAGTCCCAGCATCTGAAAGAAACTTCTCATAAGCAATAGCACAGGAACTGGAAACACAGGTGCAAAGACTGAAAGACACAAGGTTATTGAGCAGCCTTCTTAGCAACCTCCTCAGCAAAGTGATTGTCTTTAGCAATAAAAGGGGAAGTGCATCCAAAGGTGAAACAACCAGGCCTTTGAGAGCAATATGGTGGCCTAAGGTGGTGAAGAATCCTCTCAGCTTCCATAAAGCACCTGTAGCATGGCAAAAACCATAAGTCAGTGAAGATATTAACAGTTTTGTCTCTGGCAATAGAACAAGCTTGAATTAAGGCAGAAGTTCAGCTGCTTGGGCCCCCAAAGAAGGTGGCAAGGGTTCTACCCAGGAGGTGAAAAGAAAATAAATAAAATTGCAGCCCCTATTAATTGGACTCCGTCAACCAAAAAGGAAGACCCATCCAAAAAGAGTTCAAAGACAGGATTCTGTAGGGGCACATTTGCAAGATCTGAGCAAGAGTTCTCTACCAGGTTGTGGTCTGCAAACAGTCATGTTGGTAACGTCCTTCATCTGTAATCTCAGGAAGCACAGTTGCAGGAGTCAAAGTTGTACACCACTTTGAAGTCACGTTTGGAGTAGCTAAAAGGTCTGCTTCATAAGCGGCTAAACGCTGATGTGCAAAGGCTTGGGTTCAGCAACCTCACGAGGAACAAAACACAGTTAATTGAAAACCCATAAGTGAGTCTTTTGATATTTGAACAGGTAGGACAGTAGCAGCCAAAGCCCAGCCATACAGAGCAGTGGGCTACAGGCCCCTCTCTGGCACTTGATAGAAGGCAGTGGCAATTGAAGAACAGCATCCACACTGGCAGGGGAAAGTTCTCTTGTGCCCGGACGTATAATATAGTCCATGTAAGCCATTTTAGGCAAACAAAACTAGCTTGGCTGGTGAAGCCTTGTGATCCTATTCTGCGGAACCAAAGAGTCAAGTCTTTGGGTCTCTGTGGTAGGCTTCAGCAGGTTTTAAAATGTAACATCAGTAGAGGACCAACCCCAGAGTGATTCAAGAACATCTGCAAGTTGAGGAGGTAATCGAAAAGGCTCCACTGGCAATGTAAAAGAAAAGTTAACAGATAACCCTGATGGTAAGGAAAAGTTTAGACCACCTAGAATACAGTGGATGGTGGCTCTCTTTTTTCAGAAAACTGTAGTCCAGGGCCAATATACGCCAGGGCCCATCCACCTTTCTCAGGACACAAAGCATAAGCTTACATCTGAAAATCAACAACTCCTAGAAGAGAAGCAAAATATTAGTTACTGTCAGTGAAATTTAAAAAAAACGATAGGGCAAAATCTTTCGCTGGTCCTGAAAGTAGATGTTTAGTTCTGCATTGCTTGTCTGAGCAAGGAAAAAACAAAAGGAACAAAAAACAAAGTCTCATAGAGAAAAGAAAGTCTCATAGAACTGTATGCTGAGTTTTTACACTGCTCCTCCCCCCTTGTGTTTTTATTTTTATTTTGTTTTTATTAGGCTTAGGTTCTTTTTCTCTTTGAAAGAAGAGTCTCAGTTGTAAGTTGTCAGGCTGCTCCACAGTTGATGCATCAGGTTACTGCACAGTCCAGGCATCAGGGGGTTCCTCTGGCACTGGGATCTATGGCAGCCTTGTGTAGTGTATGCAGGTGACCTTTGCGGTGGTTATTGTGGTCAGCAGGACTTGGAACAGCCTCGTACACTTAGGCTGTAACTCTCCTCTATCCTGGTAGCACGCCTTTACCAGCCCCTGGTCCTCAGCCTGGAACGGGGCGCCAGTTGGTCCACCTGCCAAGATTGGCGTTCCTGCAGAAAGGATGATAAGGACAAAGCTTGCGCAGACAACTGCTAGATTGGCTCAGTGATGTGTGCCTGAACGCATAAAAGTCAGAGGAGCTTTGTAAAAGCCACCTCCAAAAAGAAAAAAAACAAAACAAAACTCATAGGGTTTATGCTCATCTCTAAGGAACCTGGGGGGGAGGGCCCCCTGCAGTTGTAGGGGTTATTGTATAAACAGATTGTGACCCCTTGAAGCACTCTCCAGGGATCCTGATAAGTACCTGAGCTTACAAGTTTTTATACCACGAAGTCTCAAGGTACATGTTTCATTTCCCCCATGCATGCACATGAGTTTGAACATGCATAAAAATAAAAAATAAATATTGGGTCTTGGCACTGCTTCTAACAGGCAAGGAATTTAAAAACCATGCTGAATATTCTAAAGTAAAATAAAAAAATTGAAAGGCAATTAAACAGTGACACTTGTCTCTGTGGCCAAATAGCTCAGCCATATTAAGCAAAAGCATTGGCACGTAACACTATAAAAGTCCCAATAAATTTGCAAAAACAAGCCTAGATAAAAAACTGAGCATTGGCATAATATATTTTAATGAGTAGACTGCTTTTGCAGTAAAAATTCCTTCAAAAAGAAACAACACAGAATCATCAGATAGATTATGCCAGTCCATGGAGGCTCTACTACAGCCAGAGTTCAAAAAAAAATTCTACCTGCTAATCATGTGTTATACATAGGCTGACCATATTTCTTTGAGACAAAAACGGGACATTGGGATGGCAAAACGGGACGGGGTGTTATGTAATATTCCGTATTCATGAAAAAGACAAGGGTCCCCGCCCCAGGTCCGCGCGATTGGCTTCCGCCTCAAACCCCGCCCCCGGTCCACGTGATTGGCTCCCGCCTGCAAACCCCACCCCCAGTCCTCACGATTGGCTCCCACATGCAAACCCCACCCCCGGTCCATGGAAATGGTCCCTAATCCATTATGGAATTACTGAGGCTGGTATTATTAATCTCTTGCAAATGACAACCACAATTTCAAACAGAGATCTTCAAACCATTTTCGCAACATAACAGGGCATTTTTCTTGAGAAAGAAAATAAGAAGTAAGCCCATCAAACATGCTTAAAATTCTGTCAATTGATGGACCCAAGGACAAAAATCTTGTATTTCCATGCTCTAACAATTTAGCATAATTGTTTCCTGCAAAGTCACAAAAGTTTTTCAGTTCTTCAACTCTGTGTATATATGGAAGTATTTGTATACTTTCACTGCAAAACATTCAATATCAATTGGTAAACAGTTGACAGCACACTTGATGGCACATAATCAGGTGATTGGATTCCAGTAATAACCAATTCAGTAAACCCAACTACTGTAGTAAGATAGCATCTTTTATAATCAGTTGGATTCAATGGAAGCAAAAGAAAAAATATTTGTGTTTAATGCTCAGATTGTAGTATAGATTGGCTTAGCATGATACTAATTCATGGTTCATCTCTTAATGTGTGGTGTGAATCTGACCAACAGTGTCTTATTCAACAAATCATGGCTTAGTATTAATAACTAGGTTGCTAGCTTCTAAAATTATATCCTGCTGTAGGGATATGGGGAAACCAGGCTCAAAAACCTTGGCCTGGAAAACACCATGCTGTAACATTTCCCCATGATGCAACATTACCAAACCAAAGATTGTGCCTGAACCAAAGAATTGTTGCCCAAGGTTGACCCTTGAGATGGGCCTCAGCAAGCCCCAAAGAATGCTGCATAAGAAATGTTAAGTAAAGCTCTGAAACCAAGTCTACCTCTCTCAGGAATGCATAACAGTCTGGGACCATCTATCTGGTCAAGCATCCTCTTCCTGAGACAAAGCCAATATGTTTACCTAACCTTCTTGCAATAAATGCCTTGCTTCCCCTCTCCTGAAATGTAAATATGTTAAACTGTGATTCTATGGTTCTGACCCTTTGTGATTCAACCTACTTGTGTAACCCAATGTCTCTGCAAATGTTACTGTGTCTCTGTAAGATGCCAGTATTTCTTTGGTGTGAATGCTCCAACAATTAGTATGAATGTTCCCATATCTACCCTTTGTAAATATGTTGATGACCCACGTCACCCCTTGACCTGGCAAGTCCCAGAATCCTTCAGCTCTGGGAGGGACCCTTTCCCCTAGGAACCAGCCAATCCTAGGGGATGGTCATCAGACACCTCGCCCACATGTGGGCATACCTTCCTCTTCCTCACTTCCTGCCTGTATTCCCCGTATAAAAGTTTGTGCACCCTTTTGCTCAGGGTGGTGGTTTCATTCAGAGGTCACTTGCACGTGACAACTGTCTGGCTACCACCCGGCAACCTTTGCTTGGCCAAATAAATTTTGCTGCTGTTCCTTTTTACAAAGTCTCCTTCGTGTATTTGGCTTTCTCTAAAGGCGCGTGGTAAGTTTTGGTGCCTTACATTTTGGTGCGTTGGCCGGGAAACTCCGGGGAGTACCTGGGAATCCCCCTTAAGGGGAACCAGACTCCAGTCTGTCAGGGAAAAGCAGCATAGAGGTCAGGCAACGCCACGAGCGCTCCCGGAACTGTTTTTTCTGGTGGCCTTTTCCTCCCTCTCAGCTGCAGGACCCTGGACAGTAAAGAACCCTAGCCTACAAAGGAGACTTTTGAAAAACGAACTTCTCATCAGGATTGAAAAAGGAAGCTACCAACGTTGGTGAGTAGAACTTTTCTTAGGTGGGGGGTGCTGTATATGTGTTTGTGTATATGAGCCGTGGTATTGCTTCACAAGGAAGTAGCCACGAAGCGTTTTGTGGAGGCCCTTTTGGGTCTCAGGGAGATCTTTGTCGCAGTTCCCAGAAGCCCAACTTAATTGGGCATCTAGACTGAGTTTCGGCTAGCTGGGTCGGCACTGGTCGTGCGTATGGACGGAATGCGTGTTGAGTAACTTGGGGACACGAAACGGGAATGTGAGAAAATTGCTGCAGCTGGATGTGCTGACTAGTTGAGTCAGGGAGAGAACCTTGCTATTGGGAGGACTTAGGCCGGTCCCGGCAAGCAGTGGGAGAGGGGGAGGCAGTGCTTGGTACCCCGTTTGTATCCCACCCCCTACCGTAAAATCCCTAGAGGTTCTGGAAGATTAGAAGCCGTGTCCCTCGCCGGGAAAGACGATAGCTCAGCAGGAGCTCTCGCCCGGGACGGACACGTTCCTCTGCCCCTATCCCTAGGGTTTCTGAAAGATTTGAAGCCGTGTCCCTCGCTGGGAAAGACGATAGCTCAGCAGGAGCCCTCGCCTGGGACGGACACGTTCCTCTGCCCCTGGGTAACTACCTGGGCCATTGCGTGCCCCGTACCCCCTTGGGCGGACACCCCAGATTCTCCGCTGCCCCTGGGACAACTACGTGGGCCATTGCGTGCTCCGTACCCCCTTGGGTGGACACCCGAAGTTAACCTCCACTCCCGGGACGTTCTCTCCTAGAGCCCCCTTTGGTGGAAGCCCCTGTCAAGATAGTTGTCCTGTAGGATAAATAGCCTTTAAAAAGCTGCCAGCGTGTGCTGGGAGGCTGTTTGTGGGAGAGCAATAACCTTTAAAATTAGCCAGCGCTGCTGGGAGGTTATTGGGAGACAGGACCTTAAATTTATCTGGTGAACGAGTCCAGCGCTTGCTGGAGGTTCTGAATAAGGACCTTAAATTTGGTTGCCAAATAAATCCAGCGCTTGCTGGAGGTCCTGGATCTAAGAGGAAATAACATTCAGAGGAGAACAACTTTCAACTGTGCGGTGCTCAGACTGCACTCCTCCCCCTGCCAGCCCTCTCCTATTCCCACAATAAAGGGAAGGAGAAACCAAAACTCCCCTTAAATGTGTTTTAAGAAACTGGAAGCTTTTGAAACCCAAGGCTGACTGCATTCACCCCTGTAAGTCAAGCCTTGGAGCCTTTTGCTCCGATGTCTGGCCATTCTATCCACCTATCTACGGCCGCCACTGGCCCCACCATGGGACATTGGACTCTGTTAACCCCAATGGCTGAGCAGATTTACTGAAAGTGAAATTAAAAAACTGGCCCTTGTTAAGCCAAAAAGTCTAGAGACCAGCTATCTCAAAAGGGGCAGCTTTAAATGCCTCATCCTGTTTGTCCTCTGTTTAAATGTGTGAGTGAAATTGTGTGGGTCTGTCCCTTTGGAATGCTTGGGAAATCTCTTCTGTCTCCTGACTCTTGTCTGTTTAACTTTATAGCAAGATTCGCAAGCCAACAGCTCTGTTCACTCATTTTTAAGTGTTTTTTCTAACTTGTACTCTGTATGGTTTGAATGCATATTACAAGTTAAAAGGTGTTTTTCCTGTGTGTGTGTGTGTAACTGCCTTCTGCCTTTCCCCTTTCCTATGATTGCCTCCTGTCTGCTAGTCAAATGCTTGAAGGAAGGGAGAGAGTGAAAAGGAGAGGAGGGGGAGGATGGCATTCCTACGCCCCTGCTAACAAGTGATATTGAAACTGGCCCTTGTTAGCCAAAAATGCCCCAGAGGTCTGAAAGAATGTGTTTAGGTTGTAAAGCAAAGGTAAAGCAAAGGTGTGAAGTTGTGTGTCTGTCTTTTCCCCTCCCCATGTTGTGTTTCAATAAAAGCCTCTGTTTTGTACAAGCCTCCCTGATACAAACAAAACTAGAATAACAGAAAATGCCCACAGGCCTGCATTGCCTCTCTAGAATATGGAAATGCCTTAAGGGATAAAATGCCTTGAGTAAGCATGTAGATAGAAATGGGAATTTTCCGGAAGATGGGCGAGGAGACAGGGAAAAAGGCAAGGATTTTCTGATACACAAGGGGTTATAATAAACCAGCTAAACTTTAAACCCCTTCATTCGATTCTTATCTGAGTCTTAACTTCTGACTGTGTGTGTGTGTGTTTTCAGTTCATTGAACTGTGTGGTGTGTGAGTAACAAAAAGAAAGAAGAATTTTTATTTCTGAAGATTTTGGCAATAATGGAGCCTCCATGAATTGGCATAGTCTATCTGATGGTTTTGTTTTTCCCATTTTTGGAAATTTTTTAATGCAAAAGAGGTTTGGTTCTTACCAACCTTTCTGCAGGAACGCCAACCTTGGCAGGTAGACCAAACGGTGCCCCATTCCAGTGAGGTCTGCCAAATAACTACAGGACCCTAACAGATCATTCTAGCCAAATTGTGCCAGGATACACGTCTTCCCTGGCCGCCAGTTCTCCCTCTGGCGCTCACCCGTCTTTGCACCATGCCAGGGGGAAAGTCACTTGTACCAATAAGAGGGGGCTTGATGTTTCTGCGTACTTGCAGTCTCTGGCGCGTATTTTGCCTTCTGTTTCCAAACAGGTCAGCAGTGCTTTGCCTCCAGCTCCGGACCAGCCACCCATTGCTGAGATCAGCTCCAGGTCCTGCTCAACACCCCCACTGCTGTAAAGGGCGAAGGTATACAAGCCTGGGTCCACGCTTCCAGAATCAAGAATGTAATCCAGCCTCCAGCTGCCTGGCAAAGCAAAGCCCTTACCACACTCAAAATTAAACTCTCCCACATACAATCCCCTGCTGACCTTGACTCCCTCATCGCCATCTCTCTGCCCACTGTTCCACCGGGAGAGAACAGTGGCACAGAGGAAAATTCCAAAAAACAAGGCTCTCTGCTCTCTGCCCCACCGGAAGTGGGTGGAGACACAGACGAAGATCTTCAGGACTACACAACCCCTCTGCTTCCCGTCTCTCCGGAGGCAGACGGGAACACAGGTGAAGACTATACCCAGGAGGACATCTAAGATCATCATTTCACTGTGGTTGCCAATGTTGTTTTAATGTAGGTTGCAAAGTTTTTTGCTAAGCTCTCTTTCAGGCTGAATACCACAGACGCCGGACCAGGCAACCACAGATAACAGCTGCTACTGGACAAAAGCTGCCAAGTATTTTTCCTGATTACTTCTCCCTGCCTCTCCTCTCTGCCTCTTTTCCGATTAGTAAAAATAAAAAGGGGGGGAAGAGGGGGAGTACCTGGTGGGGAAAATGAACATGTGCTCCTTTAAAAACTTTAAAAACTTTAAAACCTTTTCTTCTGGGGCTCCTAGGGGTCTATACAATTCTAGCACACCCCCTTACCCACCGTACCCTCACATGCAAGCCCACTAGCCCTGATTACATTGAGCAGACCCTTACCTCTGCTTACAAATTACTGAAGCCATTCCAGCCAGCCCCCCTGTTTGGGCCAGTTCTAGAATTGTGCTAAACCACAAAACTCCTCCTGCTTTTAAGGAAGGAGAACATCCTGACAGCCAACTCTATGTGGACTTTGAGTCACGGCTTAAGACCCTGGGACTGAATCCATCAGTTCCCATCTTTAGCCCAGTGGCCTCACTAGTTCCGCTGATTGGCACCGCCTCTTTGTGCGTTACTAGGACGCAACCCAAGGGGGGAGTTCGGCTGGGGAAACTTCAACAACATCAATGCCTAGCAAAGGTCGTCATCACTGCCTCTGATACTTTCGAGGACTCTTTTATAAATCCTCCATTGTTCTCAGCAGCTGCTGGGAGATATCGGGTTAAAGTAACTTTTTCTGCCCGGCCCACAGTTTCTATCTCTGGGGAAGAGAAGGAGGGACCCTCATGTAATCTGGCAGCGAAGCTTCTGCTAGCTGCCTCTCCGCGGGGACCTCTGCTTCCCCCTTGGCTTGGGCTGCCTACTGACACCAAAGGCTCAATGCCAGCATGGCTTGGCCTGAGGGATGACCAAGATATCCCCTGTGCTCCCTTGCCTTATGCTCATGGGAATAACTCCGACTACTTTGTTTTCCCTTCCATCCCCTTAGTTAAGGGCCTGCCCCATCTCAATGCCACCCCCCCTGCAGCCACTTACGGGAATGTTTCTAGCAGGGTCAGTTGGAACCCATGGAAAAGGGAGAAGCCTATCTTTTCTGTTGATTTAAGTATCTGCCTAGAACAGGGTATGTTTTTCCTTTGTGGAACCAATACTTACCTCTGTTTACATACTAACTGGACAGGCACTTGCTCTGTTGTCCATCTTCTACCTCAAATCTCTATCCTTCCCAAGGGGGAAACACCTCCTGTACCACTTACTTCAGGGCAGCCTGGATCAAACAACTTGTATTTATCTTTGTCTGTGGCCCTACTGGACTTGCTATACTGCCTTGCATTATTCCTCTTGTACGTCGCGTTGTATTGTCCTCTCTCAAAGGACTTACCCACACTGAAGGTAAACCAGCAAAACTGTTGACTCTCCACCCAGTCTCCAGGCGAAAGGCATTTCGCCATAAGAAAAGAAAAGGGAGGATTGTAGGGATATGGGGAAACCAGGCTCAAAAACCTTGGCCTGGAAAACACCATGCTGTAACATTTCCCCATGATGCAACATTACCAAACCAAAGATTGTGCCTGAACCAAAGAATTGTTGCCCAAGGTTGACCCTTGAGATGGGCCTCAGCAAGCCCCAAAGAATGCTGCATAAGAAATGTTAAGTAAAGCTCTGAAACCAAGTCTACCTCTCTCAGGAATGCATAACAGTCTGGGACCATCTATCTGGTCAAGCATCCTCTTCCTGAGACAAAGCCAATATGTTTACCTAACCTTCTTGCAATAAATGCCTTGCTTCCCCTCTCCTGAAATGTAAATATGTTAAACTGTGATTCTATGGTTCTGACCCTTTGTGATTCAACCTACTTGTGTAACCCAATGTCTCTGCAAATGTTACTGTGTCTCTGTAAGATGCCAGTATTTCTTTGGTGTGAATGCTCCAACAATTAGTATGAATGTTCCCATATCTACCCTTTGTAAATATGTTGATGACCCACGTCACCCCTTGACCTGGCAAGTCCCAGAATCCTTCAGCTCTGGGAGGGACCCTTTCCCCTAGGAACCAGCCAATCCTAGGGGATGGTCATCAGACACCTCGCCCACATGTGGGCATACCTTCCTCTTCCTCACTTCCTGCCTGTATTCCCCGTATAAAAGTTTGTGCACCCTTTTGCTCAGGGTGGTGGTTTCATTCAGAGGTCACTTGCACGTGACAACTGTCTGGCTACCACCCGGCAACCTTTGCTTGGCCAAATAAATTTTGCTGCTGTTCCTTTTTACAAAGTCTCCTTCGTGTATTTGGCTTTCTCTAAAGGCGCGTGGTAAGTTTTGGTGCCTTACACTGCTTAAACACAGTTTACTGAATAAACCTAAATTTGCTAGATTCACAAAACACCTTAAAAATCAAAAATCAAATCATATTATGGATTAGCACAATGTGTGAATCACACTGTATTTCTCATGAAGGCTCCTCATCCTACAAGATATTAAGGCTATGCAGCACTTTAATTCAAAGGGAAAAGGGTGTTTGAAAGCACATAGGATCTGCCTGCAGCTCCTCAAACCAAATGTACCTTTTCCTGGGTTTGCACTGCAGCTGCAGAGGATAGTCCCACGATCTTGGGGAAAGAAGGCAATGCCTTAAAAAACTTCAGGCTGGTGCTACCTTTCTTTTCTTTTATTGCTAATCCAGGTTCTTCGCCCCACCAATCCTAGGTTCACTTCTCAACTCTCTTCAAACTAAATAAGCCAAGTTCCTCCCTTCAACTCCCCCTCCCTTTCTTACAACCCCCTTTTTTCTGGCCTCTTTTCCTTCCAACCTCTCATCTTCATTTCCCGGTTCCCTCAGGCTTTGTTTTTTCCTCAATAAACATCCCCCTTGAAGCTTCCCAGTTCCTCATCGGCTGCTCGCATTCATCCGCCCTGCCGATTCAATCCACCCTCCTTTCTCTTTCCTTCTCCTGCCTTTGGGATTCATTAATTTACCAGCTCCACTCGAAGGAAATTTGGCTGACTCGCTTTTAAAGAATCACCTTCGGCATCTAATTTTCTCTCACCTCGCCCTTCCTTCCAAGTCATACCTACAATCTCCCTAGCAGTCAGGTTCTTTCTCCCTAGTATTTTGGCACACACATTTCCACAGTTGATGGGCATTTTAAAACAACCATCCCTGCAGCCGGGGAGGATATCCGTTGGAGCGGAGAGCGTGCAGGAGGGACGCTGCCACTCAGCTTCAGGACGGGGAAGCCAGCAGTAGCTTTGGGATCACGTTCGCGCCTGCGCCCCCTTCTCTCTCTTCAGCCTCACGCCTCAGTCTCACGGTTCTCCTTCCAGTAGGCTGACCATATTTCCTTGAGGGAAAAAACATCGCTGGACAAAGTGGGCGCGCGCGGGGGAGGGGGTGCACGCGCGCACACTCGTGCGCTTAACCGGGGAACTTTCAAAAATGGGACAAAATTGAGAATTTTACTATAACGACGGGACGCTCCAGAAATTGTGAAATAACGGGACAGTCCCGTTCAAAACGGGACATATGGTCAGCCTAGTTATACAGTTAAACAAACTGAAGACACACACAAAAACACACATTCACATTCCCTTTGTCTCTTTGTTGAAAGGATCAGCATCAGCATAAAAACAATTGGGCAAGGCAGCAAGAGGGTGCCCCCCCTCACTGCCTGAAAAGATGCAACCTCTGTTTTCTAATAACAGAAGAAAAATTATAAAAAGTTTAAAACAAATAGGATTCTAATGAAGAGGTGCAAGGTTTAGTTTTTCCCCAGAAGTATTTTTTTCTTTTTCTTTTTCAGCTGGCTGCAAGCACTGGCCTCCCCCTTTTTCCTCCCTCCTCACTCTGACCTTGGAGGCTGAAACAAGCGGCAAGCAAGGAGGGGGGGGGGCTTGGGTGAGACTGAAGGAGGAGGGGGGCTTGGGTGAGACTGAACAAATAGGGAAACAAACATAAACCTCAAACAATGAAAAATAATGGCAAACAATTAACAGAAACCTCTCAACTTTCTTGGAATATGCATTCAAGTTACACACTTCACAAAACATCTAGAGTGGATACAGGAATGGCCAGAACCTGCATCCACTCTCGCCATGGACAGACACACATAATTTTTAAAACTTTCTCTTCACAACTCAAAACAGTTTCTCAACTTTACATGCACACACAAACCCAGACAGACAAATACAAACAAAAAACACACACCGGTGCCTTAACATTGACAAAACACAGAAACTCCTTCTTTTTCTTAGGAGCTCCCTGCCCCCTGATTTTGAAAAAAAACTATGTTGAGGTGGGGCAAAGTATTCCCTCCTACCTTAGGCAGCTTGGTTTAGGGGATAACATTTCATTTTGGATGGTTACTTTAATATTTCTCCTGTTTCCTGATGGTCCCAAGGCACAATGAAACCTGTACATGCCCTGAATTCTTGGGGGGTCCCATTCTGGCCCCAGCTCTAAAAGCTCACCCAATCTAGGGTTACTGGCCCCACGGGCAGGCAGAGGCTCTGTTGCTATGCATTGTTGCTAATAGTGCCTGAGTGTAAATTGTTTCTTTGTTCAATATCTTATCTTGTCCACTACCTGGAAGCATTCCAAAAGAGAGAGGCTGCTTTTTGCTGCCAGCACCTCAGCCACAGACTGAGGCACGGCAGGCGGCTGGCCAACTTGATTGATGTAAGGTGGGGGGAACTCTTCTTCTTCCTCTTCTAGGGGTTTTTTAATCAGTCCAGATTTTTTTCCTGGTTGGCTTCTTAGAAGGCATATTTTACTTGGAGTCTTATCTGGACCACAGAGTCTTTTTATGTCGGTTTGGAGGCAGAGATTGAAGAAGAATTTAACATACAGTTCCTCCTCTATTCGGCTGGTTACAGCTAGGAATTTCATGAATGCTGCAGAGGCTTTTTAGTTTTTTTTTCTTTTTAAATGAAGTTTGTCCTGTCAATGGCTGTTGTGGGTCTTCCGGGCTGTGTGGCCGTGTTCTGGAAGTTGTGGTTCCTAACGTTTCGCCAGCATCTGTGGCCAGCATCTTCAGAGGGCAGGAGCACAGCTAGAAGCAAAATCTCTGTGCCCAGGTAGAGTGGCAATGTTCTATTTATAGAGCTAAATTATAGGAGATTAGGTGGGGTTTTTTGTTGTGTTGAAATGTTAACGAGTGGCTGATGAGCGTGATTAGCATGTTCATTGGGAGAAGTATTCCCATGACCTGGTGGTTGGACTGAGTTCGTTGACCTTTTGCAGGCTCAGTCCAACGAACTGAATTCAGCGGCGGTAACTGAGGCGATGGAATCAAGCTCGGCAGTTGCAACGGAGACGATGACAGGAACAAACTCGATGGAGATAGTGACGGTGGCGGTAGCTTCCAGTCCGGTGAGGATAGCGGAGGCGGAGACAAAGCAGGATCCAACGTTGGTGCAACAAGTCCAGCTTCGGAGCAGCTTTCCTCGGTCTCTGGAATCAAGGTGTGTGATCGCTGGTAAGAACGGTTGTCTCCAACAACCCATTCCTGCATTTGGTGCCTTTTATACTTTTCAATCTCCTGCCTTTTGTGGATGGGAGCCAATCTCCTCTCTCTTTGCTCTGCCCTTTTTTCTGCCCTTCTGGCTCGCGTGCTGATTGGTTGTTGTGCATCTTCTGCTGCACTTTCTTCAATCAGCTGTTCTGGCTCCAACATTTGTCATTGATCAACATTCCCACCTTCCTTAACTGTCAATTCCCCGTCTTCTGGGTCAGATTCATCCTCAGCCTCAATCTTTACACCATCTTTGGCTGCAAAGTATATAATCAATCTGATTTCGATATTGACCATCTGGTGATGTCCATGTGTAGAGTCGTCTCTTGTGTTGTTGGGAAAGAGTGTTTGCTATGACCAGCATCTTCTCTTGACAAAACTCTATTAGCCTTTGCCCTGTTTCATTTTGTACTCCAAGGCTGAACTTGCCTGTTATTCCGGTTATTTCTTGACTTCCTACTTTAGCATTCCAGTCCCCTATGATGAATAGGACATCTTTTTTTGGTGTTAGTTCTAGAAGGTGCTGTAGGTCTTCATAGAACTGCTTGACTTCAGCTTGTTCAGCATCAGTGGTTGGGGCATAGACGTGGATAATGTATCTCAGGAAAGAAGGAGCGATAAGGAGCCCGGCTAAGGTCAACGGGGAGCAGAGGCATTTGCAGGGCTGGTCTGGTCCAAAATGTAAAGATGGTGGGTGCAACTGTATGATTGAAGCCCCACCCCCTTTTATATCCTTGCGGTACATGCAAGACATGGTTAAAAGGGGAAGGGATTCAATGCACAATTGCACTTGCCATCTTGACTGTTTTGATCTTTCAGTGGATGCTGCTGACAGTGAGCTAATGGGCTGAGGTCGAGAGGACATGTGCTTGTCCTGATCAAATAACAGGAATATAGCTTCTCCTTTTCCAGTCATAAAAACCAAAGTGGAGCATTGCCTAAGGGAGCCAGTCCCAAGCCGAGCTGAGTTTACTTGGCAGAAGGGTTTTGCCACCTATCTCTTGCCACATGCCCTGCCCTTTCTCTGTGCCCTGCTTATAGCTAACAGATTTTGGAATGATAAATATGTGGCCCCTACTCAATGGTCTGCAGAGATGATGTTATTAGCAACTTTCAAACGAATTACTAATCAGTGTAGATTAGCTATGGTTGAAAGTTGCTAATTACGTCATCTATTATAATGAAGTATGGCTACCATTTATTAATATGCTTACCAAGAAGTCAGTCTCTGTTGGGGTTTGATATACCCAGGAATTTACTGTTAGATATGAATTATACAGAGAGGCTTGATTTCTAGGTGAGAGGTGAAATATTCTGCAGAGTCACCCAATTAGCAGCCATTGTTGTAGGGATGATGTGGCAAGGTATGACACATAACAACAGGTGCTAAGAGTTAAGTTGGGTGTGGTAGATAACGAGAGTGACCTATAATGTGATTGGTCAGTTTATCTATAAAAGCAGAGATATTCTGTATTCCATTTTATTCCCATTTTCTCATTCAACCTCTTGTATGCTGTATCCTTGGTTATCATTTGTTACCTCTGTGGAAGTGATCTGTAAATACGTATGTATATAAGTAAATAGGATATTTGATATAACTTCTGTTTGGAGTCTATTTACTGCATAGTACTCGGATCGCTGGTGCCTAGGAGAGAAGCAGGCCGCTCCATCCGCTCGCCCTTTAACAGGTTATGGGCCCAGAGGCGACAGAAAGCCCAGAGACAGAAGTTTTGGACTGGCTGTGGATCGTGGGATCGTGTGCAGTCTGTGAGCTGGAAGCTTTGGAAGCCTATCTGGGGGTTGTGTGGCTATTTGATTTTGGAGCTTTAAAAGGTTTCGTGCCTGCGTGTGTGTTTTTTCTCCTATGCTTGTTTTGCAGCTGGAGGACGTTTTGATAAGGTCTGTGTCTTTAGTCATCGGTGTCTGCCCAGAAGGGGCTGTGGACAGATGAGTGAAGTGAAGATGTTGCCTGCAGTCGAGGGAGGATTTCCTCTGGAAAGACTGAATGACACTAATTATTCATCATGGGCATACAAAATGGAAATGTATCTTCGGCGTGAGGGTCTTTGGAGAAGTGTACTTTGCCCTGACCCAGACCTGGACGATGAAGAAGTTGCTCTAAAGGACGATAGAGCATTGGCAAGCATAATTTTATGTCTGGAAGATAACCAATTATATTATGTTAGAAAATGTACATTAGCCAGTGAGGTTTGGGAAGCTTTAAAGAATGTTTATCTGAGAAGCTCACCATTATGCAACGTTTTGCTAACAAGGAAACTTTATCATGCCAGATTAGGGGTAACTGATAATATAAGGGATCACCTGCATTATATGACAGGGTTGTTCCAGGAGTTGGCTCAGAGAGATATGCCATTTACAGAAGCAAATAAAGTGTATATAATTCTCAGTTCTTTAAATGAAACATGGGATACTTTAGCAACAAGCTTCGGGTCATTATCTGAGGGAGATTTGACCATAAATTACTTATCTGGCAGGCTTTTGGAAGAAGAGCAAAGAAGGAAACAATGTTCTAACGTAATGGGTAATAACATAAGGCAGTCTGTTAATGAATGTTATTCTGATAAGTCTAACAATGTTTTATTTGTAAAGCATAAATGTTTTAACTGTGGGTCGCATAGGCATTTGTTGAAACATTGTTATAGAAAACAGAAGCCTAAAGTCAAGCCGAGAATCTCCAAGCCGGGAGACGCTGCACAGCTGTCTTTAATTAGTTCAAGTGTTCAAGATTTAAAGGGGCCATATCTATTTGACAGCGGGGCTTGTCAGCATATAGGAAATAACAGGCAAATGTTTAAGAGTTTTACACAAGCTGATAGAGATCATGTTAGTCTAGCTAATGGAAGCGTTGCATCTGTGACTGGTAAGGGATTAGTGTATGTACCAGGGTTAAATATTGAATTATCAATGTTATGTGTACCAGAACTGGAGTACAATATTATTAGTGTGTCACAATTGGATAAACTAGGTTATACTGTACAGTTTGGTAATAATGAATGTATTGTCATGAAAGATGATAATGTTTGTGGTAAAGGTATTTTACAGAACTATCTTTATGAAATGGTACAAACCAGGACAAGCAGAAGCCATGATTTAGCTACAATTAATAAGCCAACACATGATTCATGTCAGCACTTATGGCATAGAAGGCTGGGGCATCCGAGTTTCAAAGTGATTGAAAAGATGTCAGAAGCAAGTTCTGGAATGGAATTGAAAAAGTGCCAAGTGTATTTGGATTGCACAGCTTGTAAGGTTGCAAAGTCTAAGGTGTTTCCTGTGAGCAAATTCAGTGATAGGAAGTCACATAAATGTTTTGAATTAGTTCACACTGACTTAATTGGTCCATTACCAGCTACAGTAGGGGGTGCTAAATATGTTTTAGTCATTGTAGATGATTTCACCAGATTTGGGTTCTGTTACCTATTGAAAGCTAAAAGTCAAACATTTGAAAAGTTTAGAAACTGGGTGCAGTTTGTGGAATGTAGATATAGCACAAAGGTGTGTAGTTTACAAACTGAATGGGGTACTGAGTTTCTGAGTGGCAGTTTTCAGCAATGGCTCTGTAGAAGGGGCATTGTGCATAGGAGAACCAAATCAGAGCCAGGAGTGGCAGAACAAAGATATTTGGCATTGCAGACAGTAAAGGATTCACTTATTGCTGACTCAGGGTTATCAAGTGGATACTGGGGAGAGGCAATATTAACAGCTAATTATTTAATTAACAGGTTATGGAGTGTGTCTGTAAATTAAACTCCATATTATATGTTATATGGCAAGAAGCCATCATTAGCTCATTTGAAGGTGTTTGGGTGCACTGCCTATGTTCACGTGCATAAAGAGGTACGCAGGAAGGGGCAGGCAAAAGCACAGAAGCTGACGTTTGTGGGGTATGAGCCAGGGACCAAGGGATATAGGTTCACTGATGGCAGGAAAGTTGTTATTTCTAGATCAGCAAGTTTTAGTGAGCACAGCAATTGGCAGAGATTACACGGGAGTAGTGCAGTTTATCTTCCTAGTCAGGGATGTTTTGAGTTCTCAGAGCGGAGAGAGTCCACTGATGTGATTAAGAAGGAAGAGGAATTAACTCCTAGTGTGCCAATGATACAGGATGCTACAGTATTGCGAAGATCTGAGAGAGTTAACAAGGGCATACCACCTCAGCGTTATACACCAGGTGATGTAAAAGTGTGTTTTATTGATTATGAACCTCGTAGTTACAGGGACGTATTGGAGTTGCCATAACACGAGCAGAGTAGATGGAAAGCTGCTATGGATGTGGAAATGAAAGCCATTAATTCTCATGAGGTTTTTAAATCTACCAGGTTGCCTGAGGGGCATAGGGCAGTCGGTTGTAGGTGGGTGTATAAGAAGAAAACCTTAGTGAATGGTGATATTCAGTATAAGGCTAGGTTGGTAACACAAGGATTTTCCCAGATAAAGAATCAGACTTATGATGAAGTTTTTGCACCAACGCTAAGAGGGGAGACATTTAGGTTTGCCTTAGCAATGGCAGCAGCTGGGAACTGTGTAGTACAGCATTATGATATCACAACAGCATATTTGCATGCTGATTTGAAAGAAGAAATCAATATGATTGAAGCCCCACGTTATGAATCAAAGATTGCAGGAAGAGTATACAAGTTGCAGAAAGCGTTGTATGGACTCAAGCAATCGGCACGTTGCTGGAATCTAACTTTAGATAAGGGATTACAAAGAATGGGATTCAAGTGTAGTATAGCTGACCCATGTCTGTATGTAAAGCAATGTGAAAATGATGAACAGATTTTGCTTTTGATATTTGTAGACGATTTATGTTTTATAGCAAAAGATCAAAGCAGGGTAATTGAATTTACTGAAAATCTGAAACAACAATTTGATGTCAAAGATCTGGGAGAGATTAGGAATTACCAAGGCGTAGGTATTCAGAAGATTGATATGGGTTATATTCTAGAGCAGCAGAAGGAAATTGAACAACTGCTAAGAGTGAACAATATGGAACATTGCAAGGAAGTTTCAACCCCGATGACAACATGTTTTGTTAAAACAGAGACTGGAGATGATGACCAAACTTCATGTGATCAAGACCATTTGATCAGTCAATAATTGGAAGTTTATTTTATTGTATTGTATTGATTTAGATAGGAACCTGCATAGGAACCTGCATAGGAACCTGGAATGTAAGATCTATGAATCAAGGTAAGCTGGATGTGGTCAAACATGAGATGACAAGATTGAACATCGACATCTTGGGAATCAGCGAAGTAAAATGGACAGGAATGGGCGAATTTAATTCAGGAGACCATTATATACACTACTGTGGGCAAGAATCCCTTAGAAGAAGTGGAGTAGCTCTCATAGTCAATAAAAGAGTGGGAAAGGCAGTACTGGGGTACAACCTCAAAAACGACAGAATGCTTTCAGTTCGAATCCAAGGCAAACCATTCAACATCACAGTGATCCAAGTCTATGCCCCAACCACTGATGCCAAAGAAGCTGAAGTTGACCGGTTCTATGAAGATCTACAACACCTTCTAGAACTAACACCAAAAAAAGATGTCCTTTTCATCATAGGGGACTGGAATGCTAAGGTAGGAAGTCAAAAAATAACCAGAATAACAGGCAAGTTCGGCCTCGGAGTACAAAATGAAGCAGGGCAAAGGCTAATAGAGTTTTGTCAAGAGAACACGCTGGTCATAGCAAACACTCTTTTCCAACAACACAAGAGACGACTCTACACATGGACATCACCAGATGGTCAATACCGAAATCAGATTGATTATATACTTTGCAGCCAAAGATGGAGAAGCTCTATACAATCAGCAAAAACAAGACCTGGAGCTGACTGTGGCTCACATCATGAGCTTCTTATCGCAAAATTTAGGCTTAAATTGAAAAACGTAGAGAAAACCACTAGACCAATCAGGTATGACCTAAATCATATCCCTTATGAATATACAGTGGAGGTGAGGAATAGATTTAAAGGATTAGATCTGGTAGACAGAGTGCCTGAAGAACTATGGATGGAGGTTCGTAACATTGTACAGGAGGCAGCAACTAAAACCATCCCAAAGAAAAAGAAATGCAAGAAAGCAAAGTGGCTGACTGATGAGGCTTTACAAATAGCTGAGGAAAGAAGGGAAGCAAAAGGCAAGGGAGAAAGGGAAAGATATAAACAACTGAATGCAGAATTCCAGAGAATAGCAAGGAGAGATAAGAAGGCCTTCTTAAATGAACAATGCAAAGAAATCGAGGAAAACAATAGAATGGGGAAGACTAGAGATCTCTTCAAGAAAATCGGAGATATCAAGGGAACGTTTTGTGCAAAGATGGGCATGATAAAGGACAAAAAAGGCAGGGACCTAACAGAAGCAGAAGAGATTAAGAAGAGGTGGCAAGAATACACAGAAGAACTATACAAGAAAGATCTTAATATCCCTGATAAATACGATGGTGTGGTCACTGACCTTGAGCCGGACATCCTAGAGAGTGAAGTCAAGTGGGCCTTAGGAAGCATTACTAACAACAAAGCTAGCGGAGAAGACAGTATCCCAGCTGAGCTATTTAAAACCCTAAAAGATGATGCTGTTAAAGTGCTGCACTCAATATGCCAACAAATTTGGAAAACTCACCAGTGGCCACAGGATTGGAAAAGGTCAGTTTACGTTCCAATTCCAAAGAAAGGCAATGCCAAAGAATGCTCAAACTACCGTACAATTGCGCTCATTTCACATGCTAGCAAGGTTATGCTCAAAATCCTACAAGCTAGGCTTCAGCAGTATGTGAACCGAGAACTACCAGAAGTGCAAGCTGGGTTTCGAAGAGGCAGAGGAACTAGAGATCAGATTGCCAACATTCGCTGGATCATGGAAAAAGCAAGAGAGTTCCAGAAAAACATCTACTTCTGCTTCATTGACTACGCTAAAGCCTTTGATTGTGTGGATCACAACAAACTGTGGCAAAGTCTTAAAGAGATGGGAGTACCAGACCACCTTACCTGTCTCCTGAGAAACCTGTATGCGGGTCAAGAAGCAACAGTTAGAACCGGACATGGAACAACCGACTGGTTCAAAATTGGGAAAGGAGTACGACAAGGCTGTATATTATCACCGTGCTTATTTAACTTATATGCAGAGTACATCATGAGAAATGCCGGGCTGGATGAATCACAAGCCGGAGTTAAGATTGCCGGGAAAAATATCAACAACCTCAGATATGCAGACGATACCACCCTAATGGCAGAAAGTGAAGAGGAACTAAAGAGCCTCTTGATGAGGGTGAAAGAGGAGAGTGCAAAAGCTGGCTTGAAACTCAACATTAAAAAAAACCAGATCATGGCATCTGGTCCCATCACTTCCTGGCAAATAGAAGGGGAAGAAATGGAAGCAGTGACAGATTTTATTTTCTTGGGCTCCAAGATCACCGCAGACGGTGACTGCAGCCATGAAATTAAAAGACGCTTGCTCCTTGGGAGGAAAGCTATGGCAAACCTAGACAGCACATTAAAAAGCAGAGACATCACCTTGCCGACAAAGGTCCGTATAGTTAAAGCTATGGTTTTTCCAGTAGTAATGTATGGCTGTGAGAGTTGGACCATAAGGAAGGCTGAGTGCCGAAGAATTGATGCTTTCGAACTGTGCTGCTGGAGAAGACTCTTGAGAGTCCCTTGGACTGCAAGGAGGTCAAACCAGTCAATCCTAAAGAAATCAACCCTGACTGCTCATTGGAAGGACAGATGCTGAAGCTGAAGCTCAAATACTTTGGCCACCTAATGCGAAGAGAGGACTCACTGGAAAAGACCCTGATGCTGGGAAAGACTGAGGGCAAAAGGAGAAGGGGACGGCAGAGGATGAGATGGTTAGATAGCATCACCGATGTAATGAACATGAATTTGAGTAAACTCCGAGAGACAGTGGAGGACAGGAAGGCCTGGCGTACTATGGTCCATGAGGTCACGAAGAGTCGGACACGACTAAACGACTGAACAACAACAACAACAAATTGATTTAGAATATTGTCCATCTGAATGTAATGTAGCAGATGTGATGACAAAGCCTCTAAGCATAGATAGAGATAGGATGTGTATATCTCAAATGTGTATGTCTTCTATTCTGTATATGTGAATGTGATATCTATCGTAAATTGAAGGGGTGTTGGGGTTTGATATACCCAGGAATTTACTGTTAGATATGAATTATAAAGAGAGGCTTGATTTCTAGGTGAGAGGTGAAATATTCTGCAGAGTCACCCAATTAGCAGCCATTGTTGTAGGGATGATGTGGCAAGGTATGACACATAACAACAGGTGCTAAGAGTTAAGTTGGGTGTGGTAGATAACGAGAGTGACCTATAATGTGATTGGTCAGTTTATCTATAAAAGCAGAGATATTCTGTATTCCATTTTATTCCCATTTTCTCATTCAACCTCTTGTATGCTGTATCCTTGGTTATCATTTGTTACCTGTGTGGAAGTGATCTGTAAATACGTATGTATATAAGTAAATAGGATATTTGATATAACTTCTGTTTGGAGTCTATTTACTGCATAGTACTCGGATCGCTGGTGCCTAGGAGAGAAGCAGGCCGCTCCATCCGCTCGCCCTTTAACAGTCTCTCTCTCTCTCCTTCTCATCCATCATCATCTATCATCATTTATCATCACCATCTCTATCCACCCCCCCGTATGTTTTGGTTCTTTTTTCTGGCTTTATTTCTTTTTCCTTTCCCTTTTCTTTCTTCAGAACTATGTATAACATTTACTCTTTTTCTGGTTTTTATTTTTCTATTCAATTAATAAACGTGAAAAAAAAATTAAAGGGCAAAAAATAAAGAGCCTAAATTGGTGCATTGCCTATAGGAGCCAATCCGAGGCTGAGCCAAAAAACGGGGGTCCCATTCAAAGTGCCCAAATAGAAAAGATGAGGCTGGACCACAGCCAATCAAAGCCAAGATGTCTTGAAGGGAAAAGGGGCTTTTGAGGAATTCAAAGTACGGTACTTCCACCTGCCTGCAAGGGACTTCACTGTTATACCTGCATTACTGACGGCAATAAGGTTCTAGTCTTAATGAAGTGCTACTGACTGAGCAACAATGTTACTGTATGTCACCATATAGCAATTCTGTAACCTCTATTGCACCCAGAGTTACACTATCCCAAGGACACAGGTTGCAATAGCCATTTCTACACTTAATCTTGCACTAAAAAGAAAACGTTGATAGTCCTTGAGTAACCTTGAGTAACACTTTGTGGAAAGAACACAGTTGGAATACGAATTTGAAACCTCCTCATATCTCTGTTCCATTCTCCTTCCAGAGGGAAGGGGCTATCCACTCTGTTTTTGCATATTTGCCTCACATTTCTTGGCTGCAGCCAGTGCCATCTGACCGTACCAATTTCCTTACACTGATCATCCTGATTGATTGAGGGATTATGTGCCATCAAGTCAGTGTTGACTCTTAGCACTGACGTAGATCTTCTCCATGAGGATCTGTGCCTAACCTGGTCCTTCAGCTCTTCTAACGGTGCATCACCATTGTAACTGAATCAATGTCCTTTGCAGCTGGTTGTCCTCTCCTCTTTCCTTCTACCTTTCCCAGCATTAGAGCCTTCTCCAGAGAGCGAGGTCTTCATGTAATGTGCACTTTGTAGCAATTTGAAAAAAGAGCCGTGTTTTTTTCCCCTAAGTTGCCAGGTGGATTCTGCTGCCAGGTGGCTTGTGTTGTAGCTACCTGAGGCTGGAAACAGACACTGCTGCTTTAATGAGTCACTGAGAGGGGCTGGACTTGCCCTCCTGCATCCCCTGCTTTCCAATCCATTTGGAACCATTGCACAGCCCTGCTAATTGGCCCCTGATGTAACCAGTGTAATAAACGCATTGTTTTATTGCATTTTTATTCTTTCTATTCCAGGGCTTTCCAAAGTTTTCCCGCGGTGACACACCAACAGCTGTTGGTGTGTCGCCGTGGGAAAACCCAGAAGTGCTGCTGCCGCTTTCAGTTTTTGCGCGCCGCCATGGCTGCGGCTCTTTCGGATTTTCGTGTGTCGCTGCAGGAAAACCTGGAAGCGCCGCTGTGACTGCGGCGCTTTCGGATTTTTGCGCACCGCCGTTGGTGTGTCGCCGCGGGAAAACCCGGAAGTGCTGATGGCCCGGTGGCACGCCATCAGCGCTTCCGGGTTTTGATGTGACACATCTGGGCCCCACAGGTGACACTCTTTTGTGTTGCGACACACAGTTTGGAAAGCTCTGTTCTATTCATTGAGCTTGTGGTACTCTCTCTGCTCCCTCCAAACCCGGACCAATGAACGGGTGGCCATAGGCTACCAGCTAGCAACTGGGGTCCTAGCAAATCGTATTGTTGACACCCACAAACATATCTGCATTTTATTCAAAACTTTTAACTGAAAAAATATACCCCTTTGTACTGTTTCCTTTGATAGTTTGTTTCTTGCTTGCTTTCTGAAATGAAATTAATTAATAGAAGTAATATAAATAAGTAATGATATGAAACTATTTTCTGCAGTTTTTCTGAAAGAATATTTGTTTTCTGCCTAAGGTCATCATGGTTTAAGGGATACTTGGTTCCATTTTCCTTTTCTTGTATAGTCTCCATGCTCTTTCTCTTGAGGAGAAACTCAGAATCACCTTGGATTGTAATTTGCAAAAGGAAAGGGGTTGCATTAACAGCAGAGAAAGAGATCTGGGGAGGGAGGAGGAAACAAACAGCTAACAATGTAACAGAGTCACTGTCGGCTATATAAATTTGATAAATAAATAAATAAACAAACTGTTTCTCTTCCTTTCCCTATATTGAGGTGAGGCCTTGGAGAATTTGTTTTCTGTCCCTCCAAGGACCCAAGACATGTACAGAGACAATAGGAGAGCAAATCCTCCCTGTTTGCTGCTTTTAAAAAGCCCAGCAGGAGATCCTGTCCATAGATATCCTTCCTAAAGCCCCCAGATTGCTTTTACCAGCCTTCACCCTTTCAGGGCTGGGCCCACACCCAATGGCTGCCCGAGATATCTGGTTGCCTGAGGTTGGAAATCTTGCTGCTGCTTCTGAGCCAAAATCTGTCTTAGAATTCCGCAGAGGTTCTCTTCAGATGTAAAAGGGACTTCTGTATCTTTCTGTATCGTTCAGAATTTCTCTCCAATGATTCTGGTGCTGCTTTTAAGCTTGAAATGGCCAAGGGTGCTGCTACTGGTTTTGTGGGTTTCTCTTACATACCTTTCCATCACTCTGAAGCCTCCCTGGGTGCCCCTTCTGCCCAGTGTGAGAAGCCCCTTGGGGGAGGCCCCTCACATACCTCACGTGGGATGCGACTGAAGTCTCAGCTGCCATGGAGGTTGTAGAGATGGAGAGATGGTTTCCCAGTGAAACACATGACATTCTCCCACACCCGCGGTGACCTGATAACATAATGTCTGTCTTCACACAACACAATAATCTGACTTAGCTATGCAGTCAACCTAGTCCTATATCCAAACTAAATATGGTTGTTCAACATTTGCCTGGGACACCTCTGGTTGTGGGCTGCCAGCTGAGGGAAGTATGTATTTTCCTGGCATAGCAACAGACGTGGTTACCTGAATCATCAGAGAGATCCAGTAGGTGTAAGAACTCCACCCTCTTCCCATGGACTCTTTTATTCAACTGAAAGAGAACTGCTAGAGAAAAGGGAGAACATTCCTGGGCATATTAGACTCACCCATGTCCTTTCTCCTCCCTGCCTGCAATGCAATTGCTCTGAGAAAGGATCCCAAGAGTGAGGGATGAGGACAAGAGTGGAAAAGGAACCCTAATTGGAAAACCAACTCAACAATTTCTGTGTTTCGTGCACCCTGCCTCTAAAACTGGGCAGAGCAATCAAGTTACAAAGAACTGCTGCAGTGAGAAAGACATCCTGAGTGTTGGATATTCTGGCAAATCCAGCATGCCTCATCAGCATATGGATGGCTGCTCTAGGATGCAAGCTCTCTATATTTCCGGGTTTTCCCGCAGCGTCACACCAACGGCGGTTGGTGTGTCGCCGCGGGAAAACTTTGGAAAGCCCTGTGCTAGAGAAAAGGGAGAACATTTCAGGGCATATTAGACTCACCCACCTCCTTTCTCCTCCCTGCCTGCAATATAATTGCTCTGAGAAAGGACCCTAAAAGTGAGGGATGAGGACAAGAATGGGAAAAGGAACCCTAGTTGAAAAAGTAACTCAATGATTTCTGTCTTCCATGCGCCCTGTCTATAAAACTGGGCTGAGCAATCAGGTTACAAAGAACGGCTGCAGTGAGAAAGACATCCTGAGAAGGTCCTTCGTGGAGTCAAGTATTGAGCCTGGTGGACTTGTGGGAAGGCCATGAAATTTTTGGCGCAAATATGTTCTATAATTCAAATGATCCTTAAAGTGAATATACAGTTGAAACCAGAACTGTTTGTTTTGGGCTTGGTGGACCAACAACTTGAAAGAAAATATGGGTTCTGTATATGATAACAGCAGCAAGACTTTTGTATGCACAAAGATGGAAAGATGCACAAATTCCCACTGATAGGAATGATAGGGATGGATAGTGAAATTAATGGATTTGATGCAGATGGCAAAACTGACAGCACTGAAAAGAGAAAATACCATGACTGGATTTGTTTCTACTTGGAAACTGCTTTTGGACTATTTGCATGTAACTGAAAAAAATGAAGTTTTGATTTTGGGTTTGATGATTAAATTGCTATTTTTCTATAGAAATGTTAGTTAAGGTGTAATTAGTGAAAGAAGAAAGAAAGAAAGAAAGAAAGAAAGAAAGAAAGAAAGAAAGAAAGAAAGAAAGAAAGAAAGAAAGAATAACGTGTTGAATAAAATGGTTCTTTGCTCAAGAAGCACAGGAAGCAGGTGATGAGGAAACTCTGGAAGCCAACTGTATCCCTAAAAGTGCCTTGCAGCCTAGCAATACCGTTGAGCTCCTGCTATTATCCAAGAAACGGCCGATTATCTTGTGTAATGAGTGTGTGCAGGAAGGGTAACGAGGAAACCTCAGGGCCAAACTGACTTGGTGGTTTGTAATCAAGTGAAATAAGGTAAAGAATAAAACAAAATAAGTGAAGACTAGTGCTGATATCTTGGTCTAGAAATGATTAAGGAGCGCTGTTTGAAACGAATAGGAGGGAAGCTGCCTAAGTTACTGTGGGAAGAAGTTCAGCAGTTGGTATAGGCAGAGGAAGAGACCAGGACTTTTATTTATTATTTATTGTTGTGGCATTTCATTACTTGGGATCAAAGGTTAGGCTTGGAGAAGGACCCTTTTAAGGTCAGTTATCTTAGTAAATTTGCCACATGAAAACTGAAGCTATGATAAAACGTACCACAATGTTTGGATGGTTTGCAAAAAAATGTATGATGGAAAACTTTATGACAGGAAGTTGATTACCAAAAACCTCACAAAACAAACCAGACCAGACCAAACCAAACCTCCAGTCTTAGCATTATTTCATTTAAAAACTCATGTGGCTTCTGAAAGTGAAATGTTGATAATTTTGCAGAAGGGCACTTTCTCAGCTTTCAGCATGGCTGCATAACCTTGAGTGATCTGAAAGGCTAGTTAGACTTGACTCTGATTAGGACTTGGATGGTAGACTGTATCTTGGGGTACACCCAGGTACACTTGGCTCTGGCAAACTCTTTCTGAATATATGATGAAAAACTCTGTGGATGTGTTCAGTTTGTTGGAGGTTCCAGCAAATCAGCCTGCCTCATTAGTATATGGGCCATTGCTCTAGGAGGCAAACTCTAGATCAAGGACTAATTTTTCTCAATTGTGAGAGGCCAGACATGGCGTTTGTGGCCAGTCACCGAAGAAAGGAGGATTCAAGTGCAATTCTCCAAATGAAGAGAAATGAATTGGCAGGAAGTTTGGAAAACAAGGACTGTGGTAACTCTGATGCAAGGTACAAAATCTGCAAACTGGGAAAGGACACTAGACCTGCAATTCCAAGATGAAGCACCAGGAGCTTTAGACAGCCCCTTGAGCTACTTCACACTTACCAGTGTGGGCCAATTCAAGCATCTGTTGGGGGTAAAATTCCAAAAAAGAAAAGAATCAAATTGGATTCCAGAGCAAAGGAAGGAATCTTATTGGGGTACCCACCAGGAAGCAAGGGATATAGAGTTTCAGATCCTAAGACTGGCTCAATCCATACTTGCAGAGTGGGGCATTTTGATGAAACAGAGCCAAATCAAAATCCTCTAGCCAATAGCACTGCAGAAGGGGGAGGTGAAGAAGGATTGGTCGAGGTACCTTACCCAGTGTTTCCAGATGCAGCAAGCAGGCAAGCCCAGAGAGAGGACTTAGAGACCGAAACTCTGCCCGTGTCAGACGATGAGGAACCAGGAGGGACAGAAGGGGCAGAGATGCTGTACGATCCAGACCTGAGTCCTGTTCTGGACCTGAGATGCTCATCATGACCCAACAAGGGAGTTCCGGCCAAGTGACTGTCCTACCTCACAGGAGTGGCGTTGCCGAAAGAGCCTGCATCATGGAAGGAAGTGCAACAGCTGCCACCAGCTGAAGCAAGTAAGTGGAAAAAAGCAGCACAAGAGGAATTTGAGGCTCTGCAACACAACAACACTTGGACACTCACAAAGTTACCTGTTGGCAAAAAGGCAAAAGGTTGCAAATGGGTCTTTAAGGCCAAACAGAATGAAAAGGGAGAAGTACTAAGGTACAAAGCTAGACTGGTAGCCAAGGTGTATTCACAAAAGTATGGCAAAGATTATGACCAAACTTTTGCACCTGTTGTGACTCACACCAAAATTCAACTTCTTTTAAGTCTAGCAGCCAGTAGAAACATGCAAATAGAGCATATTGACATCAAGACAGCATTCTTGCATGGTGAAATTCAGGAGGAGTTGTACATGCAACAACCGGAAGGATTCACTGATCCAAAGAAAAGGCATTTAGTGTGTAAGCTTCAGAAGGGGATCTATGGGCTGAAACAAGCAGCAAGGACCTGGAATGTGAAATTAAACCAGATGCTAATAAAGCAAAGTTTCACTCAAGGCAAAGCTGATCCCTGCCTTTACACACAACACAAGAATGGCAGAGACATGTTCATTCTGACATATGTGGACAATTTGATTCTCTGTTATGAGGATCAAAGGGACATTAATAAAGTTGTATCCAACTTGAACACAGAAGTAGAGGTGAAACATTTTGGGAGGGCAAGCTACTACTTAGGGATACAAAGTGACACAGAAGAAGATGGAAGTTTTCTCCTTAGTCAGAGGCAAAATATTCTAGCGTTATTGGAGAGCCTGGGGCTGAAAGATGCAAACACAGTACCAACTCCAATGGAAACAGACTTTCACAAAGTAAAGGACACTAGTGAACTATTGCCTCAGAACAATGGATACAGAGAAGCCATTGGGAAGCTGCTACTGTATATCTGTCAACCACAACAAGGCCAGATATTTCAACTGCAGTGGGAATCCCCTGCAGAAATACCAGCGCACCCACCCAAAGGGACTGGACAGGCGTTAAGCGGGTGGCAAGATACCTGAAGGGGACTGCAGACCTGAAGCTTAAGGTGCCAGCAACTGATTATCCTAAACTAGTGGGATACACTGATGCAGATTGGGCAGAGAATGACACTGGTTGTAAATCCACTAGTGGGAGTATGTTTCTATTTGGGGCAGGGGCTGGGCAAGTCACAAGCAGACTATATTAGCATGATCAAGCACTGAAGCAGAGTATGTCTCAGCAACTAAGACATGCGATGAGGTGCAATGGCTCAAGTATTAACTTGAGGATCTGGGGGTTAGTGATCCTGCTCCAATAAGAGTCTTTGAGGACAACCAAAGTTGTATAAGACTCTATCAAAGAAGGTGGGAGGGCAGACAAAGCACATGGATGTTCACAACCACATGATTAGAGAGGCACAGGAGACAGGACTAATACATTTGGAGTATTGTCCCTCAGAAAGGATGATCGCAGACATCCTGACAAAGCCACTCACAAGGGGTGTCTATCAAGGCCTACGAAGTAAATTAAATCTTGTGTAGGCATGATGCATGACTAGATTTGAGAAGGGGTGTTGGAGGTTCCAGCAAATCAACATGCCTCATTAGCATATGTGCTTCTAGAGGAAGCTGCTTGTTGCCCCTCCCACTTCCTCTCTCTCTCTCTTGCTTTCTACTACCAGAGAAGAAGGACCATGCGGCTGCTGGTCCTTCCATGGAGAGGCCATGCACTAGGCCTCAACTCCAGGATTTTCCCCTTTTCTCCACGCAGCCTTCACCAGCAATGAGGGGTGAGGGTAAATTAAGTTTAGGGACAAAAGAAGAACAAGAAGTCATCTTTCCTGAACGAAAATGTAACTGGACCAAATAAACAGTAAGAACTCTTTTTGTAACCTACGTTGTCTAAGCATGTGATTCTTTATGCTTGGGTGGGCTATGTGCTCAAGATCAATAACCTATATTTCTATACCGTGCTTATTAATGCTATTAAGATAAAACCTCCTTTCTGTGTGTGCGTGTTTCTTTGCTGTTATACGCTCTGCTCCATTCAGTGGTACTAGCTGCCCACTAATGGTCTTCACAGTTTGTGTCCAGTAAAGCCATTTTATTTTTTTACATCACTTACTCAAAGAAATGTAGATAAGGTGAGCCTCCAGTAGAGCTAGGAGAGAGTAATGACTGGCTTTTGGCCAGGAGTGAGGTGAGCTTCAGTTCCTCTAATGGGAAAATGGATGGTGCAGAAGATGAGCAGAGCCACAGCAACTGAAAAGAAATTAACTGCTTTTCTGCCATTTCAAAGAAAGCAGAACAGAGTCAGAAATAAAAAAAAATCATTTCCAATAATGGTCCTGAGATTCACCGGGTCAGAGCAAATCCTGAAGGAATGCCAACCCCTTTGATGGCTTGCCATGTACTCTGAATTCCTCTTTCCTGCCTCTTTTTGGGGAGATGGGATAGAGATGGGTGGGGGAATCTGTGTGGGAGAAAATAAGGATAGGTGATGTTGTTTTCTCTTTCCTGTGCTTGACAGACTCATCCCATACTTTATAGGGGGATCTTGCCAAGAAAACTGCAGGGACTTGTGCAGGCAGTCACCAGGAGTTAAGGACTCGAAAGCAGAAACAACAGCAACAACAGTGTGGAAAGGAAAAAAATTACACAAGAGTATAAACCAATCAAACAGTATAACATTGAATATAAAACCTGATCTAGTCTCAAGCACTATCATAATTAATCTGTATCCAGTACTTCCTCTGAAGGGAAAACTTCTTCCAGCCTCATAAATATCCTGGAACAAAAAGTATTTTAAGGAACTTTTTAAGTTGTTAGGAGCTCAGAATACAAATGCAGTTCGAGTATGAGTCTGTTTCAAACAGTAGAAGCTCTTAAACTGAAAAGTAAAAGAAGCAGGAGGGGAGACAGAGAGAGAGAGGAAAAAAAGATGTTGAGATAAAAAAAAACAGTAAGCTTGGCCTTTTCAAAACTTAATTGAAGGTCGTGGGAACACATCCAACTGGGAATCCCAGGAAGGCAACTGGAGAGGAAGCAGAAGCAGACCTCATACCCAGGGTTGCATCTGGGGGGGGGGGGCAAGCGGGGCATGTGCCCTGGACACCACGCTGGGGGGGGGACCAAAAGTCGGGACTTAATCTCATGCTCGCACAGGTTCCTTGTGGGTGGAGCCCACCGCTTAAGTAGGTCTAAAGCAGGAGCAGCTTTTGTGCGCCTGGCACCTCCGACAAACTAGCACTCGCCAGAACGGGAGGGCGGGGGCTTGCTCGCTTTTCTCTCTCGCACGCTTGGGAAAATGTTACACAGGTTTGTACACACGCTGTAGTGCGAGTAGTGGGGCGTGGTGGAACTTCTCATTTTGAGGGGGTGCGGAATCCGTGTTTGTCCCGGGTGACACAGACCCTAGTTGTGGGCCTGCTCATACCCAGGGCCAGGCAGAAGAATGCACCTGAATGTCACCAGCGAAGAAAAGAAATCAGAGAACCAGGGACAGAGTATATGAAGTAAACAAAAAGTGGGCCTACGACTGCATGTTGAGGCACGTCCTTAGATGAACGGAAGGATTTAGAAGACTATTGTAAAACTTACTCTGTGTATCCAAACTGCTTGACTGAATCTGTCATAGTAATCCAGAGAGACTCATTATGTGCAGCCACTGTGGCCTAATGGCTGGAGCCAAGGTTGTGAAAGTGATGCCGTTTGCTCTTCAGTAAAAACTTGATCTGGACCTGATGCTTCCCTCTCCCTGTCCTGTTTCATGGAGTGGAAAAACAGTTTCCATTCACGCTAATGCAAGTTTCCCCCCAGTGCTAATAGCAGGTCCTTCCTAACCTTCATGCCCTAGTCTGAACTTGGAGTTTTGAGTGAAGCCCATTTAGCAGTCTGTTAGAACTAGTGAAATGGAGCTGAGCTGCTAAGCTCGTGTACAGAAAAAGAATATTGTTTAAAAAACAGAGCCCATGAGCATATTAGTAATACTAATACTAATAAATAATAAGTAATACTAGTAATAGTATTATTAACAGTATTATTCCCTTTTGGGGGAAGGTGGTTGAGAAAGTGGTGACGTTACAACTCCAGAGGATTCTGGAGGAAACAGATTATCTAGACCCCTTTCAGTCAGGTTTCAGGCCAGGATATGGGACGGAGACCGCATTGGTCGCACTTATGGATGATTTCTGGTGAGGGCGGGATGGAGGGAGTGCATCCATCCTTGCTCTCTTAGATCTCTCAGCGGCTTTTGATACCATCAACCATGGTATCCTTCTGGGGCGGCTCAGGGAGTTGGGGTGGGTGGTGTAGTTTTGCTCTGGTTCACCTCCTTCCTCCGGGGCCATTCCAAATCAGGGATGATAGGGGAGGAGAGATCTGACCCACGGCCCCTCTTGTGTGGGGTGCCACAGGGTTCAGTGCTCTCCCCTCTCCTGTTTAACATCTATATGAAGCCGCTGGGCGAGATCATCTGTCACCATGGGATGAAGTACCATCTATATGCTTATGATACTCAGCTGTATATTTCCATTCCGGGTGAAGTAAGTGATGCGGTTGCTGCCCTATCTCAGTGCCTGGAGGCTGTGGGGGCCTGGATGGGGATGGCTGAACCCTAGTAAGTCAGAGTGGCTGTGGATTGATGCCCGCTCGGGATCTAGGGAGTTGTCATCATTGGTTCTGGATGGGGTGGCACTGCCCCATTCAGAACCAGTGTGGAATTTGGGGGTTCTCCTGGACTCACGACTCCTGCTTGAAGAGCAGGTGGCAGCCATGGCCAGGAGGGCCTATGCGCAACTTTGGATTGTGCACCAGTTATGCCCATTCCTGGACCAAGATGCCCTCCGAACAGTCACTCATGCCCTTGTCATCTCCCATATAGACGATTGTAACACGCTCTACATGGGGCTACCCTTGAGGAGCATCCGGAAGCTTCAACTGGTCCAGAATGCGGCCGCGTGGACAGTTATTGGGGCCAGAAGATCAGCACATGTGACACCTCTGCTGCGCGAGCTGCATTGGGTACCGGTTTGCTTCTGGGTGCAATTAATGGTGTTGGTTATCACCTTTAAAGCCCTACATGGCATAGGGCCAGGTTACCTGAGGTACCGTCTCATCCCCAGAACATCGACCCGTCCCACCCGATCAGCCAGAGAGGGCTTGCTGCGGACCCCATTGACTAAAGAGTTCCATCTAGTGGGGTCCAGGAGGTGGGCCTTCTCTGCAGTTGCGCCCGCCCTTTGGAATACCTTACCCCCAGAGCTGAGGCAGGTTTCCTCACTCCCAACCTTTGGGAAAGAGTTAAAGACCTGGTTCTGCCGGCTTGCCTGGGAGGGAAATGCCAACAGTTCCTCTTGGGGATGGCTGGTCCCATGAAGCCTCCCAGTATTACCATTTTTAACATCTTTTATACTTGGATTTTATATTATTTATTATATTGTAATTTTATATTTATGTTTTAACTATGTTCTATTGTGAACCGCCCAGGGTCCCCGATGGGGGAGATGGGCAGTAATATAAATTTAATAAATAAATAAATAAATAAGTAAATTAGAGAGATCCAGGTTAATCTTACACCCATAGCCCACCCAAGCATAAAGAAATGCATGCTTAGACATGGCAGGTATGAAAAGTAAGTACAAAAGAGTCCTTACATTTTATTTGGTCCAGGTACAACATTTTCTGTAGACAAAAATGATGTTTCAGTTACTTCTTGCCTGCCATGATCAGCTGGCAGGGCTGCTGGAGCATGCGGCTGCGTGCCCCGAAGTTCAATGGAGTCAAGGAGAGCAGAGAGCAAGCAGCATGCTTGCCCCTCTGCTGGAAAGAGAGGAAGAAGAAGGAGGAAGAGGAGGACCACAGCAAAACAGCTTCCTCTGGGAGTAGAGAATTCGCTTCCTAGAGCAGAGCTTACACACCCGCTTATGAAGCATGTTGATTTGACTAAACCTCCAACATTGAGAAGCAGTAAAATGCCAAGGCCCTGCACTCCCTGCCAGGGTCTGGATAGAAGGTTTTAAGATAAGCGCCCTCTTTCTCCTCTTTTCTTAAAAGCCCTGTTTTCCCTCCATTTCCCTGTCTGAATCCATTCTCCCCGGCCAGTTCCTTATAAGGCAAGTACATTTTGCAACTGAACCTCTCTGGGCTGATTGCTGTGAGCGGTTCATTGGCCTCACCTTGCCCCGACCACCACAAGGCCTGGAGGGTGCCCTCCCTCTTAGCACCTCTGCCAGAGGGGGAAGAAGGAATTCTTAACATCTGGAGCTGCTTGGTTGTGCCTTGGAGATGTACGAAGGACTCCTTTTCTTTTCTTGTTGCTGTTGTGATTCCACTCCATTTGGCTGTCCAAGAAATGTATATCAATCCGATTTGGACTCTACTATTCTAAGTGAAAAAAGTACAGAGGCAAACAATCGACCTCCACCCCTAAGCTGCATGTTTAGGGCTTTAAATGGTCTTCCCACACTCTGTATTCTGAATTCTTGTCACCACCTACGGTAGCTGCTGCTTAAGTTAAAAACTCCATTTTTGTGAGCACTAACTGTGTGAGAGCACGTGGTTTTGTCTGGACGTCAAACTGGAGGGCAAATGCATGGAGAGCAGAGCAGAATTATGAATTTTGGCCACATTTCAAGACATTAAACTTTGTGGAGTCCTTGGTGCTCTCTGAGCCTGGTTGTTTTCTTGCAGACATTTCATTGCCTGAATAGGAGACATTTTCAGTGTCTTGCACTGAAGATGTTGCCTAGTCAGGCAATGAAATGTCTGCAAGAAAACAACCAGGCTCAGAGAGCACCAAGGACTCCTCAGTTCAACCCTGAGCTACATATATTCTGTTCAATTGGTACATTAAACATTTAAAGGTGTGCCATTTAGCACCAATGAATGGCAGATCTTTCTGCAGTTTGGCTACACCTGTTCCTGATTTCCTATAGGAGCATGTCAGCGTTACAAGGTAGGCCAGACAGGAAAGATGACCTGATGAGTTAATTCTACTTTTTATAAGGTTACATTAACAGGATCTTGCAAGTCTGAATGTACTTCTCTCCTGTTGTCTCCTTTAGAGCCCCAAAATGAGGGTGGGTCTCTTTTCAGCCTCTTGCCCTGCCCACATTCCTGCTGCTGACTAAGCTGCCTTTTATCTGACTGTTCTCTTGGTTGTGTCTCCCAAGGTCATTTCCACATACCTGTCGTGGTTCAGCCTCAGCCCTTGCCCCAGGACTTCAGCCAGGAGTCAGAGGATGAGCTGCCCCTGTGGGACCTTCAGGGGACTGTCCCAGAGGCAGCCCCAGAGGCAGCCCCCGAGGCAGGCATGGCCCCTGAAACAGGGAGCCAGGATGGTCAGGAGGCAGCTGCAGCTGAGTCAGCAGAAGAACAAGCCAGGGATGAGGGTTTGCCCCCACCCTCCGCTTAGCAGCTACCCGTGACCCACACACCTGGCAGCTCTTCAGACTCTCCAAAAAGGCAGCGCTGAAGGAGTGCACGCTTCGCCTTAAAGGAGAAACGCCGGAGCGCAAGATTAGCTGCCAGAGACCTCCGGAGAGCAGAGCTGGAGTCTTTGCAGGATTCGCAGCAGGCACACAGGACCCTCTGAGGGAGCAAACTAGTTTATGGGTACGTGAACCTCTGCTGGACCTTGTTACCTGTTTCCTTGAACCCCGGTTGGACTATTGGCATTCTACTCTCTGGACTCCTGACTCAGCTTGGATATATCATGGACCTGCTTGTGCGTACCCTTGAACTTGGCTCCAGATTGGACTCTCTCTGGCGTTTGACCCTGATGGTATGGACTTCTGACTCTCTCTCTTGCCTGCTCCTCCAACTGTGATTTATTGCCGGCAGCATTCCTCAGCCGGGGAGTGTCCCTGGCTGCCGGCTTATCTCTGAACTGTGTGTAATACGATACTCTGGCTGTAGCCCATGACAATACCATTACAGAGCAAAAACTCCTTCCTATATGCAGTATTTAAGAATGGCAGTGGCATCCCTAAGGAGGGGGTGGTGTCAGACTTTTAACAGCAAGGATATACAAAAATTTCCATAATCAATCTCTTACTCTATATTAAACCAAAACACCACATTATTTCTATAAGTCATTCCACTTTAACATATAATAAAAATCACTAAGTATAGTTACTCCTCCCCCTTATATTAAAATAAAGAAAAAAAGTTCATATAAACCTCCTAAACATCTTTCTCCCCTCCAGAAGATAAAACATATTTAATTATTCCCTTCCTACCACTTTTCTATACATTTCTGTCTACTATAATAAGAATCAAATTAAAAAGCACATAAGTTGTCTGCTATTATACTTAATAGTACAACAATTTTAATAATCCCAATCTTAATAAACCCCAAAAACAAAGACAATTCAAAACAGTAATTCCATATCTTTAAAAAGGAATAACATCAATCAAATCCTTAAAGCAAACCAGATAAAACATTATTTAACCCTAATACAACAGTTTTAATAATTTTAATCTTAATAAACCCCCCCAAAAACCAAAGCCAATGCAAAACATTAAATCCAAATCTTTAAAGGCAAATAGCACCAGTCAAATCCTTAAAGCAAACCAGATGAATATTCTTCAACCCTTATCCCACTTCAAAATAAACCAAAGCAGTTACAAATCCCCACAATGTGCACAGAGCTTTCCTCTTGAAAGTATCAAACAGCCCAACTGCCCCCCTCAAAGATTCCAGGTTCTTTTCATGGCATTCCACCAGGAGATCGATTTTACTTATGGCTTGCAGATCACTCTCTCCCTTAGATTTCTCCAACTCCATTATCCAATTTTCTGTGGGAGGTCCCAGCAATGGCCATCATCTTCATCCAGCATCTCGATAAAAATCCCAATCGCAGTCTTAAAAAAACCCTTTCTATCACTCTTAAATTCCTCAGTTTCATCCACCACATCCCCAACCTGATGGCACATTTTAGATCTCATATTTTCCACAATGTCCTGGATATCTTGCATAAAAGCTTGATAGAAGTCAGAAGAAATCTGTTTAAAATCCCCGTGAAAGTCTGAAAGAATCTGTTTGAAATCCTCAATGTCTCATGCAGTAGATTATGGCGCACCCTAGGACCTTAACCAGCAAAAGTTGAAGATATGGAAGAGTTTGGGGCTTTATATTTAGCCCACACAGTGTTCATATAAGTACTAAAAGGACTTACGCACCAATATTTCACAGAAAAAAAAGCCTAATGTGACACTTGGAGCTTAAGGACTCTCTGTGGAAAATAGAGATCAACTTCTTTGTTGGATCATAGGCCTTTTGAGATCCTTATGGAGGTGAGTTCAATTATGAGATAAGGTTCTGATTTGGTAGCTAGACCTAGGACACCAGAAAAGGAGCATTTCATTTAACTGGACAAGGCAACAGTCAATATCCCCAGAAGGGCTGGCTTTCATTTGCTCAAGGCAGAACAGAGAAGCGAGGAGGACCCAACAACATCCATGTAGAGGCCCAGATGACCTCTTTCCGACCCTTTTCCTCCTAATGATCTCTGAACATCTGCTGAAACCCAAGGTCTTATGCAAGCAATTAGTAGGTAACTAGGCCTTGCCACATTAATTGCATTGAATTTATTTGGAGAAATCAGGGCTTAGAAGGAGAAAGTGGGGAAATAGGAAAACAAGGGAAAGAAACACAGAAAAAAAGTAAAGTAAAGTCGTGATTGGGGCATGGAAACAGCATTGGTCGTGCTTTTCTATGATCTCTGGCGGGAGCGGGATGGAGGGAGTGCGTCCATCCTCGCTATACTTGGCCTCTTGGTGGCCTTCAATACCATTGACCATGGTATCCTTATGGAGAAGCTTTGGGGGTTGAGAGTGGGGGGCACTGTGTTGTCCTGGTCCACTTCCTTCCTCTGTGGCTGTTCCCAGTCGGTATTGATAGGGAGCAAGAGGTCTGGCCCCCAGTCCCTGCTTTGGGGGGTCCCGCAGGGTTCAGTACTTTCTCTGCTTCTGTTTAACATCTACATGAAGCTGCTGGGTGAGATCATCTATCACCATGGGGTGAGATAGCATCAGTATGTTGATGATATTCAACTGTATATCTCAGCCCATGGGGAGCTAAGCGATGCTGTGACCTCCCTCTCGCAGTGCCTGGAGGCTGTTAAGGTCTTTATGGGGAGCAATGGGTTGAAACTGAACCCTGGCAAGATGGAATGGCTCTGGGTTTGGGGCTCCTTGTTTCATGGAGAATTGCATTTAAGGTCTTGGATGGGGTTGTGCTGCCCTAGACGGACCCGGTGTGTAATTTGGGGGTTCTCCTGGACTACGACTCCTGCTCAAGGAGCAGGTGGCAGTCATGGCCAGGAGGGCGTTTGCGTAACTACGGGTTGTGCGCCAGTTACGCCCTTTCCTGGACCAACAGGTCCTGCTCACAGTCACCCACGGCCTAGTCACCTCCCGTCTTGACTACTGTAACGCACTCTACATCGGGCTGCCCTTGAGCCAGTTTGGTCTAGTGGTTAAGGCAACAGGCTAGAAACCAGGAGACAGAGAGTTCTAGTCCCACCTTAGGCATGAAAGCCGGCTGGGTAACCTTGGGCCAGTCACTCTCTCTCCGCCCAACTCACCTCACAGGGTTGTTGTTGTGGGGAAAATAGGAGGAGGAAGGAGTATTAGGTATGTTCACCACCTTGAGTTACTTATAAAAATAATAAAGGCAGGATAGAAAATAAATAAAATAATAAATTAAATGAATTAAATTAAATAAAAGTATCTGGAAGCTTCAGTTGGTTTAAAATGCGGTGGCACACATGGTTTTTTGAAACTCTAGATTTGCACATGTGTCACGTCTCTTGCAGGAGATGCATTGCACCTCAAGATTTTCCATTCATAAAAAGGTAAAGGTTCCCCCCGCACATTTGTGCAGTCGTGTCCGACTCTAGGGGCCGGTGCTCATCTCCGTTTGTTAGCCGAAGAGCCAGCGTTGTCCGAAGACGCTTCCACGGTCATGTGGCCGCATGACGCGCGTGGAACGCCGTTACCTACCCACCGAAGTGGTACCTATTAATCTACTTGCATTTGCATGCTTTCGAATTGCTAGGTTGGCAAGAGCTGGAGCTAGTGCGGGAGCTCACTCCGCACGCAGGGCTAGGGATTCGAACCTCCGAACTTGCGATCTTCCGATCGACAAGCCTGGCGTCTTACCCGCTGAGCCACCACGCCCCTATTTCCATTCATATTTATTTGCTATATCCTTCTCAAACTCAGGTTGGTATAAGAGGTAGCACTTGGTCCATCACTCAGCGCATGACCTAGACCAATATTCCACCTAGCATGTGATACCAAAAGTATGTTGAGTTTCAAAAGTAATATTGATCTTTGAAAGCCCGTGTTTAATGGACCATTAAGTGCCTGTGTTTGGACTGAACTGTACAAGAATCCAGCAACTTGCACTGTCCCTCAGTTTTGTGTGCTGGCTCAGTTGATGGGGGTAGAAATTTATAAGAAGTGGCACAGAGTCGCTCTTACATTTGCAATCGGGTTGGTCATCCCCTCCAAATACCATGGGGGCTTCTCTCAGCTCTTTGACAATTCCTGGGGAGAGGCTGCCACCAGCCACGTTTCCCAGAAACAACCTTTTTGGTGCTGAATTACACAGGAGCAAATTAAGTGGTGACCTCCTCTGTTGACTTCTGCTTGGTTTGGTTGCTTAACCAATTGGGGAGCTCTATGTGCTAAGGTTGAAATCCTTTCAGAAAGGGTGCTCATTCAGTAAAACTGCTGGTACATCAAAGCTGAGGAAGTAGACAGTAGCTGAAAGAGGAAAGGAGAGAGAGAGAGAGAAAAGGAAATAATAGTGGCTGTTAAAGAGGTAATCCCAGGCATTGCTACTTCACTAGGAACTTGTCAACAATCCTACACAAACTCATAGTCATAAAACAAAGTTTGAACAACTTGAATGAAGGATAAGAATTAAAGAGTCTCAAGAAATTGCAGGAATTGTAACACTGCAGGGCAAAAGCCAGGCATGATGCTGCAGCCACTCTTGTAATGCAATGTTAGCCTGCCAAAAACTAACTGATTAGTCCTGGAGAATCCAGAAGGGACTTGAACCGTGTCACCCTCAAGGCTTATGCTCATGCTTCATGCTCATTTGCCCCAGGAAAACTGAGTGTACGAATCTGCTACTAGAAGGGCTTCTGCAAAGAATCTGAGATCTCTATTTTATACCCTCAGTTGGAGGAGAGAGAGAGGAGAGAGGAGAGAGGAGAGAGAGAGGGAGGGAGGGAGAGAGAGAGAGAGATACTGTTTATGACCTCATCCTCCCAAACCTGACTTCTGCCGAGCCTTTTCCTGGGAAACAAGCCTGGGTCCTGTGCTGATATTAAGTGGTCAAAGATGTTCTTTAAGTAGTATCCCATGTCCTTTAGCTTGAAAAAAATCAACTTGAGACATGCTTTATGGTCCACTGAAGGGTCTTAGCTGATATTTGAAGTTCTGCTTTGTACTACTTCTCCCCAAGCAACCACATCAGCTGGAAGACCTCAATGGCAAAATAACAACTTCAATAAATAAACAGACGGGAAAGAACGAGACTGTTTCTGTGTGACTTTATGGCACAATGTGTGGTTGAAGAGCTAGGAATGCCTTCCACAACAAAATGTAAGCAAACAGGTATGCACACAGACATAGACACATTCATGCAGCCACATGAAGATACTGCCCTTAGTCCTTCTTAAAGAAGTCACACAAGAACTGCGATGCTCATTTAACTTTATTTCAAAGAAAATCTGCCAAGTTTTACTTCAATGCATACATTTTTTAGAGTCTGATAGATAGCAATTTTGAGTTATATAAAGGAAGGCAAAGCAATAGCAGGCAGTGATGTCAAGTCTTTGGCCAGATTTGAAGATATCCAAGGCGGTAGACGGAGATGGCATTATTTTCCACGATACTGCCATCTATAGAAATGAAATAAAATAATAGGTTGATCAAAGTGGGTTTAAGGTCTCTTCTGCCATCTGAACCCCAAAACTCAATCTCTCCTGCCCTCCTTTCTGCCCTTGAAACACCTCTTCCTCTTCTCGTCAATGCCTTGCAATGCTTTGTGAATGCAAACAATATGCAGGCACAGTTTCCCAATCTACATCTGTGGCATCTCAATTAGGGGAGAGTTTTCTTACCGTCTACAGCACCTCTGTGCCCATCTCTGACATTGAGGGGGAGTCCAGGAGCATGTTGTTTGTGGAGGAAATTTGCGTTGGGCATTCCCTGTGAAAAGAAAAAGAGGAGAAAGGTGTATGATGAGTAAAGGTACCGTGATATTTAGATACATTTCTCCTTCCAAGACACCACCTGCTTCTGGAGAATTGCAGAATTCCTATGGCTTCAGGCAGTTCAGTCTGACCAGAGGAATCCGTTTCTGCTGGTCTCCCTGCAGCAGCCCAAATAAATCACATATGAAGCCAAGTCTGAAGAAAGACCCAGAGTGGAATTGGCTGGCATGCATGTACCTATTAAGGCAGTTGGGAGGAAACAATCTGGTTCACACCAAAGGAAGACCTTGCTGTGATATCTCTCTCTCCCCTATTGCCATGGATTCTTGCTTGCTAGGAAAGAATCCTGAGTTATAATGGCTGGTTCTGGTGGCTGTTTTGGATGGAGAATCCTTGGGTGAAAATGGTTTACTTCCTTTGAACTTCAGGACCTGATTTTCCTCCGGATTTTCCCCTCTTTTCTTAATGTAGAAAAATTCCATCACTGCTCTTCTCTGCTCTTGAAAATCTGCACATATGAGACCCAGTTATGACCTGCCAGAGGGACCCTCAGGATATCCCAGCATTCAAAAAAGGCTTTTGAGAATATGGCAAGGACACACCACTTCTGCACTGCTCTGAAAGAGAACTATGTTGGGTGGTTCACATAATCCCCAAGAGTCAAGGTTTTCTTAGGGGAGTGTGTGCAGTTTTGCTTTCTCTTTTATTAGATAGGTGGAAAGAAGATAATTTCTCTGCTTCTAGATATTTTGCTGCAAGTCTAGGGAATGCCCCATTTCATCTCTTTTTCCCATGCTAAGTTCAAATACATTCACTAGATTATTACTATCTTGCCTCTTTATTCAAATAGAACATAATTTGGTGAGAATTTGGTAAACCAAAACCAGCCCTAAACCCTACAGCCAACCAACCAACCAACAAAGGAAACCTACAACAACACAAACCCCAGTACAGTTCAGTATGTTTGGAGGCTCACGTTGTCAATAGTCCACACTGCTCAAAGCTATTTCTTTAAGGCAAAACTAAAAGGTGTCAATGATTGAGATGTTTCTTTAGTGAAAAAAACAAAGCTCTAATTCCAGAAGTCCATTCCTTAAACTTGTGACAAATTCTGGCCCTGGATTGAATAGTAGACCTGACAAAGATGTAGAAGATGATCCTGCTTTCAAAGATGATCATACTTGTTTAGAAAGGAGTGCGTTATCAGTCTTTTCTAAATTATCAGTAATTTAGTTTCTTACCTGGTTCAGGCAGGACTGCAAGGACAAGGAAAGCGAAGAGCAGATAAAGGATCTTCATGTTGGGATTGGTTCAGGACCGAATTGTGCTTCTGGGATGGGACACAGCTCTCTATTTATAGGGTGATAATAATTGCATCACCCTGACTCAGTGAAATATTGCCACTATTCTTAGGTGTTACTTTTACTGGTCTTTTATAAAGCAATCTTCCTTCTATTGAAACACTCCTGTGGGTTCGCTGTTGCAAAAGTCCTTGGAAGAGCAAGGGACTAAGTTGAACGGCCAACCTGCTGTGGTTGCCAAAGATCCCAGCCTCAGTGCTTGCCATGTGCAGGTGGGCAGAGAAAAGCCCTTCCTGAATTGGATTTCATAGGGCAGTACTTTTTATTAGACATCTCTTAACTTTATTTCTGTTCCCAAAATCATATTAGCAATATTAAGAACGTTAAACCAAAGCTCCAGTTGTAAAGTATAGGTCAAAGTCCCCTCCAAGAAGCTACATCTGCAGCACACAGAAGTTGACTTCCAACTTTTAAGACGGTCTTATTAAATCTCTTAAAATCTCTATAAAAATAAACTATAGATTTAAAGTCTTCCAAAACACTTTTCAATATTTTTTTAATTGTGGAATTTCAGATTTTGCTAACATTTAAAAATATTAAATTAATCTTTATTTTAGAAGAATATAAAATATTACCAAAATGCACTAAAATAACAAAATTAAATGAAAAAATCCCTAAAGTTAAGAAAATGATAAAACCCAGAAACATAAAGGAAAACATCCCAAACTAAAAAACCCTTACCTTATATTTTAAGCTTATAGTCACTGGTTTACTTATGAATACCATACAATACCATAGCATGAAACACCCATAATTTCTGAGAGACAGTCAAATTCTAAAGCTTTGGTACTGTATATAATTCAACATGACATGAACTTCTTTAACATGTAAAGGTTTTCCCATAAATCTACTTATATCCTTGAAAATGCTATTCTAAAAAGTGACTAGGATTATAGGACCATATCATACTGATCAATGAACCCTCAATCTTTTCATACCTCCAGTATAGGAAATATGATGTTCATCCTTTTGAGTACATTCTTTGGGGAGTCCAATACACTAAATACAGTTTTTGGATCTTTCAACTTCAACTCAAATCTGTCAATACCATTTTAACATTTTCAAGAACATGAAGCCATTGATGGGATATTATTGATTTTTAAGACCATGATGCCATTGGTAGGGAGCCACCTGGAGTCCTCCGATAGGGAGGGGATAGGCGGGGTATAAATATGATTAATAAATAAATAAATTATCTATGTGGCCATACTTTTTACTGCTTGTATTAGTTTGAGGTGGTGAGTGGCAGTATTTTGCTTATTCAATTGCACTTCCATGACTATCCACAAGCAACTTTCACCTGCTGAGGGCCTGAAAAATAAAGATGCGTTCGCTGCCACTTTGCTATTCATAGGAAAGTATGGATTTCTCTGTTTTGATCACCTCCTTCTGCTTGACTCTGTGACCTTAAATATGGGCGCGCTGGCTGGCTGGCTTGCTTGCTTTCCCATAGTATATATTATTTTGGTCTTTGTAAATGAACACATTTTGAACTTGGAATATAGTGGATAATCTGCTCAATTGAGGAAGTCTCAAAATGCATAAAAACAGAACAAATAATAAAATAAAATAATAAAATAAAATAAAATATAAAATAAAATAAAATAAAATAAAATAAAATAAAATAAAATAAAATAAAATAAAATAAAATAATAAAATAATAAAATAATAAAATAAAATAAAATAAAATAATAAAATAAATAATAAAATGAAATAAAATAAAATAAAATAAAATAAAATAATAAAATAAAATAAAATAAAATAATAAAATAAAATAAAATAAAATAAAATAAAATAAAATAAAATAAAATAAAATAAAATAAAATAAAATAAAATAAAATAAAATAAAATGAATAAGCAACATTAAAATGGAAAACCATGGTAACAGAGCAGAGCAACTTTGCCTTTAGGAACAGCTCCGAGATACAATCTCTTTTATTGCCAGTCTATTCTGAGGCTCTTTGGAAAAGCCAGGTTTTAATTGCTTTCTTAAAGAAACAATATGGTGGGAGGCAACCTAAACTTAGGAAGAATCCTGTCCAAACAAAATGGCCAGCAACTGAGAAGGCTTGTCCCTATAGTTCCTGAATATGACATTCCTTAAGAGATGGGAGAAGGAGAGAGGCCACCCTTCCTTATTTATTTCCTGGGCAGAAGCCACTGGGAGGAGGCAGTCCCATAGATATGGAGGTCCTAAGCGTGAGAAAGCCTCAGACCCTAAGACAGCAAACCAGACTACCACTCTTTTGGGGGAAGGTTCTTGAGAAAGTGGACTGCAGCTTCCCTGCAGGAAGCGGATTATCTAGACCCATGTCAGCTGGGTTTCAGGCTGGGGTTTTGGATGGAGACAGCTTTGGTCACACTTGTAACCAACCTATGGTGGAGCCAGGATGGAAGTGGAGCATCCATCTTTGTGGTCCTTGATCTCTCAGCAGCTTTTGATACTGTCAACCATGGTATCCTTCTGGACGAACTCCAGGGGTTGGAAATAGGGGGCAACATTTATAGTGGTTCTCTTAATTTCTCAAGGGCTGGTTCCAGTCAGTGTTGGTTGGGCGGGAGAGGCAATTCCCTAGGTCCCTCCTCTGTGGGGTGCCACAGGGTTTGACTCTCTCTCCCCTCCTATTCAACATCTGATTAAAACCACTGGGGGAAGTAATCCACCTGTCTGGGATTTGGTATCATCATTATGCTGATGATACCTAATTGTATCTTTCAACCTCAGGCTTGTCAGGATGGAGGCTGAGTCCCATGAGTCCGATTTGGAGATGGAAGGGCCAATAACAATTGAAGCGGGAAAGAACGGGGATGGTGCGAAATTTGAATCAGGTTCTGAGCAGCTGATTGGAAGCAGCCCAGTAGGACACTCGCCTCCACATATTGGCCTGCAAAAAGGAGGTGGGAAAGGCAGATGGAGCAACACGAAGCACGATTGGCTCCCGCTCAGAAACAGTGCGAAAATCAAATGGATAAAAGACGAGCGCAGCATGCACCCATTGCCAGAGACAACCATTCTCATTCCATACTGTGTCCTGGAGTGAATCAAGATTCCGTCGCCGTGCCAGAATCCCTGCCTGGACCTTGCCCTGCTTCCACGCCACAGCCTTGCCTTGTAGTTCAGCCAAGCCTCACGCCAGAACCTTGCCTCACCATCCAGCTTCATGAGTTTCATGCCAGAGTCTTGCCTTGTTGCCCCAATGCGTCCCACACCAGAACCCTACCTCGCAGCACAGCCGCGCTTCATGCCAGAACCTAGACTTGCCGCTGCACCCCATTCCGCATCGGGAACTTTCCCTGCTTCCACATCTAGCCTCGAGCCAGGACCTTGCCTTGCAGCCTCCGTGTCCAGCCTCGAGCCAGGACCACGCCTTGCAGCCACCGTGCCAAGTCTTGTGCCGGAATCGTATCTCGCAGCCACGCCAAGCCCTGCACCGGAATCTTGCCTTGCCTCCACACCAAGCCTTGAGCCGGTACCTTGCCCTGCAGCTGCCGCACCAAGCCTTGTCCAGAGTGACATCTTGCAGTTGCACCAAGCCTTGTGCCCAGATCATCCCTCACTGCAGCGCCAAGCCTCATGCAGCAGCCTCGCACAGCAGCCGTGCCATACCTCACACCGGGACCTTGCATCGCAGCCACATTGTTTTTTCTAGATCTACTTTGTGTGTCTTGCTTGTAAATAAAAGACTTATTCCACACCTTTCTGCTTCGGGTCTTAGTCGGAACAGGACAAGGCCAGCCAAGTGAGGATATGAGGGTCTGTCCCAGTGCCTGGAGGCTTTGTGGACCTGGATGGGGAGGAACCATCTCTAACTCAATCCTACCAAGACTAAGTGGCTGTGGGTCTTGGGATCACCTGGTTCTGGGGATATTCCACATTTGATATTGAATGGGGCTGCTCTTCCCCATTCAAGGGTGATGAACCATTTGGGGGTCTTCATGGGCTTACAATTCCTACTCCATGAGCAGGTATCAGCTGTGACCAGGAAGGCATTTGTGCTGCTTTATCTGTTGTGCCAGTTCACAACTTCCTGGATCCGGAGGCTCTTCAGACAGTCACTCATGCCCTACTCACCTCACAGCTTGACTATTGCAACATGGGGCTGCTCTTGAAGACTACTCACAAACATCAACTGGTCCAGAATGCGGCGGTGCAGGCAGCTATGGGCATGCTTCTTTGTGCTGCACTGCTCCGCAAGCTGCACTGGTTGCCAGTTCACTTCTAGGTGTGATTCAAGACCTTTATGGTCTAACAAGCTATACATGGCATGAGGCCCAGTTATTTGAGGGACTGCCTATCTTCTGTGGTATCTGACCGACTGATGGAAGCTGACAGGGTTGGTGTGTTCCAGCTTCCTTCCATTAAGCAATGTCACTGGTCAGGGCCCAGGAAGCACGCCTTCTCTGTCCCAATACCTGCCTTTTGGAATGGGGTTCCCCATGTGACCCTCTTGGCATTCCAGAGAGCCCTAAAGGTCTGGCTCTTTTCCCAGGCCTTGGACTAGGATGGTTGGTGCCCCTCTGTGGGATGTTAGTAGTTGGTGGGATGTGTGGGCATTTGCTGCGTTCCCCATCTTGTTCTTCTTTCTTTTTCTTTGTTTGATTCTGGTTCTGTTGTTTGTTTGGTTCTCTTTGTTATATTTTTTATTTGTTATCAATCTATTCAAATGTAAGTTATTTTCTGCCTGTAAGCCTCTCTGAGGTGAAGCAGATTCCTATAAATATGTTCTGTTGTTTTAAATAAATGCAACTATATTATTACTGCAAAAGTTTATTTTTATTGATCTCTCTATCAAGTTTCTGCAACTCTGCACTTAAAAATAAATATTAAGGACACTCTTATATTGCTTTTATATTGTTTTGGTGTATCGTGAGATGCCCAGAGTTGCTTGGAGTTCGAACTGAATAAAGAAATAAATGGAATTCTTCATGATCATCATCACAATCATCACGATCATCATGATCACGATCACGATCATGATCATGATCATCACCATCATCATCATGGGGCCAGGGTGAAATATGGAGATTCTCTTGCAAGCTGCAGCCAGCATTAGAAGAGAGGCTGCCCAAGGCAGGCAGCGTGAGAGGAGAAGCAGCTGCAAAAGGAAGTACTGCTGGAGCCCAGAAAAGAAGAACCAAAGGGGATGGCATGAAAAACCAGTCGTTCAGTTGTACACATGTGTCTGAAACAGAGCTTTCCAAACTGTGTGTCGCGACACAAAAGTGTGTCGCCACACACAGTTGGAAGTGGCAGCGGGGGCGTGCACAGCGGCAGCGGCGGTGGCACCGGCGCGCCATTGGTGCTTCCGCGTTTTAGCGGAGGCTGCTGCCGCTGCTGCCACCATGCATGCCCCCGCCCGCACTGGGTTTTCCCGTGGCGACACATGAAAATCCGAAGGCGCCGCAGCTGCGGCGGCGTGCAAAGACCGAAAACGGCAGCAGCGCTTCCGGCTTTTTGCGCGCTGCCACGGCGGCGAGACTTCCGGGTTTTCCCGCGGCGACACACCAAGGGCGGTTGGTGTGTCGCCGCGGGAAAACTTTGGAAAGCCCTGGTCTGAAAGGACATGAGGCCAACCAAGTAGAAAAGAAGTCCAAAAACGGAAAAGGGCCTTTAATCCCAGGGTGTCGGCTGCAGTGCTGTACATAAAATGGAGACAGAACCAGGGAGGGCCCAAGAAGCTTCAGCATCTGGACCAGACTTCTTCCAATAGCCTAGACTCTTTCTGGCTGACAATAGTTGTAGGGGGGTGGGGCTAGTGAATATGTGTGTGTTTGTGATAAGGTTTGAGGAGCATAACGGTGCCTTGTTTTAATAAAGCAACTCTCAAATACTGGAAGAACCTCTTGGTATTCATTGGGAACTTTAATGCTTGGGCTGTTGTTGCACAGAGACATACGAGCCCAGTGACAGTATATATGTTTTCCAATAAATCAACCCATTGCACACTGGGAATGGCATCATTCTTTTCTTAGCCACCCTCTGCTCTTTGGCTAGGCAAAAGCCAATGATCCTTAGTGTCAGAAACGCAAGGGGGAGATTTGGCACCCGTGTCTCTATGGTGAGTAAATGAAGTATGAATGTCTATGAGTGAGACAAAGGAAGAATTTGTAACATGAGTCATGTAGACCTTTAAACTGTGAATGAAAACCAGTGCACTTTTTGTAATACAGATGTAACATGGGAAAGCCCAGAAGTTCCCATTACCCTATGAGCTCCTGTATTCTGAATCATTGGAACCTTCTGAGTGGTCTTCAAGAGCAGCCCCATGTAGAGTACATTGCAGTAAGCCAATGGAGAAGTGTGTAAGGCATGAGTGACTGTGATAAGGGCCCTCTGATCCAGGAAAGTCCAGAACTGGCATACTAAGTGAAGATATGCAAAGGCTATCCTAGCCACAGCTGCCACCTGCTATTCAAGCAGGAGCTTTGAGTCCAAGAACATTCTCTAGTTATAAAGATAATGCCTCCACTACCAACCCATGAAGAAAGTAAGATACTATGATGAACAGTATCAAAAGACACAGAGAGGTCCAAAAAGACAGGGCAGTTACAGTTCTCTTGTCCCAGTCTCACTACAGGTTATCCACAAGACCAATCAGTATGGTGTCAGTACCATACATGGTGTAGAAACCTGACTGGAAGAGATTGAGATAATTGGTTTCTTCCAGAACTCAACCTATTCTCCCAGAAATGTCAGGTTTCTCGTATGAAATTGGCAAATTATTTCCTGTACGGAGAAAAGCTTCTCATGATGACGTAACGCCAGGTGGCTAGATAACAAAAAGCCTTCCCATAACTTTGAATGGCTTTGCTTACATCTTCATTAGATATGAAGCTAGAAGGTACCATGTGATGTATTGTTATGGCTAGTGCCTACACAAGCAATGGAAACCTTCCCATGAGAACAAGTCCTCCTGATTCCGTCTGTGGGATGCCTTGCTCTGTGTAGAGCAAGGGAGGGGGGGGAATCACGTGCTTGCTTAGATGCAGCACTGCCACCCAATAGCAGGTCATGCTATGTGCTTTAGGCCTATGCTTTAGGCCTGGTGTGTGTCACACCTAACTTCCAGCCTATCAGAAAGCTGGAAGAACTGAATATCTAACCATGCAAAATGGTGTTCTATGCTTCTTGACTTCTTGACTTCTGTCTGGTCTTTTTAGCCATGTTCGTGTGTGTATTCTACTTCTGAGGACAGGGCAGTGCGTAGCTATGCCTGGCTGTGTGTGGCATGAGCTCTGGCCCTGGAAACAATACACGAATCTCTGCTCATAGGTTTGTTTTTCCTTTTTTGCAATAATGTAACTATATATGCATTTATTGCCGTATGCTACAAGTAAACACTTTTAGCCATAAACGCTGCACTCTTGTCTGTTTATTCTCAAGCCTTGCTTTTTCCCTTTGAACCAGCGTACATCCTATCAGGTTATGTTGCCCAGAGAGAAATTTGCGTTTTCTTTGCTGCGTTGTTACCTGGCTGTAAAAGGGAGTTTGTTTTTAGAGGCTGATTTCAGAGTAAACGTGTTTTCTTTGAGTGGTCAGCAATGGCTGAACAGCGTCTGGTCAATGTATTGTCGAAGGCTTTCACGGCCAGAGTTCAATGGCTGTTGTGGGTCTTCTGGGCTGTGTGGCCGTGTTCTGGAAGTTGTGGTTCCTTAGGAACCACAACTTCCAGAACACGGCCACACAGCCCGGAAGACCCACAACAGCCAGCGTCTGGTCAGTCTGCCATTTGAGCCTTTAGATGGCACAAACTATCTGACCTGGTGTGTGGAGATGAAATCATTCTTTTTGCAAGAAGATTTGTGGCAGTATGTGGCAAATCCACCTCCAGAGGATCCCTCCGAAGAAGTGCAAGCGTGTTTGGACCGTGCTTATAGCTTTTTTGCTTTTGGGAATCAAATCCTCTGAACGGAATTATATCAGCCACTCAAGGACTGTGTAATGAGTGCTGAGAGGCTGTTAGAGCCTTTAATACAAAGTAGAATTCTGTTGCCCTTGGTGGACTATTAAGACAGCTTTATAGTTTGAAGCTGCAACCGGGTGAGAATGTGATGACCCACCTTGGTAAGCTCAAGACTTTGTTTGCTGCATTTGAACAAGAAGGCATGTTTTTCTGGGAATATGAAAAAGCGTTTGTGATTTTGTCAAGCTTGGACAGCAGGTTTGATCTACTGATCGAGAAAGCAAAGACGCTATCTTCCTGCGACCTTACTGTGGATTATTTTACAAGCCACCTCCAGAAGCCATCTGTTATTGTTGTTCCTGAGACTTCCAAACAGAGCATTTCAGCTGAAGTGAAACCTGGAATGGAATCTACATTTGCTGTGGTTCGATGTGATTCTTCTTCTCAGAAAATCACTGGAAGGCTGTTCCCTGCCATCGTCCAGCGGATGCTGTCAGTGCACAAGAGGCCTGATTTATGAAGGGAGGGGAAGCCAGAAGCCAGAAGTCAGCTAAACAACGAATCCAAGTTTTCTACTCTGCCGACTGCTGTATGTAAGCATTTCTCCAGAGACTTGGTTGTTGAATTCGGCTTGCAGCCTTGAGTTCAGCAAGTTATTTTAGCTGATATTTCTGTGATAAGTGTGTGAAATGTGTATGTGTATACTTGTTTTTCTCTCCTCAGTGTTCCAGCCCTGGTCAAGTCTAAGTGTACTTGTTGTGTTCAAAGGTGCTGGATGTTTCATTGAGAAATATGAAAGTGAGTGTGTTAGAGGCTGTGTTAGAGAAAAACTGTAAAATCACGTGTGTGAGATGCTTCCTAAGAAGGAGATTGTGTGGACAGGACATTGTGTGTTTAATGTTTCCCCACATCATAAATGCACCCATAAAGTTTTCACAAAGTACTGGGGTATCCCAGGATGGGAGGATGTGTCTCAGATAGCCAAATGCATTCTGAGTTAGAACCCAGGAAATGTGCAAAAGTTCCTTGATTGTGTTGTGTGTAAACTGTGTGTAAACATCTAATATCAGGACTGCATCTGCTGCTAGGCACAGTGACAGAGTGTTAACTAGACCATTTCAGTTGGTTCATAGAGATCTAGTTAGCCCCCATGTCCCAAGTAATGGTGGGGAGTGAGTCTCATGTTCCTTCTGGTTGATGATCATACCTGATTGTGTTGTTGCTACTTGTTGAAGTCTAAAGCGAAGGTCTGTGCTCGCTTTGAAGTGTATGTAGCAATAGTAGGATGAAAATATGGTTATCTCATAGGTCAGTTCCAGTCTGATTGTAGTGGAGAGTTCCTGAGCCATGTGTTCTAGAATTGGCTTTGTAGGAAAGTATTCTCCCAAAGACTTGCCAATGTTGGAATTCTAGCTGAGTGTTGGTGTTGTGAATACCATTAAAAATAGCCTGCATGTGATTCCCCCCCTCCCTTGCTCTACACAGAGCAAGGCGTCCCACAGACGGAATCAGGAGGACTTGTTCTCATGGGAAGGTTTCCATTGCTTGTGTAGGCACTAGCCATAACAATACATCACATGGTACCTTCTAGCTTCATATCTAATGAAGATGTAAGCAAAGCCATTCAAAGTTATGGGAAGGCTTTTTGTTATCTAGCCACCTGGCGTTACGTCATCACGAGAAGCTTTTCTCCGTACAGGAAATAATTTGCCAATTTCATACGAGAAATCTGACACCCCTCCCAAATTTTTTCTCGGTATGGACTAACAATGGGATTTTCAAAGCTGTAAAATACATTTTTACAGAAACAAGAAAAACATGGTTAGTACATGTATTATTCAAAAGTTTCAGTTATTACAACCAATAGTCATCTAGAAACTAGAAATGGTTTAAAAACACTTGTTACACATATGTATTGTACAATATACACTTTATGCAATGTTTTATTCAGATACATACAAATACAACAAATAATACAACTTATGCAGTAACAGAAAACAGCAAATAGAAACAGAAAACATTGCCCACATACGTTCTGTCCCCTCCTTTGCAAAAATGCAGCTGGCATAGATAAGCCGACCTTGCTAGCTGCATTCTGTTTGAAGCAAAGCTTTGTTTTTGATTTTTAAGAAAAACTGCAGGACTGTTTTCAACCCTTGTCAGCCTCGCATAGATGGCTAACCATTTTGCAGGCTTGGTATTTTACCTGGGCAAACTAGGTAAACTAAATCAGGGTGTATCCACTGTGTTACTGCAGAGTGTAGAAACATGACTGGAAGAGATTGAGATAATCGGTTTCTTCCAGAACTCAACCTATTCTCCCAGAAATTCCCTAGGTTTTTCCACCCTAGTTTTACTTTGGCCTTGCAGTAATTTTCACTACCACCATCTCCCTTGCAGTGGCATACCATTACCTTTTGTCCTCTTTAACCATGGTGTGAGTAATAGATGAAGATACTACAGACTGTGCCCTTTATTGGAATGTTTTTCTGAAAAGCTTCGAAATAAATTCTATGGCTACATCCTGGCTGTGTTGTCGAAAGCATGTTAATAATGAAAGGACTCCCCCTCTTACTTTAGGTGGGAGGACATATTACAAGTTATTAATAAAACCAAACTTAATAAGCTTTTAATACCACACCTAGAGAAAGACTCTGGTGGACGTTGTGTCATTGATCCATAGATTGGTGGTTACTTTGCCCAATTAGGAGGTTGCATGAAAACACATTTACACAACTGAGATGAGACGGTAGCAGCCTTTTCTCTGCTCATATATCAGTTCAGAAAGTAGTAAAAAAGGGCTGCATTCTGGCCCCTCTTCAGTACTGATGTGAATTCCCTTGTCCTTGTACTGGTAAGCCACGCCCAATGTGTGAGGTCCTTAAAGTTAGGCAAAGCCTGGATTAAAGAGAACATTAGAGCTTAATGTCTTGCAAGGCTGAAGGAATCCAGGGAAGGAGCTTGTGAGGAAAGCCTGGAAACCAAGCATGTCAACACAAGGATTTCATGTGCAGAAATAACGGTGAGATACCAACAGTATCCAGTAAACCTCATGTCCTCTGATGTAACGTGTGTGAAAGTGTGGAAATAGGGAGAAACCAGAAGGCCTGAACTGACTTGGAATTTAGCAACCACAATTTCTAAGCTAAATAATCAACATACATTAGAAGAGGGAATTAGTTTTCAAATGAAGTCCAATCTTGAGTTCAAGGTCTAGAAAATTTGAAAATCAGTCTATGAGGTGTATTGAGCTAGGTAGAATTTACATCTTCCCTCGTTATATTTCATCTTGGCATTCAAAACTTGATGTGAATGGAATTACCGGTCAGAACCAATGGAAATGAATAACACAAGAGTTAATGTGGAGCTAACCTGGAATGTCTATTAATGCGTGAATTCTTCCAAGTTCAGTGACCTCACTTAACTCGTATCCAGACCAAGAATGATAGTAATTAAGCCACTTCTTACTCCTTTACTGTTGAAGTCATCCTTCTCAAGGAGGTGTTTTCCAGATACGGTGGCATCTTTTCAGTGTATTATTCTAAATGGATTGTGTTTGGTATCTGTTGGTTATGATTACCCTTTCGCAGTGGCTACCCTTTCTCAGTGCCTGGAGGCTGTGGGGGTCTGGATGGGGAACAACAGGCTTCGACTGAACCCTGGTAAGACGGAGTGGCTGTGGATTGATGGCTCCCGTGGATCCAGGAAGTTGTCATCTCTAGTTCTGGATGGGGTTGCACTACCCCATTCAGACCAAGTGCGTAATTTGGGGGTTCTTCTGGACTCACGGCTCCTGCTCGAAGAGCAGGTGGTAGCCGTGGCCAGGAGGGCTTTTGCACAACTTCGTGTTGTGCGTCAGTTACGCCCTTTCCTGGATCGGGAGGCCCTCCGTACAGTCACTCATGCCCTGGTCATCTCCCATATAGACTATTGCAACGCGCTCTACATGGGGCTACCCTTGAGGAGTATCCGGAAGCTTCAATTGGTCCAGAATGCGGCTGCTCGCGCAGTTATTGGTGCGCCTAGATCAGCGCATGTGACACCTCTGTTGCGACAGCTGCACTGGGTGCCTGTGTGCTTCCGGGTCCAATTCAAGGTGTTGGTTATCACCTTTAAAGCCCTACATGGCATGGGGCCAGGTTACCTGAGGGACCGTCTCATCCCCATAACGTCGAACCGTCCCACTCGGTCATTTAGAGAGGGCATGCTACGGATCCCGTCCGTAAAGGAATGTCACCTGACGGGGTCTAGGAGGCGTGCCTTCTCGATAACGGCGCCCACCCTTTGGAATATGCTACCCCCGGAGGTGAGGCAGGCCTCATCGCTCCCAGCCTTCAGAAAGAACTTAAAGACCTGGTTCTGCCGCCTTGCGTGGGGGGAGGGGGGGAACAGTTCCTCTTGGGGATGGCTGGTGCCATAGGGCCCTTTTAAACATCCAAACATCATACCACCGCATCTTGGATTTTTATATTTTTATATTTAATTTTAATATATTAGAGTGTTTTATTGGGTTGTTTTAATTGTCGGATTTTAATTTTTGTGTGTTGTAAACCGCCCAGAGTTCCCTTGCGGGGAGATGGAGCGGTATATAAATTGAAACATAAATAAATAAATAAATAAATGATTAAGGTGGGAGGATCACTTCAGTGCTTTGTGAAGACCATGATTCTTTGTGTCCATAATAGTGGTCAGAAAGAGCTGGGACTTTAATTTATCAATTTCTTATTGTCAGCCTTTCAGTTCTGAGGTGATGCAGAATGAACCACAGCAAAAGGTTTTATTTCTTTTCATTTCTTCTCATTTCATTTCATTATTTTTTAGCTACTGATTGTATTTAGAACAGATAGTAGTTCCATTTTATTTCTATTTTTATGTATCCTCATTTGACCTCTGTAACCCTTTTACCTCCCCAAGTCCAGCTGTGATGCCTCATCAAGGAAGGGGAGGGGGATCCTCCTGGGAATGAGGAGTGAAGAAGAAGGGGGTGGATGCCAAGAGTATCTAATCCCAGCAGGGTCACCCAAGGTCATACCTTCTGCCCAGCTAAAGCAAGCAGAAACCTTTAGTGGGCAGCAGTCATATAGGGAGATGCTGGAAGCAGATGATCACTTCAGTGACAATTACAAAAGGATCATTTCATACTGCACTGGAGAATGCAATGGTAAACCCCTCCTATAGTTTACAAAGAATTACAGTGGGAACTTGTAATTTAAGAAGCAGGAATGTGGGAAGCTCAAGGAAGTGAAATATTAAATGAATTGACTACACATTGTCATCTTAGGCATCAGCGAATTGAACTAGACTGGAAATGAACACTTTCAGTTCGAAGATCATATTGCTTACTATTCAGGACATGAAAAGAAAGAAGGAGTGGTATTGCTTTCATAATTAGGAAGGATATAGTAAAGACAGTACTTGGTTACAATGCAATCAATGACCAAATAATATTGATTAGACTTTGTGGAGAACTGTTTAATATGATGATCATTGAAGTTTGTGCTTGAACCACTGATTCAGAAGAAAAGGAAGTTTGACTAGTTTTATGATAAAGTTCAATTTGAAATCGACAGAATATGCAAGCAAGATGTGCTCCTTGTGATTGGAGGCTTGAATGTGAAAGTTGGAAACATTAAAAAGGAAAATGTAGTTGGATTGTATGGCTTAGGAAACCAAAATGAAGCAGCAGACTGATTTATCAACTGCTGCCACTCCAATGAATTCTTCGCAGCTAACACTGTCTTCAAACCACCAAAATGATGCCTCCATACATTGATACCACCAGATGGAGTATAGAGAAATCAAATTGACTATATTATTGCTAAAAGAGGTGGAGGAGCTGAATTATAGCATCAAAGACGTGGGCAGGTGCTGACTGTTGAACAGATCACAAACTGCTCATGTGCAAGTTCCAAGTTCAGCTAAAGATGAAGAAAGCCTATCAGTTTCCACAATATGATCTTGAACATATACCCACCATTTTTAAGGAGAACATCAGGAATCACTTTGAAGTCCTGGACCTCAGTGATAGAGATCCGGAGGAAGTATGGAATGAAATTAAAGAAGTAATTAAGGATGAATGTGAAAAGAGAGAGCCAAAAATGAAGAAAGAGAAGAAAACAAACTGGATGTGAGAACAAACCATGGAAATTACTAAGAAGAGAAGAGACACCAAAGCTAAGAAAGACAAAAAACGGAGGAAGGAAATCAATGAAGTTTCAGGGAGCTGTTAGAAGAGACAAGAAACAATATTACAACAACATCTGTAAAGATATCAAATATATCAAAGTGGTGGACAGCTTCTGTCTTTTAGGATCAACCATGAATGGTAATGGAACAAGTTTGTTGTTTATTCGTTCAGTCGCTTCCGACTCTTCACGACTTCATGGACCAGCCCACGCCAGAGCTTCCTGTCGGCCGTCACCATCCCCAGCTCCCCCACGGTTGAGTCCGTCACCTCCAGAATATCATCCATCCATCTTGCCCTTGGTCGGCCCCTCTTCCTTTTCCCTTCCACTTTCCCTAGCATCAGCTTCATCTCCAGGTTATCCTGTCTTCTCATTATGTGGCCAAAGTACTTCAGTTTTGCCTTTAATATCATTCCCTCAAGTGAGCAGTCTGGCTTTATTTCCTGGAGTATGGACTGGTTTGATCTTCTTGCAGTCCAAGGCACTCTCAGAATTTTCCTCCAACACCACAGTTCAAAAGCATCAATCTTCCTTCGTTCAGCCTTCCTTATGGTCCAGCTCTCACAGCCATAGGTTACTACAGGGAATACCATTGCTTTAACTATGCGGACCTTTGTTGTCAGTGTGATGTCTCTGCTCTTAACTATTTTATCAAGATTTGCCATTGCTCTCCTCCCAAGAAGTAGACGTCTTCTGATTTCCTGGCTGCAGTCAGCATCTGCAGTAATCTTTGTGCCTAGAAATACAAAGTGTGTCACTGCCTCCACTTTTTCTCCCTCTATTTGCCAGTCATCAATCAAGCTGGTTGCCATAATCTTGGTTTTTTTGAGGTTTAACTGCAACCCAGCTTTTGCACTTTCTTCTTTCACCTTCGTCATAAGGCTCCTCAACTCCTCCTCGCTTTCAGCCATCAAAGTGGTATCATCTGCATATCTAAGATTGTTAATGTTTCTTCCAGCGATTTTAACTCCAGCCTTGGATTCTTCAAGCCCAGCACGTCGCATGATGTGTTCTGCATACAGGTTGAATAGGTAGGGTGAGAGTATACAGCCCTGCCGTACTCCTTTCCCAATCATAAACCAGTCCGTTGTTCCGTGCTCTGTTCTTACCGTTGCTACTTGGTTGTTATACAGATTCCTCAGGAGGCAGACAAGATGACTTGGTATGGAACAAGTAGTCAAGAATAATCAATCAATCAATCAATTTGTTACATGCAACCGTAGCTTCCTTATGCCAATCAGTTCAGTTGCATGTCCACCAGCTGGGTATTTTCATTATGTGAAAATATTCACTGAAACCTTTTAATTGTTTTTGTCAGAAGGATGATAGAATGAAAGAACTGGAAAAGGCCATCTGGACCATTGAGTGCAAATCTTTCCCTAGTGCAGGAAATGGATTGACAAAGGGAAAGGGAGGTGACTTTTGAAGAATTGGGTACATTTGGCTGGAATTACTCTCTCTAGAATAACAATGTACAGGCACTTCTAAAGTATCCATTGTTGCTATTTTGTTAATTTAACCATATAGTTTGAATCTATATGAACAGAATTGGAACTGACCTCAGTATTTTTCTTCACAGTAGTACTTTTATTGTTAGGCCTGGCTGTATTTTGAGTTCTTTTAATTTATTTTTGTATACTTTTGGTCAGATTGTATTTAACATGCATCTTGTTCCCTCTCTCCCTGTGTCCTTTCCCTGGTGGGTGCTGGAATGTAGCATTGCCTGAAACCTTTCTAATCGATGTAAGATATGAAAGCTGGTTGTGTTTAGGACTGAAGGATTAGTTTTACAGAGTTGATTACTGAAAAAGGATAACGTTGTGTCAGAAGGTAATGTCCTGCTGATGTTCTTATGGCCTTCTCCTGTGGCCTGTAACATAAATAAGCTGGAATAATGTATCTCAGGAAAGAAGGAGCGATAAGGAGCCCGGCTAAGGTCAATGGGGGGCAGAGGCATTTGCAGGGCTGGTCTGGTCCAAGATGTAAAGACGGTGGGTGCAACTGTATGATTGAAGCCCCACCCCTTTTTATGTCCCTGCGGTGCATGCAAGACATGATTAAAAGGGGAAGGGATTCAATGCACAATTGCACTTGCCATCTTGACTCTTTTGATCTTTCAGTGGATGCTGCTGACAGTGAGCTAATGGGCTGAGGTCGAGAGGACATGTGCTTGTACTGATCAAGTAACAGGAATGTAGGTTCTTCTTTTCCATTCATAAAAACCAAAGTGAAGCATTGACTAAGGGAGCCAGTCCCAAGCCGAGCTGAGTTTACTTGGCAGAAGGGTTTTGCCACCTATCCCTTGGCACATGCCCTGCCCTTTCTCTGTGCCCTGCTTATAGCTAAAAGATTTTGGATTGATAAATATGTGGCCCCTACTCAATGGTCTGCAGAGATGACGTAATTAGCAACTTGCAAACGAATTACTAATCAGTGTAGATTAGCTATGGTTGAAAGTTGCTAATTATGTCATCTATTATAATGAAGTATGGCTACCATTTATTAATATGCATTGCCTGTAGGAGCCAAGCTTAGGCTGAGCCAAAAAAACCGGGCTACCATTCAAAGTGCCCAAATAGAAAAGATGAGGCTGGACCACAGCCAATCAAACCAAGATGTCTTGAAGGGAAAAAGGGCTTTTGAGGACTTCAAAGTACAGTATTTCCACCTGCCTGCAAGGGACTTCACTGTTATACCTGCATTACTGACAGCAATAAGGTTCTAGTCTTAATGAAGTGCTACTGACTGAGCAACAATGTTATGTCACCATATAGCAATTCTGTAACCTCTATTGCACCCAGAGTTACACTATCCCAAGGACACAGATTGCAATAGCCATTTCTACACTTAATCTTGCACTAAAAAGAAACCGTTGATAGTCCTTGAGTAACCTTGAGTAACACTTTGTGGAAAGAACACAGTTGGAATATGAATTTGAAACCTCCTCATATCTCTGTTCCATTCTCCTTCCAGAGGGAAGGGGCTATCCACTCTGTTTTTGCATATTTGCCTCACATTTCTTGGCTGCAGGCAGTGCCATCTGACCGTACCAATTTCCTTACACTGATCATCCTGATTGATTGAGGGATTATGTGCCATCAAGTCAGTGTTGACTCTTAGCACTGACGTAGATTTTCTCCATGAGGATCTGTGCCTAACCGGGTCCTTCAGCTCTTCTAACGGTGCATCACCATAGTAACTGAATCAATGTCCTTTGCAGCTGGTTGTCCTCTCCTCTTTCCTTCTACCTTTCCCAGCATTAGAGCCTTCTCCAGAGAGCGAGGTCTTCATGTAGTGCGCACTTTCTAGCAATTTGAAAAAAGAGCCGTGTTTTTTTCCCCTAAGTTGCCAGGTGGCTTCTGCTGCAAGGTGGCTTGTGTTGTAGCTACCTGAGGCTGGAAACAGACACTGCTGCTTTAATGAGTCACTGAGAGGGGCTGGACTTGCCCTCCTGCACCCCCTGCTTTGCAATCCAATTGGAAGCGTTGCACAGCCCAGCTAATTGGCCCCTGATGTAACCAGTGTAATGAGCTCATTGTTTTATTGCAGTTTTACTCTTTCTATTCATTGAGCTTGTGGTACTCTCTCTGCTCCCTCCAAACCCGGACCAATGAAGGGGTGGCCATAGGCTACCAGCTAGCAACTGATGTCCTAGCAAATCATATCGTTGACACCCACAAACATATCTGCATTTTATTCAAAACTTTTAACTGAAATAAATATACCCCTTTGTACTTTCCTTTGATAGGTTGTCTCTTGCTTGCTTTCTGAAATGAAATGAATGAATTAATTAATTGAAGTAATATAAATAAGTAATGATATGAAACTATTTTCTGCAGTTTTTCTGAAATAATATTTGTTTTCTGCCTAAGGCCATCACGGTTTAAGGGATACTTGGTTCCTTTTTTCCTTTTCTTGTATAGTCTCCATTCTCTTTCTCTTGTGGAGGAACTCAGAATCACCTTGCATTGTAATTTGCAAAAGGAAAGTGGTTGCATTAACAGCAGAGAAAGAGATCCGGGGAGGGAGGAGGAAACAAACAGCTAACAATGTAACAGTCACATTCCTGAGATGGGCGGCTATATAAATTTGATAAATAAATAAACAAACAAGCTTTTTGTCTTCCTTTCCCTATATTGAGGTGAGGCATTGGAGAATTTGTTTTCTGTCCCTCCAAGGATCCAATACATGTACAGAGACAATAGGAGAGCAAATCCTCCCTGTTCGCTGCTTCTAAAAAGAGGCAGCCCCAGCAGGAGATCCTGTCCATAGATATCCTTCCTAAAGCCCTCAGATTGCTTTTACCAGCCTTTCAGGGCTGGGCCCACACCCAATGGCTGTCCTGTTCTGACTGAAACCCGACACAGGAAGAGGTGGTTAACAGGTTTATTCACAATAATTACATATATTTACACAAAAGCCCTGGCTGATTCAGTTCGAAGATTGCGGTGGCAGTGGGTGCAGGCTAGCAATGTCTTTAAGTCCAAGGAGGCAATGGAGATACAATGGGTGCCACGGCAGGACAGGATTGAGAGTCTGGTGCAGGAGCTAGGCAAGGCTTGGCAGGATGGCTCCAAAAAATGGCAAGGCAAGACTCGGCAGAAGAGTGCTGAGGAGCAGCAAGGCAAGGCTTCGTCACGCGGTCAGGAACAGCGGCAGGACAAAACGCGGCGTCAAGGCAAGGCGTTGCAGGAGCGAGTACCTCGGAAGCGCAAACTGGCTCGGAATCCACGGGGTTTTCTGTTGAAGGCTCTGGTGCTGGGCAGGGTTTGATATATGGTCCATGAGGTCACGAAGAGTCGGACACGATTAAACGACTGAACAACAACAACAACAAAATAAGTTTGATAAATAAATAAATAAACAAGCCTTGGAGAATTTGTTTTCTGTCCCTCCAAGGACCCAATACGTGTACAGAGACAATAGGAGAGCAAACCCACCCTGTTTGCTGCTTTTAAAAAGAGGAAGCCCAGCAGGAGATCCTGTCCACAGGTTTCCTTGCTAAAGCCCCCAGATTGCTTTCACCAGCCTTCACCCTTTCAGGGCTGGACTCACACCCAATGGCTGCCCGAGATATCCTGCTGGAAATGGCTGAGGGCGCTGCTGCTGGTTTTGTGGGTTTCTCTTACCTAACTTTCCATCACTCTGAAGCCTCCCTGGGTGCCCCTTCTGCCCAGTGTGAGAAGCCCCTTGGGAGGAGGCCCCTCACGTTACCTCACTTGGGATGCGACTGAAGTCTCAGCTGCCATGGAGGATATAGAGATGGAGAGATGATTTCCCAGTGAAACACACGACATTCTCCCACACCCACGGTGACCTGATAACATAATGTCTGTCTTCACACAACACAATAATCTGACTTAGTTATGCAGTCAACCTAGTCCTATATCCAAACTAAATATGGCTGTTCAACATTTGCCTGGGTCACCTCTAGTTGTGGGCTGCCAGCTGAGGGAAGTATGTATTTACCTGGTGTAGCAACAGACGTGGTTACTTGAATCATCAGAGAGATCCAGTAGGTGTAAGATTTCCACCCTCTGCTCATGGACTCTTTTATTCAACTGAAAGAGAACTGCTAGAGAAAAGGGAGAACATTTCAGGGCATATTAGACTCACCCACCTCCTTTCTCCTCCCTGCCTGCAATACAATTGCTCTGAGAAAGGATCCTAAGAGTGAGGGATGAGGACAAGAGTGGAAAAAGGAACCCTAGTTGAAAAACTAACTCAGCGATTTCTGTGTTCTATGCACCCTGCCTATAGACTTGGGCTGAGCAATCAGGTTACAAAGAACGGCTGCAGTGAGAAAGACATCCTGAGAAGGTCCTTCGTGGAGTCAAGTATTGAGCCTGGTGGACTTGTGGGAAGGCCATGAAATTTTTGGCGCAAATATGTTCTATAATTCAAATGATCCTTAAAGTGAATATACAGTTGAAACCAGAACTGTTTCTTTTGGGCTTGATGGACCAACAACTGAAAGAAAATATGGGACTTTGGTTCTGTATATGATAACAGCAGCAAGACTTTTGTATGCAGAAAGATGGAAAGATGCACAAATTCCCACATTGGAGGGATGGATAGTGAATTTAATGGATTTGATGCAGATGGCAAAACTGACAGCACTGAAAAGACAAAATACCATGACTGGATTTGATTTCTACTTGGGAACCGCTTTTGGACTATTTGCATGTAACTGAAAAAAATGAAGTTTTGATTTTGGGATTTGATGATTAAATTGCTATTTTTCTATAGAAATGATGTTAGTTACGGTTTAATTAAGAGTAAGAAATCAAGTTATTACAATGTGCATTTATATCTGTGTTGGAGAAGGTAGGAAGTCACTTTTTCTCCTTATTTCTTCTTGCTATTCTTGCACTTTTTAGTTTTTTTTAGTTCTTTATTCAAGCTTTTCTGTACTTTATATTTTAACTGTATTCTGAAACTTTAATAAAGTTCTTATTAAAAAAAAAGTATCGAGCCTGGGTTGTGGTGAGCAATGGGTAGGAACTGGGGGGAGGATGCATTCAAGGCAATGAGTGGAAAAGGTGCTTATTCAGCCACATCTCCCAAGCTTTGCCTTCAGGGTGGAGGCCGTTTCTGTGGACTACGGATGATCCCCCATAGCCTTGCTACAGTCCCTCATGAAAGGTGCATATGCAGAAACAGAAGTCAATTAACAACAGGTAGATGAAATATTAGCAGGCCAGTGAGGCTGAAAGTGGTAAAACTGGCAGCTCTGGAAAGAAAGAAAGAAAAGAAAAGAAAAGAAAAGAAAAGAAAAGAAAAGAAAAGAAAAGAAAAGAAAAGAAAAGAAAAGAAAAGAAAAGAAAGAAGGAAGGAAGGAAGGAAGGAAGGAAGGAAGGAAGGAAGGGTTGAATAAAATGGTTCTTTGCTGAAGAAGCACAGGAAGCAGGTGATGAGGAAACTCTGGAAGCCAACTGTATCCCTAAAAGTGCCTTGAAGCCTAGAAATACCGTTGAGCTCCTGCTATTATCCAAGAAACGGCCGATTATCTTGTGTAATGAGTGTGTGCAGAAAGGGTAACGAGGAAACCTCAGGGCCAAACTGACTTGGTGGTTTGTAATCAAGTGAAATAAGGTAAAGAATAAAACAAAATAAGTGAAGACTAGCGCTGACATCTAGGTCTAGAAATGATTAAGGAGCGCTGTTTGAAACGAATAGGAGGGAAGCTGCCGAAGTTACTGTGTGAAGAAGTTCAGCAGTTGGTATAGGCAGAGGAAGAGACCAGGACTTTTATTTATTATTTATTGTTGTGGCATTTCATTACATGGGATCAAAGGTTAGGCTTGGGAGAAGGACCCTTTTAAGGTCAGTTATCTCAGTAAATTTGCCACATGAAAACTGAAGCTGTGATAAAAGGTGCCAAAATGTTTGGATGGTTTGCAAAAAAATGTGTGATGGAAAACTATGTGACAGGAAGTTGACTACCAAAAACCTCACAAAACAAACAAACAACCTAACCTAACCAAACCAAACCAAACCAAACCAAACCAAACCAAACCAAACCAAACCAAACCAAACCAAACCTCCAGCCTTAGCATTATTTCATTTAAAAACTCATGTGGCTTCTGAAAGTGAAATGATGATAATTTTGCAGAAGGGCACTTTCTCAGCTTTGAGCATGGCTGCATAACCTTGAGTGATCTGAAAGGCTAGTTAGACTTGACTCTGATTAGGACTTGGATGGTAGACTGTATCTTGGGGTACACCCAGGTACACTTGGCTCTGGCAAACTCTTTCTGAATATATGATGAAAAACTCTGTGGATGTGTTCAGTTTGTTGGAGGTTCCAGCAAATCAGCATGCCTCATTAGCATATGGGTCATTGCTCCAGGAGGCAAACTCTAGATCAAGGACTCATTTTTCTCAATTGTGGGAGGCCAGACATGGCGTGCGTGGCCAGTCACCGAAGAAAGGAAGATTCCAGTGCAACTCTCAAAATGAAGGGAAATGAATTGGCAGGAAGTTTGGAAAACTAGGACTCAGGTAAGCCTCATGCAAGGTACAAAACCTGCAAAGAGGGAAAGGACACTAGACCTGCAATTCCAAGACAAAGCACCAGGAGCTCTAGACAGCCCCTTGAGCTGCTTCACACTTACCAGTGTGGGCCAATTCAAGCATCTGTTGGGGGTAACTTTCCAAAAAAGAAAAGAATGAGATTAGATTCCAGAGCAAAGGAAGGAATCTTATTGGGGTATCCACCAGGAAGCAAGGGATATCGAGATTCAGATCCTAAGACTGGCTCAATCCATACTTTTTTATTTATTTTTATTTATTCAATTTATCCCCCGCCCATCTCCCGGGGCATTTTGATGAAACAGAGCCAAATCAAAATCCTCTAGCCAATAGCACTGCAGAAGGGGGAGGTGAAGAAGGATTGTTCGAGGTACCTTACCCAGTGTTTCCAGATGCAGCAAGCAGGCAAGCCCAGAGAGAGGACTTAGAGACGGAAACTCCGCCCGTGTCAGACGATGAGGAACCAGGAGGGACAGAAGGGGCAGAGATGCTGTACGAGCCAGACCTGAGTCTTCTTCTGGACCTGAGATGCTCATCACGACCCAACAAGGGACTTCCAGCCAAGTGACTGTCCTACCTCGCAGGAGTGGCGTTGCCGAAAGAGCCTGCATCATGGAAGGAAGTGCAACAGCTGCCACCAGCTGAAGCAAGTAAGTGGAAAAAAGCAGCACAAGAGGAATTTGAGGCTCTGCAACACAACAACACTTGGACACTCACAAAGTTACCTGTTGGCAAAAAGGCAAAAGGTTGCAAATGGGTCTTTAAGGCCAAACAGAATGAAAAGGGAGAAGTACAAAGGTACAAAGCTAGACTGGTAGCCAAGGGCTATTGACAAAAGTATGGCAAAGGTTACAACCAAACTTTTGGACATGTTTGTAGCTTGAATCATGTCAACTGGATTTCTATTTTCTCAGTGGAAACGTTTCGCTCCTTATCCAAGGAGCTTCTTCAGACTGAAGAAGCTCCTTGGATAAGGAGCAAAACGTTTCCACTGAGAAAATAGAAATCCAGTTGACATGATTCAAGCTACAGACAATTCCACCTGGATGACTGAGAACCTTCATAGACATTTTGGACCTGTTGTGACTCACACCAAAATTCAACTTCTTTTAAGTCTAGCAGCCAGCAGAAACATGCGAATAGAGCATATTGACATCAAGACAGCATTCTTGCATGGTGAAATTCAGGAGGAGTTGTACATGCAACAACCTGAAGAATTTACTGATCCAAAGAAAAGGCATTTAGTGTGTAAGCTTCAGAAGGGGATCTATGGGCTGAAACAAGCAACAAGGACCTGGAATGTGAAATTAAACCAGATGCTAATAAAGCAAGGTTTCACTCAAGGCAAAGCTGACCCCTGCCTTTACACATGACACAAGAATGGCAGAGACATGTTCATTCTGACATATGTGGACGATTTGATTCTCTGTTATGAGGATCAAAGGGACATTAATGAAGTTGTATCCAACCTGAACACGGAAGTAGAGGTGAAACATCTTGGGAGGGCAAGCTATTACTTGGGGATACAAAGTGACAGAGAAGAAGATGGAAGTTTTCTCCTTAGTCAGAGGCAAAAGATTCTAGCGTTATTGGAGAGCCTGGGGCTGAAAGATGCAAACACAGTCCCAACTCCAATGGAAACTGACTTTCACAAAGTAAAGGACACTAGTGAACTATTGCCTCAGAACAATGGATACAGAGAAGTCATTGGGAAGCTGCTATATCTGTCAACCACAACAAGGCCAGATATTTCAACTGCAGTGGGGATCCTCTGCAGAAAGACCAGCTCACCCACCCAAAGGGACTGGACAGGCATTAAGCAGGTGGCAAGATACCTGAAGGGGACTGCAGACCTGAAGCTTTAGCTGCCAGCAACTGATTATCCTAAACTAGTGGGATACACCGATGCAGATTGGGCAGAGAATGCAACTGATTGTAAATCCACTAGTGGGAGTATGTTTTTATTTGGGGGAGGGGCTGGGCAAGTCGCAAGCAGACTATATTAGCATGATCAAGCACTGAAGTAGAGTATGTCTCAGCAACTAAGACATGTGATGAGGTGCAATGGCTCAAGTATTTACTTGAGGATCTGGGGGTTAGTGATCCTGCTCCAATAAGACTCTTGAGGACAACCAAAGCTGTATAAGACTCTATCAAAGAAGGTGGGAGGGCAGACAAAGCACATGGATGTTCGCAACCAAATGATTAGAGAGGCACAGGAGACAGGACTAATACATTTGGAGTATTGACCCTCAGAAAGGATGATTGCAGACATCCTGACAAAGCCACTCACAAGGGGTGTCTATCAAGGCCTATGAAGTAAGTTAAATCTTGTGTAGGCATGATTCATGACTAGATTTGAGAAGGGGTGTTGGAGGTTCCAGCAAATCAGCATGCCTCATTAGCATATATGCTTCTAGAGGAAGCTGCTTGTTGCCCCTCCCACTTCCTCTCTCTCTCTCTCTTGCTTTCTACCACCAGAGAAGAAGGACCATGCGGCTGGGAGAAGGAAACTTTTAAGGTCAGTTATCTCAGTAAACTTGCAACATGGAAACTGAAGGTATGATAAAACGTGCCACAATGTTTGGATGGTTTCCAAAAACAATGTGTGATGGAAAATTATGTGACAGGAAGTTGATTACCAAAAACCTCACAAAGCAAACAAACAAACAACCAGACCAGACCAGACCAGACCAGACCAGACCAAACCAAACCAAACCAAACCAAACCAAACCAAACCAAACCAAACCAAACCAAACCAAACCACCCAGGTACACTTGGCTCTGGCAAACTCTTTCTGAATATATGATGAAAAACTCTGTGAATGTGTTCAGTTTGTTGGAGGTTCCAGCAAATCAGCATGCCTCATTAGTATATATTATGTATTAGTATATAGTCATTGCTCTAAGAGGCAAACTCTATGTGCTTCTAAAGGAAGCTGCTTGTTGCCCCTCCCACTTCCTCTCTCTCTCTCTCTTGCTTTCTTCCGCCGGAGAAGGACCATGCAGCTGCTAGTCCTTCCATGGAGAGTCCATGCGCTAGGCCTCAACTCCAGGATTTTCCCCTTTTCTCCACGCAGCCTTCACCAGCTATGAGGGGTGAGGGTAAATTAAGTTTAGGGACAAAAGAAGAACAAGAAGTCATCTTTCCTGAACGAAAATGTAACTGGACCAAATAAACAGTAAGAACTCTTTTTGTAACCTACGTTGTCTAAGCGTGTGATTCTTTATCTTGGGTGGGCTATGTGCTCAAGATCAATAGCCTATATTTCTATACCGTGCTTATTAATGCTATTAAGATAAAACCTCCTTTCTGTGTGTGCGTGTTTCTTTGCTGTTATACGCTCTGCTCCATTCAGTGGTACTAGCTGCCCACTAATGGTCTTCACAGTTTGTGTCCAGTAAAGCCATTTTATTTTTTTACATCACTTACTCAAAGAAATGAAGATAAGGTGAGCCTCCAGTAGAGCTAGGAGAGAGTAATGACTGGCTTTTGGCCAGGAGTGAGGTGAGCTTCAGTTCCTCTAATGGGAAAATGGATGGTCCAGAAGATGAGCAGAGCCACAGCAACTGAAAAGAAATTAACTGCTTTTCTGCCATTTCAAAGAAAGCAGAACAGAGTCAGAAATAAAAAAAAAATCATTTCCAATAATGGTCCTGAGATTCACCGGGTCAGAGCAAATCCTGAAGGAATGCCAACCCCTTTGATGGCTTGCCATGTACTCTGAATTCCTCTTTCCTGCCTCTTTTTGGGGAGATGGGATAGAGATGGGTGGGGGAATCTGTGTGGGAGAAAATAAGGACAGGTGATGTTGCTTTCTCTTTCCTGTGCTTGACGGACTCATCCCATACTTTATAGGGGGATCTTGCCAAGAAAACTGCAGGGACTTGTGCAGGCAGTCGCCAGGAGTTAAGGACACGAAAGCACAAACAACAGCAACAACAGTGTGGAAAGGAGAAAAATTACACAAGAGTATAAACCAATCAAACAGTATAACATTTAATATAAAACCTGATCTAGTCTCAAGCACTATCATAATTAATCTGTATCCAGTACTTCCTCTGAAGGGAAAAGTTCTTTCAGCCTCATAAAAATCCTGGAACAAAAAGTATTTTAAGGACCTTTTTAAGTTGTTAGGAGCTCAGAATCCAAATGCAGTTGGAGGATGAGTCTATTTCAAACAGTAGAAGCTCTTAAACTGAAAAGTAAAAGAAGCAGGAGGGGAGACAGAGAGAGAGAGAAAAAAAAGATGTTGAGATAAAAAAAACAGTAAGCTTGGCCTTTTCAAAACTTAATTGATGGTTGTGGGAACACATCCAACTAGGAATCCCAGGAAGGCAACTGGAGAGGAAGCAGAAGCAGACCTCTTACCCACGGCCAGGCAGACGAATGCACCTGAATGTCACCAGCATAAATGGACTAGTTAGCGAAGAAAAGAAATCAGAGAACCAGGGACAGAGTATATGAAGTAAAAAAAAAGTGGTCCTACGACTGCATGTTGAGGCATGTCCTTAGATGAACCGAAGGATTTAGAAGACTACTGTAAAACTTACTCTGTGTATCCAAACTGCTTGACTGAATCTGTCATAGTAATCCAGAGAGACTCATTGTGTGCAGCCACTGTGGCCTACTGGCTGGAGCCAAGGTTGTGAAAGTGATGCCGTTTGCTCTTCAGTAAAAACTTGATCTGGGTCTGATGCTTCCCTCTCCCTGTCCTGTTTCATGGAGTGGAAAAACAGTTTCCATTCGCGCTAATGCAAGTTTCCCCCAGTGCAAAGAGCAGGTCCTTCCTAACCTTCACGCTCTAGTCTGAACTTGGAGTTTTGAGAAGCAGGAAAATGCCGAGGCCCTGCACTCCCTGCCAGGGTCTGGATAGAAGGTTTTAAGATAAGCGCCCTCTTCCCCCTCTTTTCTTAAAAGCCCCGTTTTCCCTCCATTTCCCTGTCTGAATCCATTCTCCCCTGCCAGTTCCTTATAAGGCAAGTACATTTTGCAACTGAACCTCTCTGGGCTGATTGCTGTGAGCGGTTCATTGGCCTCACCTTGCCCCGACCACCACAGGGCCTGGAGGGTGCCCTCCCTCTTAGCACCTCTGCCAGAGGGGGAAGAAGGAATTCAGTCCTCTGGAGCTGCTTGGTTGCGCCTTGGAGATGTACGAAGGACTCCTTTTCTTTTCTTGTTGCTGTTGTGATTCCATTCCATTTGGCTGTCCAAGAAATGTATATCAATCCGATTTGGACTCTTATTCTAAGTGAAAAAAAGGACAGACAAACTCTGTTCTGACTTCCTGGTATGTCAAACAATCGACCTTCACCCCTTAGCTGCACATTTAGGGCTTTAAATCGTCTTCCCACATTCTGCATTCTGAATTCTTGTCACCACCCACGAGTAGCTGCTGCTTAAACTATACACTCCACTTACAGTGCATAAGCATGTGTGAGAGCATCTGGTTTTGTTTGGGTGTCAAACTGGAGGGCAGATGCATGGGGGGCAGAGCAGAGTTACGAACCTTGGCCAGATTTGAAGACATTAAACCAGAGCTTTCCAAACTGTGTGTCGGGACACGTTAGTGTGTCGGCTGCAGTGTCTGGGTGTGTCGTGGCTCCTGCCACCTCCGAGCCCTGCCAGGATTCCACGCAGGTCCTAGTGCCTGCCTTGTGCCCTGCTGTAAGAGTGTCGAGAAATGATGCCCTGCTGTAAGAGTATGTCGCAAAATGATGCCCTGCTGTAAGAGTGTGTCACCAACATGAAAAGTTTGGAAAGCTCTACGTTAGTGTGTCGGCTGCAGTGTGTAGGTGTGTCGCGCGAACGTAAGGAGAAACCTCTGAGTCTGTGTGAAATAAACAATACCAACTTGCATGCATTTTTACGTAGCAAAGGTGCTGTCAGAATAGAGTCTGACTCAGAGTTGAAGGAGGGTGAGCTCAGCAGCAATGATCCAGCTCTACTGCTGCTGCCTCCAAAGCCTGCTGGCTTCCGCATAGGTCCTAGTGGCTGACATGTGTCTGGCTGCTTCAGGGAATTCCGTGGCTGAGTCTGCCTTGACCTTGCTTGCTGTCTTGTAAGTACTCAGCTCTCCAACCTCACTGGCAGCCACGCAGGTACTCCTTGCCAAGCCCTGCCTTGTACCCAGTGCGAACTCTGCCAAGCCTTGCCTTGTACCCAGTGCGAACTCTGCCGAGCCTTGCCTTGTACCCAGTGCGAACTCTGCCGAGCCTTGCCTTGTACCCAGTGCGAACTCTGCCGAGCCTTGCCTTGTACCCAGTGCGAACTCTGCCGAGCCTTGCCTTGTACCCAGTGCGAACTCTGCCGAGCCTTGCCTTGTACCCAGTGCGAACTCTGCCGAGCCTTGCCTTGTACCCAGTGCGAACTCTGCCGAGCCTTGCCTTGTACCCAGTGCGAACTCTGCCGAGCCTTGCCTTGTACCCAGTGCGAACTCTGCCGAGCCTTGCCTTGTACCCAGTGCGAACTCTGCCGAGCCTTGACTTGTACCCAGTGCGAACTCTGCCGAGCCTTGCCTTGTACCCAGTGCGAACTCTGCCGAGCCTTGCCTTGTACCCAGTGCGAACTCTGACGAGCCTTGCCTTGTACCCAGTGCGAACTCTGCCGAGCCTTGCCTTGTACCCAGTGCGAACTCTGCCGAGCCTTGCCTTGTACCCAGTGCGAACTCTGCCAAGCCTTGCCTTGTACCCAGTGCGAACTCTGCCAAGCCTTGCCTTGTACCCAGTGCGAACTCTGCCAAGCCTTGACTTGTACCCAGTGCAAACTCTGCCAAGCCTTGCCTTGTACCCAGTGCTAACTCTGCCAAGCCTTGACTTGTAACCAATTGCAATTGAATTACCGCTAAAATGGATAAATTTCTAATTAAGAAAAGAAAAGCTGGTGAAGATGATGTTTGTGATTAACAAAATGTAGCGGCTATAGAGGAAACTATACAAGAATCAACTGTTGAACGGTCTGAATTAGTACGCAAGAAGTGTCAAGGAAAAATTTCCAAGCCTCGTTTATACAATAAAGGTTATATGAAACTGGGGTTCACATTTTCTGGTAATGAAAACAATCCTTGTCCCAAGTTTTTATTTTGTGGGGATATACTTGCAAATGAAAGTATGGTACCAAACAAATTAAAGCGCCATTTAACCTCAAAACACAGTCATTTGTCAGGAAAACCAGTCGAATACTTTATTGATCTTTCAAAATCTATAAAGAAGCAGTCTGCATCATTCACAAAGAGAATGAAGACATCAGAGAAAGTTCAAAAGGCAAGTTACTTGGTTGCTCAAATAATTGCCAAAAACAAGGACCCACACACTATTGCCGAAACCACCATAAAGGAATCTTGCTGTGCTATTGTTCAAACAATGTTTGGACCTGAATTTGAGAGAGAAGTTAATAAAATCCCTTTGGCAGATAACACGATTGGAAGACATATTCAAGACATGTCTGATGACATTAAGCTGCAAATGAAGGATATTTTTCAAGGTGATAATATGATCTTTACATTGCAATTAGACGAATCAACAGATGTCAGTGGGTTAGCACAATTATTGGTTTTTATACGTTTCATTCATACTGACAGAATTTTTGAGCAATTCTTGTGTTAACTAGAACTTCCAATGAGAACTAGAGGTGAAGATATATTTAAAACTTTAGATTGCTTCATGAAGGAAAATAATTTGCAATGGTTAAATTGTGTAGGAATATTCACAGATGGCGCACCCTCAATGGTTGGTTCAACAAAAGGTTTTATAGCTTTAGCAAGGAAAGAGAATGAAAATATTATAATTACTCACTGCTTTTTACATCGCGAAGCACTAGTCGCACAAACCATTGGAAATGAATTAAGAAAAGTTATGGACAAAGTGGTTCAAATGGTCAATTACATTAAAAGTAGACCTCCTAAATCAAGATTATTTGTTTATATTTGTGAAGAAATGGGGGCAAGGTTTAAAAAGCTTCTACACACAGAGATTAGTTGGCTCTCAAGAGGTCAAGTGCTTTGTCGTGTATACGAATTGAGGGAATTGATGCTTGAAATTTTTGAGGAAAATCAGCAAAATGAATTCTGCGATCTAATTCAAAATAAACTTTGGTGCACAAAATTGGCATATCTTGCTGACATACAGTATTTGAACATCTGAATAAAATAAACACCAGTATGCAAGGAAAAGGAGAAAATATCTTAACAGTGGTAGAAAATTTTTTGCTATGAGAGACAAAATATCAATTTGGAAAAGGAAAGTGAAAGAAGGAAATTTTGAAATGTTTTCCAAAACTGCTGAGTGTGAGCTAAAATGTGGTATCAGCTCACTAATTGTTGACCATTTAATATTGCTTGGAGAGAAAGTTCATCATTACTTCCCAAATGTTGAAGTCCAAGACTCTGATTGGATCAGAAATCCATTTCGTTCAACTGCAATGAGGAACTTTTCACTTAGTGAAGAAGAAGAATTAGCTGAAATAAAAAATGATCGAAGTCTGTTAATGATGTATGAAGAGGGTGACTTAGACAACTTTTGGATTCGCGTTTCAAAATTTCATCCAAACATAGGTAAAAATGCGTTAAAAATTCTTCTGCAGTTTTCTACTACATACATTTGTGAAGTATCCTTTTCAATGGTGACAAACTTAAAGACACTGAAACATGGAAGTTTAAAAATGTTTGTCTTTATCTAATATTCCACCAAATATTCAAAAGCTGTGTTCATCCCATCAACCTCATACATCTCATTAAAATGGTACGTAGTTATTGGTGTTATTCAATTTTTTTTATTTCTTGCACATATTTACATATTGCTACTCATAAATGACAACAATCTTGGAAATGTATGTTATTATCTTACAAATCATATATTTTTAAAAATATAAATGAAAGGTTTTCATGACATATGTTGTGTCCCCATACATTTCGCTATTACAATTTATGTATGTGTCCATATCTCTTATAAGGGGTTAGTTTAACCTCCGGTTTGCTAGTAAAATTGAATTACTGTGTCGCAAAATGATGCATGTCTAAAAAGTGTGTCACCAACATGAAAAGTTTGGAAAGCTCTGGATTAGAGAAAAGACACTATCCACATTTATTTACATCTGGAACATATAAAATGTTATTAGCAATTAAGTCCTAATGGGTGGTGCCATTTCCACACCTCAGGAGAGCGCACCCCTCTCCTTGCTCAGGGATTGCTTTTCCATCTGCTAAGATGATCTCTTCCTTTGAACATGAGTTCAATTCGAAGAAGAGAGAAGCATCATTAAAGCATCATTAATCCACTGCAGCACAAACTAGGAGTCATCAGGACATTGTCACACAGAGCAGAAACCATCCCCACCTCCATGGATTCCAAAAAGAATGAAAATCAGCACCTGAGAACAGCCCTGAAGGCCTGTGGATATCCAAATTGGGCCTTCACCAAATCTAAATCTACCAGACCTAAAACAGCAACAGATAGGGCTGAGACTCAGAGTAAACGAAAGAACCTGGTCATTCCCTACATGGCTGGCGTGTCTGAAAAGATAAAACGGATATTTGGCAAACACCACATACCTGTATATTTCAAACCCACCAACACACTGAGACAGAGGCTTGTACACCCCAAAGATCAAACTCCAAAACATAAGAAAAGCAATGTAGTTTATGCAATCCAGTGCAGTGAGGAGTGCTCTGAACTCTACATTGGAGAAACCAAACAACCTATGTACAGGAGGATGGCCCAACACAGGAGAAATAACACCACAGGACCAGAGTCAGCAGTTTATCTTCATCTACAAGAAAAAGGACACTCATTTGAGGACATTAATGTTCACATTTTAGACAGAGAAGATAGGTGGTTTGAGAGAGGGGTCAAGGAATCCATTTATGCCAACTTGGAAAATCCTTCCTTGAATAGAGGTGGGGGCCTCAGGCACAAACTCTCGCCCATCTTCCTCCCCGTGTTGTCTTCTGTGCCTAGGAAGATTAAGACCATTTCAGAAGCTCAACAGCAGCATGGTGATTTTAACGACCCTCCATTAGATGATAAAAGGACTTAAAAATTACATCTCAATATAACCATGACCTAGCCCCAGGTGTAAGGTCACACAGCTACCTAGGAACATATTAGGATTCCCTTACCAATTTTGCTCAGACTGAAGAAGCTCCTTGGATAAGGAGCGAAACGTTTCCACTAAGAAAATAGAAATCCAGTTGACATGATTCAAGCTACAGACAATTCCACCTGGATGACTGAGAACCTTCATAGACATCATTAAACATGTGCGTGTTACAGCCACTGTCTAACATGAAAGATGAACAATGTTTATCTGTGGCTGAAAATGCAAGAAGACTCGCATATGGAGCTTTCCCTTTGTTGCCTTTCTGATCACCCTTCCAGGCCCAACAGTCTTTCTTTAAGTGACCATTCTTGCCACAAAAATGGCACTTGATGGGCCTCTTTGTTATTGAAAGGCTCCTCTGCTGCAGATCGCCATCTTTGCCCTGAGGCATGTCATAAAATCCACTTTAATGAGTACAACTTACTCCATGTAAAGTTCAATAATAGTTCTTTTATTCTTGTGTTATTCGGACAGAAAGCAAAGCAGTTATATAATTACAATTGATAAATGATAAATGAATAAAATTATAAGATTCTCTAGAGCTTATTACAATACTATATTGGGTTAACCATCAAATAAATATCAATAACCATGCCTCGCTAGGTTATCCAAGTTGCTATTCGCATTCACCTCATCAAGTTTTCTTAATCAGTATCTCGTTACAGAACCAAAATCTCTTAATCGTATCTCTTCGATACCAGCAACAGTTACCAGACTTAGTATCTAAATGATACTTACATCCACTCCTAACAGTTGGCCAGACAATGTTAGAGTGGGCTGGGCGTCCCCTGTTCCCTGTGGAAAGTCTCGCACCTCAAGGTCTCCATTGCATGTCATCCCTCTTTTATACCTGACTGTGTTAAATCCAACATTTCACAGTCAGTGTCAGAACTATACACGTCAGAACTATACACGTCAGTGTTTGTTCTGACCTAGTTCTGAACTTGTTTTTTTTGCAGAGACCTGACATTCCTTATTCAGCATGTTCAGCATGATCTCTTGTCTGGTACCTCCGTACACCCACTTATCTGTTCCAACCGTTATCTGTTGTTGGTACCACATACACACCTCATACATTCCTCATTCCGTACATACCAGCAACGTGAACACCCTAGTAAGTCCATAAACAGGACAAGCATGGCTAATACCTGGTTCTATTAAAACTATGATTTTATACATATATTTAAACTTAATATGAACTTAATATATATTCAATATATAATTTCATTACAGGCATCTTAGAGAAATAGACTGACTCATTGTGGGTCTGCTTGGCATTTCTATAGGAGACCTGCCTGCTATACTCAGACTTTAATTCCTGAATTAAATCTGGAAGAGGTTGTCTTGATCCTCTATAACTAGCAGCAAAGCAAGAAAATTTTTCAGGCAGAGTCAAATAAAAATCCCACTTGGATCCTGTTATCCAAAATCACATCATTGCAAGCAAGCTTGTGCAGCAATGATTGAAAATTAGAAATGTGCTCATCTATGTTTCCATTTTGCTCGATTTTTAAATTCGATAACTTCCTCACCAAATTAATAAATTGGGAATCACCTCCCTCTCCATAGAGTTTAAACAATTCCTCCATCATCCCTCTTGCAGTATCTCTGTGCTGGATTTGAACCAGCATTTGTGCACTTAGGGAATTCATGATCAAGCCTTGGAGCTTAAGATTATTGGCCATCCAGTCTGCATATGCTGCTGAATCTGGAGTAGGAGGATTTTCATTCAAAATATTGTGCTGATTAAAAATCCTTGCCTGCCTTTCCACCCATATATTCCAGGGATAAAACTCTCCAGGTTTTTAAGGACTTCCGGTGAAGATGGACGGCACCTGGAGCGAAGTAGATGAGGCTCCGTAAAGAAATCAAAAACGCGCAGACCCGAGCCGGCTTTGAGAAAACAAAAAGCTAAAAAGCAGCAACAGAGAGAGCGGAGGGTTTGGTTCTCTTGGAAAACAAAACTTTCGGCAGCTTTGAAAGGCTTGGAGAGAAGAGCGAGTCAACTGTTGTCTGTCTAATTGTTTTCATTGACTCATGGAAAAGAGCATGCTGAAAAGCGCAAAAGCGAAAGTCGGAGCTGTGCAGAAAAATCTGTGAAATAAACAAGCGCAGCAGACCACTTCACTAAAACAATCAAAGAACTTACAAATAAGCAATTAAGTTTTTCTGAAGGAAGAAACAAAGCGTAGGAGTTTGGGTAAGAAAAGAGATAATTTCCTTACGGAGAACTGCTATGAAGACGGAATTAATTAATTAATTAATTAATTAACTAACAAAGGAAGCCATTTTTCCTTGGTAAAACTTCAATATAACTTTTGTTTAAGTTGCCGTATAAAAGTATAAAAATTATTCCTTATTTGCTATATTGTTTGAAATATATATATCACTGTATTTAGATAATTATATTATAAGACAAGATAGTTTTGCTATAAGTTAAAAAATAAGACATAAGATTAATAAAATGAGTGTAAGCACTGGAAGACAAATGACACAAGTAAGAAGAGGATCAGAGGCTTGGGAAGGTGAATGGCTAAAACCACTGTTTGAAGATTTTACAGCTAAAACTACACAGGCAATTACTCAAAGAGTGACAAAAGTATTAGAAGAAAAATTAGAAGGTTTAGAAAAAAGATTAGAACAGAAACTGGGAAAGATAGAAAAAAAATTAAAAAAAAGATATACATGAAGTTAAGAAACAGATTGATAATTGTGAAGAGAATTTAGATAGGGAAGAAGAACGTATAACATTATTGGAATTAAAAGAAAAAGAACATTGTATAAGACTGAGAGGTGTACCCGAAGAGAAGGAAAGCAATGTGAGAGAAATAATTGTACCAATGTTAGCTAATTTAATTGACTGGGAAGAGGAAAGACTAGAGGAGGAAATAGAAAAAATGTTTAGGATAAACTCTAAATATGCAACTTTATACAATAAACCAAGAGACATTCTGATAGAATTAAAAAAAAAAGATAAGAAACATAATAATTCAGGCATCTTATAATAAAAGAATAGAAATAGAAGGGAAAGATATGTCTATGAAGGTTCTCAGTCATCCAGGTGGAACAGTCTGTGGCTTGAATCATGTCAACTGGATTTCTATTTTCTTAGTGGAAACGTTTCACTCCTTATCCAAGGAGCTTCTTCAGTCTGAGTAAAGTTAGTAAGGGAATCCTTAAATATTAAATATCCTTAATATTTAAGGATTCCCTTACTAACTTTACTCAGACTGAAGAAGCTCCTTGGATAAGGAGTGAAACGTTTCCACTAAGAAAATAGAAATCCAGTTGACATGATTCAAGCCACAGAAGGGAAAGATATTACTATTTTCAAAGAAATTCCAGGTAAAATATTAAAGAACAGAATAGAGTATAGGTTTCTGACGGATCTCTTAGGGAAAAATAATATTAATTTCAGGTGGGAAATACCTGAAGGTTTAAGCTTGACATTTAAAGGTCAAAGATTTAAACTAAACTCATTATTAAAAGCAAAAGATTTTTTGAAGAGATTTGAAAAAGAAATAGCTCAACCTAAGGATCAGAGAAAAGAGGAGAAGGAGAAAACTCAATATCAAAAAGGGGGAGGAGTAGCTAATACTCAAGAGTTTGTCTCGCTCTTGGTAAATGAATGAGCTTAGAATTATTACCTGGAATATTAATGGGGCTAACTCTCCCATTAAAAGAAAACGATTATTTCAATTAATAAATAAACTAAAACCTGACATTACATGCCTTCAGGAAACCCACATTAAAAAAAACAGACACAAAATACTTAATTAATAAAAAATTAGGATTGGAATTTATCACAGCAAATGAAAAAAAAATGGAGTAGTAGTATACATAAAATCTTATTTAAAACCTAAATTAATTCAAAAAGATGAAAATGGGAGATATATTATTGAAATTGAAATCCAAAATTCTAAATTACTAGTAATTGGTATATATGCTCCAAATAAAAATCAAAAAAACTTTTATAAACTTTCTGCGGGCTACTACAAACATTTTAAAGAACAACTAACAGAACCACTCAAAAAATTATTTAATTCAATTCTGGAAGGGAACAAGATACCACAAACATGGACTGAAGCTAAGATTGCCTTAATTCCAAAGGAAAACCAAGATTTAACAAAATGTCAAAATTACAGACTGATTTCTCTACTAAACAATGATTATAAATTATTCACTATCATATTGGCTGAAAGGTTAAATTTTTTTTTTACAAAATTTAATAAATTGTGATCAGAATGGATTTTTGCCAAATAGACAAATTAAAGAAAATTTGCGTACAATAATAAATTTGATAGAATATGCAAATGTGCATAATGAAAAACCTATAATGTTATTATTCTTAGATGCTGAAAAAGCATTTGATAATGTAAATTGGGATTATATGATTAAAACATTAGAGTACAGAAATTTTGGAGATAAATTTATTAAAGTAATTCAAGCCATTTATAAATTACAAAAAGCCAAAATTATAGTGAATGAAGAAGAAACGCAAGAAATCAATATAGAAAAAGGTACACATCAGGGATGCCCATTGTCTCCATTATTATTTATATTGGTATTGGAAGGTTTATTGGGAAAAATTAGAAAAGATGATAACCTTAAAGGAATTAAAATTAAAAAAGAAATATACAAACTGAAAGCATTTGCTGACGACTTGGTAATAATATTACAAAACCCATTAGACTCAATAGGAAACTTAAAACAAAAAGATGCAAGAATTTGGAGATCTAGCAGGTTTTAAAATAAACAAACAAAAAACCAAAATGATAAATTTAAATATTTATTTATTTATTTATTTATTATTTCAATTTATTCCCCGCCCATCTCCCTTGCAAGGGACTCTGGGCGGGTTACAACAATTTGTGAAAATATGATAAAAGAAGAGCGAACAAAATTGGAGCAAAAAGCAGGATTCCAAAACGTAAAACAAATTAAATATCTAGGAATCCAGATAACTGATAAAAATATAGATTTATTTAAAAATAATTATATTAAAATATGGAAAGAAATTTAAAAAGATTTAGAAAAATGGGAATCTTTACAATTGTCATTATTAGGAAGAATTGTGACAATAAAAATGAACATATTACCTAGAATTCTGTATCTATTTCAGACAATTCCCATAACAATAACAGACCAAACCTTTATAAATTGGCAAAGAGATATAAATAAATTTATATGGCAAGGGAAAAAACCCAGAATAAAAATAAAATTTTTACAACACACTAAAGAGGAGGATTGGGATTACCAAATTTAAAGCTGTATTATGAAACATGTGGTCTAGTTTGGTTGAAAGAATGGATAAAATTAGAAAATACAAATATATTAAATTTAGAAGGCCATGATAATAGATTTGGTTGGCATGGTGCAACAAAGGTAAAATCAATAAGGCATTCAATAATCATATACAGTAATTAGGAAATCAATACTAAAAATATGGAATAGATATAAGAATTCTTTATTACCTACACTTCTGCTGTGGACATCTCCCCAGGAGGCAAATGTCAGAATAGAAAACCCAAATGACAATAAATGGCTAAGATACAAAACTTTACTCAAATTCTCTGGAAATAATTATGAATTCAAAACAAGGGAAGAATTAGAAAAAGAAGGCTTTAAATGCCAATGGTTTAAATATTTACAATTAAAAGAACAATTCAAATTAGATCAAAAAATGTTTAAATTTGTGAAAGTAACAGATAATTGGGATAAGATATTATGGAATGATAATGATCATTTGATTTCTAAATTGTATAAAAAATTATTAGATTTAAAAACTAGTGATATAAAAATTAAAAATTATATGATAAAATGGGAGGAGAATTTGGGTAAAGAGATTAGCTATGAAAATTGGCAAACTATTTGGATGAAAAATATTAAATTTTCTGCAAGCAATAATCTAAAAGAAAATAGCTACAAGATGGTGTTTAGATGGTATTTGCCTCCTGAAAAATTGTATAAAATGAAATGTTTAAGTTCAAATTTATGTTGGAAATGTAAAATAAAAGTGGGTTCTTTTTACCATTTATGGTGGTCTTGTAAAAAAACAAAAAAATATTGGGAAAAAATTGTTGTATATGTAAAATTGTAGAAATCAACATTGGGAAAAAAACAGAATTCCCTTTATTGAGTCTTATGGACATAAAGATAAATAAGGACTGTAAAAAAACTACTACATCATTTGATTACAGCAGCAAGGATAACTTTTGTGAAACATTGGAAAGAAGAACATATTCCGTCAACAGATGAATGGATTATTAAAGCAATGGAACTAGCACAAATGGACAGATTAACGAACTTACTAAAATGTAAAGAAATTGGAAATTATGAACAAATATGGAATCCCTTTTTAAAATTTATACAAAAGGACTATAATATAAAATTATCTTCAGTAAGAATGGAAAATTTATTCCAGTAAAAATGAAAAATCAGAAAGGAAAAATATTATATAGAAAATAAATGTTAATATATATGAATAACTATCAAAAAGTAGAATATTAGAAAATAATAAATAACTGCATGGGAAAAAGATGAAAATGAATCAGGTAATGAGAAAAATTATAAATTATAAACACAATAATGAAAATATTAAATATTAAAGGGATGGAAATTTATAAGAAAAATAGTGTTAATTAATATATGGTAAAAAGGTTTCTTTGTAAAAAAAACAGGAAGTCTTTTTAAATTGATTGTTTTATATGTAAGTATGTTAATGTCATTGTCTTAACAAGTTGAATGTAAATGTGTTGTGTATGTGTTGTAACTTTTTGTGAATGTATCTGTTTTGTTAATATGTAAATAAAATTTATTTTTAAAATTAAAAAAAAAAAACTCTCCAGGTTTTAGTTTAAAAATCTCTGGACTGTGAGGTAGCAGTACACTGGCCATCTTGTCTAAGCAAAACAGATTTAAAAATCATGTCAAAAAGAAAAAAAAAATCTTCCCTTTATGCTTAAGGCTATTTCCTTTGTGTAAGAAACCTCTTCAGTAGCTAGACTGAGTAATCTCTCTAAAACAACAATGCTCATGCAAAAGCAGCAAAAAAGAAAATTTCTGCTCAAAAAAAAAACACTGCAAAAAGGAAAAAATTCCTGCTGTTTAAAATACAAAATCTATTTCTGAAAAATCCTGGGCCCATAACCCTTTGAAATCCATTTAGCAGTCTGTTAGAACTGCTGAAATGGAGCAGAGCAGCTAAACCCGTGTACAGAAAAAGAATATTGTTTAAAAAGAGAGCCCATGAGCATATTAGAGAGATCCAGGTTAGTCTTACACCTTTAGCCCACCTTAGCATAAAGAAACACACACTTAGACATGGCAGGTATGAAAAGTAAGTACAAAAGAGTCCTTCCATTTATTCATTGCAGGTACAGCATTTTCGGTAGATAAATGATGTTTGTCTGTTTATTTATTTATATGTCAACTTGTATTACCGCACCATCTCCCCCCAAGGGGGATGTTCCATTTCTTCTTTCTTTTCCCTAAACTTAGTTAACTCTTGCCCCTCATTTTATTTATTTTATTATTTCAATTTATATGACCGCCCATCTCCCCCAATCGGGGGACTCTGGACAATTTACAATATTGTATCATTGCTGGCAAGAGATGCGTGTAGAAAGGGGGGAAAATCTCATAGGCCCATCCATGGCCTAAGATGGAGCAACACACAGCCGTGTGCTTTGCTCCAAGTCGAAGAAGGAGAGGGGGGGGGAAGTGGGAGTGGCCACAAACAGCTTCCTCAAAAGCATGGAGAGTTTGCATGCTAGAGCAACCATCCATATGCTGATGAGGCATGCTGGATTTGCCAGGATCTCCAACACAAAGTACGTATGCATATTGTGAATGTATCTTTTCATTTAAATATGTATTGTTATCTATTATGTGGTCACAAGATTGTTTGCATTAACATGAGTAATAAAAAGACTAGCGTTTTTATATAGATATTTCTCCCAACCCACGATCTCACCCCCACCAAAAAAGTTGTCCAAAATAAAGAAATCTTGGGAATTGGAACACATCTAACTAAACTGGAACATCTCTTGCTCCATAACCGTTTTGTTGCTTCAAATACAATCATTAGATTGGCAAATTGCAGGAAGAACTTTCCAATGGCATTAGGTTTCTACCTATTTTGCTTCAACTGCCACTGAGTCACAACTTCCCAAGAATGCTATAAATTGGGGACAACAGCTTTCACATGAAAACCCTGGGAAACCATCCAGTCTGTGGCTCCCTTGGCATCCCTTCTGCATTCAGCCCTCCTAATTGAACCATGAAGGTCCTTCATTTCTTCTTGGCTGTTCTGTCTGTGCTCCTCCTGGTTTCTGAAGGTAAGGAATAATGAGAAAGAGGAGGAAGGAAGGAAGGAAGGAAGGAAGGAAGGAAGGAAGGAAGGAAGGAAGGAAGGAAGGAAGGAAGGAAGGAAATATCTGGGACTTGTTCTACAGCCATGGATAGGAAGTCCTTTTCCACTCTGGCCTTGGAATGAAAGTATCTTCCAGACCTGGGGCAGAGTCTCCCCATCTTCTTCAGCCTTTGCTCTAACTTTGGGAACATCCCAGGCTGCCATCCCTGCAAGCGAATGTTCACAAATATGGAAAAGGGGGAGCAATGCTTGGCAGGAGAATGGGGCCTTAGAGCACAGCTCTTGTTTCTTTACTGAAGCTGGAGGGGTGGGGAAGAAGATGTGTTTTAGGATCCTTTTAAACAAGTGAATTGCTAGGTCAGGTCAAGCTAGAGAGACTGTGGAGTCATGGGGGGTGACAGGGACTTTAACCCGTTGCCTCCCCCCATCTACAGGGCTGTTCTGGAACAGGGTCTCCACACCTCCTCTTTTCCTCAGGAAAACTTTGGATGCCTTGTGACCTGCTAGACAGGAATATCCTTCTGTCTTTGAGGGCTGCCAAGTCAGTTCAAAAGGAGAGTGAAATGGTCTATGTACAGTTAGCAACACCTTGGCTGCAAACCAAGTGGGTGTCACCTTCTCACAGTTCTCCTGCTAGGCTGAGATTTATTATATTTCTCTTTCTATTTAAATTAGAAGAATTCGGTTTCACTCTGCATCTCTCTCTCTTCCTATCAATGACTAGGAGAACTATTTGGACAATTATCTGCCTTTTTTTTTTGGAGAGGCATTTCCTGTTTGACTGGTGGAAGGGGGTTGCTATGCGCCCTGGCCAGCTTACCTTAGTCTGCAAGGGGAGCGTTTTTACAAAGTTTCAAGAGAGCAGGAAGCCCTGCAGTCCATAGCAACCTCAAGAGAGGAAACCAGGCTGGGCAGAAAGCAAACCCGTTTTCCACCACCAATCTAACCACTGTGCAAAGCAGACCTCAGTTGCCAGTTGCTGATTCTTAGTGGCAGACCACAGGCCTCCGTGCTGGAGGAAGGGCTACACACACTTGAGACCCACATATTTTTCCAAAGGTTTCCACTCAACTGAAGTTTCATTGGGACAACAGGCTTTTTGGCTCCAGCAACCTGGAATGGAAGTTGGAGATGAAATGATTTGCTTTTTCTTTTTTCTTTTTCTCCTAAGATGAACCTGTTTGCAACCTCTCTCAGCCTGGAGCTTTCAGTCTCCATCCTCCACATGTTAACTGATGCTATAAACCTCTAGGCATACCTCTTCCAGTCTGCTTTTCTAAACTTACCACCACGCTAAAATTATTTCACAGAGGGAGGCTCCAGTTCCCAAATTTTACTTCTCCTTTGCTGCATACCTTTTAGAGCCATGATAAAGACCAAAAAGCTTTGTGAATTGGAGATGTGTTTCATTTGAACACAGAACATCATGCTCTTAATATTGCAAAGCTTGAATTTTTTAAAATCATTCTCCTAAGTATGAGAGTCTCCCCTCCCAAATCTCACAAATATGAATGCAGATAGGAAAATGTCAGTGGCATCTGAGGAGCTGCATATGGCCTGCAACCAAGTCATATGGGTGTTGGATCAACAATTCCCATCATGGCCAGGCTGGCTAGGAATTCTGGGAGTTGTAGTTTAACCTATTTGGAGAGCACCTGCCTGGGGTTGGCTGATGAGCACTTCAACAATTAAAGCTATTTCGTGGAGGACAGAGGAAAATCTTTTCCCTTATCCAGCTGAAACAACGCCATCCTTACGGAAAAAGGAGTCTGCCAGCTGGCTTTGGCAATACTAAGATTGTGGATGGTTAAGAAATCTTTAGGGACAATATCTCAAGGGGAACCCCATATTTAATCTCAAGAGGAGTGACCAGGCTCACTGGCGACACAATCCTGAATATGTCAGTTGGGGGAGAGGAGAGAAAAGGGGGGAGGGGGAAAGGGAGGAAGAGGAATAGCATGGAGAATCTCGGCGGAGGGCAGGGTTCACTGACTGTAAGTACAGTCTGTTGCAAGTCTCACTGGTGATTTTTCTGATTCTGATGCATGTTAATAAATATCTTCCTTGCTTCTTACCTTTCCTGGGCCTTGTTCTATCAATTAAGTAACAAAGGATTCTTTTTAAATATGTCTCTCCATTCCTGTGCAGGATTTGCCTCCAAGAAACCAAAGATTAGGAGGCAATGCTACCTTCAAAATGGTACTTGCATGTTCGGCTGCAGGTTTCCCTTAAGATGGTATGGAAAATGTGGTATTCTGTGATCTTGTTGCATCAGGTAATTCTGCGTCATCAATTGATGGATCCTATGAGTTGCCAGGGACAGAAAGTCTCCCTTCTCAAACCTCTTGGGACCAGCATATCCACATGCCCAGAGTTTCTGGGAGTCAGGCAGAAGATAAATTTAATAAATTATTATTATTATTATTATTATTATTATTATTATTATTATTATCATCTTATAGAGAAAATTTTATGGAGATTTTTTTTTCAAATTTACAAAAAGATGTGGCTTCCGACTTTTAACAGCAATGATATACAAAAATTTCCATACTCAATCTCTTACTCTATATTAAACCAAAACATCACATCATACCACTTTAACACATAATAAAAAACACTAAGTACAGTTACTCCTCCCCTTATATTAAAATAAAGAAAAAAAATTCATATAATCCTCCTAAACATCTTTCTCCCCTCCAAAAGATAAAACGTATTTAATTATTCCCTTCCTACCACTATTATATATATTTCTGTCTAGTATAATATCCCCACAACGTGCACAGAACTTTCCTCTCGAAAGAATCAAACAGCCCAACTGCCCCCTTCAAAGATTCCAGGTTCTTTTCACGGCATTCCACCAGGAGATCGATTTTACTTATGGCTTGCAGATCACTTTCTCCCTTAGATTTCTCCAACACCATTATCCAATCTTCATCCAGCATCTCGATAAAAACCCCAATCTCAGTCTTAAAAAAATACTTTCTATTGCTCTTAAATTCCTCAATTTCATCCACCACATCCCCAACCTGATGGCACATTTTAGATCTCATATTTTCCACAATGTCCTGGATATCTTGCATAAAAGCTTGCTAGAAGACAGAAGAAATCTGTTTAAAATCCTGGTGAAAGTCAGAAAGAATCTGTTTGAAATCCTCCATGTCTCACGCAGTAGATTATGGCGCCCCCTAGGAGCTTAACCAGTGAAAGTTGAAGATATGGAAGAGTTCCAAATCTGTTTACATAAAGTGAGAGTGAGATAGCAGACAGTTCTCAAGGGAAAGTGAAAACAGAAAGCTGAAGGTTCAAATCAGCCGATTCAACATGTAGGAAAATGCTAATATCTTCAAATTTAATACAAAAATAATAACAGGAAAACAATGGTTTACTCTCAATCTTTGGAATTTCCTTTGGAAGGAAAACGAAACCCAAAACTTAAAATAATTTTTTTTAAAAAAGTAATCCCCAAAATAACGTTAAACACCAAGAGAACCAGCTTCTCCTTGCTGTAGAAAGCCTGTCTTGGGCTACATGCATTTTTTAAAAAATACAAATTGGTGATTTAGAAATGGGGTGGCCATTCTTAGTGTCCCTTTAAGGCTACAGCGCAGCTTGGTAAGTGATGAAGTCCCCGCCTACCGGCTGCTCTTACTAGTCGAGCGCAAAACGCTGTTTGCGATCTTCTGGCTGCAAGCAGCCATCCGGAGGAGAGATGGGATGATTCCAGGTATTCTCCTTGATCCGGAGAATGTTTCTGGGCTTCAGGAAAACCTGCCTGAGCCCGAAAAAAGTAACTGCGTTGTCAGCTCCACCTGCTAAAACCAGCAGGCACAGCTGTTCAGTCTGCCATTCCCACCGGAAGCCATTATTGTTGTTGTTGTTGTTGTTGTTATTATTATTATTATTATTATTATTATTATTATTATTATTATTCCCCTGAGAGGGGAGATGTGTGGCTGCCATCCTTACATCGTTGTTATATGGGAAATTTGTCATCCTGGAATGTTAATGCATATTTACCAGTTATGTGTTTTTTAAACCAAAGTGCAGTTACATCGCCTGAGATTTTCACTTTGTCAGATTTTATGAGGGTTTAGTCCAGTAAAAAAAGAAAAAGCCACAGTGATGAATACACCAGGAGAAATGTACAAACTATGCATATGTCAGGGAAACTACCATTCAAATATGCATTGTTTTTGGAGGAAAGAGTTTGCATGCATTTGATGTTTTAGGGAAGATCTCACAAAAAGTGCACAGTATATACAAACATGTGCATAGAATGAAAGAACATGAAACCTCTGTTCAGCACATCAGTGGGAGTAATTGGACAAGGTCTATCATTAGAACACAACTTACCTTCTATCAGCTCCTGATTTCCAGGCATGGTATAGTTTTCCAAATGTTTAAGAGATTTGGAATTCTTACGAGAATATTGAATAAACCAGGGTGGTTGTTTTGGAGAGAGTAAAGCTGGTTTGGTCTCATATTCCACAGGCTGAGTGGAGAGGAGTCAAACCAGGACTTCTGTTCATAGTCTGGTCTCAATCTCAAACCTCAAGAAACCATCCCTGGACCCTACTGTATTGGACAATTTTCGTCCTGTCTCCCACCTCCCCTTTTTGAGGAAGGTGGTTGAAAAAGTAGTGGCATTGCAACTCCAGAGGATCCTGGATGACACGGATTATCTGGACCCCTTCCAGTCAGGCTTTAAGCTGGGATAAGGGGTGGAAACGGCATTGGTCGCGCTTACGGATGATCTCTGGCAAGAGCGGGATGGAAGAAGTGCATCCATCCTGGCTCTTCTCGACCTCTCAGCAGCATTCAATACCATTGACCATGGTATCCTTTTGGGACGGCTCAGGGAGTTGGGGGTGGGCAGTGTAGTTCTGCGCTGGTTTACCTCCTTCCTCCGGGGCCGGTCCCAATCGGTGGTAATAGGAGATGAGAGATCTGACCCTTGCCCCCTCTTCTGTGGGGTGCTGCAGGGTTCGGTTCTCTCCCCTCTCCTATTTAATATCTACATGAAACCACTGGGTGAGATCATCCGCCACCATGGGATGAGGTATCATCAATATGCAGATGATACTCAATTATATATCTCCATCCCGGGTGAAGTAAGTGATGCGGTGGCTGCCCTTTCTCAGTGCCTGGGGGCTGTGGGGGTCTGGATGGGGAACAACAGGCTTCGACTGAACCCTGGTAAGATGGAGTGGTTGTGGATTGATGGCTCCTCTGGATCCAGGAAGTTATCATCTTTAGTTCTGGATGGGGTAGCACTACCCCATTCAGACACAGTGCAGAATCTGGGGGTCCTTCTGGACTCACGGCTCCTGCTTGATGAGCAGGTGGCAGCCGTGGCCAGAAGGGCCTTTGCGCAACTTCGTGTTGTGCGCCAGTTACGCCCTTTCCTGGATCAGGATGCCTTCCGTACAGTCACTCAAGCCCTGGTCATCTCCCATATAGACTATTGCAATGCGCTTTACATGGGGATACCCTTGAGGAGTATACGGAAGCTTCAACTGGTCCAGAATGTGGCTGTGCACGCAGTTATTGGTGCCCCAAGATCGGCACATGTGACACCTCTGCTGTGCCGGCTGCACTGGGTACCAGCATGTGTGTATTTGGGGATTAAAGAACAAGAGTATTCCCATTAGATGGAGTTTTTCTGCTCAACCGATATTGAAACTGTGGTCCTCATGAAGCTAGAAAAGAAATGCTTGGACCTCTACATTAAAGCATCTGAAGCTACTCTTAAATGTTATCTCATGCTACAAACATAAAGTATCTCTTGTTTGACTTTGTTTATTGTTTTAATTTGCTTGCATCCCTCAGATCACAATTCCAAGAAGGAAATGATATTACACCCAGCTCACCATCTATCTTTTGAAACATGGGAGACGTCTTCTTGTTTGAGAGCCACTGAATCCTGCCTTTTCCCTACCAGCATAGTTTACTGCCCTGTCACCAAAACCTCTTGGCCTGCAATGAAAGGATGCATCATATACAATTATTTCTATGAGCTTTGGCATTTAAAACCAAAATAAATAAATAAAGAATTCTTGCTATTTCCAGCATTCAAAATTAAAGGTTGTTGTTAGTATTTATAGGCACAGCCCTCGAGGCAACAAAGTAGAAGCGGTTCCAAGAATGGCAATGAGGATGATCAACTAAATTGCATGAAGAGTGATGGAAGGTCCTGGACATGTGTAGCTTTGAGAAGGTGGGGTGGGGGGAGGTCTCTTCAGGGAACTGAAAGGATGACACACAAAAGAAAATTGAGCCCTGTTCTTTCTCACCTCGGAGTGGAGGATGTTGAGCAATTAATTTCAGTTACAGGAAGGAAAATTCTGGTTGTATGTTAGGAAAAAATTCTTAACAAAAAGAGCAGTTTAACCAAAGGGCAATATGGAAACAATGTTATAGCTAAAAGATATTCATTCTTTAAAGAAGCGAACAAAAAACGTAAAACCTAGAAATGCAAAATATCAACAAAAACTGTTTGATATTTTTTCAGAAATAGAACTGGGAATGGAAAACAAAAAGCACTATAGCTTGAATCATGTCAACTGGATTTCTATTTTCTCAGTGGAAACGTTTCGCTCCTTATCCAAGGAGCTTCTTCAGTCTGAGCAAAGTTGGTAAGGGAATCCCTTACCAACTTTGCTCAGACTGAAGAAGCTCCTTGGATAAGGAGCGAAACGTTTCCACTGAGAAAATAGAAATCCAGTTGACATGATTCAAGCTACAGACAATTCCACCTGGATGACTGAGAACCTTCATAGACAAAAAGCACTATATTTACATGGGAAATAATAGTTGTTTGTTTCCTCCAGAAGATGGCAGCAAACATTTGTTTTCCTTGACACTATGGGGACTACTGTTGGAGGAAAATTCTGAGAGTGCCTTGGACTGCAAGAAGATCAAACCAGTCCATACTCCAGGAAATAAAGCCAGACTGCTCACTTGAGGGAATGATATTAAAGGCAAAACTGAAGTACTTTGGCCACATAATGAGAAGACAGGATACCCTGGAGAAGAAGCTGATGCTAGGGAAAGTGGAAGGCAAAAGGAAGAGGGGCCGACCAAGGGCAAGATGGATGGATGGTATTCTGGAGGTGACGGACTCAACCATGGGGGAGCTGGGGATGGTGACAGTCGACAGGAAGCTCTGTGCTTGCTCCCGGTCAAAGGAGGAGAGAGAGAGTGGGGGGGGGGGGGAAAGTGGGAATGGCCACAAACAGCTTCCTCAAAAGCACGGAGAGCTTGCATCCTAGAGCAGCCATCCATATGACGATGAGGCATGCTGGATTTGCCAGGATCTCCAACACCCCTTCTCAAATCATGCATGCATCATGCCTACACAAGATTTAACTCACTACGTAGGCCTTGGTAGACACCCCTCACAAGTGGTTTTGTAAGGATGTCTATGATCATCCTCTCTGAGGGACAATACTCCAAATGTATTAGTCCTGTCTCCTGTGCATCTCTAATTATGTGGTAGCGAACATCCATGTGCTTGGTCCGCCCTCCCACCTTCTGTGACAGAGAGAGTTTTATACAACTTTGGTTGTCCTCAAAGACTCTTATTGGAACAGGAACACTGACCCTCAGATCCTCATGTAAATACTTGAGCCATTGCACCTCTGAGCATGTCTCAGCTGCTGAGACATACTCCGCTTCAGTTGTTGAGTGTGCCAAAATAGCCTGCTTGCAACTAACCCAGCTCACAGCCCCTACCCCAAAGAAAAACACATTCCCACTAGTGGATTTGCGATCAGTTACATCCTCTGCCCAATATGCATCGGTGTACCCCACTAGTTCAGGAGAATCAGTTGGTGGCAGCTTAAGCTTCAGGTCTGCAGTCCCCTTCAGGTATCTTGCCACCCGCTTAATGCCTGTCCAGTCCCTCTGGGTGGCTGTACTGGTCTTTCTGCAGAGGATCCCCACTGGAGTTGAAATATCTGGCCTCGTTGTGGTGGACAGATATAACAGCTTCCCAATGGCCTCCCTGTAGCCATTGTTCTGAGGCAACAGTTCACTAGTGTCCTTGACTTTGTGAAACCCTGTTTCCATTGGAGTTGGGACTGTATTTGCATTTTCCAGTCCCAGGCTCTCCAATAACTCTAGAATCTTTTGCCTCTGACTGAGGAGAAAACTTCCATCCTCTTCTCTGTCAATTTGTATCCCCAAGTAATAGGTTGCCTTCCCAAGGCATTTCACCTCTACTTCAGTGTTCAAATTGGATACAATTTCATCAATGTCCCTTTGATCCTCATAACAGAGAATCAAATAATCCACAAATGTTAGGATGAACACGTCTCTGCCAATCCTGTGTCGTGTGTAAAGGCAGGGATCAGCTTTGCCCCGAGTGAAACTTTGCTCTATTAGCATCTGGTTCAGTTTCACATTCTAGGCCCTTGCTGCTTGTTTAAGCCCACAGATCCCCTTCTGAAGCCTGCACAGTAAACGTCAGTTCTTTGGATCAGTGAAGCCTTCAGGTTGTTGCATATACAACTCCTCCTGAATTTCTCCATGCAAGAACACTGTTTTAATGTCTATATGTTCCACTTGCATGTTTCATCCTTGCAGCTAGACTTAGAAGAAGTCAAATGGTTGTGTGGGTCACAACTGGCGCAAAAGTCTGGTCATAATTTTCCCCATACGTTTCTGAATAGCCCTTGGCTACCAGTCTAGGTTTATATCTTTGGACCTCTCCTTTCTCATTCTGTGACACAATTATTTAACACAATTATTACATTGGCACTCTTCAATCAAATTCAGTATCTCTTCCTGTTGTCGTCAGTTTCCCCATATGAGTTTTGAAGATTTGAACTCAGATTCTAAAGAAAAACCATTAACATAGCACACTTGGGAAAAACTGGCAATGAAATGTGGCCTTTACAGCTTAGTGACTAAACACACACACACAAAAACAACAAACAGAGCAATAGCAGCAAAAAGAAAAAAACAAAATTAGGTAACTAATTAGTTAACCAGTCAAGCATACCATCATTCCATTTCTAAACTGGGCTGTGGGCAAGGGCACAAATGTCTTCGGTAATAGTTTCAATTTCTTTTACCATTACCATTAAGGATGTTGCAGCAGGTGGAGGTGTTCACCAGTCAATTACAAAACCCTCCTTCTCTGCACCCAACAGAGAAGTCAAAAGTAATGTATGTCATAACAGTAAAGTGGGCATTTGGGTGGCTACCAAATCTAAAGCATTTGCAATTTTATTGGTAATTACTTCCAAAACTATCAGAAGCCTAATAATCCTGTTTGTCAAAGATGGGGATAGTTGGGTGACAAAAATTCGGCTTCTAGGTGATGGGCCCCTACCCATTTGATGATGTGTTCGGGTGGCAGTCTCTTATAGGCCCACTCTCCACAGACCCACCAAGGAATCTGTTCACCCTCCAAAGTAGTGACCCAACTTGAAACTTTGCCAGAACTAATGAAAAGAGATTAAGAACCTGTTGTCTAGGTGTTCCATCCATCCCTCTGATGTAAACAATTTAATTCCCACAGTTCCTTCCAGGCGTGCCCCAAGAGACAAGAACAGTTCTCTGGAGGAACATTGGTTAGAATACCACAATTTCATCTGGCCAAATTAAAAAGCTAAGGGTGTGAGGGGAGTCCACGTTTGTCCATACTCAGACTCTCCCAAGCGTAGACCCAATCCCTGCTAGCGTAGACAAAGCACCCCATCCACTCTGTATATCCAGACTATGGTGGTGGTACCCAAAGTCTTAAAGGCAGGGGTTACCATGGAAGTCATACTGAAAAGAATAGGGAGAAAAAGAAGTCCCTCATCCATGAAAGGAGGGGTTAGAAAACAAATTACATAGCCCGATTGACCAACGCTGCCACTGAGGCTTTTAACAGGTCAATCCAATGGTTTACTTATTGGAAAAGGGGGGTTCAGGACTGGTCTTCCAATCCCTCCCCTTATCCCAAAATTCCCAATTGTATTATCCACATCTTTCTGTAATCCTCTCATTTGTCCAAAAGGCTCCAGATATCCAAGCCCTTGATAAAGAGGCCACAGCAATATATTCTTCTTCAGAGGCAAGCAGAACACTTGCCAGGTCTACTGAACCCATGTTAGAATTGGGGCTTCCAGGCACCTGGGGAAGTAATTCCAAACTTTCATGGAACACTACTAAAATAAAAAGGATGCCCTTTCCCCAATGGAGGTTTGTAATTTCTACAGAACAATAATAACCAGATGCTGAAGCAAGGGGTCGGTCTCACCACCCATTCATTTCCTGAAAAGGAGACCAGGTAGCAACCAACACCCCACTCCCACATAGCAAAAGTTAAAACAGCCTAAAAAGGAAAAAAAAACAGAAAACTTCAGTCCAGGGACAATATGCTCCAGGGCCCATCCACTTCTCCCAGGACACAAAGCATAAGCTAACGTTTGAAAATCAACAAGGCCTAGAAAAAAGTCAATGTCAAGTGAAATAAAAAAAACCACACATCAGTGAAATAAAAAACAACACAGGTCAGATGATAATGTCCAGTCCTTCACTGGTCCTGAAGGAGATGTTTAGTCTACATTGCTTATCTGAACAAAGAAAAAACAAAGGAAAAAACAAAGTCTCATGTAACTGTATGTGGAATTTTACTGCTCCTCCCCCCTTGTGTTTTTATTTGCAGTAATGTTTTTATTAGGCAAAAGTTCTTTTCCTCTTTGAAACAAAAATCTCAGTCCAAAATTGTTTGGCAGCTCCACAGTTCAGGTTATTGCACAGTTAATCTTACACCTTTAGACCACCCAAGCATAAAGAAGCATGCGCTTAGACATGGCAGGTATGAAAAGCAAGTACAAAAGAGTCCTTATGTTTATTCATTGCAGGTACAGCATTTTGATAGATAAATGATGTTCCATTTCTTCTTCCTGTTCCCTAAACTTTATATCTCTTGCCCTGCTTACTGCAAGAGGCTGCATGTAGAAAGGGGGAAAAAATCTCCTAGGCCCATCCATGGCCTGGGATAGAGCAGCACACAGCCATGTGATTGCTCCCGGTCCATGGAGGAGAGAGAAGAGAGAGGAAGAGGAAGTGGGAATGGCCACAAACAGCTTCCTCACAAAGTATAGAGAGCTTGCATCCTAGAGCAGCCATCCATATGCTGATGAGGCATGCTGGATTTCCCAGAATATCCAACACTCAGGATGTCTTTCTCACTGCAGCAGTTCTTTGTAACTTGATTGCTCTGCCCAGTTTTAGAGGCAGGGTGCATGAAACAGAAATTGTTGAGTTGGTTTTCCAATTAGGGTTCCTTCTCCACTCTTGTCCTCATCCCTCACTCTTAGGATCCTTTCTCAGAGCAATTGCATTACAGGCAGGGAGGAGAAAGGAGATGGGTGAGTCTAATATGCCCTGAAATGTTCTCCCTTTTCTCTAGCAGTTCTCTTTCAGTTGAATAAAAGGTTCAATGGGCAGAGGGTGGAGTTCTTACACCTACTCGATCTCTCTGATGATTCAGGTAACCACGTCTGTTGCTATGCCAGGAAAATACATACTTCCCTCAGCTGGCAGCCCATGTCCTGGTTCAGCCTCTGCCCCAGGGCCTCAGCGATGAGTCAGAGGACGAGCTGCCCCTGGCAAACCCCCAGGGGATTGAGCCAGGCGAGGCCCCAGACGCAGACATGGGCCCAGACAATGACTCAGCACCGCAGGAGGCAGCAATACCTGAGGCTGCAGGAGAGCAAGCTGGGGATGGTGGTTTGGCCCCACCCTCTAGCCAGCAGCCAGCAACCAAGCATACAGGGGAGCAAGCTGGGGATTGCGGTTTGTCCCCACCCTCTAGCCAGCAGCCAGCTGGATCCCATCAGCCTCCCAGCTCTCCTGAATCCCCCAAAGGGCAGAGGCGGAGGCGTGTGCGCCTCGCCTTAAAGGACAGGAGGAAAAGTGCTCGGCTGGCTGCTAGGGAGTTACGCAGAGGGCAGGGAGAGTCTTTCCAGGACCCAGAGGACAGCTCCTGAACTCCTGATAAATTACCAACGAAGCAGTGAGGGAGTTGTGGGAGCAACGTTGCACTTTGGCTTCGCGACCACTCTGGTATCCTGTCTTGTTTCCTGCGTTCCTGACCCTGTTTGGACTATCGTTACTCTGCCTTCTGGACCCCTGGACCTTGTTTGGATTATCGTGGCTCGGACTTCTGGAACCCTTGACCCGGTTTGGATTATTGACTACCCTTTGCTTCACTACTCTGATTATTGGCACACGCTGGTTTGTCTCTCTCTCGGCCGGTCTTGCAAAGTAACCTTGGGCTGCATTCCTTACCTCTGGCTGACTGCCAAGACTCTCCAATCTGTTCTGGAGGCGAGCCAGCACAGTTTGCTCCCACCCCCAACAAACGCTGGGAGAGAGAAGGACGTTTTGTTAGCAGCATGACTAACCCAGCTGCCGAGGCTATGGCCAATTTGGCAGCTCAGAATCAGACGCTGGCCACACAAGTAGACCAACCTACGGGGCTTGTGAGCCAGCTACAACTGCAGCTGGCCACGGTGGCTGCCGTGCCCAGCAAGTGTCCCGTGAGCCCTCCTGAGAAATATGAGGGCAAGCCTGAGGACTTTCCTGCCTTCTTGGGACAATGCACGTTATACATGAAGGTACGGGAGAGGGAGTTTGTGTCAGACCAAACCAAGGTCTGTTTCCTTATCAGCCTCTTAAAGGGCCGTGCAGCTAAATGGGCCACCCCGTTCCTGGTGGCTGACTCTCCGCTCCTGAACAACTACCCTGCCTTCCTGGCACAATTCAGGAGTGCCTTTGAGGAGCCTCAAGCCCTGGCCAGAGCCAACCGGCAGATCAGGCGGCTGCAACAGGGCAAAGGGTCGGTGGCAGACTACACAGCCGAGTTTCGGCTCTATGCCCAGGATTTGGACTGGAATGAGGCTGCCCTGCGGGACCAGTATCTAGAGGGACTCTCTGAGGCCGTGTTGGACGAGGTAGCCCGGGTGGAACGCCCTACCACCCTGGAGCAAACCATCCAGTTGTGCCTCCGCATCGATGGGCGGCTGGAGGACAGGCACCAGGCCCGCCGGGGACGTGTTGATCCCGGGCTAGGGCGCCACCGGCCTCCCGCTCCTCCGGCTCCCTGGCCCCCTGGTGGCCACAGCCCGACCGCGCCAGAGCCAATGCAGCTGGGGGCTGCTCGACCCCGGCTTACTTGGGAGGAAAAGGAGAGGAGGCGCCGGGCCAACCTGTGCCTCTACTGTGGCGGGCTGGGGCATTATGCCAGCTCATGCCCCGAAAAGCAGTCAGTGCCGGGAAACTGGCAGCCCCAGGTCAGTGCCGGCCGAGCGACCTGGGGCGTGCAGCCTCTGCCCACAGGCCAACAGGAGAGGAACTCCAGCACCTGCTGCTGCCGGTCAAGCTGCGGCTGCGGGCAGGGCAGTGGCTCCTGGCCCATGCCCTAGTGGACTCCGGGGCTTCCCGCTCCTATATGGACAGTGACTTTGCGGCCCAGCAGCAGGTCCCGCTCCGCGCAAAGAAGGTGCCCATGTCCGTGGAAGCCATTGACAGGCGGCTGTTGCAATTGGGCCCAGTGAGCCAGGAGACGGCGCTCCTCACCATGGTTGTGGGCCAGCACAGGAGCGGCTGTGCATGGACATTACCAAGATGCCCCAGTTCCCGCTGGTGCTGGGGATAGACTGGCTGGAGCGGCACAACCCCATGATAGACTGGGCGCGTCAGCGACTCCAGTTCCGGGAACCTTGCCCGCACCTGGCTGTCAAGGCACTCCTGGGGGCCGCCAGTGCCGAGGGGACTCCTGCCCTTCCCCCGGAATACCAGGAGTTTGGGGATGTCTTTGAGGAGAAGGGGGCAGACCGGTTACCGCCCCATCGGCCCTACGATTGCGGGATCAACCTCAAGCCGGATGCTCCCCTGCCCGCAGGCCGGCTGTACTCTTTGTCGGAGCCGGAACAGGCCGCCCTCTGGGACTTTTTAGCCAAGAACCTGCAGAGGGGTTTCATTCGGCCCTCCAGATCCCCGACCTCAGCCCCTGTGCTCTTTGTGAAAAAGAAGTGCGGGGAGCTGAGGCTTTGCAATGACTATCGGGTGCTGAACCGGATAACCATTCGGGACCGGTACCCACTCCCCTTGATACCAGAACTACTGGATCGGGTGCGCCAGGCCCAGCTGTTCACCAAGCTGGACCTGCGCGGCACCTACAACCTGGTCAGGATCCGGGATGGGGATGAATGGAAGACGGCCTTTGGGACGCGCTATGGGCAATACGAGTATCTGGTCATGCCTTTCGGACTTTGTAATGCGCCTGCCGTCTTCCAGCGCTTTATTAACGATGTGTTTCGGGACCTATTGGACCGGTTTGTAGTGGTCTATCTCGATGACATCCTGATCTACTCCAGGGACCCCGCCCGGCATGTGGAGCATGTCCGTACGGTTCTGCAGCGGCTCCGGGAGCACCGGCTTTACGCGAAACTGGAGAAGTGCGAGTTCCTTGTCCGGGAAGTAGACTTCCTGGGCCACCGCCTTACTCCCGAGGGTGTAGCCATGGACCCGGCCAAGGTCACCTCGGTGACGCAATGGCAAGCTCCCAGGAACCGAAAGGAGCTCCAACGGTTTCTGGGGTTCGCGAACTATTACAGGCAATTTATTGAGGGCTATGCCGCTCTGGCGGTGCCGCTCACCTGGCTACTGAAACCCCGTGAGACATTCCGGTGGACTGCAGAGGCAGAGCAGGCGTTCCAACACCTGAAGAGCCGCTTCGCCACGGAACCAGTGCTGCGACACCCAGACCCCCAGCTCCCGTTCGTCGTGGAGGCGGACGCCTCCAGCTATGCCATCGGGGCGGTCCTTTCGCAGCAGGCCACCCCTACGGAGCCACTGCGTCCCTGTGCCTACTATTCCCGCCAGCTCACCCCTGCAGAACGTAACTACACCATTTGGGAGCGGGAGCTGCTAGCCATAAAGACGGCCTTCGAGGCGTGGAGGCATCATTTGGAGGGTGCCCGACATCCGGTGGTCGTCCGGACGGACCACTGGAACCTGGAGCATCTGCAGACGGCCCGATGCTTGAACCAGTGGCAGATCCGTTGGTCGCTCTTCTTCACCCGCTTCAATTTCCGGATCGAGTACATTCCGAGCGCTCAAAACAAGCAGGCCGACGCATTATCTCGGAAGCCGGAGTACACGCCCACGGCAGACCTGACTTCCTCCCCGACCACCGTACTGGCCCCAGAGGTGTTCGCGTCCACCGTTCCCCAGCCCACATTTTGGGCCCGGCTCCGAGAGCAGCAGGCTAGGGACCTCTGGACCCGAGAGCGGCTGGGCTGCCTGCAGCAAGCCCGTGCACCGGGCCCTTCAGACTACGCGGTTGCTGACCGGTTCCTAACGCACCAGGGCCGCTTGTGTATACCGGCTGGGCCCCTACGGGGGGAAGTTCTCGCCTTGTGCCATGACACGTGCCCGGCTGGACATTTTGGGCGCTTTAAGACTTTGCACCTGCTGACCCGAGAGTTCTGGTGGCCCCGGGTCCAGGCGGACGTGGCACGCTACGTGCAGACCTGCGAAGTGTGCCGCCGAGCGAAGAATCAGCCGGGCAAACCCTCAGGACTCCTTCACCCTCTGCCCACTCCACCACGCCCCTGGCACACCCTGTCCATGGACTTTATCACCGACCTCCCCAGGGCCGGCCCCTATTCCTGCATCCTGGTGGTGGTGGATCTCCTCAGTAAAATGGGACACTTCATCCCATGTGCTGGCCTCCCGACGGCTAGGGAGACGGCGCAGCTGTACGTGCAGCACATCTTTCAGCTACACGGCCTCCCGGAGCAGGTGGTGAGCGACCGGGGCTCCCAGTTCTCCTCCCGTTTTTGGAAGGCACTACACACCCTGCTCAGCACGGAGGTGCACCTCTCCTCGTCGCACCACCCCCAGTGTGACGGCCAGACCGAGAGGGTGAACGGGGTTCTGGAGCAGTACCTACGGTGCTACGTGGGGCACCAGCAGGATGACTGGGCAGACCTGCTCCCTCTGGCGGAGTTCACCTACAATAACTCCCTGCATTCTTCAACCCGGCAGACCCCTTTCCTGACCCTCTACGGCTACCACCCCCGTTACTTCCCGTCCGTCCTTCCCAGTACCACAGTTCCGGCAGCGGAGGCCTTCGTCCAGGAACTTCGGGCTCAGCACTCCGTGCTCAAGGAACACCTCGAGCAGGCTAAACGGGCCTATAAGGCCAATGCGGACCGGCGGCTGCAGCCAGGCCAGGACCTGCAAGTAGGCGACCGGTTGTGGCTGTCCACCAGGTATCTGCCCAGCTCAAGGCCCTCCAGGAAGCTGGACGCCCGCTTTATCGGGCCGTATCCGGTGGTGGAATGCGTCAACCCCGTGGCTTTCCGCCTGGACCTGCCCCCATCTCTCCGGATCCACCCCGTGTTCCACCGGTCCCTCCTGGTGCCTGCCATCCCTCCGGAGCCCCATCGTCCCTCGGTGCCACCCACGCCACCGGTGATGGTGGATGGCCAGGAGGAGTTTGAGGTGGCCCGTATCTTGGACTCCCGCATGCGGAGAGGGCGCCTCCAGTATCTGGTTGACTGGAAAGGGTACGGGCGGGAAGACCGCTCCTGGGAGCCCGCGGCTCAGGTCCATGCCCCCACCTTGGTCCAGGACTTCCACTGGGCTTATCCTCGCAAGCCGGGACCCGTAGCTTCTCGGGGAGGGGGCCCTGAGGGGGGGGATAGTGTCCTGGTTCAGCCTCTGCCCCAGGGCCTCAGCGATGAGTCAGAGGACGAGCTGCCCCTGGCAAACCCCCAGGGGATTGAGCCAGGCGAGGCCCCAGACGCAGACATGGGCCCAGACAATGACTCAGCACCGCAGGAGGCAGCAATACCTGAGGCTGCAGGAGAGCAAGCTGGGGATGGTGGTTTGGCCCCACCCTCTAGCCAGCAGCCAGCAACCAAGCATACAGGGGAGCAAGCTGGGGATTGCGGTTTGTCCCCACCCTCTAGCCAGCAGCCAGCTGGATCCCATCAGCCTCCCAGCTCTCCTGAATCCCCCAAAGGGCAGAGGCGGAGGCGTGTGCGCCTCGCCTTAAAGGACAGGAGGAAAAGTGCTCGGCTGGCTGCTAGGGAGTTACGCAGAGGGCAGGGAGAGTCTTTCCAGGACCCAGAGGACAGATCCTGAACTCCTGATAAATTACCAACGAAGCAGTGAGGGAGTTGTGGGAGCAACGTTGCACTTTGGCTTCGCGACCACTCTGGTATCCTGTCTTGTTTCCTGCGTTCCTGACCCTGTTTGGACTATCGTTACTCTGCCTTCTGGACCCCTGGACCTTGTTTGGATTATCGTGGCTCGGACTTCTGGAACCCTTGACCCGGTTTGGATTATTGACTACCCTTTGCTTCACTACTCTGATTATTGGCACACGCTGGTTTGTCTCTCTCTCGGCCAGTCTTGCAAAGTAACCTTGGGCTGCATTCCTTACCTCTGGCTGACTGCCAAGACTCTCCAATCTGTTCTGGAGGCGAGCCAGCACAGCCCACAACTAAAGGTGTCCCAGGCAAGTGTTGAACAGCCATAATTAGTTTGGGTCTAAGACTAGGTTGACTGCATAACTAAGTCAGATTATTGTGTTGTGTGAAGACAAACATTATGTTATCAGGTCACTGTGGGTGTGAGAGAATGTCTTGTGTTTCACTGGGAAATCATCTCTCCACCTCTATAAACTCCATGGCAGCTGACCCTTCAGTCACATCCCAAGTGAGGTAGGTTAGGGGCCTCCTCCCAAGGGCCTTCTCACACTGGGCAGAAGGGGCACCCAGGGAGGCTTCAGAGTGATGAAAAGGTATGTAAGAGAAACCCACAAAACCAGTAGCAACACCCTTGGCCATTTCAAGCTTAAAAGCAGCACCAGAATCATTGGAGAGAAATTCTGAACCATCATGACAGCAAAAGAAAGATACAGAAGTCCCTTTTACAGCTGAAGAGAACCTCTGTGGAATTGCAAGGCAGATTTTGGCTCAGAAGCAGCAGCAAGATTTCCAACCTCAGGCAACTGGATATCTTGGGTAGCCATTGGGTGTGGGCCCAGCCCTGAAAGGGTGAAGGCTGGTGAAAGCAATCTGGGGGCTTTAGGAAGGAAGAGTCCCCTTTGTGGGGAGAGGTGGGCGGTGATAAAAGTTGGACAAATAAATAAATAAATAAACAAACAAACAAACAAACAAACATGTGGACAGGATCTCCTGCTGGGCTTCCACTTTTTAGAAGCAGCAAACAGGGTGGGTTTGCTCTCCCATATTCTCTGTACACGTATTGGTAATGAGATAAAACAATGAGCTCATTACACTGGTTACATCAGGGGCCAATTAGCAGGGCTGTGCAATGCTTCCAATTGGATTGCAAAGCAGGGGATGCAGGAGGGCAAGTCCAGCCCCTCTCAGTGACTCATTAAAGCAGCAGTGTCTGTTTCCAGCCTCAGGTAGATACAAAACAAGACACCTGGCAGCAGAAGCCACCTGGCAACTTAGAAAAAAACACGGCTCTTTTTTCAAATTGCTACAAAGCGCACATTACATGAAGACCTCGCTCTCTGGAGAAGGCTCTAATGCTGGGAAAGGTAGAAGGAAAGAGAAGAGGACAACCAGCTGCAAAGGACATTGATTCAGTTACAATGGTGATGCACCGTTAGAAGAGCTGAAGGACCAGGTTAGGCACAGATCCTCATGGAGAAGATCTACGTCAGTGCTAAGAGTCAACACTGACTTGATGGCACATAATCCCTCAATCAATCAGGATGATCAGTGTAAGGAAATTGGTTCGGTCAGATGGCACTGCCTGCAGCCAAGAAATGTGAGGCAAATATGCAAAAACAGAGTGGATAGCCCCTTCCCTCTGGAAGGAGAATGGAACAGAGATATGAGGAGGTTTCAAATTCATATTCCAACTGTGTTCTTTCCACAAAGTGTTACTCAAGGTTACTCAAGGACTATCAACGGTTTCTTTTTAGTGCAAGATTAAGTGTAGAAATGGCTATTGCAATATGTGTCCTTGGGATAGTGTAACTATGGGTGCAATAGAGGTTAGAGATATAGAGGTTATATGGTGACATAACATTGTTGCTCAGTCAGTAGCACTTCATTAAGACTAGAACCTTATTGCCGTCAGTAATGCAGGTATAACAGTGAAGTCCCTTGCAGGCAGGTGGAAATACCATACTTTGAATTCCTCAAAAGCCCTTTTTCCCTTCAAGACATCTTGGCTTTGATTGGCTGTGGTCCAGCATCATCTTTTCTATTTGGGTACTTTGAATGGGACCCCCATTTTTTGGCTCAGCCTGGGATTGGCTCCTACAGGCAATGCACCAATTTAGGCACTTTAATTTTTGCCCTTTAATTTTTTTTCATGTTTATTAATTGAATAGAAAAATAAAAACCAGAAAGAAGAGTAAATGTTACACAAAGTTCTGAAGAAAGAAAAGAAAAAGGGAAAGAAAAAAAGCCAGAAAAAAGAACCAAAACATATGGGGGGTGGATAGAGATGGTGATGATAAATGATGATGATGATGGATGAGAGAGAGAGAGAGAGAGAGAGAGAGAGAGAGAGAGAGAGAGAGAGAGAGAGAGAGAGAGAGAGAGAGAGAGAGACTTTCTTGGTAAGCATATTAATAAATGGTAGGCATACTTCATTATAATCATGCATAGCTAATCTACACTGATTAGTAATTCGTTTGCAAGTTGCTAATTACGTCATCTCTGCAGACCATTGAGTAGGGGCCACATATTTATCATTCCAAAATCTTGTAGCTATAAGCGGGGCACAGAGAGAGGGCAGGGCATGTGCCAAGGGATAGGTGGCAAAACCCTTCTGCCGAGTAAGCTTAGCTCGGCTTGGGACTGGCTCCCTTGGGCAATGCTCCAACTTTGGTCTTTCTGATTGGAAAAGAAGAAGCTACATTCCTGTTATTTGATCAGTACAAGCACATGTCCTCTTGGCTTCAGCCCATTAGCCCGCTGTCAGGAGCATCCACAGGACAAAACTGTCAAGGTGGCAAGTGCAATTGTGCAGTTGAATCTCTACCCCTTTTTAACATGTGTTGCATGGGCCTCATGGACATAAAAAGGGGCGGGGCTTCAATCATACAGTTGCACCCACCATCTTTACATTTTGGACCAGCCCAGCCCTGCAAACGCCTCTGCCCCCCATTGACCTTAGCCGGGCTCCTTATCGCTCCTTCTTTCCTGAGATACATTATTCCAGCTTACTTATGTTACAGGCCACAGGAGAAGGCCATAAGAACATCAGCAGGACTTTACCTTCTGACACAACTTCATCCTTTTTCAGTAATCATCTCTGTAAAACTAATCCTTCAGTCCTAAGCACAACTAGCTTTCATATCTTACATCGATTAGAAATGTTTCAAGCAATGCTACATTCCAGCACCCATCAGGGAAAGGGCACAGGGAGAGAAGGAACAAGATGCATGTTAAATACAATCTGACCAAAAGCATACAAAAATAAATTTAAAGAACTCAAAATACAGTCAGGCCTAACAATAAAAGTACTACAGTCAAGAAAAATGCTGAGGTCAGTTCCAATTCTGTTCATATAGATTCAAACTATATGGTTAAATTAACAAAATAGCAACTATGGATACTTTAGAAGTGCCTGTACATTGTTATTCTAGAGAGAGTAATTCCAGCCAAATGCACCCAATTCTTCAAAAGTCACCTCCCTTCCCCTTTGTCAATCCATTTCCTGGACTAAGGAAATATTTGCACTCAATGGTCCAGATGGCCTTTTCCAGTTCTTTCATTCTATCATCCTTCTGACAAAAACAATTAAAAAGTTTCAGTGAATATTTTCACATATTGAAAATACCCAGCTGGTGGACATGCAACTGAACGGATCGGCATAAGGAAGCTACGGATGCATGTAACTGATTGATTGATTGATTGATTGATTATTCTTGACTTGGTTCCATTACCGTTCATGGTTGATCCTAAAAGACAGAAGCTGTCCACCACTTTGATATCTTTGATAACTTTACAGATGTTGTTGTAATATTGTTTCTTGCCTCTTCTAACAGCTCTCTGAAACTTCGTTGAGTTCTTTCCTCCGTTTTTTGTCTTTCTTGGCTTTGGTGTCTCTTCTCTTCTTAGTAATTTCCATGGTTTTTTTTCACATCCAGTTTGCTTTCTTCTCTTTCTTCATTTTTGGCTCTCTCTGTTCACATTCATCCTTAATTACTTCTTTAAGTTCATTCCATAATTCCTAAAAACTAAAATCCAAGATGGCGACTGCAAAGGAATGCTGTTCGCCGCTCTAAGGGGTGAGCTTCTAATCTTTAGTTTTAAGAACATTTCAACCCCCCATCCCAACCGTGGCACTGTTAATGTCTTCTTGGGTGTATAATCCCCATACCTGGCGAGCTTGGGATGTGGGCGGAGCCCCCCTGGATGAGCAGCGGAAGATAGCAGGTCCGGTTTGGAGCCTCCCGGCACCGGGTTTTTTGGACTGCCGAATAGCTAAGAACTGTGGCTGAAATGGCTGGAATGGCTGGAACAGCTTGGATTGCTGTCAGAGCCCCCTGGATGAGATTAGAGCTACGGTGGGAACAGCTGGAGCCACCGGAGCCAGAGCCCCCCTGAACGCTGTTGCTTTTAGGCGGCGGCGTGGTGTGGTGGGCGTGAGTGGAGCTGGAGCCTCAGCTGTGGCTGCTGCTGGGGCCGTTGTTGTGGGAGCGTTTGCTGATCCCCCATGTGGAGTGGGGGACTTGAGTCGTTCTGGCGACGGTGGGACATGGCAGATGCTGGCGACACAGCAAACCCAGAGTATACAAACTTTGGGAGCTGGGGGCCTTTTTAGCAGCGCAGAGGTTTTTGCAGACCAACAGACGATGGGAGAAGCCTCCTGGAAATTGGGCTTTAATGAGGCGACAGAGAGCTTGGGGCACTGGCTGGACACCCTGGGTTCGGCAGCCCGACTGGTCTGGCTAGCCCAGCATTTCCTCACGGGACAGTGGAAGTGCGGCAGGCCCTGGATAAGTGGACTGGCCCAGTGCCTGGCAGACTTTCAATGACTGAACTGCAGGCACGGTAACACCAAGACAATCTTGAGCGACTGGCGGGAACACAACAACCATCTCCGATGCTGTGTGGGCTACAAATCACCAGGGCAGAGGCCACTGTGGAAGCTAGCCAAGCCATCCCCCCTCTGACCGCCCTAATATAATATAGGCCATCGGGATCCCTTCGAAGTGACTGCTACTCCCTCTCAGGTGTGAGAGACGTGAGAGGAGGTACGAGATTGTATGTAGAGTGTAAGAACACTCATCCCCCTCAGTGACCCCCTGTTGACCAGTGAGAGAAGTTGGGGTGGGCGCAGTGAGTCAGTGAGTGAATGAGTGAATGAATGTGAGAGTGGTGATTGGGCCCCATCAGTGCTGAGAGCTCGAGCTGGTGCACTGGGGGGTCCTTCACCACTAGAGTTGATCGGGAATGAGTGAGTTGGGTGAATGATGGAGGGATACCCATTTTTAACCAGAGCTCTCGGGAGTCCAGGCGTGGGGGCTATTGGATTTAGAGACTCTGGGGGTTTCAGGGCGGGGCAAGCCATTGACGTGGTGATGGGCAGGGGATATTATGATGGGAGCCAGAGGGCAGGCCATTGTAGGGGAAGACGCCCCCGGTGTTTATTACTGGTGGCGTGTTCCGGCCCTCCATGCTCATACCTAGGCCCTGGTCAGCAGACTTGTGGTTGCCCTGATTTTCGGCTGTTGCTATGTAATGCCAGGTGAATTAATAACAAGGCCCCCCTCATTCACGATCTGATTATAGAGGAGGGGGCAGACCTGGCATGTATCACGGAAACCTGGCTGGGCCCGGAAGAATGTGTTCTTCTTTCTGAGATATGCCCAGCCAAGTTTCAGGTTTGGCACAACCCAAGACTTCAGGGCAGGGGAGAAGGAGTGGCTGTTGTCATCAGGGAGTCTCTAGTGGCCGTCAGGGGCCCTGCTCCACAAGTGTGAGACCTTGTTTTTCAAGTTGGGTTCTCGTGGACAGTTGGAAGTGTTGCTATTGTACCATCCTCCCTGCTGCATAGCAGCCTCCCTGCCTGAGCTGCTGGAGGCCATCTCAGGGGTGGCGGTTGAGTTCCCCAGGCTTATGGTCCTGGGGACTTCAATCTGCCCTCCTTGGGGTGGACCTTGGAAGCAGCTCGGGAGTTCATGGTCACCATGACGACCATGGGCCTGTCCAAGATCATCCAGGACCTGACTCGAGACAGTGGCCTCACCCCGGATTAAGTTTTCTTGTCTGAGCAGTGGCAATGTGATCTGAGGGGAGAGCTGCATCTTTCCCCTTTGTCATGGTCAGATCACGCCCTGGTGACATTGAGATTCTCTATGCCACCCCCCTCCGCAGGGAGGCCAGGCGTATTCGATTGGTCTGGTCCCGGTGACTGATGGACCCATTAGGGTTCCAGAGGGAGCTGGGGGTTGTACCCAAAGATCTGCTGCATGGTCCAACGGAGGCTCTGGCTGCTGCCTGGAATAGAGAGGCGGCTGGGGCCATGGACAGGATTGCGCCTATGCGGCCTCTCTTGTCCAGGGGAACCCAATGCTCCCCCTGGTTTACTGAGGAGCTGAGGGTTCTGAAGAGGATTAAGAGACACCTAGAGCAACACTGGAGGAAGACAAAGACCAAATCCGAACGAACACAAGCTAGAGCCACTATTAAGATGGAAATCCATCTCCAGGGCCGTGCGGAAGAATTTTCTGGGCATTTACTCGATAAAATCATTCGGATTCGCTGTGGGTTGGACTCCGAGTGTGAGACAGAGTCTGAAAAGATACCCAGGGAATGTACTTACCTTGTTAACTAGGAACGGTTCGAGCCTGTTGGACCCAAGGAAGTGGACAGAGTTCCCCAGACTGTAAATGCCACCACCTGTCAGTTAGATCCATGCCCCTCCTGGCTGGTGAAAGCAGCTCGGGAGGTGACTTGTAGTTGGGTACAGACAATGGTTAATACATACTTGAGGGAGGGGGTGTTTCCAGTAGCTTTTAAGGAAGTGCTGGTGCACCCCCTCCTGAAGAAACCATCACTGGACTCTACTGTACTAGATAATTTTCGTCCAGTCTCCCACCTTCCCTTTTGGGGGAAGGTGGTTGAGAAGGTGGTGGCGTTGCAGCTCCAGAGGATTCTGGATGAAACAGATTATCTGGACCCCTTTCAGTCAGGTTTCAGGCCTGGTCATGGGACTGAAACTGCATTGGTGGTGCTTATGGATGATCTTTGGTGGGAGCGAGATGGAGGCAGTGCATCCATTCTCGCTCTTCTTGACCTCTCAGCGGTTTTTGATACGGTCGACCATAGTATCCTTCTGGAGCGGCTCAGGGAGTTGGGGGTGGGCGTCATCATGTTGCACTGGTTTGCCTCCTTCCTCCAGGGCCGGTTCCAGTCGGTGTTGATTGGGAGTGAGAGATCCAGCCCATGGGCCCTTTCCTGTGGGGTCCCGCAGGGTTTGGTACTCTCTCCGCTCCTTTTTAACATCTACATGAAACCTCTGGGTGAGATCATCCATCACCATGGGGTGAGGTATTATCAATATGCTGATGATACTCAATTATACATCTCCATCCCGGGGGAAGTAAGTGATGCAGTCTCTACCCTGTCCAAGTGCCTGGGGGCTGTAGGCACCTGGATGGGGAAAAAAAGGCTCCGACTGAACCCTAGTAAGATGGAATGGCTGTGGATTAATGGCTCCTCGATATCTAGGAAATTGTCATATCTAGTTCTGGATGGGTTGGCACTGCCCAAGACAGACCTGGTGCATAACTTGGGGGTCCTCTTGGACTCACGACTCCTGCTCAAAGAGTAGGTGGCAGTTGTGGCCAGGAGGGCCTTTGCGCAATTTCGTGTTGTGCACCAGTTACACCCTTTCCTGGAATGAGAGGTCCTTCGAAAGGTCACTCATGCCCTGGTTACCTCACATATAGACTACTGTAATGTGCTCTACATGGGGCTACCCTTGAAAAATATCCGGAAGCTTCAGATGATCCAGAATGCGGCCGCGCGGACTATTTTGGGAGTCCCTTATCGGACACATGTAACACCTTTGTTACACGAGCTGCACTGGATTCCAGTTTGCTTCCGGGTCCTATTCAAGGTGTTGGTTATGACCTTTAAAGCCCTTAATGGCATGGGACCAGGTTACCTAAGGGACCGTCTTATCCCCATTACATCGTCCCATCCCATCCAGTCATGCAGGGAGGGCATGCTACGGACCCCATCGGTTAAAGAATTCCATCTAACGGGGTCACAGAAGCGTGCCTTCTCTGCAGTAGTGCCTGCTCTGTGGAACATTCTCCCCCCGGAGATAAGACAGCCCCCTTTGCTCCTGGACTTCCGGAAAAAACTCAAGACCTGGTTCTGTCAACAGTCCTGGGGCGGGAAGAAGAGTGTACACTCTTGGGGATGGCTAATGCCTTAGAGTGGCCCTAGAATGACCTTTCCATGGTTTTAAAGAAGGTACTACCATCTGGATTTTATTATATTTATTATATTCTTGAATTGTTTATTTTTATTTTTATTTAATTTTACTTATATTTGTATTACAGTTAATTATGTTTGATTGTAAACTGCCCAGAGTCCCTTTGAGGGAGTTGGGTGGTGATAAATCGAATAAATAAATAAATAAATTCCTCTGGTTCTCTATCACTGAGGTCCAGGACTTCAAAGTGATTCCTGGTGTTCTCCTTAAAAATTGTGGGTGTATGTTCAAGATCATATTGTGGAAACTGATAGGCTTTCTTCATCTTTAGCTGAACTTGGAACTTGCACATGAGCAGTTTGTGATCTGTTCCACAGTCAGCACCTGCCCACATCTTTGATGCTATAATTCAGCTCCTCCACCTCTTTTAGCAATAATATATTCAATATTAAATATACCTGCTACCACTGATTTTCAAATTTTCTAGACCTTGAACACAACTTGAGATTGGACTTCATTGGCAAACTAATTCCCTCTTCTAATGTATGTTCATTATTTACCTTAGAAATTGTGGTTGCTAAATTCCAAGTCAGTTGAGGCCTTCTGGTTTCTCCCTATTTTCACACTTTCACACACGTTACATCAGAGGACATGAGGTTTGTTGGATACTGTTGGTATCTCACCGTTATTTCTGCACATGAAATCCTTGTGTTTATTTATTTATTTATCTTATTTATACCCCGCCTATCCCCTCCCTAATGGAGGGCTCTAGGCAGCTTACAATCATGTAAATTCAATTTATACAATACAGGCTTTGCTTAACTTTAAGGACCTCGCACATTGGGCATGGCTTACCAGTACAAGGACAAGGGAATTCATATCAGTACTGAAGAGGGGCCAGAATGCAGCCCTTTTTTATTACTTTCTGAACTGAGATATCAACAGAGAAAAGGCTGCTACTGCCACATCTCAGTTGTGTAAATGTGTTTTCATGCAACCTCCCAAATGGGCAAAGTAACCACCAATCTATGGATGAATGACGCAACGTCCACCAGAGTCTTTCTCTAGCTGTGGTATTAAAAGCTTATTAAGTTTGGTTTTATTAATAACTTGTAATATGACCTCCCACCTAAAGTAAGAGGGGGAGTCCTTTCATTATTAACATGCTTTCTACAACACAGCCAGGATGTAGCCATAGAATTTATTTCCCAGCTTTTCAGATAAACGTTCCAATAAAGAGCACAGTCTGTAGTATCTTCATCTAATACTCACACCATGGTTAAAGAGGACGAATGATAATGGTATGCCACTGGAAGGTAGATGGTGCTAGTTAAAATTACTCCAAGGCGAAAGTGAAACTAGGGTGAAAAAGCCTAGGGAATTTCTGGGAGAATAGGTTGAGTTCTGGAGGAAAGTGATTATCTGGATCTCTTCCAGTCAGGTTTCTACAGCATGTATGGTACTGACACCATACTGATTGGTCTTGTGGATAACCTGTAGTGAGACTGGGACAAGAGAACTGTAACTGCCCTGTTTTTCTGGACCTCTCTGTGGCTTTTGATACTGTTCATCGTGGCATCTTACTTTCTTCATGGGTTGGTAGTGGAGGCATTATCTTTATAACTAGAGAATGTTCTTGGACTCAAAGCTCCTGCTTGAATAGCAGGTGGCAGCTGTGGCTAGGATAGCCTTTGCATAAAAGGTAAAGGTAAAGGTTCCCCCCGCACATTTGTGCAGTCGTGTCCGACTCTAGGGGCCAGTGCTCATCTCCGTTTGTTAGCTGAAGAGCCAGCGTTGTCTGAAGACACTTCCGCGGTCATGTGGCTGGCATGACAAGCACGGAATGCTGTTACCTTCCCACCGAAGTGGTACCTATTAATCTACTTGCATTTGCATGCTTTCGAATTGCTAGGTTGGCAAGAGCTGGGGCGAGTGCGGGAGCTCACTCCGTCACGAGGGGCTAGGGATTCGAACCTCCGAACTTGCGATCTTACGATTGACAAGCCTGGCATCTTATCCGCTGAGCCACCACGCCCCTTTGCATATCTTCACTTAATATGCCAGTTCTGGACTTTCCTGGATCAGAGGGCCCTTCTCACAGTCACTCATGCCTTACACACTTCTCCATTGGATTACTGCAATGCACTCTACATGAGGCTGCTCTTGAAGACCACCCAGAAGGTTCCAATGATCCAGAATACAGGAGCTCATAGGGTAATGGGAACTTCTGGGCTTTCCCGTGTTACAGTACATCTCTATTATAAAAAGTGCACTGGTTTTCATTTACTATTTAAAGGTCTACATGACTCATGTTACAAATTCTTCCTTTGTCCCACTCAAAGACATTCATACTTCATTTACTCACCATAGAGACACGAGTGCCAACTTTCTGCCTTGCGTTTCTGACTCTAAGGATCATCGGCTTTTGCCTAGCCAAAGAGCACAGGGTGGCTAAGGAAAGAATGATACCATTCCCAGTGTGCAATGGGTTAATTTATTGGAAAACATATATACTGTCATTCAGTGGGCTCCTATGTCTCTGTCTCACTCACTGGATCATCACCTTGTTGTGGTGAGTGGGCTTGTGTGTTCCCAATGAACCCTGTGAGCAAAGCCGTCGGGAGTCATGTACTCCTGGTAGGGTCACCCATGGCGGTAAGGTCCAGGGGGAGGAACCAGACAAAGAACGATCCAAGAAAGTCCTCAACGGCAGAACAGGCGGAAGATAACAAGGTGTATTGTTACAACGGCTGCGAAGGTGGATGAAGGCTGCAGCAGACAAAAGGTCACCTTTCGTCATGGTATCCATGCCATTGGATTAGAGCCTTTTTCTGTGAAGGTTGTGTGCTGATCGTTGTGCACCGATCTCCACACATAAAACAAATTCACGCACAGGCGTCTTCCAACCACACGAAACCCAAAACAACCAAAAGTCCCATGGTGATTGACGAATGGCAACGGGGGCAGGACTGTGACATCCGGAAGCTCCTAGTCATGGACCAGCACATGGGCGGTGGATACGGATTCAGTCGCCCTGACTCAAGGATCGAGGCAGTTGAGTAGTTCGGCAGCTGTATCCACGACTGAGCAGCCCTATTTAGGATCCACTCTGCTCACCCCATATGGGGAGGGGGCTAGAAAAGGTGCCCTAAACATAGTTTGCCTCATTTTCTCCCTGACTGGATTACCGCGACCAGTGGGGTCACCATCTAGCGGTCGTACAAAACACATGAATATTGGAACATGGAATATACGGACACTGGAAGACAATATGGATAGTGAACAACCTGAACGTAGGACTGCCATTATTGCAAGGGAGCTGAGACATTTTAATATTGATATAGCAGCACTCCAAGAAACTCGAAGAGCAGGAGAAGGACAGTTGAAGGAAGAAAAAGGAGGTTATACCTTCATTTGGAAAGGACTGCCTGAACAAGAACGACGAATACATGGGGTAGGCTTTGCTATCAAAAATGACCTTGTGAAGCTCTTGTCAGAAGTTCCCACTGGGATTAACAAACGACTCTCAACTCTCCAAATAAAACTCGCCAAAAACCAACAGGCAACTATCCTAAGTGCTTACGCACCAACACTAGATGCAGATGAGGATATCAAGGAAAAATTTTATACCCAGCTGGACACCATCTTATCAGAGATACCAAAGGAGGATAAAATTATCCTCCTGGGCGATTTCAATGCAAGAGTTGGGCGTGACTTTGATTTGTGGCCAGGGATCATTGGGAAAGAAGGAGTTGACAACAGCAACATGAATGGAATTTCACTTCTGACCAAATGTGCAGAGCATAACCTTGTCATTACTAACACACTCTTTCGCCAGAAAAATAAATTTAAAACATCATGGAAGCACCCACGGTCGAAGCACTGGCATCTTTTAGATTATGTAATTGTCCGTACTAGAGATCGCTGCAATGTACTTCTCACCAGAGCCATGACGAGCGCCGATGACTGCTGGACAGACCATCGATTAATTCGATCCACGATGGCCATAAAAATTGTCCATCATCGTAGGCTCCAAGGAAGAAAACCAAGGCGTAAAATGAATACACTGGCCCTTCAAGATTCTATTAAACGAGCTTGCTTTCAATCAACTCTCAAGGAACATCTGCCTATGGAACTTCCTGAAAATGTTGAGGAACACTGGATTAAATTGAAGACTTCTATTATTTCAGCCTGTGAACAAACTATCGGATACCAAACTAAGAGACATCAGGACTGGTTTGATGAGAACGATAGTGAGATTGAACATATTATTGACAAGAAAAGGAAAGCCTTCCGGATATGGCAAAAAGATATTAACTGTGCCGTTAAGAAAAAAAAATCTATGCCAGTACAAAGGCAGAAGTCCAAAGAAGAACTAGAGAACTTAAGAACATATGGTGGATAAAAAAAGCCCAAGAAACCCAACATTTTGCAGATGCTCATGATGCACGGGGCTTTTTTAATGCCATAAAGGCCATCTATGGACCAACAAACCATGGTACAAATCCCTTATGCTCAGTAGATGGTGCTAAACTTCTAAAGGACAAAGAGTCTATTGCACTGCGCTGGAAAGAGCATTACTACAATCTCCTTAATCGTCACTCTACTGTGGCTGATGAAGTCTTCTTGCAAATCCTGCAAAAACAAATAAGAAATGAGCTTGCAGTACCCCCTAGTTTGGAGGAAGTCAGTAAAGCCACTAAACAAATAAAAAAACTAAGCTAGTGGACCTGATGGGATTGCTGCTGAAGTCTTTAAAGAAGGCGGGCCTGAACTTACACAACAACTTCATAAGCTCATCAAAAAAATCTGGATGAGGGTGGAGATTCCAGCAGACTTTAGGGATGCCATAATTATCACTCTCTTTAAAAAGGGTGATAGAACAGACTGTGGAAACTATCGAGGCATCTCCCTTCTAGCCACAGCAGGCAAAATCCTGGCAAAGATCATCGCAAACCGTCTCCTATCTGTATCAGAAGACATCCTCCCTGAAACGCAAAATGGCTTCCGCCCTTCCAGGGGAACAGTGGATATGATCTTCACTGCACGACAGCTTCAAGAAAAATGCAAGGAGCAAAAACGCCCTCTGTACATGGCGTTTATTGATCTGACTAAAGCTTTTGATACTGTAAATCGTACTGCTCTCTGGACCATCCTTCTGAAAATCGGATGCCCTGATAAATTTGTGAACATCTTGCGGCTACTCCATGACGACATGATGGCAACAATCCTGAATAACAATGGCTCTCAAAGCCATCCATTTAAAGTGGAATCTGGCGTTAAACAGGGATGTGTTATTGCTCCAACCTTATTCGCTATCTTCATTGCTATGATTATACACATTGTTAAAGAGAAACTTCCTACTGGTGTAGAAGTTATATATCGAACAGATGGAAAGCTTTTTAATCTTAGGCTGAAAGCAAAAAATAAGGTAATTACAACTTCTGTTATAGAACTTCAATATGCTGATGATAACGTAGTCTGTGCACACTCCGAGGAAGATCTTCAAACTATCCTAAACATCTTTGCAGAAGCATATGAAAAGCTCGGCCTCTCGATTAACATTAAAAAAACCAAAGTGCTTTACCAGCAAGTTTGAACCAATCCCTCCGCAGCACCATCAATCCAGCTTAAAGGTGTGTCACTAGAAATTTCAACCACTTTTCTTATCTCGGCAGCCATCTATCTACAAAAGCCGACATCGACGCTGAAATTCAGCATCGCCTGAGCTCTGCGAGTGTAGCTTTCTCCCGAATGAAGCGTAGAGTGTTTGAGGATCGGGACATTCGCAGGGAGACCAAAATGCTTGTTTACAAAGCCATTGTACTACCAACCCTTCTGTACGCCTTTGAAACATGGACCCTCTACAAACGCCACCTCCAACTTCTTGAAAGATTCCATCAACGCTGCCTCCGAAAAATTCTGCAAATTACTTGGGAAGATAGGTGGACTAATGTTAGCGTATTAGAAGAAGCGAAAACCACCAGCATTGAAACAATGATCATCCAACATCAACTTCGCTGGACCGGTCATGTTGTTCGAATGCCTGACCACCGTCTTCCAAAGCAGCTATTTTACTCCCAACTTAAGAATGGAAAACGGAATATTGATGGACAGCAAAAGAGATTCAAAGATACTCTCAAAGCTATTTTAAAAAAAAATGTAATATCAGCATTGAGAACTGGGAAGCCCTAACTCATGAGCGTTTCAAATGGAGGTCAGCCTTTATTAATGGTGCTATGGACTTTGAAGAAGCACGAGTACAGGGCAAAGGGGAAAAAAGAGCTAAAAGGAAGGCACGTCAGGCAAACCCTCATCATTTATTTATTTATTTATAATTCAATTTGTATTTACTGCTCCATCTCCCTGCAAGGGAACTCTGGGTGGTTTACAAAAATCGACAGTTAAAATTCAACAATTAAAACAGCATATATAAATACTCTCCAATACAATAAAATTTAAATACAAAATCCAAGATTTGATGGGTCAATGTTTAAAAGGGCTCTATGGCACCAGCCATCCCCAAGAGGAGCTGTTCCCCCCCCTCCCACGCAAGGCGGCAGAACCAGGTCTTTAAGTTCTTTCTGAAGGCCCGGAGCGATGGGGCCTGCCTCACCTCCGGGGGCAGCATATTCCAAAGGGTGGGCGCTACTATCGAGAAGGCCCGCTTTCTAGACCCCGTCAGGTGAAACTCCCTTACCGACGGGATCCGCAGCATGTCGTCTCTAAATGACAGAGTGGGACGGTTCGACGTTATGGGGATGAGACGGTCCCTCAGGTAACATGGTCCCATGCCATGTAGGGCTTTAAAGGTGATAACCAACACCTTGAATTGGACCCGGAAGCACACAGGTGCCCAGTGCAGCCATCGCAGCAGTGTTGTCACATGTGCTGATCTTGGCGCACCAATAACTGCGCAAGCAGCCGCATTCTGGACCAGTTGAAGCTTCCGGATACTCTTCAAGGGTAGCCCCATGTAGAGCGCATTGCAATAGTCTATATGGGAGATGACCAGGGCATGAGTGACTGTACGGAGGGCATCCTGATCCAGGAAAGGGCGTAACTGCCGCACAACACGAAGCTGTGCAAAAGCCCTTCTGGCCACGGCTGCCACCTGCTCTTCGAGGAGGAGCCATGAGTCCAGAAGAACCCCCAGATTCCGCACTTGGTCTGAATGGGGTAGTGCAACCCCATCCAGAACTAAGGATGGTAACTTCCTGGATCCACAGGAGCCATCAATCCACAGCCACACCATCTTACCAGGGTTCAGTCGAAGCCTGTTGTTCCCCATCCAGACCCCCACAGCCTCCAGGCACTGAGAAAGGGTAGCCACTGCATCACTTACCTCACCAGGGATGGAGATGTATAATTGGGTATCGTCCGCATATTGATGGTATCTCATCCCATGGTGACGGATGATCTCACCCAGCGGTTTCATGTAGATATTAAATAGGAGAGGGGAGAGAACCGAACCCTGCAGCACCCCACAAACGAGGGGGCGAGGGTCGGATCTCTCATCTCCTATTACCACCGATTGGGACTGGCCCCGGAGGAAGGAGGTGAACCAGCGCAAAACTACGCCTCCCACCCCCAACTCCCTGAGCCGTCCCAAAAGGTTACCATGATCGATGGTATCGAATGCCACTGAGAGGTCAAGTAGAGCTAGGATGGATGCACTCCCTCCATCCCGCTCCTGCCAGAGATCATCTGTAAGCGCAACCAATGCAGTTTCCACCCCATATCCCAGCCTGAAACCTGACTGAAAGGGGTCCACATAATCCATATCATCCAGGATCCTCTGGAGTTGTAATGCCACCACTTTCTCAACCACCTTCCCTAAAAAAGGGAGGTGGGAGACAGGACGAAAATTGTCCAATATAGTAGGGTCCAGTGATGGTTTCTTGAGGAGGGGGTGCACCAGAGCCTCTTTAAAAGCACCTGGGAACACCCCCTCGCCCAGAGATGTATTAACCATCACCTAGACCCATCCACATGTCACCTCCCGGGCTGCCGTTACCAGCCAGGAAGGGCATGGGTCTAGAAGACATGTGGTGGCCCTTACAACCCAAAGGATCCTGTCCACTTCCTTAGGTCCAACAGGATCGAACTGTTCCCAGATAACCGGGCAAGAACATTCCCTCGGCATCTCCCCAGACTGCCACACGCTTAGAGTCCAACTTAGACCGAATCTGAGCGATTTTATCCTGCAGATGCTCAGAAAATTCTTCCGCACGGCCCTGCAGGTGGGTGACAGACTCCACCTTACCCAAAAGAGATCTTGATATCTTAAACAGGGCCATCGGATGGCATTCTGCGGACGCAATAAGAGAGGAGAAATATTGATGTTTCGCCGCTCTTACCGCCACAAGGTAGGTCTTAACAGCGACTCTAGCTTGTGTTCGGTCAGATTCAGTCTTTGTCTTTCTCCAGCGGTGCTCTAGGCATCTCTTAACCCTCTTCAAGACCCTCAACTCCTCCGTAAACCAAGGGGAGTATCGGGTCAGGTGTGGCAAGAGAGGCCGCATAGGCGCAATCCTGTCCAAGGCCCCGGCCGCCTCCCTATTCCAGGCTGCAGCCAGGACCTCCGCTGGAGCGTGCAGTAGATCCTGAGGTACAACCCCCAGCTCCCTCTGAAACCCTATTTGGTCCATTAGTCGCCGGGGGTGGACCAATCGACTGGGTCCTGCCTCCCTGCGGAGCGGGGTGGCATAAGAGAATCTCAAGGTCACCAGGGCATGACCGTCTCCCACCTGGAAACCTATGCACTCATTGCGGGAGGTTGTGCGGATCCAGAATTGGTCTTTATAGCCACTTACGGATCCACTGTTAAAATTTGACCTTTGGAAGACAATCTTACTCGGCTACGAGTGATCGCCAATGATGTCTCTGTGCAACCACAGCCCAAGCAATAAAGTTCCCAATGAATACCAAGAGGTTCTTCCAGTATTTGAGAGTTGCTTTATTAAAACAAGGCACCGTTATGCTCCTCAAACATACTCACAAACACACACCATATTCACTAGCCCCACCCCCCTACAACTATTGTCAGCCAGAAAGAGTCTAGGCTATTGGAAGAAGTCTGGTCCAGATGCTGAAGCTTCTTGGGCCCTCCCTGGTTCTCTCTCCATTTTATATACAGCACTGTAGCCCACACCCTGGGATTAAAGGCCCTTTTCCTTTTTTTGGACTTCTTTTCTACTTAGTTGGCCTCATGTCCTTTCAGACACATGTGTACAACTGAACGACTGGTTTTTCATGCCATCCCCTTTGGCTCTTCTTTTCTGGTCTCCAGCAGTACTTCCTTTCTGCAGCTGCTTCTCCTCTGACGCTGCCTGCCTTGGGCAACCTCTCTTCTAATGCTGGCTGCAGCTTGCAAGAGAATCTCCATGTTGATGATGATGATGATGATCGTGATGATCGTGATGATCGTGATGATGATGATCATGAAGAATTCCATTTATTTCTTTATTCAATTCGAACTCCAAGCAACTCTGGGCATCTCACGATACACCAAAACAATATAAAAGCAATATAAGAGGGTTATTAATATTTATCTTTAAGTGCAGAGTTGCAGAAACTTGATAGAGAGATCAATAAAAATAAACTTTTGCAGTAAAAATATAGTTGCATTTATTTAAAACAACAGAACATATTTATAGGAATCTGCTTCACCTCAGAGAGGCTTACGGGCAGAAAATAACTTGCATTTGAACAGGTTGATAATAAATAAAAAATATAACAAAGAGAACCAAACAAACAACAGAACCAGAATTGAACAAAGAAAGAAGAACAAGATGGGGAACGCAGCAAATGCCCACACATCCTGCCAACTACTTACAACCCACAGAGGGGCACCAACCACCCTAGCCCAAGGCCTGGGAGAAGAGCCAGACCTTTAGGGCTCTCTGGAATGCCAAGAGGGTCACATGGGGAACCCCATTCCAAAAGGCAGGTATTGGGACAGAGAAGGCGTGCTTCCTGGGCCCTGACCAGTGACATTGCTTAATGGAAGGAAGCTGGAACACACCAACCCTGTCAGCTTCCATCAGTCGGTCAGATACCACAGAAGATAGGCAGTCCCTCAAATAACTGGGCCTCATGCCATGTATAGCATAAAGGTCTTGAATCACACCTAGAAGTAAACTGGCAACCAGTGCACCTTGCAGAGCAGTGCAGCACAAAGAAGCATGCCCATAGCTGCCTGCACCGCCGCATTCTTCAAGAGCAGCCCCATGTTGCAATAGTCAAGCTGTGAGGTGAGTAGGGCATGAGTGACTGTCTGAAGAGCCTCCTGATCCAGGAAGTTGTGAACTGGCACAACAGATAAAGCAGCACAAATGCCTTCCTGTTCACAGCTGATACCTGCTCATGGAGTTGGAATTGTAAGCCCATGAAGACCCCCAAATGGTGCATCACCCTTGAATGGGGAAGAGCAGCCCCATTCAAGATCAAATGTGGAATATCCCCAGAACCAGGTGATCCCAAGACCCACAGCCACTTAGTCTTGGTAGGATTGAGTTAGAGATGGTTCCTCCCCATCCAGGTCCACAAAGCCTCCAGGCACTGGGACAGACCCTCATATCCTCACTTGGCTGGCCTTGTCCTGTTCCGACTAAGACCCGAAGCAGAAAGGTGTGGAATAAGTCTTTTATTTACAAGCAAGACACACAAAGTAGAACTAGAGAAAACAATGCGACACGGGGAGCTGACAGAGTTCGGGTGGCCAGTGGTGATCCGTTAACAGTTGGCGCGCACGCGGGCAGCCACCATGTGGCTTCGATGCAAGGTCCTGATGCGAGGCTTGGCATGGCTGCTGTGCGAGGCTCCTTCGTGAGGCTTGGCGCTGCAGCGAGGGATGATATCGGCCCAAGGCTTGTCACAGCTGCGGAGCAAGGCTTGTCACTGCAGCGAGGGATGATCTCTGCACGAGGCTTGGCGCAACTGCGGGATGTGACTCCGGCACAAAGCTTGGTGCGGTGGCTGCAGGGAAAAGTACTGGCTCAAGGCTTGGTGTGAAGGCAAGGCAAGATTCCGGTGTGGGGCTTGGCATGGCTGCGAGATACGATTCCAGCATGAGACTTGGCGTGGTGGCTGCAAGGCGAGGTTCTGGCTCGAGGCTGGATGCGGAGGCAGGGCAAGATCCCGATGCGGAACGGGGTGCAGTGGCAAGGCTAGGGTCTGGCATGAAGTGCAGGTGTGCTGTGAGGTAGGGTTTTGGTGCGGGGCTCAGTGGGGCGACAAGGCAAGGCTCCAGCATGAAACTCAGCTGGACAGTGAGGCAAGGTTCTGGCACGAGGCTTGGCTGAACTACAAGGCAAGGCTCTGGCATGGAAGCAGGGTGAGGTCCAAGCAGGGATTCTGGTGCGGTGACGGGATCACGATTCACTCCAGGACGCAGTAGGGAATGAGAATGGTTGTCACTGGCAATGGGTGCACACTGTGCTCGTCTTTTATCCATTTGATTTTTGCGCCGTTTGTGATCGGGAGCCAATTGTGCTTCGTGTTGCTTCATCTGCCTTTCCCACCTCCTTTCTCGCGGGCTAATATGTGGAGGCAAGTGTCCTACTGGGCTGCCTCCAATCAGCTGCTCAGAACCTGATTCAAATTTTGCGCCATCCCCGTTCTTTCCCACTTCAATTGTTATTGGCCCTTCCACCTCCAAATCGGACTCATGGGACTCAGCCTCCATCCTGACAGGCCTGAGGTTGAAAGATACAATTGGGTATCATCAGCTTAATGATGATACCAAATCCCAGACAGGTAGATTACTTCCCCCAGTGGTTTTATGCAGATGTTGAATAGGAGGGGAGAGAGAGTCAAACCCCATGGCATCCCATAAAGGGTGGACTTATGGAATTGCCTCTCCCACCCAACCAACACTGACTGGAACCAGCCCTTGAGAAATTAAGAGAACCACTATAAAAGTTGCCCCCTATTTCCAACCCCTGGAGTTCATCCAGAAGGATACCATGGTTGACAGTATCAAAAGCCGCTGAGAGATCAAAGAGCACAAAGATGGATGCTCCACTTCCATCCTGGCTCCACCATATGTTGGTTACAAGTGTGACCAAAGCTGTCTCCATCCCAAATCCCAGCCTGAAACCCAGCTCAAATGGGTCTAGATAATCCGCTTCCTGCAGGGAAGCTGCAGTCCACTTTCTCAACAACCTTGCCCCAAAAGAGTGGTAGTCTGGTTTGCTGTCTTTGGGTCTGGGGCTTTCTCACACTTAGGACCTCCATATCTATGGGACTGCCTCCTCCCAGTGGCTTCTGCCAAGGAAATAAATAAGGAAGGGTGGCCTCTCTCGTCCCATCTCTTAAGGAATGTCATATTCAGGAACTATAGGGAAAAGCCTTCTCAGTTGGTGGCCATTTTCTTTGGACAGGATTCTTCCTGAGTTTAGGTTGCCTCCCACCATATTGTTTCTTTAAGAAAGCAGTTAAAACCTGGCTTTTCCAAAGAGCCTCAGAATAGACTGGCGATGAAAGAGATTGTATCTCAGAGCTGTTCCTAAAGGCAAAGTTGCTCTGCTCTGTTACCATGGTTTTCCATTTTAATGTTGCTTATTCTTTTTATTTTATTTCTTTTGTTCTGTTTTTATCCATTTTGAGCCTTCCTCAATTGAGCAGATTATCCACTATATTCCAAGTTCAAAATGTGTTCATTTACAAGACCAAAATAATATTTACTATGGGAAAGCAAGCAAGCCAGCCAGCCAGCCAGCCAGCCCATAATTAAGGTCACAGAGTCAAGCAGAAGGAGGTGATCAAAACAAAGAAATTCATACTTTCCTATGAATAGCAAAGTGGCAGTGAACGCATTTTTATTTTTGAGGCCCTCAGCAGGTGAAAGTTGCTTGTGGATAGTCATAGAAGTGCAATTGAATAAGCAAAATACAGCCACTCACCACCTCAAACTAATACAAACAGTAAAAAGTATGGCCACATAGATAATGCCCTATCAATGGCATCATGGTCTTAAAAATCAATAATATCCCATCAATGGCTTCACGTTCTTGAAAATGTTAAAATGGTATTGACAGATCTGAGATTAAAATTGAAAGATCCAACAACTGTATTTAGTTTATTGGACTCCCCAAAGAATGTACTAAGGATGAACATCATATTTCCTATATTGGAGTTATGAAAAGATTGAGGGTTTATTGACCAGTATGGTATGGTCCTATAATCCTAGTCACTTTTTGGAATAGTATTTTCATGGATTTAAGTAGATTTATGGGAAAGCCTTTACATGTTAAAGACGTTCATGTCATGTTGAATTATATACAGTACCAAAGCTTTAGAATTTGACTGTCTCTCAGAAATTATGGGTGTTTCATGCTATGGTATTGTATGGTATTCATAAGTAAACCAGTGACTATAAACTTAAGATAAAAGGTAAGTATTGTCGAAGGCTTTCACGGCCGGAGTTCGATGGCTGTTGTGGGTCTTCCGGGCTGTGTGGCCGTGTTCTGGAAGTTGTGGTTCCTAACGTTTCGCCAGCATCTGTGGCCAGCATCTTCAGAGGGCAGGAGCACAGATAGAAGCAAAATCTCTGTGCCCAGGTAGAGTGGCAATGTTCTATTTATAGAGCTAAATTATAGGAGATTAGGTGGGGTTTTTTGTTGTGTTGAAATGTTAACGAGTGGCTGATGAGCGTGATTAGCATGTTCATTGTGAGAAGTATTCCCATGACCTGGTGGTTGGACTGAGTTCGTTGATCTTTTGCAGGCTGTGTTTTTCAGGACTGGTAGCCAGGTTTTGCTAATTTTTAAACTTTCTTCTTTTTTATTGTAATTGTGCTGGTGTTTGTGAATTTCAATGGCTTCTCTGTATAATCTGGTGTAGTGGCTTTTGGTGTTGTCCAGTATTTCTGTGTTTTCAAATAGGATTTTGTGTCCCGTTTGCTTGAGAGCATGTTCAGCTACTGAAGATTTTTCCGGTTGCTGTAGTCTGCAGTGTCTTTGCACAGTTACAATAAAAAAGAAGAAATGTTAACATTTCAACACAACAAAAAACCCCACCTAATCTCCTATAATTTAGCTCTATAAATAGAACATTGCCACTCTACCTGGGCACAGAGATTTTGCTTCTAGCTGTGCTCCTGCCCTCTGAAGATGCTGGCCACAGATGCTGGCGAAACGTTAGGAACCACAACTTCCAGAACACGGCCACACAGCCCGGAAGACCCACAACAGCCATAAAAGGTAAGGGTTTTTTAGTTTGGGATTTTTTCCTTTACGTTTCTGGGTTTTATCATTTTCTTAACTTTAGGGATTTTTTCATTTAATTTTGTTATTTTAGTATATTTTGGTAATATTTTATATTCTTCTAAAATAAAGATTAATTTAATATTTTTAAATGTTAACAAAATCTGAAATTCCACAATTAAAAAAATATTGAAAAGTGTTTTGGAAGACTTCAAATCTATAGTTTATTTTTATAGAGATTTTAAGAGATTTAAGAAGACAGTCTTATTCTTTAGAATATTGAGTTGGAACATCCTCTCTCAAGAAATCAATGGCCTAAAGGTATGTGGGATATTCTTCCTATTTTCTTGATATGAGACTAATTCAACAAAAGATTCTTTTTCATGTTTACTGGACACTTCAGTGGATTTTTGGAGAAGTTGGATGTCAACTTCTGTGTGCTGCAGATGTAGCTTCTTGGAGGGGACTTTGACCTATACTTTATGACTGGAGCTTTGGTTTAACGTTCTTAATATTGCTAATATGCTTTTGGGAACAGAAATAAAGTTAAGAGATGTCTAATAAAAAGTACTGCCCTGTGAAATCCTTTGTGGCTGAAGCAGTAGGAAACATCCAATATACCCAGCACTGACAGAATAAACAGCTTGTCAAACCCAGCTCTCCTCCTCAACCTCAATTGGCCTTCTGTGTCCTGGAGGACTCCTGCTAACTCTAGAATACAAAAAAGGCCACAGGAATATTTCCATCACCGCACATATCCTCAGTCTTCAGGGAAACAGGATCACCAGGCTGAGCGAGGAGACTGCAATGAAAGCAGAATCGGACTCCGCTTCATCCGAGGGCCAGATACACCCACCAAGGGGCAGAGCCAGCTGTTTTCCCAAAGCCCACCCATCCAATTGTGTCTCCAAGGACAGCACTGCCAATCCAGGATTTCTATCCTTAGGTTCCAAACTGCATCATGGCTCTTCCAAACTCCAACCACTACAAATATGGCCGAGCATTATCTTTCTTGCCTGCTAGAGGTTTGGCAGCAATTCAGGAAGGGCTTTTCTCTGCCCACCTGCACATGGCAAGCACTGAGGCTGGGATCTTTGGCAACCACAGCAGGTTGGCCGTTCAACTAAGTCCCTTGCTCTTCCAAGGACTTTTGCAACAGAGAACCCACAGGAGTGTTTCAATAGAAGGAAGATTGCCTTATAAAAGACCAGTAAAAGTAACGCCTAAGAATAGTGGCAATATTTCACTGAGTCAGGGTGATGCAATTATTATCACCCTATAAATAGAGAACTGTGTCCCATCCCAGAAGCACGATTCGGTCCTGAACCAATCCCAACATGAAGATCCTTTATCTGCTCTTCGCATTCCTTGTCCTTGCAGTCCTGTCTGAACCAGGTAAGAAACTAAATTACTGATAATTTAGAAAAGACTGATAACGCACTCCTTTCTAAACAAGTATGATCATCTTTGAAAGCAGGATCATCTTCTACATCTTTGTCAGGTCTACTATTCAATCCAGGGCCAGAATTTGTCACAAGTTTAAGGAATGGACTTCTGGAATTAGAGCTTTGTTTTCTTCACTAAAAAAATATCTCAATCATTGCCACCTTTTAGTTTTGCCTTAAAGAAATAGCTTTGAGCAGTGTGGACTATTGACAACGTGAGCCTCCAAACATACTGAACTGTACTGGGGTTTGTGTTGTTATAGGTTTCCTTTGTTGGTTGGTTGGTTGGTTGGCTGTAGGGTTTAGGGCTGGTTTTGGTTCAGCAAATTCTCACCAAATTATGTTCTATTTGAATAAAGAGGCAAGATAGTAATCATCTAGTGAATGTATTTGAACTTAGCATGGGGAAAAGAGATGAAATGGGGCATTCCCTAGACTTGCAGGAAAATACCTAGAAGCAGAGAAATTATCTTCTTTCCACCTATCTAATAAAAGAGAAAGCAAAACTGCACACACTCCCCCAAGAAAACCTTGACTCTTGGGGATTATGTGAACCACCCAACATAGTTCTCTTTCAGAGCAGTGCAGAAGTGGTGTGTCCTTGCCATATTCTCAAAAGCTTTTTTGAATGCTGGGATATCCTGAGGGCCCCTCATACCAGTCATAACTGGTTGTCACATGTGTAGCTTTTCAAGAGCAGAGAAGAGAAATGATGGAATTTTTTTCTCCATTAAGAAAAGAGGGAGAAATCCGGAGGAAAATCAGGTCCTGAAGTTCAAAGGAAATTAACCATTCTCACCCGTGTTCTCCATCCAAAACACCCAGCAGAACCAGCCATTGTAGCTCAGGATTCCTTCCTAGCAAGCAAGGATCCATGGCAATAGGGGGGAGAGACATACATCACAGCAAGGTCTTCCCTTGGTGTGAACCAGATTGTTTCCTCCCAACTGCCATAATAGGCATGCCAGCCAATTCCACTCTGGGTCTTGCTTCAGACTTGGCTTCATATGTGATTTATTTGGGCTGCTGTAGGGAGACCAGCAGAAACAGATTCCTCTGGCCAGACTGAACTGCCTGAAGCCATAGAAATACTGCAATTCTGCAGATTCAGGTGGTGTCTTGGAAGGAGAAATGTATCTAAATATCAACGTATCTTTACTCATCATACAGCTTTCTCCTCTTTTTCTTTTCACAGGGAATGCCCAAAGGCAGTGTCGTCAACAAGAAGGAAACTGCCGTTTCCCTCCCTGTCCTCATGGGCACTGGAACCTTGGGTCACTCGACTGTCAAAGGAGTTTGACATGCTGTATAAGGTAAGAAAACTCTCCCCTAATTGAGATGCCACAGATGTAGATTGGGAAACTGTGCCTGCATATTGTTTGCATTCACAAAGCATTGCAAGGCATTGACATGAAGAGGAAGAGGTGTTTCAAGGGCAGAAAGGAGGGCAGGGGAGATTGAGTTTTGGGGTTCAGGTGGCAGAAGAGACCTTAAACCCACTTTGATCAACCTATTCTTTTATTTCATTTCTATAGCTGGAATGTTCCTGGAAAATAATGCCATCTCCGTCTACCGCCTTGGATATCTTCAAATCTGGCCAAAGACTTGACATCACTGCCTGCTATTGCTTTGCCTTCCTTTATATAAAGCAATAGATTGATAGCTATTTTGATAGCAATAGCAATCAAAATTGCTATCTATCAGACTAAAAAAATATATGCATTGAAGTAAAACTTGGCAGATTTTCTTTGAAATAAAGCTAAATGAGCATCACAGTTCTTGTGCGACTTCTTTAAGAAGGACTAAGGGCAGTATCTTCATGTGGCTGCATGAATGTGTGAATGCGTGGGTGTGTGCATATCTGGTTGCTTACTTTTTGGTGTGGAAGGCATTTCCTGCTCTTCAACCACACATTGTGCCATAAAGTCACACAGAAACAGTCTCGTTCTTTCCCGTCTGTTTATCTATTGAAGTTGTTATTTTGCCGTTGAGGTCTTCCAGCTGATGTGGTTGCTTGGGGAGAAGTAGTACAAAGCAGAACTTCAAATATCAGCTAAGACCCTTCAGTGGACCATAAAGCATGTCTCAAGTTGATTTTTTTCAAGCTAAAGGACATGGGATACTACTTAAAATAAGAACATCGTTGACCACTTAATATCAGCATAGGACCCAGGCTTGTTTCCCAGGAAAAGGCTCTGCAGAAGTCAGGTTTGGGAGGATGAGGTCATAAAGAGTCAGTCTCTCTCTCTCTCTCTCTCTCTCTCTCTCTCTCTCTCTCTCTCTCTCTCTCTCTCTCTCCTCCAACTGAGGGTATAAAATAGAGATCTCAGATTCTTTGCAGAAGCCCTTCCAGTAGCAGTTTCATATACTGCTATATATTTATATGTTGTAAACCGCCCAGAGTCCCCTGTTCGGGGAGATGGGCGGGGATAAATAAAATAAATAAATAAATAAATAAAATACTCAGTTTCCCTGGGGCAAATGAGCATGCAGCATGAGCATAAGCCTTGAGGGTGACACGGTTCAAGTCTCTTCTGGATTCTCCAGGACTAATCAGTTAGTTAAGGCAGGCTAACATTCATTACAAGAGTGGCTGCAGCATCATGCCTGGCTTTTGCCCTGCAATGTTACAATTCCTGCAATTTCTTGAGACCCTTTAATTCTTATCCTTCATTCATGTTGTTCAACTTTGTTTTATGACTTTGAGTTTGTTTAGGATTGTAGACAAGTCCCTAGTGAAGTAGCAATGCCTGGGATTACCTCTTTAACAGCCACTATTATTTCCTTTTCTCTCTCTCTCTCTCCTTTCCTCTTTCAGCTCCTGTCTACTTCCTCAGCTTTGATGTACCAGCAGTTTTACTGAATGAGCACACTCTTTCTGAAAGGATTTCAACCTTAGCACATAGAGCTCCCCAATTGGTTAAGCAACCAAACCAAGCAGAAGTCAACGGAGGAGGTCATGCACTGAGTGATGGACCAAGTGCTACCTCTTATACCAACCTGAGTTTGAGAACGATGTAGCAAATAAATATGAATGGAAGATCTTGAGGTGCAATGAATCTCCCGCAAGAGAGGTGACACATGTGCAAATCTAGACTTGCAAAAAACCATGTGTGCCACCACATTTTAAACCAACTGAAGCTTCCAGATACTTTTATTTATTTTATTTTTTAATTTTATTTATTTTCTATCCTGCCTTTATTATTTTTGTAAATAACTCAAGGTGGCGAACATAACTTCTACTCCTTCCTCCTCCTATTTTCCCCACAACAACAACCATGTGAGGTGAGTTGGGCTCAGAGAGAGTGACTGGCCCAAGGTCACCCAGCCGGCTTTCATGCCTAAGGCAGGACTAGAACTCTCTGTCTCCTGGTTTCTAGCCCATTGCCTTAACCACTAGACCAAACTGGCTCAAGAGCAGCCCGATGTAGAGTGCATTACAGTAGTCAAGATGGGAGGTGACTAGGGCGTGGGTGACTGTGAGCAGGACCTGTTGGTCCAGGAAAGGGCATAACTGGTGCACAACCCGTAGTTACGCAAACGCCGTCCTTGCCATGACTGCCACCTTCTCCTTGAGCAGGAGTCGTAAGTCCAGGAGAACCCCAAAAGTACACATCGGGTCCGTCTAGGGCAGCACAACCCCATCCAAGACCCTGAATGCAATTCTCCATGAACCAAGGAGCCCCAAACCCAGAGCCATTCCATCTTGCCACAGTTCGGTTTCAACCCATTGCTCCCCATCCAGACCTTAACAGCCTCCAGGCACTGCGAGAGGGAGGTCACAGCATCGCTTAGCTTCCCATGGGCTGAGATATACAGTTGAGTATCATCAACATACTGATGCTATCTCACCCCATGGTGATAGATGATCTCACCCACCCAGCAGCTTCATGTAGATGTTAAACAGAAGCAGAGAAAGTACTGAACCCTGCGGGACCCCCCAAAGCAGGACCAGAGGGCCAGACCTCTTGCTCCCTAACAATACTGACTGGGAACTGCCACAGAGGAAGGAAGTGGACCAGAACAACACAGTGCCCCCCACTCCCAACCCCCAAAGCTGCTCCAGAAGGATACCATGGTCAATGGTATAGAATGCTGGCAAGAGGCCAAGTAGAGTGAGGATGGACGCACTCCCTCCATCCTGCTCCCGCCAGAGATCATAGAAAAGCACGACGAATGCTATTTCTGTGCACCAATCATTTTACTTTTTCTTTCTTTGTGTGTTTCTTTCCCTTGTGTTCCTATTTCCCCACTTACTCCTTCTAAGCCCTGATTTCTCCAAATAAAATCAATGCAATTAATGTGGCAATGCCTAGTTCCCTACTAATTGCTTGCATAAGACCTTGGGTTTCAGCAGATGTTCAGAGATCAGTAGGAGGAAAAGGGTCGGAAAGAGGTCATCTGGGCCTCTGCATGGTTGTTGTTCGGTCCTCCTTGCTTCTTTGTCCTGCCTTGAACAAATGAAAGCCAGCCCTTCTGGGGATATTGACTCTTGCCTTGTCCAGTTTATTATTATTATTATTATTATTATATTATTATTATTATTATTATTATTTTTATATTACCGCCCATCTCCCCCGTCGGGGACCCTGGGCGGTTCACAATAAAGCATAGTTAAAACATAAATATAAAATTACAATATAATAAATAATATAAAATCCAAGTATAAAAGATGTTAAAAATGTTAATACTGGGAGGCTTCATGGAAGCAGCCATATCCAAGAGGAACTGTTGGCATTTCCCTCCCAGGCAAGCCAGCAGAACCAGGTCTTTAAGTCTTTCCGAAAGGTCAGGAGTGAGGAAACCTGCCTCAGCTCTGGGGGTAAGGTATTCCAAAGGGCGGGCACAACTGCAGAGAAGGCCCGCCTCCTGGACCCCGCTAGATGGAACACTTTAGTCAATGGGGTCCGCAGCAAGCCCTCTCTGGCTGATCGGGTGGGACGGGTCGATGTTCTGGGGATGAGACGGTCCCTCAGGTAACCTGGCCCTATGCCATGTAGGGCTTTAAAGGTGATAACCAACATCTTGAATTGTACCCGGAAGCAAACTGGCACCCAATGCAGCTCACGCAGCAGAGGTGTCACATGTGCCGATCTTCTGGCCCCAATACCTGTCTGCACAGTGGCATTCTGGACCAGTTGAAGCTTCCGGATACTCCTCAACGGTAGCCCCATGTAGAGCACATTACAAAAGTGTATATAGGAGATGAAAAGGACATAAGTGACTGTTCAGAGGGCATCTCGGTCCATGAATGGGCATAACTGGTGCACAATCTGAAGTTGTGCAAAGGCCCTCCTGGCCACGGTTGCCACCTGCTCTTCAAGCAGGAGTCGTGAGTCCAGGAGAACCCCCAAATTCCTCACTGGCTTCGAATGGGGCAGTGCCACCCCATGCAGAACCAAAGATGACAACTTCCTAGATCCTGAGCGGCCATCAATCCACAGCCACTCCATCTTACTAGGGGTCAGCCGAAGCCGGTTGTTCCCCATTCAGAAACCCACAGCCTCCAGGCACTGAGATAGGGCAGCAACCGCATCACTTACTTCACCCGGAATGGAAATATACAGCTGTGTATCATCAGCATATAGATGGTACTTCATCCCGTGGTGACGGATGATCTCACCCAGCGGCTTCATATAGATGTTAAACAGGAGAGGGGAGAGCACCAAACCCTGTGGCACCCCACACAAGAGGGGCATGGGTCAGATATCTCCTCCCCTATCATCCCTGATTTGGAATGGCCCCGGAGGAAGGAGGTGAACCAGAGCAAAACTACACCACCCACCCCCACCTCCCTAAGCCGCCCAAGAAGGATACCATGGTTGATGGTATCAAAAGCTGCTGAGAGATCTAAGAGAGCAAGGATGGATGCATTCTCTCCATCCTGCCCTCGCCAGAGATCATCCATAAGTGTGACCAATGCAGTCTCCATCCCATATCCCGGCCTGAAAGCTGACTGAAAGGGGTCAAGGTAATCAATTTCCTACAGAATCCTCTGGAGTTGTGACACCACCACTTTCTAAACCACCTTCCCTAGAAAGGGGAGGTGGGAGACTGGACGAAAGTTGTTCAAAATAGTCCAGGGATGATTTATTGAGGAGGGGGTGCACCAGCACATCCTTAAAGGCTGCCAGGAACACTCCCTCCCCAAGAGGTGTATTAATCATCACCTGGACCCAGCCACAAGTCACCTCCCGGGCCGATTTTACTAGCCAGGAAGGAAACGGATCTAAATGACATGTGGTGGCCTTCACAATCTCAAGGATTCTGTCCACTTCCTCAGGTCCAACAGGATCTAACCATTCCCAAATTACAGGGTAAGTATGTTCCTCCGGCATCTCCCCAGACTATGTATCACGCTTAGAGTCCAACTTAGAATGGATCTGAGTGATATTCTCCTGCAGATGCTCTGAAAACTCCTCTGAATGACCCTGTAAATGGGTCACTGATCAAATCACATTTGAGGGGGGCCTTGTTGTTCACTGACCTAGCATTGAGAAGCAGCATCTGGAGACCAGGGCCCTCAAGGATCTGTCGTCGAGGGCCTGGGTTTGAACTTGGAGGGCCAGAACACGCCACCGGTACCAAACACCGGGGGTGTCTCCCCCAAAGATGGCCTGCCCTCCAGTTCCCATCATAACATCCCCAACCTGTCACCACTTCAATCGGGTGGCCCACCCTGCAGCCCCCAGAGTTTCCTAGGTCAGTAACCTCCACTCCCGAACCACTGGAAGTCCTGAGTTTAAGCATAGGTCCCTTATCCCACACAATCATCATCTCAACCACATTCAACCCTGAGTGGTGGTGCCCCCCCCCAATGCACCAGCTCCCGCTCTCGGCACTGTTGGGTTCCCAACTACCACCCTCACCCACACTATAATTCCACTTTTACTGTGCTCCCCCCTCAACTTCTCTCAGTGGTAGAGGAGGGGCACCTCAATCACTCTTACCACTCTGACCGACGCTCAGGGGGAACTCTTACACACAATCAAACACTCCTGGCCCCCACCCCATATCTCTCACCTACGAGGGTGAGAGGGGTCCGTCGTACCAAGGCTCACTGCCGCTGCCATGCCCAAAGCTGTGCTGGAAGTCCTCTGGGGCCAAAGGGTCTACTGTGCTGAAGGCTGTGCGCCAGAAGCTGCTGAGGGCCACCAAGGCCACGCTACTCCACCGATCCTCCACCCATTGCAGTGCCAGGCCCGCCACGTCCTCAGGGTCCCCCCAAATGCAAATGCCAGTCTCAGGCTCACAGTGCTCCTCCCACACCCCCAGCCAGATGAGTTCAAGAAAAGGGGAATGCCCCTGGCCCTCACACGCATGCCAGGACCCGCCACACCACCGAGCTCCACATTCCAAATGTAGACACCTCCCCCGAGCCCCACTACACTACTCCATCCCAGTTCCTCTGCTGTCTCCCCTACCAGTTGGTAAGTAGGTGTGGGGGTCTGGACTCTGAGTCTGCACCCCAGTCTGCGCCCCAGTTCTCCGTCCGGTAGCTGCAGCTGCCGTTTCTACTGTCTCTGCCCAGGAGAGCTCTACCTGTTCTGTTCTCCATTCTCTGGCATAAGATATTAAAGCTGGGGCAGGATTCTGATGTCCGGAAACTTGGGGTTCCTCTACTGACTCCCCACCAGTTGGTATGTTGATATGTAGGGGTGGGGGTCTGGACTCCAAATCTGAGCCCTAAAAACCCCTCTCAAAGCAGCTCACAGTGTCCGTGTCCGCTCCCTATCGCCATCAAACAATTAACCATTGTTTCCTTTTTTTTATATATAATAATTTTATTAAGTTTTACAATACATATTAAAAGTTAGAATAAGAAAAGAAATAGAATAGAAATACAAAATAAGAAAAAAAGGTAAAGAAAAAGTGAAGTTAAGAAATAATAAACAAAGAAAGTATAGAAAACAGTCAAAACAATAGTTAGACTGTTCATGGAATATTACCAGCAAAGTCTATCAAATGAAATTTAAAAAGACCATTCCAATAATCCAAAATACAGGAGGGAGCAATATTTCGAACAGTTTATAAAAAGGGAAATAAAATATAAATTCCAAGTATAACAAAATCCACTCTATAGGAATATAGAGAAAAAAAGGAAAAAGGAATTTACAGACATTCCCCTGTGCTTTTGTTCTTCAAGCTGCAGGCTGCTTAATCCAAACAAACAGTTTCTCAAAAAGTAGATTGTCGATTAGTTTATCAAGCAAAGAATTTCAAACAAAGTCTCTTAAATCCCTCTAATACAAAAGAAAGGTAAAAAAAAAAATACAGACGTTTCATTATGTTGCAAATGTAGAATCCATCAGACTTCCACCAGAATCAGTTATAGCAAAGAAAGCACAGAATTAGCCAACATTTTCAACAAAGTCCAAAAGATAGATCTTAGATTTCAAAAATATTCTAATCTAAAAAAAACATTCCTAAGGTGATCTAAAAGCGGCTGGACGCTCTTGTGTCTCTTCAAACAGACTTGTTTTCCCTGCGAGAGCCAGATATCAATCGGCCATTTCCCTTGCACTTACCCTGTTCTTTCCGCGGTGGAAAACTACAGAAAAAACAAGGGTAGGCAATTCCAATGGCTCCACGAGCAATCTTCTGGTTTCCCCTTCTCCAGGGGAAAAGAACTTCAGTGGTCCACAATTTCTGCAATCCACTGCAAGCAAGGAAAATTCAGTCAGTTCTCAGCTTCTCTGAGAAATCCAACCGGTCGAGCTGGCAGCCAAGCCTGGAGTCCATACTCAATTAACCATTGTTTCCAATCCCAGATAGTTTAACTCATTGTTGAATGGGCCTCTGCATGGATGTTGTTGCTTGCTTCTTTCTCCTGCCTTGAACAAATGAAAGCCAGCCTTTCTGGGGATATTGACTGTTGCCTTGTCCAGTTAAATGAAATGCTCCTTTTCTGGTGTCCTAGGTCTAGCTACCAAATCAGAACCTTATCTCATAATTGAACTCATAATTGAAAGGGGCGCAGTGGCTCAGCGGGTTAAACCACTGAGCCGTTAGACTGCCGACCACAAGGTTGGCAGTTCGAAACCGCGTGGCGGGGTGAGCTCTTGTCACTAGCCCTAGCTCTCTGCCAACCCAGCGATTCGAAAGCTAATATAGCAAGTAGATAAATGGGTACCACTCACGTGGGGCAATTTGCGGGTGTCCATCGGAGGGTCGTCCTCGATCCAAGAAAGACCTGGAGAACGGTGATGGCGGCAGAGGACGACGGATCCGGAAATAACAGCTTCCTGGACATCAGCAGCCGGTGTGGAGCGAGGCATTCTGGGGCATGTAGTCCGATGCCTGCAGCTGAAGAGCTGGTTCCCTTCCCCTCTCCCTATTGCGCAGTAAAAATTGTAATGATGTATAATTGATATGTAATTGAATGTTGTAAGCCGCCTAGAGTCCTCCAGTAGGGAGGGGATAGGCGGGGTATAAATAAGACAAATAAATAAATAAATAAACTCACCTCCTTAAGGATCTCAAAAGGCCTATGATCCAACAAAGAAGTTGATCTCTATTTTTCACACAGATTCCTTAAGCTCCAAGTGTCACATTAGGCTTTTATTTCTGTGAAATATTGGTGCGTAAGTCCTTTTAGTACTTATATGAACACAGTGTAGGCTAAATATAAAGCCCCAAACTCTTCCATATCTTCATCTTCCACTGGTTAAGGTCCTAGGGGCACCATAATCTACTGCGTGAGACATCGAGGATTTCAAACAGATTCTTTCTGACTTTCACCAGGATTTTAAACAGATTTCTTCTGACTTCTATCAAGCTTTTATGCAAGATATCCAGGACATTGTGGAAAATATGAGATCTAAAATGTGCCATCAGGTTGGGGATGTGGTGGATGAAATTGAGGAATTTAAGAGCAATAGAAAGGTTTTTTTTAAGACTGAGATTGAGAATTTTATCGAGATGCTGGATGAAGATGATGGGCATTGCTGGGACCTCCCACAGAAGATTGGATAATGGAGTTGGAGAAATCTAAGGGAGAGAGTGATCTGCAAGCCATAAGTAAAATCGATCTCCTGGTGGAATGCCATGAAAAGAACCTGGAATCTTTGAGGGCAGCAGTTGGGCTGTTTGATTCTTTCAAGAGGAAAGCTCTGTGCACATTGTGGGGATATGTAACTGCTTTGGTTTATTTTGAAGTGGGATAAGGGTTGAAGAATGTTCATTTGGTTTGCTTTAAGGATTTGATTGATGCTATTTGCCTTTAAAGATTTGGATTTACTGTTTTGAATTGGCTTTGTTTTTTGGGTTTATTAAGATTAAAATTATTAAAACTGTTGTATTAGGGTTAAAGACTGTTTTATCGGGTTTGCTTTAAGGATTTGATTGATGTTATTCCCTTTTAATGATGTGGAATTACTATTTTGAATTGTCTTTGTTTTTTGGGTTTAAGATTGGGATTATTAAAATTGTTGTACTATTAAGTATAATAGTGGATAACTTATGTGCTTTTTAATTTGATTCTTATTATAGTAGACAGAAATGTATAGAATAGTGGTAGGAATGGAATAATTAAAAATGTTTTATCTTTTGGAGGGGAGAAAGATGTTTAGGTGGTTTATTTGTGTTGGGATTATCAGGAATCAACTCAGCATTGTCTCACAAGCATAAAGGAGGGTATTTTCTAGTAAAACGTATCTCTGCTGTGTTTGTGGGATGTTCCTGAGTCACCTGATTTCTGCTTCCTGCTTCTTCTAAGTCTTGGAGATTCAGTCTCCATCTTTTCCTCTTCCAGCACACATGAAAGCAGGAGGGCCGCTATAATGCGGGTCTCATCTGAATATATTGCTTGCATGCACAGAGATGATTAAGTGGTTTTGTACAATGAATCTACTTGTAACCAGTTCTACAGAATAAATGTAAGCTATCTTTATCTTTCTTCATCTAACTAATGTGTGAAGACTGGATTTATTTCTGAATGCAATTAAGTTTTAAGTTTTTTTTTATCTTCCTTGGGTACACGCTTGTAAGGCCCTGGCTTACATTGTTTTACCCAAGTTACTGAGGTTACCAATAATAGTCTTGAGTCGAGGCTTGGAGATTTAAAATAACAGCATTTATTTGGCCAAGCAAAGCTGGGTGGGATTTCTACAGACAGACATCATGACAGTGAAATGTCTGGGAGGAAACCCACACACACACATTGCAACTTCAATGCTTATATAGGTTTTGCAAAGCTAGTAAAGAAGCATGAATGAACTCTTCTCCTAGTGAGAGGGCAAGGTTGTAAGGATACTGTATCTGCATTTCTAACTGGCTTTCTGCCGCCTGGCATTGTAAACAATCCTTGCCATGCATTATCTAAATGAACTCTCTCCTAAACAGCATGCAAGGTCCCTGCGTCTTCTTTCACCTAATTCTCATTTCGCAAGTAGTTTTCAAAAGCAGAATGGCATTGGTTAAGCTAAGCTAACCCTTACATTCCTCCCTTTATTTTTACCAGCGAAATGCTTTTCGCTAGAGGCCATCCCACCAAAGGGGGTATATTCAGAAGGAACACACCTGAGTACCATCACTTTGGAAGTCTGGGTTTCAGTGTTAACCTAGCGATGTGAGGCAATAACAGTCATCCCATCAATGGAAGATATAATAAATCATTTGATCAGGGGTATGAAACAAAAAAGAAAAAGAAGGTCCCACAGAGCAAGGAAAACCAGAAAAACAATGCATTCCCAATCAGTGAAAATATTACTGAACCAGTCCAAATAGCTTGCAGTCTAATAATGCATTTAAGCGTGTTACAAAAGCAAAAAATAGCTCAGGGTATGCTAAATTGCTTCATCTCCCTCCCTTTACTTTAGGGGGAGTGAAATGCATTTCACTCAACTATTCTATAGGAATATATCTTAGAACCATTACCTTGGGTTCTGGGGATGGTTGAGCAACTGGAATGGGAGGAAAAAGCTACTATAGTTAAAGCAGTTGCAGTTTCAATAATTTCTAACACAGCCTGTCTCAGGCCCATCGTGGGGACTGGGCACATATAGTCTTTAAGCGTATGAAGTTACATTCTGTTGTCTTCTTCTTTTAGCACTTGGGTCCTTAGGTCCTCAGTAACTGCACAAAAATATGACAATCTAATTACATCAATTCACTAACTGTTGGTATCATAAACAACAGTATGTACCTATATTCTTTCTAACATCATCAATCTACATTGAGCTTTCAACATAATATAGCCACTAAAGTTATTACAATATTATTATCTCGCTATAAAAGCTTCCAATTGTCATTTCTCTAGCATCTGCACAAAAGCTGAGCATGAAACATAACCCATAATATTCTCTAAACATGTATCACCAACTAAATATTCTCTAAACATGTATCACCAACTATTTTCAAATACACATTCCATAGCTCACCCCGTTATCTCCTTCTCTGTCCATAAGTTGCAAGCTTAGGCACAGAGAATCTAACTCTCTCCAGTGATATTTCCAGCTTGACACATTTCAAAGTGACATCTACAGAACAATAGGGCATTTAACATCACTATCTCTTGTTCAATTACACATTGAATTCAAAAGACTATTCAACACACAATTATCACATTGGCACTCTTCAACTCAGTTCTTATCCCTCCTGTTGTCATCATTTTCTCCCATATGAGTTGTTGTGATTTGAACTCAGATCCTAAAGAAAAACCTTTAACATAGCACACTTGGGAGTGACTAAACACAATAAAAGGCAATAAACAGGGCAATAACAACAATTTAAAAAGAAAAGAAACAAACAAAATTAGGTAACTAATTAGTTAACCAGGCAAACTTACCATCATTCCATTTCTAAACTGGGTTGTGGGCAAGGTCACGAATGTCTTTGGTAATAGTTTTAATTGCTTCCCCATTATCATCAATGAGGATGCAGCAGTTGGAGGTGTTCTCCAGCCAATTACAAAACCCTCCTTCTGCAGCCAACAAATACATTCTGTATTTATACATTCTGGCACCCGAACATGGGGCTTGAAGGCTTTGTTCCTTTGGGTCAGCCGCCCACGGTGTAACTCCCTTTGTGAGTTATGGCCTTCACAAAGGCAGACAGAAGAAACCGACACAGATCTCCTTCAATGTTGAGAGCGCTCCCGGTGTGATTTCACTGGCAACCTTGACTGGATCTGAGATGTCGGCAAACTCTGTTCTAGCTGAACCTGAATGCCCAGTGTTAGAGGCTTCGAGTACTTTTGTGTGGTGCCTTAGGAAATTGGAAATTGGAAAAGTGCACTTGAAAGACTGGTGAGTATAGTTTTCTTAGGAGGGGAGTGTTGCCTTGTGTGTGTGTATGTATGAGAGAAATTTCCACTAGGAATTTGCTGTGAAGTGAATGTTTGAGACCTGGTCGTGTGGAAGAGTGTGTGTGTGTTTGAATATTTGATAGGTTTAGTGGTTCCTAAATATGGGAGGGTAGTGAAAACTAACCCTGAGGTCGAAGGAAAAAGCCCAAGAAATCCCTAGGGAACCACTGTAGGCAACAAAGTAAAGTAATAAAGAATTTCGGCTCCCTGTGATGGGAGGGTGATTGATCACACCCTGAGTCAAAGACCCAAGAAATCCCTAGGGGCCATGGGTAACAGTAAGCATGTAAACTGTGCACTCCCTTAGCATGTGTTTTAACACATTGGGAAGCACTGAAACTTCAAGGGGCAGTAAAAATCTCTTTTAAAAAGAAAAAATTAAAGCTGTAGCAAGATATGGCCTACCTATTTTTATTGGCTCAGAAATAGGATTTTGGCTGCCGGAGGGCACTATTAATGATGTTTTTATTAGCACCTTCACGAACTTCCTAGCTGCAGGTAGTTTTGCCCCCAGCTTCTGGATGTGGTGAAGGGGAAGAAAACTTTCCCCCTCTTCTCCTCACCACCTCTTCCACAAAACAACTCTAACTCCCCCATCTCACTTTTGCACATACCAATTCTTTCTTTGTCACTTACTTTCTATCTTACTCAAGCCATTTCAATATAATGAACCTATTCCAGTTTCTGTCCTATCAGGGAGGCAGACAGCCGGTACAGCAGAGAAGCAAAAAGAAGCATTTTAATTGCAGCAGCCTCCACCGCCCTTGTGGGTTTATCTCCCCCCCTTTCCTCCCTCCTCTCTGTGACCTTCAAGCAAGAAGCAGACCGAAGGAGGGAGGAGGGGGGCCTTGGGCGAGACTAAGCAAATGGCAAAGAATTAACAGAAACCTCTCAACTTTCTTGCATTCAACTTGGCTGCAAAGGATGCAGTCAATCTGATTTCGGTGTCGACCATCTGGTGAAGTCCATGTATAAAGTCGTCTTTTAGGTTGTTGGAAGAGAGTGTTTGTTATACACAGTGAGTTGTCTTGGCAAAATTCTATCAGCCTATGTCCTGCTTCATTTTGTTCTCCCAGACCATTCTTGCCTGTAATTCCAGGTGTCGTCTGACTACCCACCTTAGCATTCCAGTCTCCTGTAATGAAAATAACATCTCTTTTTGGCGTATTATCCAGTAGGTGCTGCAGATCCTCATAGAACTGATTTACTTCTGCTTCTTCAGCATCTGTGGTTGGGGCATATATTTGGATCACTGTGATGTTAAATGGCTTACCCTGAATTTGAATTGAGATCATTCTATCGTTTTTTGGATTGTATCCAAGCACTGCTTTAGCCACTTTATTATTAATTATGAAGGCTACTCCATTTCTTCTGTGGTCCTCTTGTCCACAGTAGTAGATCTTGTGGTCATCTGATGTGAAGTGGCCCATTCCAGTCCATTTCAGTTCACTGACACCTAAAATGTCTATATTTAATCTTGACATCTCACCAATAACCACATCCAATTTGCCCTGGCTCATAGATCTTACATTCCAGGTTCCTATGGTGTGTTGATCTTTAGAACATCGGATTCGTCGTTCACCACCAGCACCGTCGGCTGCTAGCCGTCCTTTCGGCTTTGAGCTAGCTGCGTCATCACATCTGGGGCTAGTTGAACGTATCCTCTGTTCCTCCCCAGTAGCATTTTGACCATCTTCTGACCTGGGAGTCCCATCTTCCGATGGTATACTGACATATCTCTGGTTGTACTGATCCATTTAGTTTTCACGGCAAGAATACTGGGGTGGGTTGCCATTACCTTCCCCAGGGATCGTATTTAGTCTGACCTCTCTGCCACGACCTTCCCGCCTTGGGTGTCCCTTCATGGTTTAGCTCATGGTTTCATTGAGGTGCTCAAGCTCCAGCACCACGACAAGGTAACGATCTCCTTTGCTGGAGATCTTCTTAGAACAGAGTGAAAAGAATTATGTTTAGGCTGACCATATTTCCTTGAGACAAAAACGGGACATTGGGATGGCAAAAATGGGATGGGGTTAAACTTGTGTAATATTCCGTATTCATGAAAAAGTAAGACAATAAAATAAAAAATTTTAAAGAGTTTTTAAGATCCATTTGCTGGTCCTTAAACATATTACTGTATATATAAAAATATTCTTATTTTCATTAAAATGAAAAAGTTTTATTACATGAACATATTGAGCTAACAATATGACAGAACTCATGCAAAATTTTAAGTAGACGTAGAGGGGGACTGTATTTGACAGGAGGCGAATGGGGAAAGCACAGCTCATGGGCTTTGTAACATCATGGATCGCAGGAAGGAGGGGAGGGGGAGAGAAGAGAGACAGGGAAGGGAGGATTCAAAAACTCCATGCCCGGCGAGGTTTCTCTTCCTTCTGCCTTCCCTCCTCCTTTTCCTGCTTTTTTTCCTCCCTCTTTCTCTCCCACAATCCCAAACGAAAGACTCTCTTGCCGAGCTGGAGAAATAATCAGTTTCACTCTTGAAAAACGGGGGTGGGATCACATCCCAAATGCATTTTAATAAAACAAACAGAGAGCACAGAGCAACCAGCTAAGAGCAGAGCAGAGCTGGTGGCAAAGTTCTCTCTCTCTGTCTCCTCTCTCTCTCTCTCTCTCTCTTTCCACCTTCCTTGCCCCTCTCTAGTCTCACCCAACATCAGGCACCTCAATCAAGCACTTTTTAAATGATAATTGCATCTTGGCTGAATCAATCTTGCCATGCCTGACATTTTGCTAATTAAAAAAAAAAAACGGGACAAAATTGACATTTATATTAAAATGATGGGATGGTCGGGAAATGTGAAAAAAATGGTACTGTCCCATTTAAAACGGTACATATGGTCAGCCTAATTATGTTCCAATGGCCAAGGACAAGTGTAAATCATGCTCAAGAGAAGTATGAGAAAGGAAACTTGGTGGAATGCTGAGGGAAAACGGCTGGGGGTTAGGAGAACTGCATATACAGTAAGAGTGTGGCTGTGGCAAAAATATGGCTTTGTTGAGGTTCATGATGAAATTGGGTTAGTGAGGTGGTGAGTTTTTATCATTACTGGCATTGTTTTGTTCCTGTTACTGCACAGACTGCCTGTGGGGGTAAAAAAACAAGTTGAGGGGGAAAATTGTTGGCCTAAGGGTGACATTGAGGGTTAAGGTTACACGTCAGTGAGCTCCGGGGTTCCACTTGGTGCCAGGATTTGCTTCAAGGCAACTTTTAAGGATTAGTGACAGTCTAGCTCTTGGTAAGGTTAGCTGTCCTGACTTTGAGTGAAGGAACACGCTGAGACTTGGTGTAAAAGCTCTAGTGTTTTATTGTTCTACTCTGCTAGACAGAACCCAGCTAAACTGAAATGAATTAGTGATGCTCAGAGAAAAGGCCCATGAAACTAGGGCGGGGCCTTCTTTAGCCTCTTGGGAGGAAAGCAAAGCGATTCAGTACTGCGCATGTGTTTATCACTCTGGAGGGAGCCCTTCTTCACCAGTTATCTCCCTGAAACCAGCCCTTGAATGAGTTTTATCATTACTACTTTTTATCATTTATCATTACTACTGTGGTAGTATAGATTGCCTGCCAGGGCACTTTTTAGGGTAGAATTCCCCTGGTAGTAGGGTGAAGTTTGGGTTTGGTTTGGACTTCCTTCAGCGCTGTGCTTCAGCTGATGCAAGGATCAGCTGGCATAAATTGTAAAGGCTGGTGGCACTTTAAGATTGATGTTATGTGGGAAGCGTTTGCCAGGGTAACTTTTCAGTAAGCAAAAATGGACCTCAGGGAGCCCTACGTTCTCCCCTCGGCTCACAGAAACTTTTCACCTTAACAACAACACCCGCAAGACATCGATCTAAGACTGCCACTAACCCTAACAGCTCAGTTGAAGCAAACCCTGGCACCAGATTGAACCACAGAGCCCATCAGAGCTTAACCCCAACCCTCTGGTCACTGTGGTGCCCACAGAGGATTTTGGTATTTTTCCTTTTAATTCCAGAAGTTACCCCTGGCAGGAAATCCATACAGTAATGGAACCTAAGATTACTATCACTGAGAAAATATTGCCCTAGAGCGATCCTTAGGATTAAATTGATTCCTCCCCCCCCCCAATTTGAAGAGTAATAGCAACAGTTTCAGTAACATGTATAGCAGAGTATTACAGTAATCAGTAAATCATGTAGCACATTAGTTTGCAAATATCAGGCAGTTCATGAATTTGCAGATTCAAGCACCAAATCAATGTAGAATATTGCCTCTGTGTGTTCCTGTGTGTGCCTTTGTGTGTCCGTGTGTGTGTGCGTGTGTGTGCATGTGGTTTCCAGGATTATAGTGATAAGGGTGACTCACATTTAATGAATGGCAGAGAGAGTGCTTCTGCTGAAAGAATGTGTATATTTACTGTAGCTCTGAAGATTTCTGTCTATTTGCAGTTGGGGAAAACAGGATTTGCACTGACCCTCCCTCCCTCCCTCCCTTCACATTTTTTCTCAGTAAGGCAAAACTGCCACCCTGATTGTCAGTCCATGCTTTCTGGATTTTACACAAGGAGTCCTGGAGTGCACCTCCTACAGCTGGGGTTGCAATCTGAACGTCCTCCCAAAGACCAGCTCTTTCCATACACTTTACTTGCATGACTTTGTGGGGGGGGGTTCTTCAAAGAGGTGTGACAAAACAGGACTTCTTCTAAGGGACTAGAGAGGTCTTAGACACAGTATTTAACTTTCAGACCTGCAAGATTCTGTTAATGTAGCCTTACAATAAAGTCGAATTAGCTCATCTGATCGTGTTTCCTGACTCGTCTACCTGGGAAGGCTGACATCAATCTTGCAAGTCTGAAAGTACAAATCTCCCACCATCCTTTACAGCCTGAGAAGCTAGGGAGGGCCCCTTTTGAGCCTCTTTCTCTGCCCATTATGCAGCTGCGGGCTATGCCCTCTCTTATCTGACCATTCCCTAGGCAGCATTTCTTCACCCCATCTCTCAAGGTCTTTCTCACATACCATTACAATTAGTAACCGCCCAGAGTCCCCAGGTATGGAGGAGATGGGCGGACATACAAATTTAAATAATAAATAATAAATAAATAAATTAGAGACTTTCAAAATGGCCAGCTTAATTTGACACCTGGTGAGTTTTACCTTTCTCTTTGGCTTTAAGAAATGTTAGACTTAAGAATTTAAAATAATGGACTTCTGGTGGGGATATGGGAGACTGAACGGCTATGCTCGTGGGCTCTGCAGGCAGAACTGACAACATGGCAGTATTTTTAGGCTCAGGCAGGTTTTTCCTGAAGCCCAGGAGCGTTTTACTGGGAGAGGAAAACACTCAGAGTCACCCCGGTTGTAAGTAACTGTTTTCAGCAGGTTTGTAACTTCAAACACTCGCTGAACAAATGATCGTAAGTCGAGGACTAACTGTAAATTGTGTTTGAAGCAACAATATCAACAGAGCTCAATTTGTGAAATTATCATGGAGGAGAGCTAGACTGGGTTTGAGTATGAAGTCATTATGGTTGTTTATTTATTAAGGCTAAACTGATGCTGTTATCCCAGAAAGCTCGGGTCCTTTTACCTGGCGTGCGAGCCCAATGAACACACCAGATGCTGGAAAGGGTTAACGCTTTTACTTGCAAATAAAAGGTTGCCCAGAAGTAAATTCCAAAGTGGACACAACCCTGTTTGGAGTGAACCCCCATTTATAAAATTTTGAACTGTGTACACAACTATAAACCAATCAAAAAGCTGCATTACTGCAAACCAATCATGGAAAGCAATGTCATACATACATTCTCAGTAGTCATGGTAACATAGTTCTATCAAAGGTAAAAGGGTACACTAAGGTATAACATTCCTACACATTCCTGAGTAACTCGGTACCAATTTCCCATCCATCCCCTTAAGGAGCAGGCATTCCTAAGGAAAAGGCAGATGGTCTGGTTTTCATCTATTGCTGTCGACCACTGGCTAACAAACAGGTCAAACCCTAGTCAAGGCACTTATAATGGGTACAAAACATCATGGCTATTTCCATGTGCTAAATAATCGATACATGATTTTAAATAGCTCAGCTGGGATACTGTCTTCTCCGCTAGCTTTGTTGTTAGTAATGCTTCCTAAGGCCCACTTGACTTCACTCTCTAGGATGTCCGGCTCAAGGTCAGTGACCACACCATCGTATTTATCAGGGATATTAAGATCTTTCTTGTATAGTTCTTCTGTGTATTCTTGCCACCTCTTCTTAATCTCTTCTGCTTCTGTTAGGTCCCTGCCTTTTTTGTCCTTTATCATGCCCATCTTTGCACAAAACCTTCCCTTGATAGGGAAGACTAGAGATCTCTAGTCTTCCCCATTCTATTGTTTTCCTCAATTTCTTTGCATTGTTCATTTAAGAAGGCCGCCTTATCTCTCCTTGCTATTCTCTGGAAATCTGCATTCAGTTGGTTATCTCTTTCCCTTTCTCCCTTGCCTTTTGCTTTCCTTCTTTCCTCAGCTATTTGTAAAGCCTCATCAGACAGCCACTTTGCTTTCTTGCATTTCTTTTTCTTTGGGATGGTTTTAGTTGTTGCTTCCTGTACAATGTTATGAACCTCCATCCATAGTTCTTCAGGCACTCTGTCTACCAGATCTAATCCTTTATATCAATTCCTCACCTCCACTGTATATTCATAAGGGATATGATTTAGGTCATACCTGAATGGTCTAGTGGTTTTCCCTACGTTCTTCAATTTAAGCCTAAATTTTGTGATAAGAAGCTCATGATCTGAGCCACAGTCAGCTCCAGGTCTTGTTTTTGCTGATTGTATAGAGCTTCTCCATCTGTCCTGTTTGACTAGGTCAGACCCAGAAGAGGTGTAATATAATTATTTTTATTGAACACAACAATACTGAAACAATTTCCTTTAATGTATTAATGAGATTAATGACAATTACTAAAACAATTCAAACTTTAGAGTGACTCTAATTATAACAAAACAGTTCAAGGTTAAATTTAATTAACTTACTGCATTAATTTTTTGATTTAAAATTAAACTCAGTTACTTTGAAAGGTGTGATATCATTTCCCCAAGCTTCCCTTAATTACCAATAGAAAAAACTTGAGCGAGACTTGGATGTAGAAAAAAGAATAAAGCAGTTTTTATTTGATCAAATATAAAGCTGGATGGAATTTCCTGATGGGCGCCGTGACAGGCAAACACTTATAGGAAAAGCCATGACCACAAGGGGGTCTACAGGCATTTTATACCCTGCAACTAGAACAAGGTCGCAAACAAGCACAAATCAAATGACATAGACAACATAGAACATAGGTGCTTTCTAGTGCTCTGCTCAGCATTTCTTATCTCTGTCTTGTTCTCACTACAGAATGTTACATTCTGTACTGAATAGCCCTCCTAGTCCTGGATACGTGTACTTTCTTAGCTGAAGCGTGTTTACAGAAGCAAAGAGCAGTTATGTTAACACAGCATAATTCTAAAAGGCTTATACATCAGTAATTGTGAGGTTTCCTCCACTTACCTGGCTGCCGACCGACATGCCGGACTCCGAGTCGGAGGAGGAGCCAATCACAGGAGACAGCAGGCTTGGCGCGAAAGTGACTGGAGACCCGGAAACGCTGATTGGTAGAGGCTCAGAAAGAAAGACGCCTCCACCAATCAGCGCGCGCCAAAGGAGAGCAGAAAGGCAGGCTGAACAATGCGAAGCCCGATTGGCCCCTGCTCTCCAAAGGCACGAAAAACGGAATAAAAGGCCGGCGCAACTTACCTCAGGTGCCAGAGACAACCGATCCTACTCACGACCTGGACCCGTGCCTTCGACTGATCCTCCTGCCACGCACACCAACCAGACCGAACCTAGCCAAGAGCTTTGCAACAACGGAAGCCCCCCAAACCGCCTGATAGCCGCTGAGGAGACCGAGTGAAGGGAAAGTTTCACAGACCTGTTGCCGCCGAGCGCCGAGCCTTCTCCTGCCGCCGCACCTTCGTCCAGCGAGCTTTCCGTTCCAGGGCATCTTCCAGAGTACTCCTTGTTCCCTGTGGAAGAAGCCATCACCGGGGTAAGCACCACTGCCTTGCCTGTTCCCGTCCCGACTGCCCACGCCAAAGATTCTCTGCGGTTTCCCGAACCTGAGTCAACTGAAGCCGGCCAGCAGTGGGTTGCTTTCGTTGGGCCCTGGTCTACCCATCTAACCACCAGCCACGATCCTCAGCCAAACCCAGCTGGCGCCGGACATCAGTGGGCTGCTTTCGTTGGGCCCCGTTCTGCCCATACCCAAACCAGCCAAGATCCTCAGCTGGGTCAAGCCGACACCGGTAACCAGTGGGCTGCTTTTGTTGGGCCCCGGTCTACCTCAAGTCCCACCTGCCAAGCTAATGAGACGCCCGCTGTCACCTTGCCTGTTATCTCCGGATCGATCGTAGAGCCTGCAACCCCTCTGGTCCTCCCTGCCCGGCCAGGAGAATCCACTGGACCTGTTGTTATCCAGCCTGTAGAAGAAGAAGAGGACTGTGTAAACTGGGCTGCTTGTGTAACTGTATAAATAAAGCTAATTTCAGTAACGCTTCCGAGTCAGTCTTAGTCGGAACAGGACAGTAATACAAAATACATTTCATTATACTAGGGTATACATTAGTAATACAAAATACAGCTCTTAAATCCCTTCATTCCTCCCTTTTAATAGAAAAGGAGGGAAATGCTTTTCACTCAAGTATTGGAGCATACTCTTTTGGAATATGTCGCAAAACCATCATGTTAGCAGCTGGGAATAGACCATACATTCCTTTACCACTGCATGCCGACTCATCTGCTGTAGATGGGACATCCTCTCTCTCCTTTCCCTGTGTGCTGTTACATTTATTGCTAAATGGTGTTCCTGGCCCAAGCGAAAACAGAAGCAAAAATGGGTCAGGTTATGCTAAACCTATTCATTCCGAAGAAGCTACTACGGTTAAAGCAGTTGCAGTTTTATGGCTGTTGTGGGTCTTCCGGGCTGTCATTGAACTCCGGCCGTGAAAGCCTTCGACAATGCAAGTTGCAGTTTTGTTAATAATATTTTCTAACACAGCCTGTAAGCGAATACTGTGGTTAAGCATATATGTATATAGGAGTGCGATATCCCCAGGTAGCATCCTCCAGTTCTACTATAGTTTCCAACACAGCCCCTCACAGGTGTATCGTGGGGACTGGGCACATATAGTCTTTAAGGTTATTTAGTTATGTTTTATTTTATGTTCTGTTGTCTTTTTCTTTTAGCACTGGGTCGTTAGGAGCCCAGTAACTGCACAAAAATATGACAATCTAGTTACACCAATTCACTAACTGTTGGTGTTAGTATCATAAACAACATTAGGTACCTATGTTAATTGCCATCTTGCAATAAAAGGTTCTCAGTAGTCATTTCTCTAGCATCTGCACAAAAGCTGAACATGAAACATAACCCATAATATTCTCTAAACATGTATCGCTAACTGTTTTCAAATCCACATTTCATAGCTCACCCCTTTATCTCCTTCTCTGCACATAAGTTGCAAGCTTAGGCACAGAGCATTTTAAAATAACAGCTACAGAACAATAGGGCATTAACATCACTATCACTTGTTCAATTACACATTTAATTCAAAAGCCTATTTAACACACAATTATTACATTGGCACTCTGCAATCAAATTCAGTTTTCCCCCCCTTGCCATCCTTTCCCCCATTTGAGTTTTTGAAGATTTGAACTCAGATCCTGAGGAAAACCTTCAACAGAGCACACTTGGGGAAAAACTGGATAAAACCATCTGGCAATTAAATGTGGCTTTTACAGCGTGAGTGACTAAACACAATAAAAGGCAATAAACAGGGCAATAACAGCAATGTAAAAAGAAAATAAGAAAACCAACAAAGAAGCTTGTTAATCAACCAAGCTAATTAGTTAACCAATCAAACATCCCATCATTCCAGTTCTGAACTGGTTTGTGGGCAAGGTCACGAATGTCTTTGGTAATAGTTTTAATTGCTTCTCGATTATCATCGATGAGGATGCAGCAGTTGGAGGTGTTCTCAAGCCAATTATAAAACCCTCCCTCTGCAGCCAACAGATAATCCAAAACTAATGTATGTCATAACAGTAAGGTGGGCATTTGGGTAATCTGGGTGGCTACCAAATCTAAAGCATTTGCGTTTTATTGGTAATTATTTCCAAAACTGCCAGAAGCCTAATAATTCTATTTGTTAAATATGGGGATGGTCGGGTGAGAAAGTTTGGCTTCCAGGTGGCAGGCCCCACCCATTTGATGATGTGTTTGGGCGGCAGTCTTTTATAGGCCCACCCTCCACAGACCCACCAAGGAGTCTGTTCACCCCTCCGAAGCAGTGACCCAATTTGAAACTCTGCTAGAACTGATGAGGAGAGATGAAAAACCTGTATCCTGGGTGTTCCATACCTCTGATGGTAGTTTGATGCCTTCAGTGTTTTAAAGTGGAAGTGCCATTCTGTTAGGCTGTCTGCCCTGTACAGACTTACATTCCCACATCCCAAGCTACTTCATCATTAACTGGATCAATACAAGTATTAACAGGGTTGTTAATGTCCTTTGAAGACAGATTAGGGCATTGGAGTGATTATGCATAATAATGAAATCAAATGTAGTAATGTGATTTACCCACCAATCAGTACTTAGAGCACAGGGGGGGGGGGAAGGTTATCCCTTACCTCCATGGAGTCTGTAAGGAGGAAATCCAACAATTTTATTTTACAGGCCAGCATTTTTGATCGCATGCAGCCTGGGCTGAACAAGAGTTTGTGCTTTTCCAATTTGTCCCTCTCCCATTTGTAGCATAAAAATATTATAAAAGATACAAAAGTCCAACAGAAATCATGGTTGCTTAGTAATGTGGCTTTGGGTAGTCAGCAAAATCTGGAATGGGCCCTCTCAGGTTGGATCGAGAGTCTTGCGGTGGAACTTTTAAGCAACACAAATTCTCCCGGCTGGAATGGATGGATCTGGTCACTCAGAGGAACTGTAGCCCTCACCGCCTTCCAGAGCTCTCTGTGCTGCTTCTGGAAGGATAGAAACTGTTTGGCAGTTAGTTTATCCCCCTTGCCAACCATAGAAGCACTGAGATGGCAGGAAGCCCCCCCCCCTCTTTTTGAGTCCTTGGCCTAGAAGAAGCTCCTGGAAGTTTCCACATAGGCTCCAGTCTACAATAGCTTGAGTACCACAATGTCCAAGAAGCATCATAGAGGCATTGCAAGTAGCAGTTGCAAGTAGCAGTCCCAGCATCTGAAAGAAACTTCTTACAGGAACTGGAAACACAGGTGCAAAGACTGAAAGACACAAGGTTATTGAGCAGCCTTCTTAGCAACCTCCTCAGCAAAGTGATTGTCTTTAGCAATAAAAGGGGAAGTGCATCCAAAGGTGAAACAACCAGGCCTTTGAGAGCAATATGGTGGCCTAAGGTGGTGAAGAATCCTCTCAGCTTCCATAAAGCACCTGTAGCATGGCAAAAACCATAAGTCAGTGAAGATATTAACAGTTTTGTCTCTGGCAATAGAACAAGCTTGAATTAAGGCAGAAGTTCAGCTGCTTGGGCCCCCAAAGAAGGTGGCAAGGGTTCTACCCAGGAGGTGAAAAGAAAATAAATAAAATTGCAGCCCCTATTAATTGGACTCCGTCAACCAAAAAGGAAGACCCATCCAAAAAGAGTTCAAAGACAGGATTCTGTAGGGGCACATTTGCAAGATATGAGCAAGAGTTCTCTACCAGGTTGTGGTCTGCAAACAGTCATGTTGGTAACTTCCTTCATCTGTAATCTCAGGAAGCAGAGTTGCAGGAGTCAAAGTTGTACACCACTTTGAAGTCACGTTTGGAGTAGCTAAAAGGTCTGCTTCATAAGCGGCTAAACGCTGATGTGCAAAGGCTTGGGTTCAGCAACCTCACGAGGAACAAAACACAGTTAATTGAAAACCCATAAGTGAGTCTTTTGATATTTGAACAGGTAGGACAGTAGCAGCCAAAGCCCAGACATACAGAGCAGTGGGCTACAGGCCCCTCTCTGGCACTTGATAGAAGGCAGTGGCAATTGAAGAACAGCATCCACTCTGGCAGGGGAAAGTTCTCTTGTGCCCGGACGTATAATATAGTCCATGTAAGCCATTTTAGGCAAACAGAACTAGCTTGGCTGGTGAAGCCTTGTGATCCTATTCTGCGGAACCAAAGAGTCAAGTCTTTGGGTCTCTGTGGTAGGCTTCAGCAGGTTTTAAAATGTAACATCAGTAGAGGACCAACCCCAGAGTGATTCAGGAACATCTGCAAGTTGAGGAGGTAATCGAAAAGGCTCCACTGGCAATGTAAAAGAAAAGTTAACAGATAACCCTGATGGTAAGGAAAAGTTTAGACCACCTAGAATACAGTGGATGGTGGCTCTCTTTTTTCAGAAAACTGTAGTCCAGGGCCAATATACGCCAGGGCCCATCCACCTTTCTCAGGACACAAAGCATAAGCTTACATCTGAAAATCAACAACTCCTAGAAGAGAAGCAAAATATTAGTTACTGTCAGTGAAATTAAAAAAAACGATAGGGCAAAATCCTTCGCTGGTCCTGAAAGTAGATGTTTAGTTCTGCATTGCTTGTCTGAGCAAGGAAAAAACAAAAGGAACAAAAAACAAAGTCTCATAGAGAAAAGAAAGTCTCATAGAACTGTATGCTGAGTTTTTACACTGCTCCTCCCCCCTTGTGTTTTTATTTTTATTTTGTTTTTATTAGGCTTAGGTTCTTTTTCTCTTTGAAAGAAGAGTCTCAGTTGTAAGTTGTCAGGCTGCTCCACAGGCTGCTCCACCTGCCAAGATTGGCGTTCCTGCAGAAAGGATGATAAGGACAAAGCTTGCGCAGACAACTGCTAGATTGGCTCAGTGATGTGTGCCTGAACGCATAAAAGTCAGAGGAGCTTTGTAAAAGCCACCTCCAAAAAGAAAAAAAACAAAACAAAACTCATAGGGTTTATGCTCATCTCTAAGGAACCTGGGGGGAGGTCGCCCTGCAGTTGTAGGGGTTATTGTATAAACAGATTGTGACCCCTTGAAGCACTCTCCAGGGATCCTGATAAGTACCTGGGCTTACAAGTTTTTATACCACAAAGTCTCAAGGTACATGTTTCATTTCCCCCATGCATGCACATGAGTTTGAACATGCATAAAAATAAAAAATAAATATTGGGTCTTGGCACTGCTTCTAACAGGCAAGGAATTTAAAAACCATGCTGAATATTCTAAAGAAAAATAAAAAAATTGAAAGGCAATTAAACAGTGACACTTGTCTCTGTGGCCAAATAGCTCAGCCATGTTAAGCAAAAGCATTGGCACGTAACACTATAAAAGTCCCAATAAATTTGCAAAAACAAGCCTAGATAAAAAACTGAGCATTGGCATAATATATTTTAATGAGTAGACTGCTTTTGCAGTAAAAATTCCTTCAAAAAGAAACAACACAGAATCATCAGATAGATTATGCCAGTCCATGGAGGCTCTACTACAGCCAGAGTTCAAAAAAAAATTCTACCTGCTAATCATGTGTTATACATAGGCTGACCATATTTCTTTGAGACAAAAACGGGACATTGGGATGGCAAAACGGGACGGGGTGTTATGTAATATTCCGTATTCATGAAAAAGACAAGGGTCCCCGCCCCTGGTCCGCGCTATTGGCTTCCGCCTCAAACCCCGCCCCCGGTCCACGTGATTGGCTCCCGCCTGCAAACCCCACCCCCAGTCCTCACGATTGGCTCCCACATGCAAACCCCACCCCCGGTCCATGGAAATGGTCCCTAATCCATTATGGAATTACTGAGGCTGGTATTATTAATCTCTTGCAAATGACAACCACATTTTCAAACAGAGATCTTCAAACCATTTTTGCAACATAACAGGGCATTTTTCTTGAGAAAGAAAATAAGAAGTAAGCCCATCAAACATGCTTAAAATTCTGTCAATTGATGGACCCAAGGACAAAAATCTTGTATTTCCATGCTCTAACAATTTAGCATAATTGTTTCCTGCAAAGTCACAAAAGTTTTTCAGTTCTTCAACTCTGTATATATATGGAAGTATTTGTATACTTTCACTGCAAAACATTCAATATCAATTGGTAAACAGTTGACAGCACACTTGATGGCACATAATCAGGTGATTGGATTCCAGTGATAACCAATTCAGTAAACCCAACTACTGTAGTAAGATAGCATCTTTTATAATCAGTTGGATTCAATGGAAGCAAAAGAAAAAATATTTGTGTTTAATGCTCAGATTGTAGTATAGATTGGCTTAGCATGATACTAATTCATGGTTCATCTCTTAATGTGTGGTGTGAATCTGACCAACAGTGTCTTATTCAACAAATCATGGCTTAGTATTAATAACTAGGTTGCTAGCTTCTAAAATTATATCCTGCTTAAACACAGTTTACTGAATAAACCTAAATTTGCTAGATTCACAAAACACCTTAAAAATCAAAAATCAAATCATATTATGGATTAGCACAATGTGTGAATCACACTGTATTTCTCATGAAGGCTCCTCATCCTACAAGATATTAAGGCTATGCAGCACTTTAATTCAAAGGGAAAAAGGTGTTTGAAAGCACATAGGATCTGCCTGCAGCTCCTCAAACCAAATGTACCTTTTCCTGGGTTTGCACTGCAGCTGCAGAGGATAGTCCCACGATCTTGGGGAAAGAAGGCAATGCCTTAAAAAACTTCAGGCTGGTGCTACCTTTCTTTTCTTTTATTGCTAATCCAGGTTCTTCGCCCCACCAATCCTAGGTTCACTTCTCAACTCTCTTCAAACTAAATAAGCCAAGTTCCTCCCTTCAACTCCCCCTCCCTTTCTTACAACCCCCTTTTTTCTGGCCTCTTTTCCTTCCAACCTCTCATCTTCATTTCCCGGTTCCCTCAGGCTTTGTTTTTTCCTCAATAAACATCCCCCTTGAAGCTTCCCAGTTCCTCATCGGCTGCTCGCATTCATCCGCCCTGCCGATTCAATCCACCCTCCTTTCTCTTTCCTTCTCCTGCCTTTGGGATTCATTAATTTACCAGCTCCACTCGAAGGAAATTTGGCTGACTCGCTTTTAAAGAATCACCTTCGGCATCTAATTTTCTCTCACCTCGCCCTTCCTTCCAAGTCATACCTACAATCTCCCTAGCAGTCAGGTTCTTTCTCCCTAGTATTTTGGCACACACATTTCCACAGTTGATGGGCATTTTAAAACAACCATCCCTGCAGCCGGGGAGGATATCCGTTGGAGCGGAGAGCGTGCAGGAGGGACGCTGCCACTCAGCTTCAGGACGGGGAAGCCAGCAGTAGCTTTGGGATCACGTTCGCGCCTGCGCCCCCTTCTCTCTCTTCAGCCTCGCGCCTCAGTCTCACGGTTCTCCTTCCAGTAGGCTGACCATATTTCCTTGAGGGAAAAAACATCGCTGGACAAAGTGGGCGCGCGCGGGGGGGGTGCACGCGCGCACACTCGTGCGCTTAACCGGGGAACTTTCAAAAACGGGACAAAATTGAGAATTTTACTATAACGACGGGACGCTCCAGAAATTGTGAAATAACGGGACAGTCCCGTTCAAAACGGGACATATGGTCAGCCTAGTTATACAGTTAAACAAACTGAAGACACACACAAAAACACACATTCACATTCCCTTTGTCTCTTTGTTGAAAGGATCAGCATCAGCATAAAAACAATTGGGCAAGGCAGCAAGAGGGTGCCCCCCCTCACTGCCTGAAAAGATGCAACCTCTGTTTTCTAATAACAGAAGAAAAATTATAAAAAGTTTAAAACAAATAGGATTCTAATGAAGAGGTGCAAGGTTTAGTTTTTCCCCAGAAGTATTTTTTTCTTTTTCTTTTTCAGCTGGCTGCAAGCACTGGCCTCCCCCTTTTTCCTCCCTCCTCACTCTGACCTTGGAGGCTGAAACAAGCGGCAAGCAAGGAGGGGGGGGGCCTTGGGTGAGACTGAAGGAGGAGGGGGGCTTGGGTGAGACTGAACAAATAGGGAAACAAACATAAACCTCAAACAATGAAAAATAATGGCAAACAATTAACAGAAACCTCTCAACTTTCTTGGAATATGCATTCAAGTTACACACTTCACAAAACATCTAGAGTGGATACAGGAATGGCCAGAACCTGCATCCACTCTCGCCATGGACAGACACACATAATTTTTAAAACTTTCTCTTCACAACTCAAAACAGTTTCTCAACTTTACATGCACACACAAACCCAGACAGACAAATACAAACAAAAAACACACACCGGTGCCTTAACATTGACAAAACACAGAAAATCCTTCTTTTTCTTAGGAGCTCCCTGCCCCCTGATTTTGAAAAAAAACTATGTTGAGGTGGGGCAAAGTATTCCCTCCTACCTTAGGCAGCTTGGTTTAGGGGATAACATTTCATTTTGGATGGTTACTTTAATATTTCTCCTGTTTCCTGATGGTCCCAAGGCACAATGAAACCTGTACATGCCCTGAATTCTTGGGGGGTCCCATTCTGGCCCCAGCTCTAAAAGCTCACCCAATCTAGGGTTACTGGCCCCACGGGCAGGCAGAGGCTCTGTTGCTATGCATTGTTGCTAATAGTGCCTGAGTGTAAATTGTTTCTTTGTTCAATATCTTATCTTGTCCACTACCTGGAAGCATTCCAAAAGAGAGAGGCTGCTTTTTGCTGCCAGCACCTCAGCCACAGGCTGAGGCACGGCAGGCGGCTGGCCAACTTGATTGATGTAAGGTGGGGAGAACTCTTCTTCTTCCTCTTCTAGGGGTTTTTTAATCAGTCCAGATTTTTTTCCTGGTTGGCTTCTTAGAAGGCATATTTTACTTGGAGTCTTATCTGGACCACAGAGTCTTTTTATGTCAGTTTGGAGGCAGAGATTGAAGAAGAATTTAACATACAGTTCCTCCTCTATTCGGCTGGTTACAGCTAGGAATTTCATGAATGCTGCAGAGGCTTTTTAGTTTTTTTTTCTTTTTAAATGAAGTTTGTCCTGTCAATGGCTGTTGTGGGTCTTCCGGGCTGTGTGGCCGTGTTCTGGAAGTTGTGGTTCCTAACGTTTCACCAGCATCTGTGGCCAGCATCTTCAGAGGGCAGGAGCACAGCTAGAAGCAAAATCTCTGTGCCCAGGTAGAGTGGCAATGTTCTATTTATAGAGCTAAATTATAGGAGATTAGGTGGGGTTTTTTGTTGTGTTGAAATATTAACGAGTGGCTGATGAGCGTGATTAGCATGTTCATTGTGAGAAGTATTCCCATGACCTGGTGGTTGGACTGAGTTCGTTGACCTTTTGCAGTCTCAGTCCAACGAACTCAGTCCAACCACCAGGTCATGGGAATACTTCTCACAATGAACATGCTAATCACGCTCATCAGCCACTCGTTAACATTTCAACACAACAAAAAACCCCACCTAATCTCCTATAATTTAGCTCTATAAATAGAACATTGCCACTCTACCTGGGCACAGAGATTTTGCTTCTAGCTGTGCTCCTGCCCTCTGAAGATGCTGGCCACAGATGCTGGCGAAACGTTAGGAACCACAACTTCCAGAACACGGCCACACAGCCCGGAAGACCCACAACAGCCATCGAACTCCGGCCGTTAAAACCTTCGACAATACTTTGTCCTGTCACTTGAGGTTTTCAGTGCCTCCCAATGCGTAAGAATACATTCTAAGGGAGTGCATGGCTTGTAAGCTTCGCTGGCTTTACACAATTGCCGACTGTTTCTGTTGCCCATTGTGGTTCCCTAGGGATTTCTCAGGGCTTGTCCTTCACCTTGAAGTGGTGATTAATCACCACTCACCCGCCAAGCAGATTTTCTCGGGGCTTTTGCCTTGGGCTAGTGCACAATCACCACCCACCTGACTGCTTCGGGGTAGTGCACAATCACCACCCACCTGACTGCAGGAACCACCCAACCTACCAGGGGAATATATACCAATATTCCAATATTCCAACACACACTCCTCTGTTCCCTAGTGGAAATTTCTAAGTCTCACTCTCTCACACACAGGGCAACACTCACCACCTGGGAAAGACTTTATACTTACCAGTCTTTCAAGTGCACTGTTCAAATTTCTACGCGCCACACAAAAACATACTTGAAACCTCTATTGCTGGGCGTTCAAATTCAGCTAGAACAGAGTCTGCCGACTGGGATACAAATCAAGGCCGCTGGGAAATCTCAGGAGCGCTCTTTGACATTGATAAGATCCCCGCAGGTTTTCTCTGTCTGCCGTCGTGAAGGCACTGACCCACAAAGAAGGGTCACACTGCAGGGAGCTGTGGGCGGCTGCCCTGAGAAAACAAAGCCTTCTGCCCCACGCTGTTGGGCGCCAGGATGAAAGGTGTGATATCATTTCCCCAAGCTTCCCTTAATTACCAATAGAAAACACTTGAGCGAGGCTTGGATGTAGTAAAAAGAATAAAGCAGTTTTTATTTGATCAAATATAAAGCTGGATGGAATTTCCTGATGGGTGCCATGACAGGCAAACGCCTACAGGAAAAACCATGACCACAAGGGGGTCTACAGGCATTTTATACCCTGCAACTACGTCGACGTCCTGTAAATCGGGGGTCGCCCTTGGAACGGAAAGAAGATCCCGGAAATCCTGAAAACGGCGACGGAGGACGGCAGAGGCTGACGGAAAACGATTGGCGAACATCCAGGACGTCAGCAGCCAACTCAGAAGCGAGGTATGCTGGGACATGTAGTCCAATACCTACGGAAGAAGAGTCGGTTCCCCAACCCCCTTCCTGAGCGTGCAATAAATAATAGATATATGAATTGTTGTATAAATTAGATGAATTGTAATTGCTGTAAGCCACCTAGAGTCCTCCAATAGGGAGGTGATAGGCGGGGTATAAATATGATAAATAAATAAATAAAAAAACTAGAACAAGGTCACAAACAAGCACGAATCAAATGACATAGACAACATAGAACAAAGGCGCTTACTAGTGCTCTGCTCAGCATTTCTTATCTCTGTCTTGTTCTCACTACAGAATGTTACATTCTGTACCGAATAGCCCTCCTAGTCCTGGATACGTGTACTTTCTTAGCTGAAGCGTGTTTACAGAAGCAAAGAGCAGTTATGTTAACACAGCATAATTCTAAAAGGCTTATACATCAGTAATACAAAATACATTTCATTATACTAGGGTATACATTAGTAATACAAAATACAGCTCTTAAATCCCTTCACTTAGACAATATTAATTACAATTACTACAACAATTCAAACTTTAGTATTAATAGTAAAAGGAGGACCCGGTATACCGACCAAAAGCTTTATTAATCAGTTTCAACTCAGTGGCAAGGCAACTTGGGGAGACTGCACTGGCAGCTGAGGTGAAATACCAATGTTCTAAGTGACAGTTGGAGCAATGGCGGGACAAGGCTTCAAGACAGCTGCCTGTCAGATGGCAAACCAGGGCTCGGAGACAGCAGCTGAGGCGATGATAGGACCAGCCCTTGCTGAAGCAGTGAAAGCGGAGATGGCAGGACTCAGAGATGATGATCAGGAAGGACTCAGCTGTGGTAGAGGAGGCAGCTGTGAGGCAGAATTCAGCGGCGGTAACTGAGGCGACGGAATCAAGCTCGGCAGTTGCAACGGAGACGATGACAGGAACAAACTCGATGGAGATAGTGACGGTGGCGGTAGCTTCCAGTCCGGTGAGGATAGCGGAGGCGGAGACAAAGCAGGATCCAACGTTGGTGCAACAAGTCCAGCTTCGGAGCAGCTTTCCTCGGTCTCTGGAATCAAGGTGTGTGATCGCTGGTAAGAACAGTTGTCTCCAACAACCCGTTCCTGCATTTGGTGCCTTTTATACTTTTCAATCTCCTGCCTTTTGTGGATGGGAGCCAATCTCCTCTCTCTTTCCTCTGCCCTTTTTTCTGCCCTTCTGGCTCGCGTGCTGATTGGTTGTTGTACATCTTCTGCTGCACTTTCTTCAATCAGCTGTTCTGGCTCCAACATTTGTCATTGATCAACATTCCCACCTTCCTTAACTGTCAATTCCCCGTCTTCTGGGTCAGATTCATCCTCAGACTCAAACTTTACACCATCTTTGGCTGCAAAGTATATAATCAATCTGATTTCGATATTGACCATCTGGTGATGTCCATGTGTAGAGTCGTCTCTTGTGTTGTTGGGAAAGAGTGTTTGCTATGACCAGCATTTTCTCTTGACAAAACTCTATTAGCCTTTGCCCTGCTTCATTTTGTACTCCAAGGCTGAACTTGCCTGTTATTCCGGTTATTTCTTGACTTCCTACTTTAGCATTCCAGTCCCCTATGATGAATAGGACATCTTTTTTTGGTGTTAGTTCTAGAAGGTGCTGTAGGTCTTCATAGAACTGCTTGACTTCAGCTTGTTCAGCATCAGTGGTTGGGGCATAGACTTGGATAATGTATCTCAGGAAAGAAGGAGCGATAAGGAGCCCGGCTAAGGTCAACGGGGGGCAGAGGCATTTGCAGGGCTGGTCTGGTCCAAAAGGTAAAGATGGTGGGTGCAACTGTATGATTGAAGCCCCACCCCCTTTTATATCCTTGCGGTACATGCAAGACATGGTTAAAAGGGGAAGGGATTCAATGCACAATTGCACTTGCCATCTTGACTCTTTTGATCTTTCAGTGGATGCTGCTGACAGTGAGCTAATGGGCTGAGGTCGAGAGGACATGTGCTTGTCCTGATCAAATAACAGGAATATAGCTTCTCCTTTTCCAGTCATAAAAACCAAAGTGGAGCATTGCCTAAGGGAGCCAGTCCCAAGCCGAGCTGAGTTTACTTGGCAGAAGGGTTTTGCCACCTATCTCTTGCCACATGCCCTGCCCTTTCTCTGTGCCCTGCTTATAGCTAACAGATTTTGGAATGATAAATATGTGGCCCCTACTCAATGGTCTGCAGAGATGATGTTATTAGCAACTTTCAAACGAATTACTAATCAGTGTAGATTAGCTATGGTTGAAAGTTGCTAATTACGTCATCTATTATAATGAATATGGCTACCATTTATTAATATGCTTACCAAGAAGTCAGTCTCTGTTGGGGTTTGATATACCCAGGAATTTACTGTTAGATATGAATTATACAGAGAGGCTTGATTTCTAGGTGAGAGGTGAAATATTCTGCAGAGTCACCCAATTAGCAGCCATTGTTGTAGGGATGATGTGGCAAGGTATGACACATAACAACAGGTGCTAAGAGTTAAGTTGGGTGTGGTAGATAACGAGAGTGACCTATAATGTGATTGGTCAGTTTATCTATAAAAGCAGAGATATTCTGTATTCCATTTTATTCCCATTTTCTCATTCAACCTCTTGTATGCTGTATCCTTGGTTATCATTTGTTACCTGTGTGGAAGTGATCTGTAAATACGTATGTATATAAGTAAATAGGATATTTGATATAACTTCTGTTTGGAGTCTATTTACTGCATAGTACTCGGATCGCTGGTGCCTAGGAGAGAAGCAGGCCGCTCCATCCGCTCGCCCTTTAACAGGTTATGGGCCCAGAGGCGACAGAAAGCCCAGAGACAGAAGTTTTGGACTGGCTGTGGATCGTGGGATCGTGTGCAGTCTGTGAGCTGGAAGCTTTGGAAGCCTATCTGGGAGTTGTGTGGCTATTTGGAGTGATTTTGGAGCTTTAAAAGGTTTCGTGCCTGCGTGTGTTTTTTTTCTCCTATGCTTGTTTTGCAGCTGGAGGACGTTTTGATAAGGTCTGTGTCTTTAGTCATCGGTGTCTGCCCAGAAGGGGCTGTGGACAGATGAGTGAAGATGTTGCCTGCAGTCGAGGGAGGATTTCCTCTGGAAAGACTGAATGACACTAATTATTCGTCATGGGCATACAAAATGGAAATGTATCTTCGGCGTGAGGGTCTTTGGAGAAGTGTATTTTGCCCTGACCCAGACCTGGACGATGAAGAAGTTGCTCTAAAGGACGATAGAGCATTGGCAAGCATAATTTTATGTCTGGAAGATAACCAATTATATTATGTTAGAAAATGTACATTAGCCAGTGAGGTTTGGGAAGCTTTAAAGAATGTTTATCTGAGAAGCTCACCATTATGCAACGTTTTGCTAACAAGGAAACTTTATCATGCCAGATTAGGGGTAACTGATAATATAAGGGATCACCTGCATTATATGACAGGGTTGTTCCAGGAGTTGGCTCAGAGAGATATGCCATTTACAGAAGCAAATAAAGTGTATATAATTCTCAGTTCTTTAAATGAAACATGGGATACTTTAGCAACAAGCTTCGGGTCATTATCTGAGGGAGATTTGACCATAAATTACTTATCTGGCAGGCTTTTGGAAGAAGAGCAAAGAAGGAAACAATGTTCTAACGTAATGGGTAATAACATAAGGCAGTCTGTTAATGAATGTTATTCTGATAAGTCTAACAATGTTTTATTTGTAAAGCATAAATGTTTTAACTGTGGGTCGCATAGGCATTTGTTGAAACATTGTTATAGAAAACAGAAGCCTAAAGTCAAGCCGAGAATCTCCAAGCCGGGAGACGCTGCACAGCTGTCTTTAATTAGTTCAAGTGTTCAAGATTTAAAGGGGCCATATCTATTTGACAGCGTGGCTTGTCAGCATATAGGAAATAACAGGCAAATGTTTAAGAGTTTTACACAAGCTGATAGAGATCATGTTAGTCTAGCTAATGGAAGCATTGCATCTGTGACTGGTAAGGGATTAGTGTATGTACCAGGGTTAAATATTGAATTATCAATGTTATGTGTACCAGAACTGGAGTACAATATTATTAGTGTGTCACAATTGGATAAACTAGGTTATACTGTACAGTTTGGTAATAATGAATGTATTGTCATGAAAGATGATAATGTTTGTGGTAAAGGTATTTTACAGAACTATCTTTATGAAATGGTACAAACCAGGACAAGCAGAAGCCATGATTTAGCTACAATTAATAAGCCAACACATGATTCATGTCAGCACTTATGGCATAGAAGGCTGGGGCATCCGAGTTTCAAAGTGATTGAAAAGACGTCAGAAGCAAGTTCTGGAATGGAATTGAAAAAGTGCCAAGTGTATTTGGATTGCACAGCTTGTAAGGTTGCAAAGTCTAAGGTGTTTCCTGTGAGCAAATTCAGTGATAGGAAGTCACATAAATGTTTTGAATTAGTTCACACTGACTTAATTGGTCCATTACCAGCTACAGTAGGGGGTGCTAAATATGTTTTAGTCATTGTAGATGATTTCACCAGATTTGGGTTCTGTTACCTATTGAAAGCTAAAAGTCAAACATTTGAAAAGTTTAGAAACTGGGTGCAGTTTGTGGAATGTAGATATAGCACAAAGGTGTGTAGTTTACAAACTGAATGGGGTACTGAGTTTCTGAGTGGCAGTTTTCAGCAATGGCTCTGTAGAAGGGGCATTGTGCATAGGAGAACCAAATCAGAGCCAGGAGTGGCAGAACAAAGATATTTGGCATTGCAGACAGTAAAGGATTCACTTATTGCTGACTCAGGGTTATCAAGTGGATACTGGGGAGAGGCAATATTAACAGCTAATTATTTAATTAACAGGTTATGGAGTGTGTCTGTAAATTAAACTCCATATTATATGTTATATGGCAAGAAGCCATCATTAGCTCATTTGAAGGTGTTTGGGTGCACTGCCTATGTTCACGTTCATAAAGAGGTACGCAGGAAGGGGCAGGCAAAAGCACAGAAGCTGACGTTTGTGGGGTATGAGCCAGGGACCAAGGGATATAGGTTCACTGATGGCAGGAAAGTTGTTATTTCTAGATCAGCAAGTTTTAGTGAGCACAGCAATTGGCAGAGATTACACGGGAGTAGTGCAGTTTATCTTCCTAGTCAGGGATGTTTTGAGTTCTCAGAGCGGAGAGAGTCCACTGATGTGATTAAGAAGGAAGAGGAATTAACTCCTAGTGTGCCAATGATACAGGATGCTACAGTATTGCGAAGATCTGAGAGAGTTAACAAGGGCATACCACCTCAGCGTTATACACCAGGTGATGTAAAAGTGTTTTATTGATTATGAACCTTGTAGTTACAGGGACGTATTGGAGTTGCCATAACACGAGCAGAGTAGATGGAAAGCTGCTATGGATGTGGAAATGAAAGCCATTAATTCTCATGAGGTTTTTAAATCTACCAGGTTGCCTGAGGGGCATAGGGCAGTCAGTTGTAGGTGGGTGTATAAGAAGAAAACCTTAGTGAATGGTGATATTCAGTATAAGGCTAGGTTGGTAACACAAGGATTTTCCCAGATAAAGAATCAGACTTATGATGAAGTTTTTGCACCAACGCTAAGAGGGGAGACATTTAGGTTTGCCTTAGCAATGGCAGCAGCTGGGAACTGTGTAGTACAGCATTATGATATCACAACAGCATATTTGCATGCTGATTTGAAAGAAGAAATCAATATGATTGAAGCCCCACGTTATGAATCAAAGATTGCAGGAAGAGTATACAAGTTGCAGAAAGCGTTGTATGGACTCAAGCAATCGGCACGTTGCTGGAATCTAACTTTAGATAAGGGATTACAAAGAATGGGATTCAAGTGTAGTATAGCTGACCCATGTCTGTATGTAAAGCAATGTGAAAATGATGAACAGATTTTGCTTTTGATATTTGTAGACGATTTATGTTTTATAGCAAAAGATCAAAGCAGGGTAATTGAATTTACTGAAAATCTGAAACAACAATTTGATGTCAAAGATCTGGGAGAGATTAGGAATTACCAAGGCGTAGGTATTCAGAAGATTGATATGGGTTATATTCTAGAGCAGCAGAAGGAAATTGAACAACTGCTAAGAGTGAACAATATGGAACATTGCAAGGAAGTTTCAACCCCGATGACAACATGTTTTGTTAAAACAGAGACTGGAGATGATGACCAAACTTCATGTGATCAAGACCATTTGATCAGTCAATAATTGGAAGTTTATTTTATTGTATTGTATTGATTTAGATAGGAACCTGCATAGGAACCTGCATAGGAACCTGGAATGTAAGATCTATGAATCAAGGTAAGCTGGATGTGGTCAAACATGAGATGACAAGATTGAACATCGACATCTTGGGAATCAGCGAAGTAAAATGGACAGGAATGGGCGAATTTAATTCAGGAGACCATTATATATACTACTGTGGGCAAGAATCCCTTAGAAGAAATGGAGTAGCTCTCATAGTCAATAAAAGAGTGGGAAAGGCAGTACTGGGATACAACCTCAAAAATGACAGAATGCTTTCAGTTCGAATCCAAGGCAAACCATTCAACATCACAGTGATCCAAGTCTATGCCCCAACCACTGATGCCAAAGAAGCTGAAGTTGACCGGTTCTATGAAGATCTACAACACCTTCTAGAACTAACACCAAAAAAAGATGTCCTTTTCATCATAGGGGACTGGAATGCTAAGGTAGGAAGTCAAAAAATAACCAGAATAACAGGCAAGTTCGGCCTCGGAGTACAAAATGAAGCAGGGCAAAGGCTAATAGAGTTTTGTCAAGAGAACACGCTGGTCATAGCAAACACTCTTTTCCAACAACACAAGAGACGACTCTACACATGGACATCACCAGATGGTCAATACCGAAATCAGATTGATTATATACTTTGCAGCCAAAGATGGAGAAGCTCTATACAATCAGCAAAAACAAGACCTGGAGCTGACTGTGGCTCAGATCATGAGCTTCTTATCGCAAAATTTAGGCTTAAATTGAAAAACGTAGAGAAAACCACTAGACCAATCAGGTATGACCTAAATCATATCCCTTATGAATATACAGTGGAGGTGAGGAATAGATTTAAAGGATTAGATCTGGTAGACAGAGTGCCTGAAGAACTATGGATGGAGGTTCGTAACATTGTACAGGAGGCAGCAACTAAAACCATCCCAAAGAAAAAGAAATGCAAGAAAGCAAAGTGGCTGACTGATGAGGCTTTACAAATAGCTGAGGAAAGAAGGGAAGCAAAAGGCAAGGGAGAAAGGGAAAGATATAAACAACTGAATGCAGAATTCCAGAGAATAGCAAGGAGAGATAAGAAGGCCTTCTTAAATGAACAATGCAAAGAAATCGAGGAAAACAATAGAATGGGGAAGACTAGAGATCTCTTCAAGAAAATCGGAGATATCAAGGGAACGTTTTGTGCAAAGATGGGCATGATAAAGGACAAAAAAGGCAGGGACCTAACAGAAGCAGAAGAGATTAAGAAGAGGTGGCAAGAATACACAGAAGAACTATACAAGAAAGATCTTAATATCCCTGATAAATACGATGGTGTGGTCACTGACCTTGAGCCGGACATCCTAGAGAGTGAAGTCAAGTGGGCCTTAGGAAGCATTACTAACAACAAAGCTAGCGGAGAAGACAGTATCCCAGCTGAGCTATTTAAAACCCTAAAAGATGATGCTGTTAAAGTGCTGCACTCAATATGCCAACAAATTTGGAAAACTCACCAGTGGCCACAGGATTGGAAAAGGTCAGTTTACGTTCCAATTCCAAAGAAAGGCAATGCCAAAGAATGCTCAAACTACCGTACAATTGCGCTCATTTCACATGCTAGCAAGGTTATGCTCAAAATCCTACAAGCTAGGCTTCAGCAGTATGTGAACCGAGAACTACCAGAAGTGCAAGCTGGGTTTCGAAGAGGCAGAGGAACTAGAGATCAGATTGCCAACATTCGCTGGATCATGGAAAAAGCAAGAGAGTTCCAGAAAAACATCTACTTCTGCTTCATTGACTACGCTAAAGCCTTTGATTGTGTGGATCACAACAAAATGTGGCAAAGTCTTAAAGAGATGGGAGTACCAGACCACCTTACCTGTCTCCTGAGAAACCTGTATGCGGGTCAAGAAGCAACAGTTAGAACCGGACATGGAACAACCGACTGGTTCAAAATTGGGAAAGGAGTACGACAAGGCTGTATATTATCACCGTGCTTATTTAACTTATATGCAGAGTACATCATGAGAAATGCCGGGCTGGATGAATCACAAGCCGGAGTTAAGATTGCCGGGAAAAATATCAACAACCTCAGATATGCAGACGATACCACCCTAATGGCAGAAAGTGAAGAGGAACTAAAGAGCCTCTTGATGAGGGTGAAAGAGGAGAGTGCAAAAGCTGGCTTGAAACTCAACATTAAAAAAACCCAGATCATGGCATCTGGTCCCATCACTTCCTGGCAAATAGAAGGGGAAGAAATGGAAGCAGTGACAGATTTTATTTTCTTGGGCTCCAAGATCACCGCAGACGGTGACTGCAGCCATGAAATTAAAAGACGCTTGCTCCTTGGGAGGAAAGCTATGGCAAACCTAGACAGCACATTAAAAAGCAGAGACATCACCTTGCCGACAAAGGTCCGTATAGTTAAAGCTATGGTTTTTCCAGTAGTAATGTATGGCTGTGAGAGTTGGACCATAAGGAAGGCTGAGTGCCGAAGAATTGATGCTTTTGAACTGTGGTGCTGGAGAAGACTCTTGAGAGTCCCTTGGACTGCAAGGAGGTCAAACCAGTCAATCCTAAAGGAAATCAACCCTGACTGCTCATTGGAAGGACAGATGCTGAAGCTGAAGCTCAAATACTTTGGCCACCTAATGCGAAGAGAGGACTCACTGGAAAAGACCCTGATGCTGGGAAAGACTGAGGGCAAAAGGAGAAGGGGACGGCAGAGGATGAGATGGTTAGATAGCATCACCGATGTAATGAACATGAATTTGAGTAAACTCCGAGAGACAGTAGAGGACAGGAAGGCCTGGCGTACTATGGTCCATGAGGTCACGAAGAGTCGGACACGACTAAACGACTGAACAACAACAACAACAAATTGATTTAGAATATTGTCCATCTGAATGTAATGTAGCAGATGTGATGACAAAGCCTCTAAGCATAGATAGAGATAGGATGTGTATATCTCAAATGTGTATGTCTTCTATTCTGTATATGTGAATGTGATATCTATCGTAAATTGAAGGGGTGTTGGGGTTTGATATACCCAGGAATTTACTGTTAGATATGAATTATAAAGAGAGGCTTGATTTCTAGGTGAGAGGTGAAATATTCTGCAGAGTCACCCAATTAGCAGCCATTGTTGTAGGGATGATGTGGCAAGGTATGACACATAACAACAGGTGCTAAGAGTTAAGTTGGGTGTGGTAGATAACGAGAGTGACCTATAATGTGATTGGTCAGTTTATCTATAAAAGCAGAGATATTCTGTATTCCATTTTATTCCCATTTTCTCATTCAACCTCTTGTATGCTGTATCCTTGGTTATCATTTGTTACCTGTGTGGAAGTGATCTGTAAATACGTATGTATATAAGTAAATAGGATATTTGATATAACTTCTGTTTGGAGTCTATTTACTGCATAGTACTTGGATCGCTGATGCCTAGGAGAGAAGCAGGCCGCTCCATCCGCTCGCCCTTTAACAGTCTCTCTCTCTCTCCTTCTCATCCATCATCATCCATCATCATCTATCATCATTTATCATCACCATCTCTATCCACCCCCCCGTATGTTTTGGTTCTTTTTTCTGGCTTTATTTCTTTTTCCTTTCCCTTTTCTTTCTTCAGAACTATGTATAACATTTACTCTTTTTCTGGTTTTTATTTTTCTATTCAATTAATAAACGTGAAAAAAAAATTAAAGGGCAAAAAATAAAGAGCCTAAATTGGTGCATTGCCTATAGGAGCCAATCCCAGGCTGAGCCAAAAAACGGGGGTCCCATTCAAAGTGCCCAAATAGAAAAGATGAGGCTGGACCACAGCCAATCAAAGCCAAGATGTCTTGAAGGGAAAAGGGGCTTTTGAGGAATTCAAAGTACGGTACTTCCACCTGCCTGCAAGGGACTTCACTGTTATACCTGCATTACTGACGGCAATAAGGTTCTAGTCTTAATGAAGTGCTACTGACTGAGCAACAATGTTACTGTATGTCACCATATAGCAATTCTGTAACCTCTATTAAACCCAGAGTTACACTATCCCAAGGACACAGGTTGCAATAGCCATTTCTACACTTAATCTTGCACTAAAAAGAAAACGTTGATAGTCCTTGAGTAACCTTGAGTAACACTTTGTGGAAAGAACACAGTTGGAATACGAATTTGAAACCTCCTCATATCTATGTTCCATTCTCCTTCCAGAGGGAAGGGGCTATCCACTCTGTTTTTGCATATTTGCCTCACATTTCTTGGCTGCAGGCAGTGCCATCTGACCGTACCAATTTCCTTACACTGATCATCCTGATTGATTGAGGGATTATGTGCCATCAAGTCAGTGTTGACTCTTAGCACTGACGTAGATCTTCTCCATGAGGATCTGTGCCTAACCTGGTCCTTCAGCTCTTCTAACGGTGCATCACCATTGTAACTGAATCAATGTCCTTTGCAGCTGGTTGTCCTCTCCTCTTTCCTTCTACCTTTCCCAGCATTAGAGCCTTCTCCAGAGAGCGAGGTCTTCATGTAATGTGCACTTTGTAGCAATTTGAAAAAAGAGCCGTGTTTTTTTCCCCTAAGTTGCCAGGTGGCTTCTGCTGCAAGGTGGCTTGTGTTGTAGCTACCTGAGGCTGAAACAGACACTGCTGCTTTAATGAGTCACTGAGAGGGGCTGGACTTGCCCTCCTGCATCCCCTGCTTTCCAATCCAATTGGAACCATTGCACAGCCCTGCTAATTGGCCCCTGATGTAACCAGTGTAATAAACGCATTGTTTTATTGCATTTTTATTCTTTCTATTCCAGGGCTTTCCAAAGTTTTCCCACGGTGACACACCAACCGCTGTTGGTGTGTCGCCGTGGGAAAACCCGGAAGTGCTGCTGCCGCTTTCAGTTTTTGCGCGCCGCCATGGCTGCGGCTCTTTCGGATTTTCGTGTGTCGCCGCAGGAAAACCTGGAAGCGCCGCTGTGACTGCGGCGCTTTCGGATTTTTGCGCACCGCCGTTGGTGTGTCGCCGCGGGAAAACCCGGAAGTGCTGATGGCCCGGTGGCACGCCATCAGCGCTTCCGGGTTTTGATGTGACACATCTGGGCCCCACAGGTGACACACTTTTGTGTTGCGACACACAGTTTGGAAAGCTCTGTTCTATTCATTGAGCTTGTGGTACTCTCTCTGCTCCCTCCAAACCCGGACCAATGAACGAGTGGCCATAGGCTACCAGCTAGCAACTGGGGTCCTAGCAAATCGTATTGTTGACACCCACAAACATATCTGCATTTTATTCAAAACTTTTAACTGAAAAAATATACCCCTTTGTACTGTTTCCTTTGATAGTTTGTTTCTTGCTTGCTTTCTGAAATGAAATTAATTAATTGAAGTAATATAAATAAGTAATGATATGAAACTATTTTCTGCAGTTTTTCTGAAAGAATATTTGTTTTCTGCCTAAGGTCGTCATGGTTTAAGGGATACTTGGTTCCATTTTCCTTTTCTTGTATAGTCTCCATGCTCTTTCTCTTGAGGAGAAACTCAGAATCACCTTGGATTGTAATTTGCAAAAGGAAAGGGGTTGCATTAACAGCAGAGAAAGAGATCTGGGGAGGGAGGAGGAAACAAACAGCTAACAATGTAACAGAGTCACTGTCGGCTATATAAATTTGATAAATAAATAAATAAACAAACTGTTTCTCTTCCTTTCCCTATATTGAGGTGAGGCCTTGGAGAATTTGTTTTCTGTCCCTCCAAGGACCCAAGACATGTACAGAGACAATAGGAGAGCAAATCCTCCCTGTTTGCTGCTTTTAAAAAGCCCAGCAGGAGATCCTGTCCATAGATATACTTCCTAAAGCCCCCAGATTGCTTTTACCAGCCTTCACCCTTTCAGGGCTGGGCCCACACCCAATGGCTGCCCGAGATATCTGGTTGCCTGAGGTTGGAAATCTTGCTGCTGCTTCTGAGCCAAAATCTGTCTTAGAATTCCGCAGAGGTTCTCTTCAGATGTAAAAGGGACTTCTGTATCTTTCTGTATCGTTCAGAATTTCTCTCCAATGATTCTGGTGCTGCTTTTAAGCTTGAAATGGCCAAGGGTGCTGCTACTGGTTTTGTGGGTTTCTCTTACATACCTTTCCATCACTCTGAAGCCTCCCTGGGTGCCCCTTCTGCCCAGTGTGAGAAGCCCCTTGGGGGAGGCCCCTCACATACCTCACGTGGGATGCGACTGAAGTCTCAGCTGCCATGGAGGTTGTAGAGATGGAGAGATGGTTTCCCAGTGAAACACACGACATTCTCCCACACCCGCGGTGACCTGATAACATAATGTCTGTCTTCACACAACACAATAATCTGACTTAGTTATGCAGTCAACCTAGTCCTATATCCAATATAAATATGGTTGTTCAACATTTGACTGGGACACCTCTGGTTGTGGGCTGCCAGCTGAGGGAAGTATGTATTTTCCTGGCATAGCAACAGACGTGGTTACCTGAATCATCAGAGAGATCCAGTAGGTGTAAGAACTCCACCCTCTTCCCATGGACTCTTTTATTCAACTGAAAGAGAACTGCTAGAGAAAAGGGAGAACATTCCTGGGCATATTAGACTCACCCATGTCCTTTCTCCTCCCTGCCTGCAATGCAATTGCTCTGAGAAAGGATCCCAAGAGTGAGGGATGAGGACAAGAGTGGAAAAGGAACCCTAATTGGAAAACCAACTCAACAATTTCTGTGTTTCGTGCTCCCTGCCTCTAAAACTGGGCAGAGCAATCAAGTTACAAAGAACTGCTGCAGTGAGAAAGACATCCTGAGTGTTGGATATTCTGGCAAATCCAGCATGCCTCATCAGCATATGGATGGCTGCTCTAGGATGCAAGCTCTCTATATTTCCGGGTTTTCCCGCAGCGTCACACCAACGGCGGTTGGTGTGTCGCCGTGGGAAAACTTTGGAAAGCCCTGTGCTAGAGAAAAGGGAGAACATTTCAGGGCATATTAGACTCACCCACCTCCTTTCTCCTCCCTGCCTGCAATATAATTGCTCTGAGAAAGGACCCTAAAAGTGAGGGATGAGGACAAGAATGGGAAAAGGAACCCTAGTTGAAAAAGTAACTCAATGATTTCTGTCTTCCATGCACCCTGCCTATAGACTTGGGCTGAGCAATCAGGTTACAAAGAACGGCTGCAGTGAGAAAGACATCCTGAGAAGGTCCTTCGTGGAGTCAAGTATTGAGCCTGGTGGACTTGTGGGAAGGCCATGAAATTTTTGGCGCAAATATGTTCTATAATTCAAATGATCCTTAAAGTGAATATACAGTTGAAACCAGAACTGTTTGTTTTGGGCTTGGTGGACCAACAACTTGAAAGAAAATATGGGTTCTGTATATGATAACAGCAGCAAGACTTTTGTATGCACAAAGATGGAAAGATGCACAAATTCCCACTGATAGGAATGATAGGGATGGATAGTGAAATTAATGGATTTGATGCAGATGGCAAAACTGACAGCACTGAAAAGAGAAAATACCATGACTGGATTTGTTTCTACTTGGAAACCGCTTTTGGACTATTTGCATGTAACTGAAAAAAATGAAGTTTTGATTTTGGGATTTGATGATTAAATTGCTATTTTTCTATAGAAATGTTAGTTAAGGTGTAATTAGTGAAAGAAGAAAGAAAGAAAGAAAGAAAGAAAGAAAGAAAGAAAGAAAGAAAGAAAGAAAGAAAGAAAGAATAACGTGTTGAATAAAATGGTTCTTTGCTCAAGAAGCACAGGAAGCAGGTGATGAGGAAACTCTGGAAGCCAACTGTATCCCTAAAAGTGCCTTGAAGCCTAGAAATGCCGTTGAGCTCCTGCTATTATCCAAGAAATGGCCGATTATCTTGTGTAATGAGTGTGTGCAGAAAGGGTAACGAGGAAACCTCAGGGCCAAACTGACTTGGTGGTTTGTAATCAAGTGAAATAAGGTAAAGAATAAAACAAAATAAGTGAAGACTAGCGCTGACCTCTAGGTCTAGAAATGATTAAGGAGCGCTGTTTGAAACGAATAGGATGGAAGCTGCCTAAGTTACTGTGTGAAGAAGTTCAGCAGTTGGTATAGGCAGAGGAAGAGACCAGGACTTTTATTTATTATTTATTGTTGTGGCATTTTGTTACTTGGGATCAAAGGTTAGGCTTGGGAAAAGGACCCTTTTAAGGTCAGTTATCTCAGTAAATTCTTAAAGAGATGGGAGTACCAGACCACCTTACCTGTCTCCTGAGAAACCTGTATGTGGGTCAAGAAGCAACAGTTAGAACCGGACATGGAACAACCGACTGGTTCAAAATTGGGAAAGGAGTACGACAAGGCTGTATATTATCACCCTGCTTATTTAACTTATATGCAGAGTACATCATGAGAAATGCCGGGCTGGATGAATCACAAGCCGGAGTTAAGATTGCCGGGAAAAATATCAACAACCTCAGATATGCAGACGATACCACCCTAATGGCAGAAAGTGAAGAGGAACTAAAGAGCCTCTTGATGAGGGTGAAAGAGGAGAGTGCAAAAGCTGGCTTGAAACTCAACATTAAAAAAACCCAGATCATGGCATCTGGTCCCATCACTTCCTGGCAAATAGAAGGGGAAGAAATGGAAGCAGTGACAGATTTTATTTTCTTGGGCTCCAAGATCACCGCAGACGGTGACTGCAGCCATGAAATTAAAAGACGCTTGCTCCTTGGGAGGAAAGCTATGGCAAACCTAGACAGCACATTAAAAGGCAGAGACATCACCATGCCGACAAAGGTCCGTATAGTTAAAGCTATGGTTTTTCCAGTAGCAATGTATGGCTGTGAGAGTTGGACCATAAGGAAGGCTGAGCGCCGAAGAATTGATGCTTTCGAGCTGTGGTGCTGGAGAAGACTCTTGAGAGTCCCTTGGACTGCAAGGAGGTCAAACCAGTCAATCCTAAAGGAAATCAACCCTGACTGCTCATTGGAAGGACAGATGCTGAAGCTGAAGCTCAAATACTTTGGCCACCTAATGCGAAGAGAGGACTCACTGGAAAAGACCCTGATGCTGGGAAAGACTGAGGGCAAAAGGAGAAGGGGACGGCAGAGGATGAGATGGTTAGATAGCATCACCGATGTAATGAACATGAATTTGAGTAAACTCCGAGAGACAGTGGAGGACAGGAAGGCCTGGCGTGCTATGGTCCATGAGGTCACGAAGAGTCAGACACGACTAAACGACTGAACAACAACAACAACAACAAAATCTCAGTAAACTTGCAACATGGAAACTGAAGCTATGATAAAACGTGCCACAATGTTTGGATGGTTTCCAAAAACAATGTGTGATGGAAAACTATGTGACAGGAAGTTGATTACCAAAAACCTCACAAAACAAACCAGACCAGACCAGACCAGACCAGACCAGACCAGACCAAACCAAACCTCCAGTCTTAGCATTATTTCATTTAAAAACATTTATTTCATTTATGATAGCATGATGATAATTTTGCAGAAGGGCACTTTCTCAGCTTTCAGCATGGCTGCATAACCTTGAGTGATCTGAAAGGCTAGTTAGACTTGACTCTGATTAGTACTTGGATGGTAGACTGGACCTTGGGGTACACCCAGGTACACTTGGCTCTGGCAAACTCTTTCTGAATATATGATGAGAAACTCTGTGGATGTGTTCAGTTTGTTGGAGGTTCCAGCAAATCAGCATGCCTCATTAGCATATGGGTCATTGCTCCAGGAGGCAAACTCTAGATCAAGGACTAATTTTTCTCAATTGTGAGAGGCCAGACATGGCGCGCGTGGCCAGTCACCAAAGAAAGGAGGATTCAAGTGCAATTCTCCAAATGAAGAGAAATGAATTGGCAGGAAGTTTGGAAAACAAGGACTGTGGTAAATCTGATGCAAGGTACAAAATCTCCAAACTGGGAAAGGACACTAGACCTGCAATTCCAAGACGAAGCACCAGGAGCTCTAGACAGCCCCTTGAGCTACTTCACACTTACCAGTGTAGGCCAATTCAAGCATCTGTTGGGGGTAACATTCCAAAAAAGAAAAGAATCAAATTGGATTCCAGAGCAAAGGAAGGAATCTTATTGGGGTACCCACCAGGAAGCAAGGGATATAGAGTTTCAGATCCTAAGACTGACTCAATCCATACTTGCAGAGTGGGGCATTTTGATGAAACAGAGCCAAATCAAAATCCTCTAGCCAATAGCACTGCAGAAGGGGGAGGTGAAGAAGGATTGGTCAAGGTACCTTACCCAGTGTTTCCAGATGCAGCAAGCAGGCAAGCCCAGAGAGAGGACTTAGAGACGGAAACTCTGCCCGTGTCAGACGATGAGGAACCAGGAGGGACAGAAGGGGCAGAGATGCTGTACGATCCAGACCTGAGTCCTGTTCTGGACCTGAGACGCTCATCATGACCCAACAAGGGACTTCTGGCCAAGTGACTGTCCTACCTCGCAGGAGTGGCGTTGCCGAAAGAGCCTGCATCATGGAAGGAAGTGCAACAGCTGCCACCAGCTGAAGCAAGTAAGTGGAAAAAAGCAGCACAAGAGGAATTTGAGGCTCTGCAACACAACAACACTTGGACACTCACAAAGTTACCTGTTGGCAAAAAGGCAATAGGTTCCAAATGGGTCTTTAAGGCCAAACAGAATGAAAAGGGAGAAGTACTAAGGTACAAAGCTAGACTGGTAGCCAAGGGCTATTCACAAAAGTATGGCAAAGATTATGACCAAACTTTTGCACCTGTTGTGACTCACACCAAAATTCAACTTCTTTTAAGTCTAGCAGCCAGTAGAAACATGCAAATAGAGCATATTGACATCAAGACAGCATTCTTGCATGGTGAAATTCAGGAGGAGTTGTACATGCAACAACCGGAAGGATTCACTGATCCAAAGAAAAGGCATTTAGTGTGTAAGCTTCAGAAGGGGATCTAAGGGCTGAAACAAGCAGCAAGGACCTGGAATGTGAAATTAAACCAGATGCTAATAAAGCAAAGTTTCACTCAAGGCAAAGCTGATCCCTGCCTTTACACATGACACAAGAATGGCAGAGACATGTTCATTCTGACATATGTGGACAATTTGATTCTCTGTTATGAGGATCAAAGGGACATTAATAAAGTTGTATCCAACATGAACACGGAAGTAGAGGTGAAACATTTTGGGAGGGCAAGCTACTACTTGGGGATACAAAGTGACACAGAAGAAGATGGAAGTTTTCTCCTTAGTCAGAGGCAAAATATTCTAGCGTTATTGGAGAGCCTGGGGCTGAAAGATGCAAACACACTACCAACTCCAATGGAAACAGACTTTCACAAAGTAAAGGACACTAGTGAACTATTGCCTCAGAACAATGGATACAGAGAAGCCATTGGGAAGCTGCTACTGTATATCTGTCAACCACAACAAGGCCAGATATTTCAACTGCAGTGGGAATCCCCTGCAGAAATACCAGCGCACCCACCCAAAGGGACTGGACAGGCGTTAAGCAGGTGGCAAGATACCTGAAGGAGACTGCAGACCTGAAGCTTAAGCTGCCAGCAACTGATTGTCCTAAACTAGTGGGATACACTGATGCAGATTGGGCAGAGAATGACACTGGTTGTAAATCCACTAGTGGGAGTATGTTTTTATTTGGGGCAGGGGCTGGGCAAGTCACAAGCAGACTATATTAGCATGATCAAGCACTGAAGCAGAGTATGTCTCAGCAACTAAGACATGCGATGAAGTGCAATGGCTCAAGTATTAACTTGAGGATCTGGGGGTTAGTGATCCTGCTCCAATAAGAGTCTTTGAGGACAACCAAAGTTGTATAAGACTCTATCAAAGAAGGTGGGAGGGCAGACAAAGCACATGGATGTTCACAACCACATGATTAGAGAGGCACAGGAGACAGGACTAATACATTTGGAGTATTGTCCCTCAGAAAGGATGATCGCAGACATCCTGACAAAGCCACTCACAAGGGGTGTCTATCAAGGCCTACGAAGTAAATTAAATCTTGTGTAGGCATGATGCATGACTAGATTTGAGAAGGGGTGTTGGAGGTTCCAGCAAATCAACACGCCTCATTAGCATATGTGCTTCTAGAGGAAGCTGCTTGTTGCCCCTCCCACTTCCTCTCTCTCTCTCTCGCTTTCTACTACCAGAGAAGAAGGACCATGCGGCTGCTGGTCCTTCCATGGAGAGGCCGTGCGCTAGGCCTCAACTCCAGGATTTTCCCCTTTTCTCCACACAGCCTTCACCAGCTATGAGGGGTGAGGGTAAATTAAGTTTAGGGACAAAAGAAGAACAAGAAGTCATCTTTCCTGAACGAAAATGTAACTGGACCAAATAAACAGTAAGAACTCTTTTTGTAACCTACGTTGTCTAAGCGTGTGATTCTTTATGCTTGGGTGAGCTATGTGCTCAAGATCAATAGCCTATATTTCTCTAGCATCCTCATTAATGCTATTAAGATAAAACCTCCTTTCTGTTTGTGCGTGTTTCTTTGCTGTTATATGCTCTGCTCCATTCAGTGGTACTAGCTGCCCACTAATGGTCTTCACAGTTTGTGTCCAGTAAAGCCATTTTATTTTTTTACATCACTTACTCAAAGAAATGAAGATAAGGTGAGCCTCCAGTAGAGCTAGGATAGAGTAATGACTGGCTTTTGGCCAGGAGTGAGGTGAGCTTCAGTTCCTCTAATGGGAAAATGGATGGTCCAGAAGATGAGCAGAGCCACAGCAACTGAAAAGAAATTAACTGCTTTTCTGCCATTTCAAAGAAACCAGAACAGAGTCAGAAATAAAAAAAAAATCATTTCCAATAATGGTCCTGAGATTCACCGGGTCAGAGCAAATCCTGAAGGAATGCTAACCCCTTTGATTGCTTGCCATGTACTCTTAATTTCCTCTTTCCTGCCTCTTTTTGGGAGGAGGGGATAGAGATGGGTGGGGGAGTCTGTGTGGGAGAAAATAAGGATAGGTGATGTTGCTTTCTCTTTCCTGTGCTTGACGGACTCATCCCATACTTTATAGGGGCATCTTGCCAAGAAAATTGCAGGGACTTGTGCAGGCAGTCACCAGGAGTTAAGGACTCGAAAGCAGAAACAACAGCAACAACAGTGTGGAAAGGAAAAAAATTACACAAGAGTATAAACCAACCAATCAGTATAACATTGAATATAAAACCTGATCTAGTCTCAAGCACTATCATAATTAATCTGTATCCAGTACTTCCTCTGAAGGGAAAAGTTCTTCCAGCCTCATAAAAATCCTGGAACAAAAAGTATTTTAAGGACCTTTTTAAGTTGTTAGGAGCTCAGAATCCAAATGCAGTTGGAGGATGAGTCTGTTTCAAACAGTAGAAGCTCTTAAACTGAAAAGTAAAAGAAGCAGGAGGGGAGACACAGAGAGAGAGAGAAAAAAGATTTTGAGATAAAAAAAACAATAAGCTTGGCCTTTTCAAAACTTAATTGAAGGTCGTGGGAACACATCCAACTGGGAATCCCAGGAAGGCAACTGGAGAGGAAGCAGAAGCAGACCTCATACCCAGGGTTGCATCTGGGGGGGGGGGGGCAAGCGGGGCATGTGCCCTGGACACCACGCTGGGGGGGGGGGACCAAAAGTCAGGACTTAATCTCATGCTCGCACAGGTTCCTTGTGGGTGGAGCCCACCGCTTAAGTAGGTCTAAAGCAGGAGCAGCTTTCGTGCGCCTGGCACCTCCGACAAACTAGCACTCGCCAGAACGGGAGGGCGGGGGCTTGCTCGCTTTTCTGTCTCTCGCGCTTGGGAAAATGTTACACAGATTTGTACACACGCTGTAGTGCAAGTAGTGGGGCGTGGTGGAACTTCTCATTTTGAGGGGGTGCGGAATCCGTGTTTGTCCCGGGTGACACAGACCCTAGTTGTGGGCCTGCTCATACCCAGGGCCAGGCAGAAAAATGCACCTGAATGTCACCAGCGAAGAAATCAGAGAACCAGGGACAGAGTATATGAAGTAAACAAAAAGTGGGCTGTTGCAACACTAAATAAGAAAATGGATGATCAGAATACAGCAATAAATAAGAAAATGGATGATCAGAATACAGCAATAAATAAGAAAATGGATGACCAGAATACAGCAATAAATAAGAAAATGGATGACTCCACGAAGCAGATGGAAGATCAGATTATAGCATTAGACAAAAAAATGGACGATATGAAGAAAGAAATAACCTGAGAGATTAAGCAAGATTTTAAAAAAGAAATTCAAACAGTTAAGGAAGTGGTCAATTCTCTGTCAGGAGAACTTAAAGATACGCAAAGCCAGATGCAAAAATTAGAAGATAAATCAGAATATGCTATTAAAGAGATTGAACATAATCTAGATATCACAGCTTTAGCAGAAATGAGAGAGAAGGAGCACATCTTGAGATTTAGAGCAATTCCAGAACAAGTAGATGAAAATGTGAGAGAAAGGATGACTTTTGAATTAGCTAAATTTCTGGAGACAAGAGAACAAGATTTAGATTTGGAGATAGACAAGATATTCAGAGTAAACTCACGTTATGCTAAGGAAAGAAAAGTCCCTAGAGACATATTGATATATTTCGTAAGAAAAGTGACAAAAGAGCAAATCTTAAGGAAGCATTATAATACTAGATTAAATATAGAAGGGAAGGAAATAATTGTATTAAAAGAAATTCCCTTGAGAATAATTAGGAAAAGAAAAGACTATTCTTTCCTTACAGACAAATTAAGGCAACATAGTATTTCATTCAGATGGGAAAAATTGGAAGGCGTATCGTTTGAGTTTAAAGGACAGAGATTCAAAATAACTTCCATTTTAAAAGCAAAAGCTTTTTTAGAGAAATACAAGAAAGAAATGGGTTTACCAGAAGGAGAATTGACAAAAGGAGGAGAAACATCGAAAGACAAAGAGAAGACTGAAGATCTATCTGAGAAAGGAGTTACAGGTGTGGACTTAACAAAGGGATTTTAAAGAATAAAACACCAATGGAACTTAAATATCTGACATGGAATATTAATGGAGCCAATGCTCCACAAAAAAGAAGAAAGATATTTCATTTTTTGAAAAAACAGAAATTGGACATAAGTTGTTTACAAGAGACTCATATTTGTAAAAAAGATACTAAATATTTGATTCAAAAACAGCTTGGAGAAGAATTTATTTCGGCTGGATATAAAAAAACTAAAGGGGTAGTCTTATATGTACAACCAAAGTTAAACCCAAAATTGATATTAGCTGATGAAGAGGGTCGATACATTGTAGTAGAAATTAACATACAAGGAACTAAAACACTGATAGTTGGACTTTATGCACCGAATATGGATAAAGGAGTATTTTATAAAAACCTGATGGATAAACTTTTGGACTTAACTTATGACAATTGGTGTTTCATGGGGGATTGGAATGGGGTAATTTACCCCAGATTGGATAGACAGTCACAAAAAGAAGTGAAGCAAACACAGGGAAAATTGCCACAAACATTTTTCGACTTGAAAGAGATGTTGGATTTACAAGACATTTGGAGATGTATGAATGGGACTTCCAGAGAATTTACATATTATTCAGAGAGATTTAAATCACATTCTAGAATAGATATGATTTTGATATCTAAAAATTTGATGATGGATATTAACAAAGTTGATATATTACCTAAGACTTTATCAGATCATAATCCAGTAATGTTGACTCTTAAAGGGAAACGGAATGTATTTAGATGGAGATTGAATGAGTCACTACTACGGAATAATGATGTAGTTGATGTGTGCAAAAAAAAATTAAGAGAATATTTTCAATTTAATTTGAACAAAGGGACTAATATTCAAACTGTATGGGAAGCCAGTAAAGCATATATGAGGGGTTATTTTATTCAATACAATGCTCAAATGAGGAAGAAAAAACAAAAAAGAATTCAATTGATTTTAGATGAAATTAAAAGTAAAGAGTTAGATTTGAGAGATAAACCAATGGATGACACTTTGCTCACTCAAATTAAATTTCTACAAAAGCAAATATCAATGATATTAACTCAAGAGATAGAGACTCAAATGAAATTTACAAAACAAAAATATTTTGAATATGCAAATAAACCAGGTAGATGGCTGGCTTATAAATTGAGGAAACAAAGACAAAAGAATTTGATTACTAATATTCAACATGAAGGAAAAACTCTGGTGAATAATATGGACATTCAAAAAACCTTTCATGACTATTATTCTAAATTATATAAAAAACAAGATGTCAACTTGGATGAGATTGAAGAATATTTGAATAAACAAAAACTAACTGTTCTTAATGACCAACAAAGATTGATATTAAATAATGTTATAACAAAAGAGGAATTGATAAAAGCTTTTAAGAAAATTAGTAGTGGAAAAGCTCCTGGACCGGATGGATTGTCAGCAGCCTACTATAAATGTTTTGAAGAGGATTTATGTCTACCTTTGCAGAAGACTATGAATTCTATTTTGGAAACAGGAATTATGCCTGAAACTTGGAAAGAAGCACATATAACATTGATACCCAAAGAACAACAGGATTTAACATTAACTAAAAATTACAGACCAATATCTTTATTGAATAATGACTATAAGATATTTACAACGATATTAGCAGAAAGAATGAAGAATATACTTAAGGATTTTATTCATCAAGACCAAACTGGTTTTCTACCCAAAAGACAAATTCATGACAATGTCCGAAACATAGTAGACGTAATTGAATATTTGGATCAACACTATGATAAACAAGCTGCCTTGATATTTATTGATGCGGAAAAAGCCTTTGACAACTTAAATTGGCCTTTTATGTTCAAAGTTTTGGAAAATATGAATTTTGGAGGAAATTTTATAAAATGGATTAAATCAATATATACTCCACAATTTGCCAAAATAATTGTTAATGGAGAATTTAGTAAGCCATGTGAAATACAAAAAGGTACTAGACAAGGTTGTCCATTATCTCCACTTTTGTTTATATTGGTATTAGAGGTTTTACTTAGAGATATTAGACAAGATGATGGTATCCATGGTATTAAAGTTAAAAAAGAAGTTTATAAACTAAGAGCATTTGCTGACGACCTAGTCATTACTTTGGAGAATCCACTAGAAGGAATTGAAATATTAATACAGAAACTAAAAGACTTTGGGTCGCTAGCAGGGTTCAAAGTGAATTTACAGAAGACAAAAGTTTTGACCAAAAATATGGATTACCACCAACAAGAGAAATTGAAAGAAATAACAGGATATTCAATGGAAGAAAAAGTAAAATATTTGGGAGTATATTTAACAACTAAAAATGTTAAGTTGTTTAAGAATAATTATATTCCACTTTGGATGGATATTAAAAAAGATTTGGAACATTGGGAAAAACTGCAATTATCATTATTAGGTAGAATTTCAGCAATTAAAATGAATGTCTTGCCAAGAATTTTATATCTTTTTCAAACACTACCTATATTGGCATCAGAAGAACCTTTTAAACAATGGCAGCGAGATATTTCTAAGTTTATTTGGCAAGGGAAAAAACCAAGAGTAAAATATAAAGTATTGCAAGACTCTAAAGAAAGAGGAGGACTAGGTCTACCGGATTTGAAATTATATTATGCTGCTTGTTGCTTGGTTTGGATTAAAGAATGGATAGTTTTGAAAAATGAAAAATTATTGAATTTGGAAGGACATGAATTAAGATATGGATGGCATGGATATTTGTGGTACGATAAAGTTAAAGTTAATGTGGACTTTAAAAACCATTATATTAGAAGATCCTTGTTAAGAATCTGGAATAAATATAAATTAATCTTATGTTATAAAAGACCCTTATGGATTTCTACACAAGAAGCATTCTACAGAACAGAAGTAAGAAATAAAGATAAATGGTTAACCTACAAAGACTTTTTAAAGAAAGAACAAGGACAATATATAATTAAATCAATAGAAGAATTGGTATCAGAGGGATACAGTTTTCAATGGCTTTCATATATGCAGCTCGTAGAGAAATTTAAATTAGATAAGAAAGACCTTGAATTTGAACAAACCAAATCGGAATTTGAGATACAACTATGTGAGACAGATGATCATCTAATTGCAAAAATGTATAAATTATTGTTAAAAGGTGAAATGGTAGAGGAACAAGTTAAAGACTGTATGATTAAATGGGCTAAAAATATTGGCCATAATATTCAAATGCAACAATGGGAAGATATGTGGACCAAAGGGTTAAAATTTACTTTGTGTTATAATTTAAAAGAAAACTTTTATAAGATGATGTACAGATGGTATATGACCCCACAAAAACTTTCTAAAATGTATGGAAATGTCTCCAACTTATGTTGGAAATGTAAAAAAAAAGAGGGGTCTTTTTACCATATGTGGTGGACATGTGAGACTGCAAAGAAATTTTGGACTCAAATACATGCATTGATGCAAAATATATTACAAATTCGAGTTCCATTTAAACCGGAATTTTTCTTACTGGGAATAATTGATGGACAACCTGGGAAGCAATTTACAAGGATTATGCAATACATGATTACAGCAGCAAGACTTATTTTTGCACAAAATTGGAAAAACCAGATATCGCCTACAATACAAGATTGGATGTTAAAATTGATGGATATGGCAGAGAATGATAAACTGACATGTTTATTAAAAGAAAATCCAAATAATTATTTCCTTAAAGAGTGGAAACCATTAACTGACTATTTACAAGATGCGGGAGGGGCAAAGCTTATATGGGGATTTGAAGATTAAAATATATATATATTGATGTAATAGACAAGAAATATTCTTTAATATTATATATAGACCTAGCATGTAAGATAAAATTTTTAAAATACCATGACCAGATACAAATCGGAAGTTGACCAAATTCTGTTTCAGCTTTATCTTTTTTTCTTTTTTCCTTTACTACACTTTTTTATCTTTTCTTTTTTCTTGATTTGTATTTCCATTTTCTTTTCTGTTTCAAACATTTATCTATGTAAAATTAAAATCTAATAAAATTTGTTAAAAAAAAAAAAAGGAAAAACAGTTTCCATTCACGCTAATGCAAGTTTCCCCCCAGTGCTAATAGCAGGTCCTTCCTAACCTTCATGCCCTAGTCTGAACTTGGAGTTTTGAGTGAAGCCCATTTAGCAGTCTATTAGAACTAGTGAAATGGAGCTGAGCTGCGAAGCTCGTGTACAGAAAAAGAATATTGTTTAAAAAACAGAGCCCATGAGCATATTAGTAATACTAATACTAATAAATAATAAGTAATACCAGTAATAGTATTATTAACAGTATTATTCCCTTTTGGGGGAAGGTGGTTGAGAAAGTGGTGACGTTACAACTCCAGAGGATTCTGGAGGAAACGGATTATCTAGACCCCTTTCAGTCAGGTTTCAGGCCAGGATATGGGACCGAGACCGCATTGGTCGCACTTATGGATGATCTCTGGCGAGGGCGGGATGGAGGGAGTGCATCCATCCTTGCTCTCTTAGATCTCTCAGCGGCTTTTGATACCATCAACCATGGTATCCTTCTGGGACGGCTCAGGGAGTTGGGGTGGGTGGTGTAGTTTTGCTCTGGTTCACCTCTTTCCTCCGGGGCTGTTCCAAATCAGGGATGATAGGGGAGGAGAGATCTGACCCATGGCCCCTCTTGTGTGGGGTGCCACAGGGTTCAGTGCTCTCTCCTCTTCTGTTTAACATCTATATGAAGCCGCTGGGCGAGATCATCCGTCACCATGGGATGAAGTACCATCTATATGCTTATGATACTCAGCTGTATATTTCCATTCCGGGTGAAGTAAGTGATGCGGTTGCTGCCCTATCTCAGTGCCTGGAGGCTGTGGGGGCCTGGATGGGGACGGCTGAACCCTAGTAAGTTGGAGTGGCTGTGGATTGATGGCCGCTCAGGATCTAGGGAGTTGTCATCATTGGTTCTGGATGGGGTGGCACTGCCCCATTCAGAGCCAGTGTGGAATTTGGGGGTTCTCCTGGACTCACGACTCCTGCTTGAAGAGCAGGTGGTAGCCATGGCCAGGAGGGCCTATGCACAACTTTGGTTTGTGCACCAGTTATGCCCATTCCTGGACCAAGATGCCCTCCGAACAGTCACTCATGCCCTTGTCATCTCCCATATAGACGATTGTAACACGCTCTACATGGGGCTACCTGTTATACCTGGACTTTCCTGTAATAAATCTTTGTTCCCCCTCCTGAGATCTAAATGTGCAATGATTTGATTTTATGGTTTTGACCTCAGTGATCTAGTTGTGCTTGTATAACCCAATGTCCCTAAAGTGTTACTGTTATCTGTATAAGATGCAAGTGTTACTCTCTGGCCTCCAGGAAGTGCCCATGGAACAATTGGTGTGAAGATTCACAGGCCCCTCTCATTGTAACTATGTTGATGACCCACGTCACCTCATTGACCTGATGAATCCCAGAATCCTTCAGCCCTGGGAGGGACCCTGATCCCCAAAAGCTAGCCAATCCCAGGGAATGGTCAGAGGACACCTTACCCACATATGGGCATACCATCATCATCCTCACTTCCTGCTTGTAATCTCTGTATAAATGTTTGTGCACTCTTGTACTTGGGATGGCTGTTCCACTCAGAGGTCACCTGCACGTGACAGCTGTATGGTCAGCCATCCAGCAACCTTTGCTTGGCCAAATAAAACTTGCTGCTGTTCCTTCTCAAAGTCTTCATTGTGTATTTGGTTTCTGCTAGAGGCGCGTGGTAAGTTTGGTGCCTTATATTTTTGGTGTGTTGGCTGGGAATCGAGGAGTACCTGGAAACCCCCTTAAGGGGACCCAGACTCCTTGAACCAGCCTGTCAGGGAAAAGCAGCTCGGAGATTAGGCAACGCCACAGAGCGCTCCCGGAATTGTGTTTTTCCGGTGGTTTTCCCTTCCTTTCAGCTGCCAGACTCTGTACAGCAAAGAACCCTAAATTGCCTGCAACAGAGACTTTGAAAATGAACCCCTCATCAGGACTGAGAAGTCAGGACTGAAAAAGAATCTACCAACGTTGGTGAGTACGACTTTTCTTAGGGGGGGAGTGTTGTGTGCATGTGCATGTATGAGCCGTGGTATTTCTTCACAAGGAAGTAGCCATGAAGTGAATGTGGAGGCCCTTTTTGGGTCTCAAGGAGATCTTTGTCGCAGTTCCCAGAGGTCTAACTTAATTAGGCGCCCAGGCTGCGTAGCGGCTGTCTGGGTCGACATTGGTCGTGCATCAGGATGAATGTCTGGTGATCCCTAATGAAAACTCCGTACTGAGAAAAAGGGAAAGCTAGCATTGTGTTGGAGAGGAACTTGTCAGAGGGAGGATTAATGCACATCCCGGCCAGCCTAGGAGGTGGAAGCTCAATAGCTGTACTCCTACCAAGAGTAGGAGGGGGAAGCTGGAATAGCTGTACTCCTATTGGACTACCGTAAAATCCCAAGAGTTCCTGAGGGGGAGTTGGAAGCTGAAGGGCTGTGCTCCTACCTGAGGTGAAGGGTCCGGTGAGGTCCTGACGGCCAGGAATGCCGATTCCCCTATTTATCCCTTCTGCCCTTGCAGCTGTGAGGCAGATACCCAAAGCTTTCCTCCATCCAGAGAGACTACTGAGGTTGGGCTAACCCCGTCCTCTCTGTGGCAGACACCCAAAGCTTTCCTCTACTCCCGGGGAATACTAGGACTGAAATACGTCAAAAGCCCCCCTTCAGTGGAAACCTCCCTCCCACAAGCGAACCAGCTGTTGAGTTCAGGTGGCCAGCCTTTAAAATTAGCCAGTGCCTGCTGGGAGGCTGTCTCGGGAAGACAACCTTTAAAATTAGCCAGCGCCTGCTGGGAGGCTATTGGGAAGTAGGACCTTAAATTTATCCAACAAATAAGTCCAGTGCCTGCTGGAGGTTCTGAAAGGAACCTTAAATTTGTTTGGTGAATAATTCCAGCACCTGCTGGAGGTCCTTCTCCTCGGAAGAGAAAACCAGAAGAATCTGATTCGCTCCCCTTACCCGCACTGTTTTCTGGACCATCCCCTTTTAGCTTCCTGTTGCTGGCCATGGGAAACTGCCATAGCCACACGAAGAACAACTTGCCAGCAAACCCAGCAAATAAGGGAAGTCCCACGCCTCTCCGCTGTGTCTTAAAACATTGGAGTCTTTTAAAACCAACTGTGGGTTGCATTTCTCCAAAGAAATCAAGACTCCGGGCATTTTGTGCAGAAATTTGGCCCTTCTACCCGCCTATTTGTGGAAAAGCCTGGCCACCAAGTGGGTCGCTGGACCCGGAATACTTAAAACTTTTTTCAAAATTTTTGGCTGGCCAAGAGAATGTTGAAGAATTGATTTATGTCAAGATGTTTATTAATCTCACGGGCCAAACGGACTTGTTAGAACAGAGCGGTATCTTCATACCAGAGAAACTGCTCATGGCCTGCTCCCCACTGCCTCCCTCACCAGAAGAAGAGGATGACATTCTTTTTCCACCCCCATATGTCCCTCCGAGGCAGCAGCCTGCTGTAGAACAACCTCAACAACCACAAGGCGCAGGCTCCAATAGTAAACCAATAGACCCTGAAGCTGTACCTCGGCCCCCTCCCACTGTTGCCCCTGAAAAGAGGCCTGCATGCCCCGGGGTTCAGGAGGAGACAGAAGCCACTCCAGGCTTGGCTGCCAGCTCGACCAGTCAGGTTTCTCAGAGAGCTGAGAACTGGCTGAATTTTCCTTGCTTGCAGTGGATTGCAGAAGTTGTGGACCACTGAAGTTTTTTCCCCTGAAGAAGGGGAGACCAGAAGATTGCTCGTTGGGCCATTGGAATTGCCTACCCTTGTTTTTTCTCTGTAGTTTCCACCACGGATGGAACAGGGGTAAGTGCAAGGGAAATGGCCGAGAGATATCTGGCTCTCGCAGGGAAAACAAGTCTCTTTGAAGAGACACAAGAGCGCACAGCCGCTTTTAGATCACTTTAGGAATTTTTTTTAGATTAGAATTTTTTGATATCTAAGATCTATCTCTTGGACTTTGCTTAAAATGTTGGCTAATTTTGTGCTTTCTTTGCTATAACTGATTCTGGTGGAAGTTTGATGGATTCTACATTTGCAACATAATGAAACGTCTGTATTTTTTTTACCTTTCTTTTGTATTAGAGGGATTTAAGAGACTTTGTTTGTAATTCTTCGCTTGATAAACTAATTGACTATCTATTTTTTGAGAAACTGTTTGTTTGGATTAAGCAGCTTGCAGCTTGAAGAACAAAAGCACAGGGGAACGTTTGTAAATCTTTTTTTCCTTTTTCTCTCTATATTCTTCTAGAGTGGATTTTGTTTCACTTGGAATTTATCTTTTATTTCTCCTTTTATAAACTGTTTGAAATATTGCTCTCTCCTGTATTTTGGATTATTGGAATGCTTTTTTTTTAAACTTTATTTGATAGACTTTGCTGGTAATATTCCATGAACAGACCAACTATTGTTTTGACTAGAAAAATCTGAAGGACACAGAAGTGGGATGGCTTTCTCAGCTGCAATTCAAGTTCTTTCAGAGATTAGAAGGTCACTGGAATTATTATTGATATCTTTGCAAGACCAAGAGAAAGAAAAACAAAAAATAGAATCTGAAACAGGAAAGAAAAATGTTTTTGAAATAGAAGAGAAACAGGAGGAGGGAATTTTAAATATATTAGTTCAGAAAAACATTCGGAAGGCTATACATTATAATTCTGGTATAAAAATGTTATGGTTGTGGAGACAGGGAGAAAATTTGAGTATGCAATTGGATAGATACTGTGAAATACGTGGAAAGGGTGAGAAAATTGCTCTGATACTCTACATGAGACATAGAAAAAAGCAGGCTGTATATTGTAAACTTGACTTTGCATATTATGAACTTGGCATAACCTAAACAGAAGAGTCAGTATCATGACTGGGATACAAGGTTAATGAAAACATGGATTTGGATTGTATATTTGCGAACTTGCCATTGAGTATAAGTGATATTCTAAATGTAAGATATAAGGCTAAACACAAACATAAGTTGATATTATAGATTATTGTTTAAGATAATGATATGATGAGATGGTGTATATTGCGAATTTGCCATTGAGTATTGCGATTTTGGCATAACCTAAACAGAAGATAAGAGAAACTGTATGGATATATAAAGGTTAATGAAAACATGGACCTGGATTGTACATGAGAAACTGTATGGATATATAAAAAAGTGATATTCTAAATGTAAGATATAAGACTAAATACAAACATAAGTTGATATTATAGATTATTGTTTTCTTTGGATGATGAGATGTAATTAGAATGATGGTTATTACAGGATGACAACATGTATGAATATGTATGTATGAATATTATAAAAATTGGTATATTAGGTATTAGGTTAAGTGATATGATAGGTTATGTATTTAGTTTAAATGGACACTATCACAAGAAGTGGAAATTATAGATGGATAATGGAGAAATAAGGAATTTTTATTTTTTCTCTTTTATGGAGATACATATATATTAGAATTAAATTACAGAAACATACGTATATGTATGAATATTATAAGAATTGCTATATTATGTATTGTTACGTAATATGTTAGGTTATGTACTAGTGCAGGGGTCGGCAAACTTTTTTTGCCGGGAGCCATTTTGACATGCTCGTGCACATTTTGAAGTGCTCGAGAGCCAGGGGGCGGGGTTTGCGGGTGGGGGCCAATCACATGGAAGGGGGCGGGGTTTGTGGGCAGGAGCCAATCGTGTGGAAGGGGGCGGGGTTTGCGGGCAGGAGCCAATTGCGTGGAAGGGGGCGGGGTTTGCGGGTGAGAGCCAATCGCATGGAAGGGGGCGGGGGGCTCACGGAGGGAGGGGGTGCAGCCAGCGGCTCCGCGCAGCAAGCGGCTCCGTGAACCCGGCCCGGCCGCCCCACCGGGAGTGGCGGAGAAACAGCTGCCACCCTCCGCTCCCCAGAATATCATGGGGCAAAGGGAAACCTGCCCGGAGGGGTCATCAGGAGCACAGGATCCGGCCCCAGCCCAGCCCAGCCCGCAGCTTCGGCACCCTCCCCTCGCCATCGCGAAAGTCCCAGGCGACTGCGGCCCGGGGATCCTGCCGCAGATGGGAAACCCAGCCTGCTCTCCCCACCCGCTTCCCACGCTCTCCGCTCCCCAGAATATCATGGGGTATTCTGGGGAGCGGAGAGCATGGGAAGCGGGTGGGGAGAGCAGGCTGGGTTTCCCATCTGCGGCAGGATCCCCGGGCCGCACATCCTCTGCCACCGCCGCGGCCAAGAAGGCGAGAAGGGGAAAGGCCTTCGCCAGCACCTGACGTCAAGGGCGGTGCGTGGCGCAGCACCCTCCCACCCCATCAATCCCCCCACCCCGCCATTCGGCTCTTCACCCTGCGCCGCCCTGCCGCTCGCATCCCGGGCGGGCGAGGCAGGGAGAGAAGGGGAGACGGAGGGGCTCCCTCTCCGGCCTCTGCACCCCTTCAGGCCCGTCTCTGGGAGGCCCGGCGCGGCAGGGAGGCGCTGCTGGCCTACCCGGAGGGCCTCCAGCGGCCGCTTCTCCAAGGCAGGTTGCAGAGCGTGCGCTGCGCCCACGGGAACGCCTGGTCCCTCCGCTCCCTCCAGCTCCGCCAGCAGCGCCGCCCTCCCCGTCCTGCCTCCCGGCAAACCTCCGCCGGCTCCATCCCCCCGCTGCCACCGCCCCAGCCAGGCCCCCTGCGCCACCCTGCCACTCGCGTCCCAGGACGCGGTGCTGTCAGAGGCGGCGCAGGAGCGGCTGCAGGGGCAACGTGTGTGCATGGGAGTCAGCTCCGGGGGTTGCGGGGAGGGGGAGGCTGTGTTTCCCCCCTTTGGGTTGCAAACGGCCTTGCATGTGGGCCTGATCAAAGCCAAAACGCTTTTTTTTTTAAACTCGGCGCAGGAGCGGCTGCAGGGGCAACGTGTGTGCGGGAGAGTCAGCTCCGGGGGTTGCAGGGAGGGGGAGGCTGTGTTTCCTGCCTTTGGGTTGCAAACGGCCTTGCATTTGGGCCTGATCAAAGCCAAAACACTTTTTTTTTGAAACGCGGCGCAGGAGGGCCTGCAGGGACAACGTGTGTGCGTGAGAGTCAGCTCCGGGGGTTGTGGGGAGGGGGAGGCTGTGTTTCCCTCCTTTGGGTTGCAAATGGCCTTTGCAACCCAAAGGGGGGAAACACAGCCTCCCCCTCCCCGCAACCCCCAGAGCTGACTCTCACGCGCCGCGTCCTGGGCCGCTTTTCAAAAAAAAAAAAAGCGTTTTGGCTTTGATCAGGCCCACATGTAAGGCCGTTTGCAACCCAAAGGGGGGAAACACAGCCTCCCCCTCCCCGCAACCCCCGGAGCTGACTCTCACGCACACACGTTGCCCCTGCAGCCGCTCCTGCGCCGCCTCCTACAGCGCCGCATCCTGGGCCAGCAGCGCCTCCCTACCACGCCGGGCCTCGCTCAGTGCGAGAGCCAGGGGGCAGGGTTTGTGGGCGGGGGCCAATCACGTGGAAGGGGCGGGGGTGAGTTCAGCTGCGGAAGAGCCACACTCAAGGGGCCAAAGAGCCGCATCTGGCTCGTGAGCCGCCATTTCCGACCCTTGTACTAGTGGAATATGTAATCATAATATGAATAGAATATATTGTAGTTTATTAGAAGTAAATAAGGCTTTTATTTGTTATACTAATTGGACTTTATGGAAGAGATAAAAATGCAGTAATGAACATTTAACATTTAATTACTACTTCAAGGAGTGGAAGCCAAAGATGGATTATTGGGAGACAGCAAGAAAGGTGAAACCCATATGAAGATCAGAAGATTGGATTATAGAAATCAAAAGGCATATGACAAAGAAAAGTTCCTGTGTATTGTATGAAAGACTAACATTTAAAATTAATTATTGTACTTTAAGTTCAAAGATAGATTGGAGGACATCTATTTTCTATATTTTCTTTGTTTATTATTTCTTGACTTCACTTTTTCTTTATCTTTTACCTTATTTTGTATTTCTATTTCTATTTCTTTTTTCTATTCTAACTTTTAATATGTATTGTAAAACTTAATAAAATTATTATTAAAAAAAAGGAGGAGACAGAAGCCGATAAGGTTCTCGCCGAGGCTGTGCGCAAGCTGTTAATCGAGATATCTGAGCTTGGAGCCACAGTAAAAGATCCCCACCCGAAAGAAAGCTCTCCGGCCAAAGGGAGCCCGTCAACACCCACGGCCGACCTGATTAGTTTTGAGGGGGAGCTCCATGAGGTGCCTACCTGTAAAACAGCACCAGGGAAACCTACCACCGCCTCAGCCTCTCCACCACTGCTAAGCCCAAAACACACGAGGCAGAACACTCTATTCACTGTAATCGAGGCGCCCTTGAGGCAAGTGCCCGGACCCCAAGGACTATTATATATACTGTACATACCCCTTTCACTACCACAGACCTACATAACTGGCGCAACGGTCTGCCTCCATACCGGGAATCACCTCAGCAATATGTGGATTTGGTGCAACGCATTATGAGCACACACCTTCCTTCTATTCCGGACTTATTCACCTTACTCTCCTCCTTCCTCACTCTGGAAGAAAGAACCCAAGTCCTCAAAGCAGCCATAAAATATTATCATGACAAGAGAATAGGACGGACAAACCAGCATGATGTGGCCGGATGGCCCCCTTCTGATGAGTTGTTCTCCCCTATTACTAATTTGGACCCTAACAACATAAACGACAGGCTTGCCCTGGAAAGAGCTCGTGAAGCCTTTATTATGGGATTTAAAAATGGTGTTCCTAAGTCTGTAAATTACTTAAAGGTACACCAAACTATCCAAGAATCAAAAGAATCACCCACAGAATTCTTGCAACGTCTTAAGGATGCATACAGGAGACACACTGATTTAGACCCCGATGCGGCAGTAAATGAAGCCACCCTCAAAATTGCTTTCACAGGACAAAGCGCTTTCGATATCCTCAGGAAACTGCAACGGCTCCCAGCCCCAGCCGCCCAACCACTAGAAGTCCTGCTACAAACCGCGCAAGTTGTCTTTGCCCAGCGGGAAGACTCAGAAAAGAGACTAGCCCAAACCCAGGCGAGGGACAATGCCAACATAATAGTGACGGCCATTGCGGAGCGGCTGGATGGGGCAGGGAGAGAAGCCTATCCATGCCGAGACAGGGACTTCAGGCCGCCGAGGGACGAAAAGCCATGCAATTTCTGCCATAGGCTAGGGCATTGGTGCAGGAAGTGTCCTGAACTCAATCGCAGGGACCCCCCTGACTACCCTGGCCGCAGTCCCACCTTCAACTGGCGCCCGCAGCCATCCTCCTGGGGGCAAAACAGGGAAGAGCAACACCGCTATCTGGAGCCATGCAGGGTCCAGTTCAACCAGGAATCGGCCTCACCCAGGGACCTTTCCTCCTGGGCCCAGCGCCCTCCTCCAAACCCCATCATGAATGTGCAAGCCCCCGAATTTTACCAGAAGTGCCGGAGCTCTATTGACACGGCTCGAGGGGTCTCCCTGCCTCCCCGGAACCCCTGGTCGAGATGACAGTGGGGGGAAAAACACTTTCCTTCTTAGTGGACACGGGTGCCACGTTCAGTGTTCTCAATGATCCATCAATTCCAATAATTGAGACCATGATCACCCCGGTCGTTGGAGCTACAGGGAGCGAACAGTTTGTTCCAGTTAGCCAGTCCCTCCCTGTTCACCTGAAGCAGGGACCGAAGTTACACCACTCCTTCCTTGTCATGCCTGAATGCCCCATTAATTTACTGGGAAGGGACCTGCTGGGAAAACTCCAGGCGGAAATCCATGTCACAACCCAGGGACTCTCACTCCGCATCCCACCGGAGCGGGCTTATCTCTGTTACCTTACCGCTAAGGCTTCCCCCTTCCCAACAGTTAACATCAGTCCACAAGTGTGGTACCAGGGCACACCCAGCTTCGCCATCTATGCCGTGCCTCACCTGGCACAGCTCAAACCAGAGGCGCAGCCCATCTCCATCCGGCAATACACCATTTCGAGGGAAGCCCGCCTCGGTATTAAGCAGCAAATCAACCTTTTCTTGAAACATGGCCTCCTGGTTCCAATTCAATCGCCATGGTCCACCCCAATTTTTCCAGTTCTGAAACTGTCAGAGTTATTCTATGTAGATTTCAAACAGTATTCTTCACTATGATGTCCTAGCATGTAAAACCAGTGTTTTTCCATTCTCTCTCTGCTGAGTGTTTATCAAAACATTCCACCGATAGACACCAGGTGTCTGGCCTTGGTCACAGCCAAGGCATTGTATCACGTGAGTTATGTTTTGGCTAGCTATTTGGCCGTCCCGTGGGAATGTTTTCCTGGGGGGAGACAATGTGCAACATTGCCATCTCGTGGCAATTTATATTACATGCACCAGACTTTAACAGTAAGTGTATGTAACCAATTTCCTCCAATCAGAATGCTGAAACAAGTGTATATCTCAGCTATGAACTATGCTTCTTGACTTCTGTCTGTCATGTTGCCATGTACTCTATTCCTGAACTGTAACTATGCCTGGCCTTTTGTACCTGGCCATGGTTTTCTTCACATCTGCTGATGGAAATCTGCTTAACCTGGACTAGGCTGCCCCAGGGATACCGCAACAGCCCAACGGCATTTGCTCATGCCTTATCACAAGACCTCAAAACCTTTTCAGCGACTAACGTCTCCCTCCTACATTATGTAGATGATTTACTCATAGCCAGGCAGAGTAGGGACGCGGTCCGTAACGCTTCCATCTCTCTCTTAAATCACCTGGCAGCGCATGGCTATGAAGTCTCTCAGCAAAAAGTACAGAGGGTTTCAAACACTGTGCAATACTTAGGCTTTGTTTTGGCCCATGGGAAGTGTCGCCTGCATGAAAGCCGCCTTACGGCTATTGCAAAAATGCCGAAGCCCACTAATCTCAAACAACTGCAAACCTTCCTAGGGGTGGTCGGGTACGCAAGGCTCTGGATACCTGCCTTCTCAAGCACCGCCAAACCCCTTTACACCCTCACTAAGAAAAATGAGCCATGGGAATGGACGGGTCTCCAACGACAAGCTTGGAGATCCCTCAAAACCGCCCTTGCCCAGGCTGCCTCGCTGGCCCTCCCAGACCAATCAAGGGGGTTCAAACTGTTTGTTACCGAGAAAGTTGGCACTGCGCTAGGGGTCCTGCTGCAGAATTTGGGCCCCAAAGAAGTCCCCGTTGCCTACCTGTCAAAAACCCTAGACCCTGTTATGCGCGGATGGCCCACCTGCTTGCGCTCTGTTGCAGCCTCCGCAGTCCTTATCAGCGAAGCCACTAAACTCACACTAGGGGCTCCCGTAACTGTTTATAGTCCGCACTCAGTGCAAACTTTGCTAGAGCAAAAACTACCCTCCTGGGCTACGGCCACGAGGGTCTCAACTTATGCAAGCCAAATTCTAGAAAATAACGCAGTTACTCTCCACTGCTGCGAACGGCTGAACCCGGCCACTCTGCTCCCTGTCACGGACCCATCAGACACATCGGAGCCACACAACTGCTTTCAAACTTTGGACATTGTAGCCGGCATTCGCCCAGACCTCATGGCAACGCCTCTAACAGATGCAGATTTGAATTTCTGGACTGATGGCTCCTCCTTTGTCCAAAACGGCCACCGATTCACGGGTTTCTCGGTTGTTAACCAGAAAGAACCCGTCCTACTCAGGAAGCTCTCCCACAAGTATTCTGCTCAAGCAGCCAAACTCATGGCTGTCATCGCAGCTTGTTATTTGGCAGCTGATAGGCGAGTTAACATCTTCACCGATAGCCGTTACGCCTTCCTAGCCGCCCATTGCCACTCAGCTCTGTGGAAGGCCCAAGGATATGTGGGCATGGATGGTAAGGCCCTGGCCATGAAGCCCCTTTTGGAGGAGCTGGCAAAGGCCATTAGACTACCAATGGCCATAGCTGTGATTCACTGCAGGGGTCATCAGACAGACCAAGGGGACATTACCAAAGGAAATCAGCTGGCTGACCGCTGGGCTAGGGAAGCGGCTCTAACAGGGGAAGAGGCACCCATCGTATGTCCAGCATTGGCCCCGCACCCTGTTGAACAGAACTTAAGCCCCCTCTATGATGCCTACGACAACTTGGACCTGAAGGGTGCATGGACTGATACTGGGTGGTGGCTTGTAGGCGATAAGATCCAGCTCCCTTCCAATCTGTTGTGGCCACTAGTCCGAAGGGCCCATCTGATGTCCCACTCAGGCATAAAAATACTTTATAATTGGCTTTCCAAGCGATACCACAATGCTGGCCTTAGGGCAGCTTGTACAGAAGTCCACAACCGCTGTGAAGTCTGCCAACGACACAACCCAAGGGGGGGGGCTGTTGCCCAGGGCCACCTATGTACCCCTTCTTACCCCAGCGAAATTTGGCAAATAGATTTCACCGAACTACCTAAGAAAGGGAAAAAGACTAACCTCCTGGTACTTGTGGATCTTTTCTCTGGCTGGCCGGAGGCATTCCCAACAGCCACTCAAAAAGCCCATGAGGTTGTCCGTATCCTCTCAGAAGTTATCATACCATGGCACTCCATGCCACAAAGCTTAGAAAGCGATAACGGACCTCATTTTGTTTCCGCCGTTCTCCAACGGGTTAGCAAATTCCTAGACATCCCATTTCACCTACACTGTAGCTATCGGCCACAATCGTCTGGCAAAGTCGAACGAATGAACAGAACCCTTAAATCTCAATTAGGTAAATTATGCCAGGAAACCCAGCTCCCATGGCCAAAGGTCCTTCCCATCGCTCTCACACACATTCGCGCCATGCCAGGAGGCAAGCTAGGGCTCTCCCCCTTTGAAATGATGTATGGCCGACCATTTGTTGCCAGGCCCCTAAGGTCCGCAAACGAGGGGGAACTCAACATGACGGCTTACTTGCAGTCTCTGGTGCATGTTTTGTCTTCTATATCCAAACAGGTCTGTGACGCTCTGCCTCCAGCCCCGGCTCGGCCGCCTCTGGCCAAAATTGGCTCCTGGGTACGCGTCAAGGAAATTAGCCCACTCTGCACCGAGCCTCGCTGGTCTGAGCCCCGACAAGTCCTTCTCAGTACTCCAACAGCTGTCAAAGTTTCCGGTGTCAAGGCGTGGGTCCACGACTCCAGGATTAAACGGGTGCGTGAGCCCACAGAAAGCTGGCAGAGAACGACGCTTGATGGATTGAGACTAAAGCTGACAAAAAACCCTTCTCCTGCGGACCTTGACTCTCTCCTCACCAACTCCCTGCCCACTGTTCCACCGGAAGCAGCCAGTGGCATGGAGGAAAATTCCACAAACCAAGGCTCCCTGCTCCCCGCCCCCCGGAAGCGGGCGGAGTCACGGAGGAAGATCTTCTGGAAGGACTACCCCAACACAGGCCCTTGCTCCCTGCCTCTCCGGATGCAGGTGGGGACACGGGTGAAGAATCTTCCCAAGAAGATATATAGAATCATCATTTTACTGTGGTTGCCAATTTTGTTTTAATGTAAATTGCAAAAGCTCTCTTGCTAAGCTCTCTTTCAGGCTGAATACCAGAGAAGCCCGACCAGGCAACCACAGAACCGGCTGATTCCGGGTAAGCCTCAGCTGCCCCAGACAAAAAGCTGTAAAGTATTTCTCTAATTGCTGTAACTGCTATCCCTGCCTCTCCTTTCTGTCTCTTTTCTGATTAGTAAAAATAAAAAGGGGGGAAGAGGGGGAAGAAGGGTTAGTGGAACACTAGTGCTGACACCTAGTGGGAAAAATGAAAATGTGCCCCTTTAAAAATAAGATTTTCCTCCTGGGGCTTCTGGGGTTCAGCAACATATTCGGACACCCCCTCAACCACCGGACCCTCACATGCAAGCCCACTAGCCCTGATTATATTGAGCAGAGCCTAACCTCTGCTTACAAACTACTTAATCAGACCAGACCTGATTTAAATGAAAATTGCTGGCTCTGCATGTCTACCACTGCCTCCATGCACCAAGCCATCCCAGCTAGCCCCCGTGTTTGGGCCAGTTCTAGAATTGTGATAAATCACAAAACTCCTCCAGCCTTTAAGGAGGGGGAACATCCAGACAGCCAACTCTATGCGGACTTTGAGTCACGACTTAAGACCATGGGCTTGAACCCATCAGTTCCTATCTTCAGTCCAGTGGCCTACTTAGTTCTGCTGATTGGCTCCGCCTCTTTGTGCGTCACTAGAATGCAACCCAAAGGGGGGGGGGGTTCGGCTGGGAAAACTTCAGGGACACCAATGCCTAAAGGAGGTAATTATCACCGCCTCTGATACATTTGAGGATTTCTATGTAAGGCCTCCACTGTTCTCAGCAGCTGCTGGAAGATATAGAGGCAAAGTAACATTTTCTGCCCAGCCCACAGTCTCCATCTCTGGGGAAGAGAAGGAGGGACCCTCATGTAACCTGGCAGCGAAGCTTTTGTTAGCTGCCTCTCCACAGGGACCCCTGCTTCCTCCTTGGCTCAGGCTACCCGCTGATACAAAAGGCTCTATGCCAGCTTGGCTTGGCCTGAAAGATGACCAAGATATTCCTTGTGCTCCCTTGCCCTATGCTAAAGGGAATGCCTCTGACTATTTTGTTTTTCCCCTATTCCCTTAGTCAAGGGTCCACCCCATCTCAACGCCACCGCCCTGCAGCCCCTTACAGGAATGTTTCTGGCAGGGTCAGTTGGGGACTGGAATCCATGGAAAAGGGAGAAACCCATCTTCTCTATTGATCTAGGCATATGCCTTGAACGGGGTATGTTTTTTCTCTGTGGAACTAATGCTTACCTATGTTTACATGATAACTGGACAGGCACTTGCTCTCTTGTCCATCTTCTACCTCAAATTTCTATCCTTCCAAAGGGGGAAGCACCTCCTGTACCACTCACTTCTCATGTACAGAAGCGTGCAATCTTTCTCATCCCCCTCCTAGTCGCCCTTGGGGTGACCGCCGGCGTGACCACCGGAGTGGCCGGCATTGCTGACGCTGAGGTAAGATTCCATCAGCTATCCCAGGAGTTTCAGGATAGCCTAAATAAGATAGCCCAAAGCCTTGCCAATGTCCAAGATCAGCTGGATTCCTTGGCGTCAGTAGTTATGCAAAACAGGCAAGGCTTGAACCTTAAAGGGGGGCCTTTGTGCCTTCCTCCATGAAGAGTGCTGCTTTTACATGAACAAATCTGGCTTAGTCAGGGAAGCTGTCCAGGATTTAAAAGATCAGGCTACCCAGCTGGGTGCCCAAGCTAACTGGAATACAGACTCGGGCCAACTTTTCTCTTGGATCCCAGGGGCAGCCTGGGTCAAGCAACTAGTTTTTATTTTTGTCTGTGGCCTAACTGGACTTGCTGTTCTGCCCTGCATTATTCCTTTGGTTCGCAAAATTGTATTGTCCTCCCTCAAAGGGTTGACAGTGGTTACGCACTCTGAAGGTAAGCCAGCGAGACTATTGACACTCCACCCAGTCTCTAAGTTAGGCAAAAAGCATTTTGCCATAAGAAATAAAAAGGGAGGATTGAAGGGATCTGAGCAAGCATGGGCCACATACCTTGGCCTAGAGAACACCATGCTGTAGTATTTCCCATAGTGCAACACTGCTAGAGCTTCACTGAACCAAAGATAGTGCCTGAACCAAAGAGTGTTACCCAAGGATGACCCTTGAGATGGGCCTCAGCAAGGCCCCAAAGAATTCTGCATATGTTTGTTTGTTTGTTTGTTTGTTTATTTATTTATTTATTTATTTATTTATTTATTTATTGGATTTATCACCGCCCAACTCCCCCTAGGGGGACTCTGGGCGGTTTACAACAGATTTAAAATCATTAATATACATTTATAAATAAAATAACATACATAATAAATAATAATTTAAAATATAATAAATAAGATGGAATCCAAAGGCAGAGTATTCTTAAGTTTATAAAAAGGGTTCCTCAGAGCAAATCTAAGGTGCTAGCCATCTCCAGGTATCTCCAATCTCCTTCTGACCCCAAGCATATTGACAAAACCAGGTTTTGAGTCTTTTTCGGAAGTCCAGGAGTGAGGGGGACCGTCTGATCTCCGGGGGCAGAATGTTCCAAAGGGCAGGGACAACAGCAGAGAAAGCACGCTTCCAAGACCCCATCAGGTGGAACTCCCTAACCGATGGGGTCCGTAGCATGCCCTCTCTGCATGCCTGGGTGGGACGGGATGAAGTGATGGGGATGAGGCGATCCCTTAGGTATCCTGGTCCCATGCCATGTAGGGCTTTAAAGGTGATAACCAACACCTTGAATTGGACCCGGAAGCAAACTGGGACCCAGTGCAGCTTGCGCAGCAAAGGTGTTACGTGGGTCCTCCTTGGGACACCCAAAACAGTCCGTGCAGCTGCATTCTGGATCAGCTGTAGCTTCCGGATATTCTTCAAGGGTAGCCCCATGTAGAGCGCATTACAGTATATGTGAGAGATAACCAGGGCCTGAGTGACTGTTCGAAGGGACTCTTGTTCCAGGAAGGGGCGTAACTGGCGCACAACTTGAAGTTGCGCAAAAGCTCTCCTGGCCACGACTGCCACCTGCTCTTCAAGCAGGAGTCGTGAATCCAGGAGAACTCCCAAGTTATGCACCGGATCTGTCTAGGGTAGTGCAACCCCATTCAGAATTAAAGATGATAATTTCCCAGAAGACAAGGAGCCATTAATCCACAGCCAGTCCGTCTTACTATGGTTCAGCTGAAGCCTGTTTTTCCCCATCCAGGCCCCTACAGCCCCCAGGCACTTGGACAGAACGGTCACTGCATCACTTACTTCACCCGGGATGGAGATATACAACTGGGTATCATCGGCATATTGATGATACCTCACCCCGTGGTGTCGGATGATCTCTCCAGCAGTTTCATGTAGATGTTAAAAAGGAGCGGAGAGAGTACCGAGCCCTGTGGGACCCCGGAGAGAGTACCGAGCCCTGTGGGACCCCACAAAGAAGGGCCCGTGGGCTGGATCTCTCACTCCCAATCAACACCGACTGGGCCCGGCCCCGGAGGAAGGAGGCGAACCAGCGTAAAACCACACCACCCACCCCCAACTCCCTAAGCCGTTCCAGAAGGATACCGTGGTCGACAGTATCGAATGCCGCTGAGAGGTCAAGAAGAGCGAGAATGGATGCACTACCTCCATCTCGCTCCCGCCAGAGATCATCCATAAGCGTGACCAATGCAGTTTCAGTCTCGTAACCCGGCCTGAAACCTGACTGAAAGGGGTCCAGATAATCCTCTGGAGTTGCAACGCCACCACCTTCACAACCACCTTTCCCAAAAAGGGAAGGTGGGAGACTGAACAAAAATTATCCAGTATAGTAGGGTCCAGCGATGGCTTCTTGAGAAGGGGGCGAACCAGCGCCTCCTTAAAAGCCACAGGGAACACCCCCTCTCCCAAGGATGCATTCACCATCGCTTGGACCCAACTACAAGTCCCCTCTCGGGCTGCTTTCACAAGCCAGGAGGGGCATGGATCTAATTGACAGGTGGTGGCATTTACAGTCTGGAGAACTCTGTCCACTTCCTCAGGTCCAACAGGATCAAACTGTTCCCACGTTAAGGGCTGAATAGTAATTCTACCTTTCTCAGGGATGCATGCCAGCCTGGGGGCCCCCTATCTGGTCAGCATCTTCTTCCTGATTCGAGCTAACCTGTTTACTTGACTTTCCTGTAATAAATCTTTGTTCCCCCTCCTGAGATGTAAATGTGCAAAGATTTGATTTATGGTTTTGACCTCAGTGATCTAGTTGTGCTTGTATAACCCAATGTCCCTAAAGTGTTACTGTTATCTGTATAAGATGCAAGTGTTACTCTCTGGCCTCCAGGAAGTGCCCATGGAACAATTGGTGTGAAGATTCATAGGCCCCTCTCATTGTAACTATGTTGATGACCCACGTCACCTCATTGACCTGATGAATCCCAGAATCCTTCAGCCCTGGGAGGGACCCTGATCCCCAAAAGCTAGCCAACCCCAGGGAATGGCCAGAGGACACCTCACCCACACATGGGCATACCATCATCATCCTCATTTCCTGCTTGTAATCTCTGTATAAAAGTTTGTGCACTCTTGTACTTGGGATGGCTGTTCCACTCAGAGGTCACCTGCACGTGACAGCTGTATGGTCGGCCATCCAGCAACCTTTGCTTGGCCAAATAAAACTTGCTGCTGTTCCTTCTCAAAGTCTTCATTGTGTATTTGGTTTCTGCTAGAGGCGTGTGGTAAGTTTGGTGCCTTATACCTTCCTACCACTATTCTATACATTTCTGTCTACTATAATAAGAATCAAATTAAAAAGCACATAAGTTGTCTGCTATTATACTTAATAGTACAACAATTTTAATAATCCCAATCTTAATAAACCCAAAATACAAAGACAAATCAAAACAGTAATTCCATATCTTTAAAAGGGAATAACATCAATCAAATCCTGAAAGCAAACCAGATAAAACATTATTTAACCCTAATACAACAGTTTTCTCCAGCAAAGGAGATCGTTACCTTGTTGTGGTGCTGGAGCTTGAGCACCTCAATGAAACCATGAGCTAAACCGTGAAGGGACACCCAAGATGGGAAGGTTGTGGCAGAGGTCAGACTAAATACGATCCCTGGGGAAGGTAATGGCAACCCACCCCAGTATTCTTGCCGTGAAAACTAAATGGATCAGTACAACCAGAGATATGTCAGTATACCATCGGAAGATGGGACTCCCAGGTCGGAAGATGGTCATAATGCTACTGGGGAGGAACAGAGGATACGTTCAACTAGCCCCAGATGTGATGACGCAGCTAGCTCAAAGCCGAAAGGACGGCTAGCGGCCGACGGTGCTGGTGGTGAACGACGAATCCGATGTTCTAAAGATCAACACACCATAGGAACCTGGAATGTAAGATCTATGAGCCAGGGCAAATTGTATGTGGTTATTGGTGAGATGTCAAGATTAAATATAGACATTTTAGGTGTCAGTGAACTGAAATGGACTGGGATGGGCCACTTCACATCAGATGACCACCAGATCTACTACTGTGGACAAGAGGACCACAGAAGAAATGGAGTAGCCTTCATAATTAATAATAAAGTGGCTAAAGCAGTGCTTGGATACAATCCAAAAAATGATAGAATGATCTCAATTCGAATTCAGGGTAAGCCATTTAACATCACAGTGATCCAAATATACGCCCCAACCACAGATGCTGAAGAAGCAGAAGTAGATCAGTTCTATGAGGATCTGCAGCACCTACTAGATAATACACCAAAAAGAGATGTTATTTCCATTACAGGAGACTGGAATGCTAAGGTGGGTAGTCAGACGACACTTGGAATTACAGGCAAGCATGGTCTGGGAGAACAAAATGAAGCAGGACATTGGCTGATAGAATTTTGCCAAGACAACTCACTGTGCATAACAAACACTCTCTTCCAACAACCTAAAAGACGACTTTATACATGGACTTCACCAGATGGTCGACACCGAAATCAGATTGACTACATCCTTTGCAGCCAAAGGTGGCGGACATCTATACAGTCAGTAAAAACAAGACCTGGAGCTGACTGTAGTTCAGATCACGAACTTCTTATTGCAAAATTTAGAATCAGACTAAAGAGAATAGGGAAGACCCACAGATCAGTTAGATATGAGCTCACTAATATTCCTAAGGAATATGCAGTGGAGGTGAAGAATAGATTTAAGGGACTAGATTTAGTAGATAGGGTCCCGGAAGAACTATGGACAGAAGTTCGCAACATTGTTCAGGAGGCGGCATCAAAAAACGTCCCAAAGACAAAGAAAACCAAGAAGGCAAGATGGTTGTCTGCTGAGACACTGGAAGTAGCCCAAGAAAGAAGGAAAGCAAAAGGCAACAGTGATAGGGGGAGATATGCCCAATTAAATGCAAAATTCCAGAGGTTAGCCAGAAGAGATAAGGAATTATTTTTAAACAAGCAATGTGCAGAAGTGGAAGAAGACAATAGAATAGGAAGGACAAGAGACCTCTTCCAGAAAATTAGAAACATCGGAGGTAAATTCCAGGCAAAAATGGGTATGATCAAAAACAAAGTTGGTAAGGACCTAACAGAAGCAGAAGAGATCAAGAAAAGGTGGCAAGAATATACGGAAGATCTGTATAGGAAGGATAATAATATTGGAGATAGCTTTGACGGTGTGGTCAGTGAGTTAGAGCCAGACATCCTGAAGAGTGAGGTTGAATGGGCCTTAAGAACCATTGCTAATAACAAGGCAGCAGGAGACGACGGTATCCCAGCTGAACTGTTTAAAATCTTGCAAGATGATGCTGTCAAGGTGATGCATGCCATTTGCCAGTAAATTTGGAAAACACAAGAATGGCCATCAGATTGGAAAAAATCAACTTATATCCCCATACCAAAAAAGGGAAGCACTAAAGCAGAGCTTTCCAAACTGTGTGTCGCGACACAAAAGTGTGTCGCCACACCCCCCGGAAGCGGCAGTGCACGCGGTGGCAGCGGCGCGGGATCAGTGCTTCCGCATTTTAGTGGAGGCTGCCACCGCCGTGCGTGCGCCGCCGCTGCTGGTGTGTCGCCAGCGGCGGCACTTTGGAAAGCCCTGCACTAAAGAATGTTCAAACTATCGAACAGTGGCACTTATTTCACATGCCAGTAAGGTAATGCTCAAGATCTTGCAAGGTAGACTCCAGCAATTCATGGAGCGAGAATTGCCAGATGTACAAGCTGGGTTTAGAAAAGGCAGAGGAACTAGAGACCAAATTGCCAATATCCGCTGGATAATGGAGAAAGCCAGGGAATTTCAGAAAAACATCTATTTCTGTTTTATTGACTATTCTAAAGCCTTTGACTGTGTGGATCATAACAAATTGTGGCAAGTTCTTGGTGGTATGGGGATACCAAGTCATCTTGTCTGCCTCCTGAGGAATCTGTATAACGACCAAGTAGCAACGGTAAGAACAGAGCACGGAACAACAGACTGGTTTAAGATTGGGAAAGGAGTACGGCAGGGTTGTATACTCTCACCCTACCTATTCAACCTGTATGCAGAACACATCATGCGACATGCTGGGCTTGAGGAATCCAAGGCTGGAGTTAAAATCGCTGGAAGAAACATTAACAATCTCAGATATGCAGATGATACCACTTTGATGGCTGAAAGCAAGGAGGAGTTGTGGAGCCTTATGACGAAGGTGAAAGAAGAAAGTGCAAAAGCTGGGTTGCAGTTAAACCTCAAAAAAACCAAGATTATGGCAACCAGCTTGATTGATGACTGGCAAATAGAGGGAGAAAAAGTGGAGGCAGTGACAGACTATGTATTTCTAGGTGCAAAGATTACTGCAGACGCTGACTGCAGCCAGGAAATCAGAAGACGTCTACTTCTTGGGAGGAGAGCAATGGCAAATCTTGATAAAATAGTTAAGAGCAGAGACATCACACTGACAACAAAGGTCTGCATAGTTAAAGCAATGGTATTCCTTGTAGTAACCATTGGCTGCGAGAGCTGGACCATAAGGAAGGCTGAGTGAAGGAAGATAGATGCTTTTGAACTGTGGTGTTGGAGGAAAATTCTGAGAGTGCCTTGGACTGTAAGAAGATCAAACCAGTCCATACTCCAGGAAATAAAGCCAGACTGCTCACTTGAGGGAATGATAATAAAGGCAAAACTGAAGTACTTTGGCCACATAATGAGAAGACAGGATACCCTGGAGAAGAAGCTGATTCTAGCGAAAGTGGAGGGCAAAAGGAAGAGGGGCCGACCAAGGGCAAGATGGATGGATGGTATTCTGGAGGTGACGGACTCAACCATTGGGGAGCTGGGGATGGTGACGGCCGACAGAGGGCTCTGGCGTGGACTGGTCCATGAAGTCACGAAGAGTCGGAAACGACTGAACAAATAAACAACAAAAACAACAGTTTTAATAATTTTAATCTTAATAAACCCCCAAAAAACCATAGCCAATTCAAAATATTAAATCCAAATCTTTAAAGGCAAATAGCACCAATCAAATCCTTAAAGCAAACCAAATGAACATTCTTCAACCCTTATCCCACTTCAAAATAAACCAAAGCAGTTACAAATCCCCACAATGTGCACAGAGCTTTCCTCTTGAAAGAATCAAACAGCCCAACTGCCGCCCTCAAAGATTCCAGGTTCTTTTCATGGCATTCCACCAGGAGATCGATTTTACTTATGGCTTGCCGATCACTCTCTCCCTTACATTTCTCCAACTCCATTATCCAATCTTCTGTGGGAGGTCCCAGCAATGGCCATCATCTTCATCCAGCATCTCGATAAAAATCCCAATCTCAGTCTTAAAAAAAACCTTTCTATCGCTCTTAAATTCCTCAATTTCATCCACCACATCCCCAACCTGATGGCACATTTTAGATCTCATATTTTCCACAATGTCCTGGATATCTTGCATAAAAGCTTGATAGAAGTCAGAAGAACTCTGTTTAAAATCCTGGTGAAAGTCAGAAAGAATCTGTTTGAAATCCTCCATGTCTCATGCAGTAGATTATGGCGCCCCCTAGGACCTTAACCAGCGAACGTTGAAGATATGGAAGAGTTTGCGGTAGGGCTTTCCAAAGTGCCGCCGCTGGCGATACACCAGTGGCGGCAGCGGGGGGGCGTGCACGGCGGTGGCGCAGGAGGGCGTGCGGCAGCGTGTGCATGCATGGTGGCTGCGCGCGCATGCACGGTGGTGGCGTGGGGGGGTGTGCGGCGGAACGCGTGTGCATGGCAGCGGCAGCCTCCGCTAAAACACGGAAACACTGATCCTGCGCCGCTGCCGCTGCCGCCGTGCACGTGCGCGCCGCCGCTTCCAGGTGGTGTGGCAACACACCATGCTGTTTGTGGCGACACACTTTTGTGTCGCGACACACAGTTTGGAAAGCTCTGGTTTGGGGCTTTATATTTAGCCCACACAGTGTTCATATAAGTACTAAAAGGACTTACACACCAATATTTCACAGAAATAAAAGCCTAATGTGACACTTGGAGGTTAAGGACTCTCTGTGAAAAATAGAGATCAACTTCTTTGTTGGATCATAGGCCTTTTGAGATCCTTAAGGAGGTGAGTTCAATTATGAGACAAGGTTCTGATTTGGTAGCTAGACCTAGGACACCAGAAAAGGAGCATTTCATTTAACTGGACAAGGCAACAGTCAATATCTCCAGAAGGGCTGGCTTTCATTTGCTTAAGGCAGGACAAAGAAGCAAGGAGGACCCAACAACATCCATGCAGAGGCCCAGATGACCTCTTTCTCACCCTTTTCCTCCTAATGATCTCTGAACATCTGCTGAAACCCAAGGTCTTATGCAAGCAATTAGTAGGTAACCAGGCCTTGCCACATTAATTGCATTGACTTTATTTGGAGAAATCAGGGCTTAGAAGGAGAAAGTGGAGAAATAGGAAAACAAGGGAAAGAAACACAGAAAAAAAGTAAAGGAAAGTAAAGTGATTGGGGCACGGAAACTGCATTGGTCGTGCTTTTCTACGATCTCTGGCGTGAGCGGGATGGAGGTAGTGCGTCCATCCTCGCTCTACTTGGCCTCTTGGTGGCCTTCAATACCATTGACCATGGTATCCTTCTGGATGAGATTCTGGGGTTGGGAGTGGGGGCACTGTGTTGTCCTGGTTCACTTCCTTCCTCTGTGGCCGTTCCCAGTCGGTGTTGATAGGTGTTGATAGGTCCAGCCCTTGCTCCTGTTTGGGGGGGGGGGTTCTGCAGGGTTTGGTACTTTCTTTACTTCTACATGAAGCTGCTGGGTGGGTGAGATCATCCATCACCATGGGGTGAGATATCATCAGTATGCTGATGATACTCAACTGTATATCTCAGCCCATGGGGAGTTAAGCGATGCTGTGACCTCCCTCTCGCAGTGCCTGGAGGCTGTTAAGGTCTGGATGGGGAGCAATGGGTTGAAACTGAACCCTGGCAAGATGGAATGGCTCTGGGTTTGGGGCTCCTTGGTTCATGGAGAATTGCATTTAAGTTCTTGGATGGGGTTGTGCTGCCCTAGACGGACCCGGTGTGTAATTAGGGGGTTCTCCTGGACTTAGGACTCCTGCTCAAGGAGCAGGTGGCAGTCATGGCCAGGAGGGCCTTTGCGTAACTACGGGTTGTGCGCCAGTTACGCCCTTTCCTGGACCAACAGGTCCTGCTCACAGTCACCCACGCCCTAGTCACCTCCCGTCTTGACTACTGTAACACACTCTACATCGGGCTGCCCTTGAGCCAGTTTGGTCTAGTGGTTAAGGCAATGGGCTAGAAACCAGGAGACAGAGAGTTCTAGTCCCACCTTAGGCATGAAAGCCAGCTGGGTGACCTTGGGCCAGTCACTTTCTCTCAGCCCAACTCACCTCACAGGGTTGTTGTTGTGGGGAAAATAGGAGGAGGAAGGAGTATTAGGTATGTTCGCCGCCTTGAGTTATTTACAAAAATAATAAAGGCAGGATAGAAAATAAATAAAATAAAAAATAAAATAAATAAAAGTATCTGGAAGCTTCAGTTGGTTTAAAATGTGGTGGCACACATGGTTTTTTGCAAGTCTAGATTTGCACATGTGTCACCTCTCTTGCGGGAGATTCATTGCACCTCAAGATTTTCCATTCATATTTATTTGCTACATCGTTCTCAAACTCAGGTTGGTATAAGAGGTAGCACTTGGTCCATCACTCAGCGCATGACCTAGACCAAGGGTCGGAAATGGCGGCTCGCGAGCCACATCTGGCTCTTTGGCCCCTCGACTCTGGCTCTCTCTCTCTCTGTCTGCCGCCTGACATCCGGAAAGCCGGTCTCCGGAAGCAGAGCGAACCCTGGGGAAGAAACAGACGCTGATTGGTGGAGGCTCAGAAGGAAGGATGCCTCCACCAATCAGCACGCGCCAAAGGGGAGCAGAGAGGCGGGCTGAACAAGGTGAAGCCCGATTGGCCCTGCTACCCAGAGGCGCGAAAAAAAGACCGGCGCGGGGCCTCGCTCAGCTGGACGAGCCGCTGGACCTGGAGCGCTTCCACGCGCAGCTGAGCGAGGCCCCGCGCCGGTCTTTTTGGAGCGCATTTCCACAGCCCAGCGCTCAGCTGTGCGCGGAAGCGCTCCAAAAAGGCCAGCGCTGGCTGGCTTTCTTCCACCGCCCGCTCTGCACGGGAACGGAGCGCGCTGCCAAATCACATCCGCTCCCACCCCTGCCCTTTTCTGAATACCCCCCTCCGATCCTTGGAAGGCGAGGCCCTGGTGGTGTGGGGGGGCCAAGGAGGATTCTCAGTCGGGAGGGGGAAATCCCCGGGTCTGCGGAGGTCTTTCCGTGCCGCCTTGAGGCGCGTGTGGGCGCCCAGGGCAGGGGAGGAACAGGGAGCGCCAGGAGACTCACCCGCTGCTGCTCGGCTGCCACCTTCCTCCTCCGCTTCAGCCGCCTGCCCGCCGAGTCCCGGCCCTTCAGCCCCCGCTGGGGGGAGGGGGGCAGGGACTCTGCGCCCGGAGCCCGGCAGAGCGGCGTCTCACCCCGCCCCGCCATGCCCTCCCAGAGTGGCCAGCAGAGCGCCACCGGCGCCCACCTGCTCGGGCAGGTACCAGCCTCTCTGCACGCTCCTTCCGCTGCTGCTGCTGCAGGGAGATGGTGTCCACCCGGCCCAGCTGCCCGAGGTCCAGGGAGATCAGCTCCGGCGGGATCTGTGGCGAAGAGCGGCCGTGGGGGGGGGAACGAGGCGAGCGGATCTGATCTCCCTGGACCCCGGGCAGCTGGGCCAGGTGGACACCGTCTCCCTGCAGCAGCAGCAGCAGAAGGAGCGTGCAGAGAGGCTGGTACCTGCCCGAGCAGGAAAGAGCCAGTTTGGGCAAAGCAATCCTAATCGGAGGAGTAAAGCTGGAAGAAACTCGCTAAGTGGGCTCCTTGTCTGAAGCTCCAGCCAGACATTCCATCCTGGGGAGAAAGCAAGCTGGACTCACCCACTCTCCCAGAAACAACGCCTGAGCCAGAGAACTCGGTTTGCGCCACTCCTTCTACAAAGAGTAGAGAAAGAGCGACTTCTCCCTCGCTTGCGCGCTTGCTTGCTCCCCCTGCCCCCACGCACGTGCCCACGCCTTCCCCTACCATAGGGGGCATAGCCGCCACCTCAGGCCGCGCCAGTCTCGAGGGAGGCGGGGAAATACGCCAAACGGTGGAGGGAAAGTCCTCTGCCTTTCCCTCTGCCTGTCTCCTTTGAAGCAAGCGTGCGCGCAAGCGAGAGAGAAGCCGCTCTTTCTTTCTTCCTACGTCCTATGCCGGCGTAGGAAGAAAGAAAGAGCAGCTTTTGTCTCGCTTGCGCGCGCGCTTGCTTCGAAGGAGACAGGCAGACAGAAGACAGAAGAAGGAGACAGAGATGAAATCTCTGTGAGGGGGAGGGAGGAGAAGGGTGGGCGGAGGTGGGGCAGGGGTGGTGGGTGCCGGCGAGGGAGAGAAGAAGGAAGGCAGTAAGGAGCGGCGCCATTCCCTCTGCCTGTCTCCTTCGAAGCAAGCGCACGCGCAAGCGAGAGAGAAGCCGCTCTTTCTTTCTTCCTACGTCCTATGCCGGCATAGGAAGAAAGAAAGAGCGGCTTTTGTCTCGCTTGCACGCGCGCTTGCTTCAAAGGAGACAGGCAGACAGAAGAAGGAGACAGAGACGAAATCTCTGTGAGGGGGAGGGAGGAGAAGGGTGGGCAGAGGTGGGGCAGGGGTGGTGGGTGCCGGTGAGGGAGAGAAGAAGGAAGGCAGTAAGGAGCGGCGGCGGGAGCAGCGAGGATGGAGGAGGAGGTCTTCACGAAGGACCCCAGGGGAGGAGGCGGGGCAACGCTTCGCTTGCCGCCCGCCTGTCGCGGCTTACTCGGACCCCGCGGGAGGTGCAGTGGCGGACGTGGCGGGGCAGGCATGGCAGCGGGCATGGTGGGCGTGGCGGCGGCAGGGGGCAATGCAGTGGGTGTGGCGGGCATGGCGGCAGCAGGCCCTAAGTGTGTGCGATTGGTCCCCGCCCGCAAACCCCACCCCCTTCCACACGATTGGCCCCCGCCCGCAAACCCCGCCCCCTTCCATGTGATTGGCCCCCACCCGCAAACCCCGCCCCCTGGCTCTCGAGCATTTCAAAATGTGCACGAGCATGTCAAAATGGCTCCCGGCATAAAAAGTTTGCCGACCCCTGACCTAGACCAATATTCAACCTAGCATGTGATACCAAAAGTATGTTGTATTTCAAAAGTAATATTGATCTTTGAAAGCCCGTGTTTAATGGACCATTAAGTGCCTGTGTTTGGACTGAATTGTACAAGAATCGAGTAACTTGCACTGTCCCTCAGTTTTGTTATGCTGGCTCATTTGATGGGGGTAGAAATTTATAAGAAGTGGCACAGAGATGCTTTTACATCTGCAATCGGTTTGGTCATCCCCTCCAACTACCATGGGGGCTTCTCTAAGCTCTTTGACAATTCCTGGGGAGGGGCTGCCACCAGCCACATTTCCCAGAAACATCCATTTTGGTGCTGAATTACACAGCAGCAAATGAAGCGGTGACCTCCTCCACTGATTTCTGTTTGGTTTGGTTGCTTAACCAAGTGGGGAGCACTATGTGCTAAGGTTCAAATCCTTTCAGAAAGGGTGCTCATTCAGTAAAACTGCTGGTACATCAAAGCTGAGGAAGTAGACAGGAGCTGAAAGCCGAAAGGAGAGAGAGAGAGAGAAAAGGAAATAATAGTGGCTGTTAAAGAGGTAATCCCAGGCATAGCTACTTCACTAGGGACTTGTCAACAATCCTACACAAACTCATAGTCATGAAACAAAGTTTGAACAACATGAATTAAGGGTAAGAATTAAAGGGTCTCAAGAAATTGCAGGAATTGTAACATTGCAGGGCAAAAGCCAGGCATGATGCTGCAGCCACTAATGTAATGAATGTTAGCCTGCCTTAACTAACTGATTAGTCCTGGAGAATCCAGAAGAGACTTGAACCGTGTCACCCTCAAGGCTTATGCTCATGCTGTATGCTCATTTGCCCCAGGGAAACTGAGTATTTTATTCATTTATTTATTTATTTATTTAATTTATCCCCGCCCATCTCCCCGAACAGGGGACTCTGGGTGGTTTACAACATATAAATATGTAGCAGTATATGAAACTGCTACTGGAAGGGCTTCTGCAAAGAATCTGAGATCTCTATTTTATACCCTCAGTTGGAGGAGAGAAAGAGGAGAGAGGAGAGAGGAGAGAGGGAGAGGGAGAGGGAGAGGGAGAGGGAGAGGGAGAGGGAGAGGGAGAGGGAGAGGGAGAGGGAGAGGGAGAGGGAGAGGGAGAGGGAGAGGGAGAGGGAGACTCTTTATGACCTCATCCTCCCAAACCTGACTTCTGCAGAGCCTTTTCCTGGGAAACAAGCCTTGGTCCTATGCTGATATTAAGTGGTCAAAGATGTTCTTATTTTAAGTAGTATCCCATGTCCTTTAGCTTGAAAAAAATCAAGTTGAGACATGCTTTATGGTCCACTGAAGGGTCTTAGCTGATATTTGAAGTTCTGCTTTGTACTACTTCTCCCCAAGCAACCACATCGGCTGGAAGACCTCAACGGCAAAATAACAACTTCAATAGATAAACAGACGGGAAAGAACGAGACTGTTTCTGTGTGACTTTATGGCACAATGTGTGGTTGAAGAGCAGGAAATGCCTTCCACACCAAAATGTAAGCAAACAGGTATGCACACACACACACGTATTCACACATTCATGCAGCCACATGAACATGCTGCCCTTAGTCCTTCTTAAAGAAGTCGCACAAGAACTGCGATGCTCATTTAGCTTTATTTCAAAGAAAATCTGCCAAGTTTTACTTCAATGCATACATTTTTTACAGTCTGATAGATAGCAATTTTGATTTATATAAAGGAAGGCAAAGCAATAGCAGGCAGTGATGTCAAGTCTTTGGCCAGATTTGAAGATATCCAAGGCGGTAGACAGAGATGGCATTATTTTCCAGGATACTGCCATCTATAGAAATAAAATAATAGGTTGATCAAAGTGGGTTTAAGATCTCTTCTGCCATCTGAACCC